>CM034307.1:32389200-33035469 GCA_019925795.1 Dendrobium chrysotoxum | reverse complement strand
CCTTTACACTTTCTTTTTGTGTGAAGTAGAGTTTTTATGGATTTTACATGTATTTCATTGTATGTTAGTTATTATAGTTTGATGTGTTCTATGATGCCTTTATGTGATATATCTATTGTGATTATCTGTGATATAATATGATGGGCGCTAGACCTCGCCTAGGTTAGGATAATCTAGATGCTAACAACATTTTTTACAGGTCATGCATAGATATAAAATGGGGGCTATAAAAATTTCACTAACTAATTTTTTTGCAGGTGCTAGATATGTTAATCCCCGTGAAAATAAAAGAGCATAACCAAGTAATTATATCTGGCTCAGATGTGAGCAATGAAATGAATATGACTGCTTAGATTTTTGATGATTTTATATAAACTGCTTAGGATAGCATATAAGTTGTATAGAGTCATTTTAAATTTTTTGATATGTATGATAAATTCAAGAGTTTTGCAAGTATATTTAAAATGGGAAATGTAACATCCAATTCAGAATCCAAAAAGGGAGGAAATACCCATTTGGGGGCCAGGAGAGTTCCTACCATTTAGAGAGCTAAATTTGGATGAACATGAGATCCAAAGAGAAAAAAATATATGTTCAGGTAGGAGTTATTTTATTTGGATATCTGGATAATATGGATCCAAAGAACATGAAGAAAAGAGCCAAAGAAATGAAGGCAAAAAAATATATCACATTTTAAAAATACTTGCGTCATTTTGTAGGATTCAAATCCAAGTTGTTGTTAGTGGTACCATTCACTTTTAATTTCTATAGACCGTGGGTTGTAATTCAATGGCATTGGGTATTGCAAATCTGGATTCAAGATTTTGATGATAATAAATATTTTAGCACATTTGTTTTAGTTGTCCTGCATACTAACCTTTCAAGGTTCACAAGATCAATTACAATTCAAGCCAGCTCATGATCTAGTCAGTCTATTTTTTTAATTTTAATATAATTTTTCACCTTTCCTAAGTCAAATATAATATAATGGATCCCCAAGCTAAGTAACCTTGGACACACACACTCAGGGGAAGATTTTTAGTGAGTTAGAGTTTCTATTTAATTTTGATCATATCATCTTGGACGATCAAAATATCATCCTGGACGATCCATTTAAAATAGAAACCCTAATTAGGACAACCATGTTAAGTCTTTCTGATTAAACAGATCATCCTAGACGATCCTCTATTATTCACATCAAATCAAAACTTCTTAGTCGCCAGACTTTTTTAGGCAGGTTTTTATTTTAGGACTTTTGTCTCATCGTATAGGACGATCCACGTATCATCCTGGATGATTCATTACAATCTTGCCTAAATTAATCAGGTGATTAAGGAAAGTAATTAGGGATGGATTGATCAATCACATCATCCTGGATGACCACAAGATCATCCTGGTTGATCTATTATAAATCCTCATCGTCCAATATATCTCACCTAAACGACCCGAACTATGTGCCAGATGATATTTCCATTTTGAACTAATCATACAGGACGATAACTTTATCATCCTCGATGATCAATTATCTTAAAATTGTCTAGCACAGTTATCCCAGATGACCCAAACTATGTGCCGAATGATATTGGGCATTTTTGAACTAATCGTACAGGACGATAGAGATATCATCCTGGACGATCAAGTCATTTTCTTTAGATCATTTAGACTCTTCTCCTCGACATGCCAAACTATGTGCTGGACAATATTCCTAATTTAGAACTAATCATCAAGGACGATCACAGAATAGCCTTGATCGATCAGAATAAATCATGTCTTCTAATAGTCTAGAGGAATCAGATAGTCCAGGCCAAAGGGGCTGATTTACACTAATCGTACAAGACGATCTTTGACGGAAAGTTAAAATTTAAGGCAATTAGGACTTTCTCTAAATGTCAAATCCAATTTCTCAAAAACTTAAATAATAGCCTTCCCATCTTTCATAATAACTTGATACATAATTTTAAAGGACTAGGTGGTTTAGTTAGCACTCCAATCTAGGTCAAAGTAAGTATAGATTTATATGTTAGTAACTAGAGTTGGATTACTATTGTTTATTTACCGAATTAGGTTTTGGATCCGGGGCGGACCAAAATCATAAGTCCCTAACATCGAGAATCTAATCCTATTATTTTAATGAAATTATAACTCAAATTAAGATTCTCTCTAAATAAAATACAAAGACTAACACTTAGGATAGAATGAGGCATTTCTAAATTATTTCAAATCCCACAATGCCTCCTACTTCTTCCTTTGGACTCTAAAATAAATGCTTAAAATTGGTCCAATCCCATTTGAAACTCCAACATCTCACCTTTCATATCACTCCTTGAGAATTCAAAATAAAATTTCTATTATTATTCTAATTGAGTATTCGTAGGAACCCTGAAACTTCATAAGATGTAATTAACTAATAAGATTACCTTCGTAGGAGATTTAAGATCCCAGAAATAATCAAACACCATTCTATTTAGCTCCAAATTATAATTGGGGAAAAATCACCATCATTGGGAAAATCAAAATCAAGGAAGATCATTATCATCATATTCAAATGATTAATAATAGGTGATATTCTCCCTCTTTCTGGAAATATATCATTTAATAACAATTTTCTTGAATATGAAATTATTCATAAATGAATTTAGATTATTGAAGTTAGATATGTATTTGAACGTCATTTTGACCTTTTGGGGCCATATATAGTTCACTATGATGATCTGACTATAATAATTGATGATAAAATATTTCATCTACCATAGTCAAATTTACGATCGAATGTCAATTTGATTCTCCAGAATCATGTATAATTCTCTCCAAAATTTGATTATGGTAGTCAGGATAAAAATTTATCTCCGAAGTAGTCAGGATAAAAATTTATAGTTTTGTAATATGAACTAATTAGAGAATGATATATTCACCCTTTTAAGATGATAGATTGATCATAATGACGAGTTCAACTACAAAACTAAAAGAAATTTAAAATGATTATATTCAAATTTTTTCAAAGAAAATATAATTATAATAGTTTTGCACTTTTCAATAAAAGTAAGCAAACAACTACCGAGGTGGGTTTCTTTTACTAAAGTGTTGTTATGTCGGCGCTAGTTGGAGACAGAGTTGGGATTCTATTATGTTGGTGCTTGTGGGTGTCGGGTGGGATTTTGTTAATGAGCTTAAGAGCTATTTTGATAATCATTATGAAGTATTTCTTTATAATTTAGTTAATTTCAGTATTTGTTTAATTATATACAATGTCAGTATTTTATTCTAGTTTTTAGTTTTAGTTATTAATTTCTGTTTTAGGCTGGGATAGCCTACTGAGCCGTGTTAGCTCATCCATTCTTTTGTTTTTATTTCTAGGCCTAAGGAAGGGTACGGAGCGAGCTGAGTAGTTTGAATGATAGGCTCTAATATGTGTTGTAGGTATGTTTTGGTTAGTTTTAATTTTTGCAGGCATGACTTTTATTTTGCTATTCTCTCTGTTTCTAAGCATTCTTATAGATAGCCTTCAAATTATATATTTGTGAATAATATATTGAAAATCATGTTGAGATTCATTATATGTTTACTTTATATTGCATTCCATAGTGGATCTGTGTAGTATATATATTAAAAGTTTTATTTCAGTATTTCTCCAACTAGATCTTGGGGTCAATCTTGTCACAATCTAATATAGTATGAGCTGTGTGATATCAGGTCATATCAGGTTGGATGGTGATTGTAAAAATGGTGGAGTGTTTCTTATAGGGGTTGGATGGAAACATGTGCATGATAGATTTCTAGTGAAAGACAAATATCTTGTGGAGTTTCATTTCCTCCAAAGGAGATACCATAAACTTGTTCGTGAGAAGTTAGAACTTTTATTAGAAAGTTTTATAGAACGTGCAAAAGAAAATGCCCAAGTTATAATACATCGCAAGTAGGAAAGGGACAATGGTTTCATGTTAAATCTTTATGACATGAACATGCAAAGTTCATCAAAATGTAAAAGAAAGAATTTTTTCTTACCGGAGAATGGCAAGAACTGCCACAACAATTTGAATAGAACACTTTACGCTGTTCGATGCAAAGTCAGTTACAAGCTCACATTCATTTATTGCATAAGGAATGAGCAAACTGTTGAAATAAGTTTAATTTGTGTTTTAGTCTTAAACTAGTTGTTCTTTTAGTGTGTAAAAACCTGTATTTTACACCTCTCCTATTTTGATGATTATGTGTTTATCTTGTATTCCACAATACTAATATAACACACACAGAGAGACATGTATATATATATATATATAGCTTTGTGTGCATCCCTTAATTGGCCTAAATGTCTGACTTAGTGCAAAAAATAATGAAGCTACGCAAGCTATTTTTCTAGAGGAAATTATTGACCTCTTCTTTGGAAGAGGTCGACTTTATAGCAAATTTTATGCGCACGACACATTGGGTTATTTTGTATACATATATACACTTAATAATGTCTAGATCTTTATAAGAAAAAATTAGCCCTATATATTGTAAACAATCATCAAACATTAAAGTGGGACCGGTTCTTCGAAGATAAGTTTTAAAGTTTTTTTAAGCTAAAACTCATTCTAATTTGTTTACTATCTACCCGCAAGGCTCTTTGAAAACTTCCAAAAGGCCCCAACGTGGCAAAGAAGAAATTAATTCGCTTGCCTCCTTTATCTCTATCCATCTCTCTCTCTCTCTCTCTCTCTCTCTCTCTCTCTCTCTCTCTCTCTCTCTCTCTCTCTCTCTCTCTCTCTCTCTCTCTCTCTCTCTCTCTCTATCTACCGTCTATAAATATAATTGGAGGAAGAATGCCATCCTAAACTTAAATAAGATTTAGCTTGATAAAGAAATCAAAAGAAAAATAGGAACATTCATTTTGCATGATGGCGAACATTCCTCTCCAACTCCGATCCTTCAAACTCCATCTCATCTTACCCAAGAATCTCCGCAACCGTCTTGCAAAAACCTTTACGTTGATCTACGTCCCAAGAACTAGCGCAACCTTGTCAGAAATCAATGGTGCGAAGTTCCCTCCGAAAAAACCGGCCCCTATTATTTTGCGTCGCGATCGATTGGTAGAAGCTGAAAGTGATACGGAGGTCGTGTACGCAAGCACGGATCAAGTTTTCACATCCGATGGCATGAGGTTTGAGGTTAGCTTTGGTTGAGAGAAATCCCTTAAAGGATTTTTCAACGAGATGTGAGATGGGGACTAGAGTGTGAGTTGATCGGCTTGAATATGTTGATGAAGATAAGTGTAGTGACTGATCAAGGAGTTTTAATAGGAGAGAGAGAGTGAAGTTAAGGAGAAATCGATTTTGTCAGAAGTTGTCAGTTATACAGGAGGATGATGATGAGGAGATGGTAGAATCGAACTATTTGAAACATGAGCATGGGATTGACGATGGGAATGAAGTGGGGAATAAAGGTGTTAGTTGGGCTATAAATATAGGAATTTTGGTTGCATCTTTAGGAGTTGGGTTTTTTATTTTTAGGGCTCCCTTGAAGAGTTTAGTAAGATGAAATTTGTTGTAAGAAAATATTTTCTTATATATTTGGAAAAGGATCATTGATCCTATATGTATTGATATTTTTTATGATATGATTGTATTAACTAGTACTTTTGCCATTATTTTTTTTTTCAGTTACTATTCTATGTTGTAACATTCAGTTTTCATTTGTCATCCAATTTAATTTAATAATATTTCTTTCTGAGTTTCGATTGCAGGCTGAATGAAATAATAATTAATTTTTTTAAATGCTAAAGACTACGACCTTAAACATGCTCATGCAGTCATATATGCACAAAATCAAACACTTAATCAAAAATAAAAATCCTTATTTTAACTCTTTGGACATAAAATAATTCTTTTAGACAGAAACAACTAAAAGTGTAAGTGAGTCAAGCTGACTCGTGAGCCTGATAAGGCTAGGCTCTGCTCGATAAATAGCTCATGAGCCGACCTATATGAGCTAAAGAGCCAGGCCTAACTCGACTCGTTAGCCCAAGAGTTGGTTCGTTTAAAAAATAATTGTATAAAATTCATTTTAAATGTATTAGCATTCAGAATTTTTTAAGTACAAAATTATTAAAAATATTTAAAAATTATCTTGATTTCTTATATTAAATTATTCTTTATTATTTTTCTTTTTATTTCCCATTCTCTTAATTATTTTATCACAAAGAAAAGTATGCATGAATATCTCCATTTTGGTAGGAGCGGAAGCCAACTGCCTTTAAATGTGTCTCAATTTAATTTTATCTCGTTCTGATGCTTGTTTTATTGCCTTCGTCTTTGATAGTTTTTTTATTATTTTTTAAAATAATTTTTTAAGTCAAAAATTTATAGCTCAAAAATATTAAATTTAAAAATATTTTTTACAAAAAAATTTCTTTAGGAAACAGTAAAAAAATTCTCTCAAGCGAGGCCTCAATTGACATGAGGAGATCCATCAGGGGATTCTGCATATTCTATGGAGACTATGATATCCTAGAACACAAAAATGAAACAATAATTTTTATATATGTATATATGGGTTTGTGAGTGTAAATAATAACATGCATTGCTTGCACTCTAAAGTTCATGAATTTTCTGGTACGAGGAAAGGACACTTCAATCAAGTTAAAATTTAAGTGATTTCAACTTTTAATTATTTTTAACAAATTTAGATAACTTAGACCTCATATTTTTTTTTATTTTAAATTAGATTTTGTTTTTATTATGATGGGAAAGATTTGGTTTTATTCTCTATTTCACTTATTTTGCGTAGCTATTAAGATATTAGTAGTTTGCTTGACCCATCTGTTGACCTCCTTTTTGGCATCGGCCACTTCCATTGCCTTATTATTTGTATTTTCTAGATCGACCCATCTCCCTGTATGTTACGTTGCAGTGCTCGATAAAGGATCAAATCGTGTATTTTACCATGATCTGTTGTTGGCCTTAGGATTACTTCTTTTTGATCACATGTTGTGATCTATTTTATTCTAAAATGCAAGTGGTCAGGTTGATGTCGATTCAATGTGATTTCATGTGTTTGAGCCTTTTTTGAACATCCTTAATTCACACTCAATATCTTTTGCTTCGGGCCATCGTTTTATGAAATGGATTGCGCGGGTGTATCCGCAACAACGAGATCTTCTAAACGAGCCCATTCACGGACGAGTCAGGCATCGTTTTACATGTGTCGAGTTGAGAGGAGGTGGGATTATTATCATTATTTCATATTATTATTATTATTATTATTATTATTATTATTATTATTATTACTTCTTTGTTTATTTAAATAAAAAAAATACATATCTTTTGAACAAATTTAAAATTAAATAATCGTAATAAATTAGATTTAGATTAAAATTTAAAATTAAATTATGTATATATATATATATATATATATATATATATATATATATATTCTGATTAGGCTTAAATACAATCTAATTCGGCATTATTTTTTTATATGTTTTCCTAAACCAAGCTATTTCTTATCTAATGGCTGAGATAAAATGTAGGAGATGGTATTTGATATGAGCCATTTGATCAAGGGTTTATTGGATTTGTCACAGGATCGGTTCAAGTGGACAGTTCACAAGCATGCCTCCAACTCCCTTACATTTACGAAAAACTAATCTCTCACATCAGAGCTGCAGCTTCGACACCCGTGCTTCCCCCATTCAGCTTTTGGTCCAAGACTCTAGCTAAAGTTCAGAGAAATGGCAGACTGATCCCCTACCCCGGTTCCACATCACCCGGGGCCTGTTGCATCCGGGTGATATGGCGCATCCGGATTGGCCTCCGGACGATTCGGAGATGGACAAAACATGGCCGGCTCTAGCCCCCATTTTGCCGCCAGTGCTGTTCTCAGGTTCTCACCGGCCACCCTACAGTCCGACCCAACTGCCGACGCCGTGCCTCATTCTAGCAGACCTACCACGTCGACCTCCACCGGCGATGCCCAGCCAGCCGACTGACCTTACACTGCCAGTCTCGTCCGACCGGTTGCCATTTCCATTCCTGAATGATTATCCAACTTATATTTTTCTGTACACATGACTTGAGTCTAGAAGCTGTAATGAACTTTTCTTTCTTTGTTCTAAAGTGTGGTTACTGTTGCACTTTTGAATGGATATATATATATAAGAGTTAAGATTTATTTATGCTCAACATTGATCAAGGGTTTATTGGATATCTGAGTATAAACTGATATATGTTATACATATCATATATTATCAATGATACAATTGTATACTAAGATTGAAATTGCACTAAAAAAGTTGAATGACGAATCATATCATCATTTGTACATATTTCAAGCGTCATATATGCTATATTAGTTCTCTCAATGAAATAAAATCATCTCATAGTTAGGCTTGCATCACTTCTTATTAATCACCCCTTAATCAAATAGTAACTAAATAAAATTCTTTAAAAATGAAATTAAATTTAAGAGTTATAAAATTGGAGAATAAATCTAAAGTAAAAATGCTAAAATAAAAGACTTATAAAACCCATACTATAATTCATTAAATCTTCTCATAATTACATACACAACCTTAAAATCCTTCTAAGAATTGGAATTAAATAACAACCTAAAGATTAATAACCTAAATAATTAAATGAACAAAATAGGAAACTAATTGGAAATTCAACACAATTCAAAATTTCAAAAATCTAATTACTAATCCAAAATTTAATCAAACAATTAATCATTCTTTTTAAAATGAATTAATCAACCCCTAATCTTCAACTAACTAAATTAACTTAATGGGTTATTACTGGGTAACCCAGACCTTTGAGGCTATTAAGTTAGCCCCAAGGAGGGTGAAATAAACCATAAGATCTCGATGAACAACAAAGGTAGTAATCAGTAAATACTAAAAAGAATTGTTAAAACTAACATTAAGATATTAATATTTAAACTTGAATATAAACTTCCCTTTGACCTTTAACAAATCAAAACAGAAAGCAACTTTAACTAAATTATTATATATAGGACACTGACTCTAGTCTTAGGTTGGGCAATTGGTGTATTTTGGTGTGATGGTGGTACCATACATGGAGGGTATCCTTGGTGTATTTATTTACTTTCTCTACTCTAGATGTCATGCATGTATCTTTATACACCTTACTTCACAGGGCTCCTTGTCTACATACATGCATCATACCATTATTGCTCAAGTGAAAATGTTAAAGTAGAATATACCTAGGATGTTTGTAAAAGAAGATTCAAACTAGAATGCGCCTAGGTGCAAATGTATGTGCAAGAGTCAAGTGTAAATGTAAAGTGTCTAGAATGTAACTAGATTGAGTTGTAAACATTCATTGAGTTGTAGAGCCTTAAAAATATTTGCTTATATGCATACATATAGGGCTCCAAAAGATAATCCCTCTCTTTTGGAGGGTGTTCTCTTTGGAAATCCTATAGAGGGGCCAGGGCCAGAAGACAATAGGCAAGTATATGTAAACACATATTATATATGAGTAGAAAACTAGGCTTTTTGTGGTGGAGCATGGCCACCTTATTTTACTGCAGGCCCTGGGTTGTGTGTACGCTCCAAAGAAATGATTAAAATGTTTATTTATGCATTTATTTCATGCATCATACAGGATGATAGATAGGTACATTTATATATTTAAGTCAATATTCTTGATTCTTTAGAATAGGGCCATCCTTCTTGCATTCATAAAGAAATTGATTGTGTTTAGGATGTTAGTTGGCAGCTCACTTCAGGCAAGCATAAGCCCAGATTGTACACCCCTCAGTGTGTCTCCTCTAACTTGTAATAAATTCTGAATCGATCATTCCTCCTAGGATAACAAATTCAATCTTTGATCTTCTAAACTCAAATTTTTAATCACATCTTTATATATTTAAAAAAAAAGGTCTAATCACTACTAAAGATAAGGAGAATAATTTATCCCCTTTGGAATAGAATATTGGAACCCCTTCCGTGCACCAAATCAAGAAGAGAATAATATAACATTCTTAATCGAGAGTTTTTTTAGGTTAAGGCCTACAATATAATTAAGCATGGGGCTTGCACCCGTGGGAAACTGATTCCTACATCAAATAAACCCTATTCGGGCTGATATATCGAATGAGGGAAATCTCGTGACTTTAATCAAGTTATATATATTATTACCCATCGAGGTGTGTAGGCAAAAGTGGCTATCCTCCATGGTTAATCGTATATATGATCTCATATGCTCTTCCATTTTCCTGCTTGTGTAGAGTGTAAAGGCCTACAATCATTTTGTCCTACGGGATAGGGCGATCATACCCTTTGCATTTCGTTCCCCACTAAGAAGAATTCTTTCAGAGACCCACACCATCTTTGTCATCATTTTTTGTGTGAATTAAATTATAGGCCAATCTACATGTCCAGTAGATTAGTCATCCTTGATCCTCATCATTGTTGGCTCTAACTGCCTTCAGTCGAGTCCAATTCTTTCACACATTGCATTATTGCATGTAATAATATGTTGACTCATCTGTCATCACCCAAGTTTGTCATTCATCTTGGAATTTGATTTAGTGACACTACTAGAAATTTAGTCATTTGTGGAGGAATAATCTGCTACAAATCCTAGTTTACGATGGATTTGCAATGGAATTGAATATATTGTTAAAACCTACGTCACAAAAGTATTTACGATGTAACAGATCCATCACAAATATTTTGCCATGGATTTGTAGTGGATGTGTGATGGAAACCCCGCCGCAAATTGCAATAGAATATTCGTTGTACATTATAATAAAAATCCTTTGCAAATCACTTGCTCATTGTGACAGAAATTTTCTAAAAGTTCATGAGGGTTGTGAAACCCTAAAGAACCAGCCCGAGGCTAACTAAGAGGGCTGTGAATTGGTGTTTTAAGAATTCTTAAATGAAAAGAAAAATCTTTTTATCTTTTTTTGAATATTTTAGAAGTAAACAACTTATGCAGAAGCAGATAACAAAATTAGAGATTTTAACGATAGAATAAATCAAATATAATTACAAAAATAAAATACAAAAAAAAAATAATAAAGAACACACTAAATTTTATAGTGATTCGGTCAAATCTGACATATATCCACTCTCTGAAAACAACCTTTCCTGGTATTACACTAATCAGTTAGCGTCTCTCCTTTTTCCCTCACAGCAAGGCAGAGAAGCCCTTATAAAATCATTCCATCGATTTGGTGAGGCAAAGAACCTTAAATCCTTTATCACCCTCTTGATGAAGATAGAGAACCCGGAATCCTTTTACTCTTACCTAGAGTTGGCAGAGAACCATAAATCCTTTTACTTACACCTGTAGTAGGTAGGGAACCTTGATTTGATGCTGATGATCGTCTCCCTAAAGCCACCAAGGAACCAAGGACGAAGATTGAAGAAGACGATTGAATCCGTGCTTAGAGCAAACTTTGTCAATCCCCTCACAAACTTCCCCTCATAAGATCTCTCTCTCTCTCTCCCAAACTCTCCTTCTCTTTCTCTAAGCTCTCTTAGGTTAGAACAAGTGCAAAAGATTTGCTAAGAAGTAATTAAGAGAACTTAAATAGAAGGCTTCCAAAAATACCGTGATTTTCATTTTTGCATCAAAGATTGTCTAGGATTATCCTACGATCTTCCTGTACGATTAGTACAAAATTACCTTTTCATCCAGGATGATCACCTCTGCTCTATACAATCAGTAGAAGTATTTTATACATATCATCATGTATGATTATTCGATCGTCCAGGATGATTAGATTAATATGGGAGGTAATTGACATATCATCCCATAACAGTCTCGGGATTTCTAGGATGAGCTCCTGGATGATGAGAAGAAAATTATGATTTCATCTTGGATGATAAAAGATCATCCTATGAAATATAAAAGATCATCCGGGACGATCGAAGTAGATCATCCTATATGATATTATTGACCAATCTATCCATAATTAGTCTCCTAATAAACAGATTATTCTAGGCATGATTGTCATGAATTGTCCAGGATGATATGAATCATCCAGGATGATATGAATCGTCCTGTATGATAAGAACAAATTTTGAATTATAAATCTTGCCTAAATTGTGATTGGCGGCTACCTATCTCAATATGTACTGATCGTCCTGTATGATATGAATAGTCCAGGATGATTAGTTAAGCAAACTTAATTATCAGGGATACCCTAATAAGGGTTTATGTTTTTAACTTATCATCCAAGTCGATTTAGATTCGTCCTGGATGATATGGTCAAAAAATAGAAAATTCTCTAACTCACCAGATTTCTCTCTCTGAGTGTCTGTGCAAGGTTACTTAGCTTCAGGATCCATCACAGTACATTTCACTCAAGAGAAGGTAAAAGATGCATTGAAATTGAAATTACAAACTGACTCAATCCTAATCTACCTGATCTTTGAGTTGATATGCATTGCAAGTGATCTTATGGACATGAAAGGTTAGTAGCCAGGGCAACCAAAATAGATATACAATAGTAGCAGTAGTAAAAAAATAAGAATGTTTGTTATCATCAAAATCACTATGCTTGGATCCAGATTTTCAATATTTCCATCACAAACAACAATACTAAATCATCATATCAACATTTGCGACAGAATTTTCATCGCAGTTCCACCGAAAACCTATAGCATAAATTAAAAGTAGCTCCTACTATTTGTTATTAAGCTTTCCAACATCACAAAATATAGTAATAAAAAGTAATAATAATCCAATAATTATATTCCAATAGCTTAAATAAAAAACCACATTCTATAAAATTCTTTAATTGTTATAACATTGTTAAAGTTTCACTAGTACTTATACATCAAAAGAAAGAAAATGGATCAAAATATTTTTACAGACACTTTAGAAGGAATCTATATCCTCACTTTCATGCTCAGCCGATGTAGATGTAGGTTGATTTTCATCTATCTGCTTTCTCAATCTCCTATGCTCATCTAGTATCTGAATGTTCATGTCCACCTATATTTTTCAAACATTTTCTAACTTTGCTGTCAAGTTAGCCACATGTTGCCTATATAAACTCTCTTCGCTGCTTGCGGAGTAGCGGTAGTAGATGAGATTGTCCCTCATACGCATAGGCTTGCAATCCTAATTCATAAACCCTCCCCTTCTTCATTCCACTGACTAAGTGCGGTAGTTAGAAACATCTAAAGATTCCCCGGAGGAACCGTCACCTACTGCAGCCTGGCTCTCTCGAAGCCTTACATACTCATCCTAAAAAATATAACATTAGATTAATCATCGTATAATCATCACTTATAATATTTTTCTAAGTATTATATTCTTATACACTTACATAAGCCCTCTTAGATTAGTCATCCTCCCACTATTGGTCATCTTCAGGAACTCAATTGTAGTGTGTTCTCTTCCAAGCATCTCCTTCTACAATATACTTAGATTAGAATGCATAAATAAAGAAATTATTAAAATATACTAAAATTCTTATAATTTGTTATTTATGCAAGTGTGTGGAACTGAGCTCCCAGTATTGAAGGAGCTACGTATGCCCCCAACGTTAGAAGTACTATTTAGCTCTGCCCATAAACCCTCTCTAATCCAAAGCGGTCACTCGCCTATCCTTGTAATGCGAGTGAATATGTCTCTTAGATGAGCTGCTCCACATTTCTCAAAATTTATTAAGATATGAGTACTATGCTCAGGCAACTAATATAAATCTAATTGTATATAATAAATTAAAAAATATATTCATTATTAGTGTAATAAATTATGAAAAGATGTTAATAAAATTACAACTTACTAATCTCAAACTCCTTGAACCACATGTCACACACTTTCTTTAGGATTTTCTTCCAAGAGCATATGGAGCACCAAACCTGCTTCGTATGATATCTCGTATCTTATACGTTGGTTACTTTGATAGATAAAACCTGCACAAAATATTTAGTTGAGGAATATTATTTCTTAAATGAATGCATAGTATAATATATATATATATATATATTTTTATACATGTCACCCTCAGGCTTAATCAGCATACGCCCATCTATAATCGGTGTATGGTAAAATGGGTGCTAGGCTGGCTATGAGTGGTAGACTATGAAGAGGATTTCCCCTCAATACCTCTACCTTTACTAGATCCTCCACTAGTATTCTTTTTAAGCATGAAATATTTATCATAGACCACCAATGGGGCTTATCACCTCTAAAAGACATATGCAAAAAATAGTAGTAATTTATATATTTATTAAAATGCAATGAATAAGTAAATTAAATGCAGGAAAAGGAACTACTGTATGTATGCTAACATGTAAAAATTAAAAAACTACTGTAGAGGAAGATTATAGGTGGTGAGTATCACGAGCCAGCATAAGTAAGGTGACGAAGATTAACTAAATGGACTAAATCATCTAGCAATAAATCTAATCTTACATTCCTTGGTTCTACGACGAAGGTAAGATATGTACGGTCAAAATATTTCCAGGCTTCTACGATGGATGTGTTAGAATGCCTACTTGTGAGTTGTGTTCCTTATATTATCCCATATGTGCAATAGAGCTCATAGATGCATACAGACGTTGCAATCCAGGAATGATGGGTAAGTAGAATAATCGATTGACTGGCACATCCTAATGCTTTTTTTACCCTAAATTTGGTTTAAACCTTAACCATTATATATGATGACATATAATCCCTAACAATTTATCCTTGTAGTATAACATATGTCCATTAACATAATAATATATTTTTATAGCTGTCAAACCAAGTTTGAAAACTAATTTTTTAGTCCAGTATAAATCTTTTTGAATTATATTACCTATCGGGTTGGTTTACTTAAGTAGACCGATGAATTGATTAAAGTATTCTCTGGGTACATTATATTATTTCATTATGCTTAACATCTTCGTAACAACAGATAACTCTAAGTGAGTAGTACACCCATTCTAAACTGATTATTATGTACCATATAATAAATCATAACAGTTTTGTACCTCCTTATTCTAAGATTCTTTTATATATTATTGAAGGTGTGGCCCAGTTGCATTATAAATCAAGTCCTCAATTATCTTAACTCTGTCTTCCTCAACTATATTAGAACTTATAGATGGGCTACACTGAGAGTCAAAATGAGGCTCGTACTAACAATGTGAAGTTCAACACCAATATTTTGGCATGAATCCTCTGTAATATAGATCAATAGTAATATCACCTAGTGTAAGATAGGCTTAATTTTTGTGTTTGGAATGTGGACAATGAAACCTACCTGGATAAAATAATTCACTCCATTAAAAAATTCATTTGTTAATATCTTGTATATAGGCAACATTCGATCATACATCTAACTTCTATACTTTCGAATATCCATAACATAATTAGACTATAAATTCCTACAAACAAATAAAGTATCAATTCAAACAAAAATTAAATAATGTGTACAATAGTGATGATTTTAGGAGTTTGCACGGATAGTTTGTGCGCCTCCATCATGCACTTATTGTATATTAGGCAATAGAACAATGTATGTGAATTAGTGCAACACACTAATACATCTATTTTTCCCAAACGATTCTTCAAAATGTCATCTTTTTATGTGACCAAACCATCTAAGACAACTCTCTCTCCATTCTTATCTTCCACTAGAGTTACTCCAACCTTTTCATGTATATGCTCATTTTGTATCATATCTCTAAGAGTAAAGCCACTCATCCAACTAAGCATCCTCATCTCAACAACACTTAACTTAATATTTTGCTTCTCTTTTAATGGTCAACTTTTTGTACCATAATGCATTGTAGGTCTCATCACCATCTAATAAAATTGGTTAAAACCTACAAAAGGGCCTATGCATTAATTAATGAAAAAAGGTATAAGACCTTAAAGGATCAAGAGCAATCTAAAAATACAGCATTTGAAGCAAATTCTAATGAACATTTGATCCTATCTATTACAATAATCAAGAGAAAAAAAAAGTGGGAGGCAGGAAGCCTGCCCTCAGAAGAGGAACATAATCCAGATATTCAATGAAGCACCAAAAGTCAACCAATAAGCAGCTTCCAACACATGGAGAGGCAACTGTAAGGTCAAAAATAGAGGCAAAATTAAAATAGGAAAAGAACAATAAAAATGTACCTAAAAGGAGAATATTCAAAATTGTAGCCCACAGCCGACATAGAGCTTCGAGTGAATTGGATGGCTTCAAAAAGTTTTATCAATTAAAAATTTAATATTTTCCTTTTAAAAATATTTCTTTGTAAATTATTAATTAATTATTTTATGAATAGAGAAAGCAACCCAACAATAAAGTAAAGTGTAATAAAGATAAATAAGGACAAAAGAAACTTGTTTACGTGATTCGGCCAAAACTCAAAACCCTGCCTACGTCCACACCAGGCCACCCACAACTAGGAATTAACTAAGCAATTCAAGCTTACACCAACTTTCGTGCTTTCCTACACTACGTAAGCACTACCCCAAAACATTGTACTTTATTAAACCGGGCAAGTACAACCCCCAAACAAATCATTATAAGATTATAAACAAAAGAATAAAATTAAAAAAATTCAATGTAACCTTAGCTCTCAATTTTAAAATATTTTAGCACTCATCTTGCAAAATCAACCAACAATAGAAATAGACTAGCTAACAAAAATTTTAATTTTAATTAACCACAATCACAAACTTGAATGTAGATGATATGGATATGTAAAGTTGTTATATATGGAATCAATCACAAAATGAAATAACGAAATTTTTTATTTAAAAAAAAAAACATTTGAACTAGATTTGAAAATATAATTCACCACTTGGAACAAACTCACCAAAGACTTATCTCCTTTCAGCAAAAGATGAAGATGATTGATGGGGAGAATCTTTGGCTTGATTATGAGCACAAGAATTAATGAAAATCTAGCCAAGAAAGGTTGGTGGAGATGATTTAGCAGGCAAGACAAAATTTCTGCAAAGTTTTAACGTGGTTAGGAGCAGGCACACACATATAGCCAACCCCATTATTTATTGAAAGAATTTTGACCAAGTAAAGGGGGAATTGAAGGGAGATTATTTAGGAAATAATTTGAAATAATAATGAATTTTGGAATGCATTAGATTAGCCTACACAAATCCATAGAAAATATGAAAGATATTATGATAATATTGGCCATGGGAGCTGATTTGGCAATGCATTTGGTTTGGATTCATGCAAGAGGATTTTGTCTAAGGCATGATGAAATATTAACCATTTTATGTGATTTTCACATCTTCAATCCAAGAGGTGAATTATTTAGTTAATGATTCAAGGTTATGAGGATTAAATAATTTAGAGCACATTGCAATTTTGGACAAGCAATTTTCATGTATTTTGAACCAGAGTTAGGGAAGATTTGATCATGATATCAATCTAATTAATTCAAGATATTTTGTGATCAACTAGAGGATTTGATTAGGAATGTATTCCAACACTAAATTTGAAAAAAAAAAATTAAATTCTATTAAGGATGAGAGGTCAAAACTTAACAAAAATAGAAATTTTATTTAAGGAAAGTTATTTTGGAGGGAGTTTAGTTTTAAAAATAAAACTAAAAATTCCTGAATTTTTAATGGCTGATTAATAATTCTTAATATATCTAGAATTTTCAAAATAGATTTGACCATAAATAAATTATCACATTAAAGACTAGTTACATTAATAAAAATAATTATCTAATCTTTTAATATTGTAGGATTAAAAACATTTTACCTTGCAGGAAGTGCTCCAACATTATTCACAAGTGTATCATTAATTTAATTTAAATATTTCGATTAGTTTTAGGGAATGAAGAAAATATTGGCCTCATGATATTCAAGCATAACAATGTGTGATAAGACAAGATAGAAATAACATGAATAGTAGAAGGAAAGAGAAAATGAATAATGTGGATAAATGGATTGTCATTTGAGATAAAAGGCTAGAATTGATAGTATGGAAATGACTAAATGTATTTTATAACATTATTGGATGGTTTAAATAAATAAAATAAAATGAACACAAGTTGTAAAGTTTTGAAATGCAAGATAGTAAACTTTCAAAAAATGACCGAAGTTTTGATCAAGCATGAGATAGTTATGATGAATAATTTAGAAAAGCTATGAACTTATCATACTAATGTATTTTAGTTTTTTGATTCAAGCTATATAAATTTGAATTATTGTGCCATACTAAAGGAAAACCACCCAGCGTCAGTTCCAAATTGACTTGAAATCAATTGCTTTGATTACTGGATTGTCCTTTATGATTAATTAACACACTTAAATATCAATCATTAGTACCCTCCAATCATTTATTTGTTATCTTCAAAATATCTTTTTTATGCAATGGGGCTCATGGGGTTAACAAACCATGCCACCAAACCAACACAAGAATGGGCCTGAATATCCAACCCAAAAAATATCCACCAACATTATCACCAAAAATGACCAAACATATGTCACGAGAGTATAGAGCTCAACACCACAGAAAAACCTAAAACCCCCACCTAGACTAACCAAGGCTAAGGATACCACCAGAGAAGAAAAACCGCAACACTAGGACTAAAAGCACCAATAGGGACAAGACCAAACCAACAATAGAAATAACCCGCAAAAACCAGGAGAAAACCAACAACAAAATAAGCACTACTAAAGATCTAAGTAGAGGACTAATATCTATTAAAATAACTGATCGAGTATTTTAAAAACAACCCACTTAGGATACATCCAAACCACATAGTCTGATGTACTCACTATAGATGGCTTATTCGGATAACCAACTCTTCTTTTAGGCTAGGCTGTTGTTCCTTTATACTTTCTTTTTGTGTGTAGTAGAGTTTTTATGGATTTTATGGGGATTTTATTGTATGCTGTATTTATAGTTTGATGTGTTTTGTGATGCCTTGATGTGATATATCTATTGTGATTATCGATGATATAATATGATGGGTGCTAGACTTCGCCTAGGTTAGAATGATTTAGTTGCTAACAGAGTTTTTTACAGCTCATGTATGGATATAAAAGGGGGCTAATAAAAATTTCACTAACCAAATTTTTTGTAGGTGCTAAATATGTTAATCCCGCTAAAAATAAAAGAGTATAACCATGTAATTATGTCTGGCTCAAATGTGAGCAATGAAATGAATATGACTGCTTGAGATTTTTGATGATTTTATATAAATTGTTTAGGATAGCATATAGGTTGTATAGAGTCATTTTAAATTTTTTTATATGTATGATAAATTCAAGGGTTTTGTAAGTAAATTTAAAATGGGAAATGTAACATCCACTTTGGAATCCAAAGAGGGAGGAAACACCCATTTGGGGGCCAGGAGAGTTCCTAGCATTTAGAGAGCTAGATTAGGATGAACTTGAGATCCAAAGGGAACAAAAATATTTGTTCAGGGAGAAGTTCTTTTTTTTTTATATCTGGATAATATGGATCCAAGGAGCATGAAGAAAAGAGCCATAAAAATGAAGACAAAAATATATATCTCATTTTAAAAATACTTTCGTCATTTTGTAGGATTCAAATCTGAGTTGTTGTTAGTGGTACCCGTTCACTTTTAATTTCTACAGACCCTGGGTTGTAATTAAGTGGCATTGGCTGTTATAAATCTGGATTTAAGATTTTGATTATAATAAATATTTCTGCACATTTGTTTTAGTTGCCCTTCAAACTAACCTTTCAGGTTCACAAGATCAATTACAATTCAAGCCAGCTCAAGATTGAGTTAGTCTATTTTTTCAATTTCATTGTAATTTTAAGAAAGGTAGAGGTAGACCTAAAAAGTCTTGGTTAGAAAATATTAGAAATGATCTTTCTCTATTAGATTTAAATGAGAATTTGACTTTGAACCGGACACAATGGAGAAAAAGGATTCATGTTGCCGACCCCACGTAGTGGGACAAAGGCTTGTTATTATTGTATTGTAATTTTTCACCTTTCTTCAGTCAAATGTAATATAATGGATCCCCAAGCTAAGTAACCTTGCATACACACACTCAGGGAGAGATTTTTAGTGAGTTACAGTTTCTATTCTATTTTGATCATATCATCTTAGACAATCGAAATATCATCCTGGATGATCCATTAAAAATAGAAACCCTAATTAGGGAAACCATGTTAAGTCGGTATGATTAAGCAAATCATCTTGGATGATCCCTTATTATCTAGGATGATATGCTCAAATCAAAACTTCTCAACCACCAAACTTATTTAGGCAGGTTTTTATTTTAGGACTTTTATCTAATCTTACAGGATGATCCATGTGTCATCCTGGACGATTCATTACAATCACTCCTAAATTAGTCAGGTGATTAAGAAAAATAATTAGGGATTGATTGATCGATCACATCATCCTGGATGATTACAAGATTATCCTGGTTGATCAATTATAAATTGTCATTGTCCAATATATCTCACCTAAAAGACCCGAACTATGTGCCAGATGATATTGCTATTTTGAACTAATTATATAGGACGATAGCTTTATCGTCCTAGATGATTAGTTATTTTGAAATCATCCAGCATAGTTATCCTGGATGACCCGAACTATGTGTCGAATGATATTGGGCATTTTTGAACTAATTGTATAGGGCGATAGAGATATTATCCTAGATGATCAAGTCATTTTCTTTAGATCATCCATACTTTTCTCCTGGACATCCTGAAGTATGTGCTTGACGATATTCCTGATTTAGAACCAATCGTCCAGGATTATTGCAAAATCATCTTAGACGATCAAAATAAACCATGTCTTCTAATCATCTAGAGGAACCAAATCGTCCAGGCTAAAAGGGGCTAATTTACACTGATCATACAGGACAATCAAAGGATCATCCTGGATGATCTTTGATGGTAAGTTGAAATTTAGGGTAATTTTTGAGCCATTCTATTTAAGATCACTTGTTTGCTACTATTGAAATCTTTTACCACTATCCTCACCTGAGAGAGTCTTGAGAGGGAGAGGGAGAGCTTGGGAGAGAGAGAGAGAATCTTATGAGGGAGAGTTTATGAGGTGTTCACAAAGATTACTCTAAGGAAGGATTCGAGTCATCTTTTCCAATCATCATCCCTTATCCTTTGGTGGCTCTGTGGGAAGGATCATCAGCAAGAAGATCGAGGATCTCTACCTACTTTAGGAGGAAGCAAAAGGAGGTAAGGTTCTCTGCCTGTTTCAGGAGGAAGTAAAAGGAGTTTAGGTTCTATGCCTGCTTCAGGAGAAAGCAAAAGGAGTTTAAAACTACCAATACACCCCCCCTTTTGGTTAGCCTCGGGCTAGTTCATAAGGGCTTAACTTCCCTAACGAACTTTCAAGTGGTATCAGAGCAGGATTCATAAAATCAAGTTTTAAATAACTTTTGAATTTGATCCATGGCTAACTTTTGAAATAGAACGCCACATAAGGATATTCAATCACTCTACCCCCTTTATTTGATAATATACCTTTTTGATTTTGGAAACTCACATGTTCACCTTTTTACAATCTATAGATTATCGCATGTGGATGTTTGTTAAAGATGGATACTCTACACGATTTAGATTAGTTGATGGCATTAAAACTGAACTTTCTTTTACGGAATGGACTTTTGATGATCGAGATTTAGCACAACTGAATGCAAAATGCTTAAACTATTTTTTTTGTGTGTTAAAATCTAAGGATTACATGCATGTCTCTACTTGTACAACTGGTAAAATAATTTGGGATAGATTTTGTATTACTTTTGAAGGCACATCTGAAGTTAAGAAATCTAGGTTGAATAACTTGCTTCATGACTATAAACTCTTTCACATGAAACCTAGTTAGTCAATATCTAAAATGTATACTAGGTTTATACAAATTATCACCTCCCTACATGCCTTAAGAAGATAACTGACTAACTATGAGAAAGTTAACAAAATTCTGGGATATTTTCCTTCTTTCTATGATTCCAAGATAACTGTGATCACTAAATCTAAGGATTTGAACACTTATTCTATTGATAACTTACTTGGATCACTCATTTCTTATGAGTAAGGAGTGAACCAAAGAAAACTTAATACGGATGAGAAAAAGAAGGAGAAAACTATGGCGTTGAAGGCTAATGACACGGAGACTGATTCTTCTGGGTCTGAAAGTGATGATGTTGCCTTAATCACTAGGAAATTGAAAAGCTTTCTACAGAAGAGACAAAAGCACCATCAGAAATGGAACAAAGGTAAGAAAAGAAAAAAATTCTAATGGTTCCTCTAATATGGTTTGCTTTGAATGCAGGAAGTCGGATATATAAAAGCTGATTATCCTACATTTAAAGCTCACCCGAGCAAGGTGAAGGGTGAGGAGAAGCCCAAGTTCAAGAAGGATAATAAATATATTCAAAAGGCATTCTGGGCGGATTCTACATCTGACTCCTCTGAGACTGAAGCTGAAGAGGAGACTATAAACTTATGTTTGATGACAGATGACATCTTGGTCATTTCTGACCAAGAAGAGGTATATGAACTAACACTATGATCAATTACTTGATGTTTTTGAAAAAAATTCATTCATCATATATGAAATTTAAGAAATTGCATGCTACCCTAAAATTGGAACTCTTAAACCTGTAAAAAAAGCATAAAGTTTTACTTAAAGATCATTCTTCATTTGATAGAAATCACATATCATTAGTTGATGAATTTGACAAGTTAAATAAAAAGCATTCTGATTTGATTATTGGGCATGATTCATTGAAAGTATTGCATGTTGAATTAGAAACTACATTAAAAGAATTAGAAACTTATGCATTTGATGTAGAGAGTAGGGAGCATGCATTGAGAGTGGAAAATATAATTCTGGATAGTTCAAAAAAATTTTGATGCTAAATTAACCATTCTTATGAAAAATAAATAACCTCCATCACTTGAAGAATTTTATACACAATCATCAAAGCATGCATCATCCAAACCTAAGAAGAGGCACTATCACCCACATAGATTAGTTAACCCTTTTCCTGGCATTAGATGTTTCTATTGTGGCATGTTAGGATATATCTCCCCACACCTGTACTATTCACTATAGTACACATTGGGTGTAGTGGCCCAAATTACAAAATTCAAAATATATCATACATGCATTGCATGCTTCTTTCATAAAAAGGAACCAAAACGTGTTTGGATTCCTAAATCTAACGTTTAATAATTTTATAGGGGTGCTCTCACACAAGACCTCATGAGAGCATATGGTACCTAGATAACTAATGTTCAAGGTATATGTTTGGAGATGCAAATCAATTTATTTTGTTGGAAGCTAGGGCTGGAGGCAAGGTCACTCTTGGAGACAACACCACCAGAAAAGTGGTGTACGCAGGTATAATCAAAAACTCCAAGAACCTTTTAATTGAAAATATTTTATTTGTAGATGGACTGAAATACAACCGGCTTAGCATCAATCAACTCTGTGACAAAGGGTTCAACATAAAGTTCCTGACAAATACTTATATTATCACCTTAAATAATAACACTATTTTACAAGGAAAGATGATCAACAATATCTACATGCTTGATTTAAATAACATTTAGTGTGCTGCTTCATTCTGCTTAAAAATTATTGCTGATGAGTATGGGCTATGGCATAGGAGGTTTTGTCTTGCCAGAATAAAACCCCTTGGAAGAGTAACCCAAAAGGACTTAGTTAGAGGTGTCCCCAAGCTTAAGTTCACTAAGGACCACCTGTGTGATGCCTGTCAACTAGGAAAACTGAAAGTTCGATAGGGATGTTAAGCCCTGATGAACTAGTCCTGAGGCTAACTAAGAGGGGGGGTGAATTAGTTATTTAAAAATTTGAGAGCAACAGTAAAAATCTTTTCGATGATTTACAGCCGAAACAAGTAAAACACATAAACAAAAAGATCAAATAGAGATTTCACCAAAGCAGATAATCACAGAAAACTAAAGTACAGAAAGTAATCAGAAAGAACACACCAGATTTTATAGTGGTTTAGTTAAATTTACATATGTCCACTCCCCGGAGCCTCCCCTCAAGGTATTACACTAACTCAAAGTGACTCTCCTTCTGCTCCCAAAGCAAGGCAGAGAAGCCTGTACAAAAACTCCTTTCCACCGACACGGTGAGGCAGAGAACCTAATCTCTTTTCGCTTCCTCCTGAAGCAGGAAGAGAACCTCGAACTCCTTTCGCTTCCTCCTGAAGTAGGTAGAGAACCTAAACTCCTTTTGCTTCCTCCTGAAGCGGGCAGACAACTCGGATCTTCTTACGAACGATCCTCTCACAAAGAACACCAAAAAAGATGAGAGACGACAAATGAAGAAGATGACTCGGATCCTTGCTTAGAGCAACCTTTTTTAATCCCTCGCCAACTCCCCCTCATAAGATCCTCTCTCTCTCTCCCAAACTCTCTCTCTCTCTCTCTCTCTCTCTAGGGTTTCTATGTAAAGGAAAGTGGCAAAAGATATTTCTTGTTGGAAGAAAAAGATCTTTTATAGGAGGTCACAAAATTTTCCCTAAATCTCAACTGGTCGGCCAAGATCATCTAGGACGATCAATAGATCATCCTGTATGATCAGTTCAAAATCAGCTGTTTCAGCCTGGACGATCTGGCTCTTCTGGATGATCAGTGGAAAACATTATTAAGATCATTCCGTACGATTCTACGATCATCCGGGATGATTAGTGTAAATTCAGAATTTCATCCAGAAGACTGCTCTGGTCATCCAGAGAAACTTGTACTGGATGACCCAAAAATGACTTGATCGTCTAAGACGATACGGATATCATCCTGTATGATTAGTTCAAAAAGTGCCAAAATCATCCTGATCACCGCTCTAGACGTAAGCTGAAACATACTAGACGATCATGATCATCCCGGGCGATCCTGCGACCGTCCCGGATGATCCTGCGATCGTCCCGGACGATATGATCATATAAATTAAATACTAATTTCTTTCCTTAATCATCAGACTAATTTAGGCATGATTGTACTGGATTGTCCAGGATGATACACGTATCGTCCGGGACGATCAGACCAAATATCTTAAAATAAAAATATGCCTAACTTGATCTAGCGGCTGAGAATTTTTGATTTGAGCCTATCATCCTGTACGATATATTAATCGTCCAGGACGATCGGCTTAATCAGATAGACTTAACTTGGTTGCCCTAATTAGGATTTCGACTTTTACTTAATTGTCCAGGATTATGTGAATATCATTCAGGACGATCTAAACAAAAAAATGAACAGAAACTCTAATTCACTCAAGCACTCCCCCTGAGTGTGTGTGTGCAAGGTTACTTAGCTAAGGGATCAGTTACATTATAATTGACTCAAGAAAAAGAAAACAGTACACTTAGACACACTTGGTCCCGATCTTGAGTTGGCTTGAGTTGCTTTTGATCTTTTGTACCTGAAATGGGCTAGCCAAGCAAAACAGAATACAAACATGTTTGTCATCATCAAAACTATACTTTTTGAAACCAAATTTGGTCCTCAAGATGCTGAATGAGTCAAAGGCCAGTAGTTTAATAAATATATCAGTCAGTTGATTTTCATTTGCTACATGATGTAGCTTAATATCCCCTTTGTAACATGGTCCCTAATGAACTGATGCCTTATATCAAGGTGTTTGGTTCTAGAATGATGGATTGGATTCTTAGAGATGTAGATGGCACTAGTATTATCACACATAATAGAAATTATGCCCACAAGTAATCCTAAATCCAAGACTTGTTGCTTCAACTAAAGAACTTGGGCCACACAACTTTCTAAGGCAATGTACTCAGCTTCAGCAGTGGAAAGTGTAACTGAGTTTAATTTTTTACTGGACTAGGAGACTAAAGACTGTTCTATGAATTGACAAGTTATAGAAGTGCTCTTTCTGTCCACCCTACACCCTGCAAAGTCAGAATCAGAATATCCAATAATCTTAAAAGAGGTGCTGTGCCTAGGGTACCAGATTCCTAGGTTTGGGGTCCTTAAAAGATATCTAAGAATTCTCTTAATAGCAGTCAGGTGGGACTCTTTAGGATCATCCTAAAACCTAGTATAAAGACAAACACTAAACATGATATCAGGTCGGCTAGCAGTCAGGTAAAGCAGTGATCCAATTATTCCTCTATACTTCTTCTGATCAATAGATTTTCCACTTGAATCCTTATCTAACTGAACAGAGGAGCTCATGGGAGTGTTGATTGGCTTGGCTTTTTCCATTTCATATTTCTTCAAAATGTCCTTAGTGTATTTAGATTGATTGAGAAAGGTTCCATCATCCATTTGTCTTATGCTAAACCTCAAAAAGTAGGACAATTCTCCCATCATACTCATCTCAAACTCTTTACTCATTATTTTAGAAAACTCATCACCTAAATATTTATCAGAAGATCCAAAAATTATATCATCAACATAGATCTGGATAATGAGTAAGTCATCCCCTATTCGCCTCAGAAATAAGGTGGTGTCTACGCTCCCGTTAACAAACTCTCTTTCTAACAGGAATGTGCTAAGCCTCTCATACCAAGCTCTGGGTGCCTGTTTCAATCTATATAAGGCCTTTTTTAATTTATAAACATGATTTGGATATTGAGAACTCTCAAAACCTAGGGGTTATTTTACAAAAATATCCTCTTTTATTACCCCATTTAAAAAGGCACTCTTGACATCCATTTGAAATAGCTTAAATCCCTTGTAACAGGCAAAGGCTAGTAGCACTCTAATGGCTTCCTATCTAGCTACAGGGGTAAAGGTCTCCTCAAAATTAATCCTTTCAATCTAATTATACCCCTTAGCCACCAATCTTGCCTTATTCCTAACCACCACACCAGAATCATTCATCTTATTCTTAAAGACCCACTTGGTTCCCACTATACTTTGATTCCTAGGTCTTTCTACTAACTCCCAAACATCATTCCTTACAAATTGAATCAGTTCCTCTTACATAGCTAAGATCCTGAATTCATCAGAAAGGGCTTGATTGATATTGGTGGGTTCAGTCATTGAGATAAAGGAAGAGTGGTTTACTTCCTTCCTAAGTCCATGCCTAGTCCTAACACCTTCAGAAGGGTCTCCTAAGATCAGTTCTTTAGGATGACTCGAAGAATATCTCCAATCTCTAGACAGAGTGGTTTGAGGTTCAGAAGGGTCTCCTAAGATCAGAGGACTTTTGTTGCATTTTCAACCCCTTAGGTAATCTCTTCTACCTCTTCTTCTTCCTCAACTCTAGTCACCTTAGGATCAGATTCATCAAACACCACATGAGTTGTCTCTTCCACCACCAAAGTCCTCTTATTGAACACCCTAAAGGATTTCCCCACATTAGAATAGCCTAAGAACACTCCTTCATTAGATTTAGGATCAAACTTTCCTAAGGATGATTTCTCGTTGTCAGAATGAAAACCTACAGCCAAAGACATGGAGGTGGGACAGGTTTGGAGTTCTACCCTTAATGATCTCATAAGGTGTCTTGTTCAGATTTGACTTTACATTCACCTTATTTAGCACATAACTGGCAGTGTTCACTGCTTCATCCCAAAAGTATTTTCAAAGTGAATACTCAGCAAGCATGGCTCTAGCGGCTTCCACTAAGGTCCTGTTCTTCCTTTCAGCTACACCGTTCTGCTGAGGGGTCCTAGGAGCTGAAAAATTATGACTAATCCCTTTCTCCTCAAAGAAACTTCCAAACTTCACATTTTCAAACTCTCCACCATGATCACTATAAAAAGTCAAGATCTCACAACCTAACTTCCTCTGAGTCCAAGTGGAGAAGGACTTAAATTCATCAAATGACTCAGATTTATGTGACAGAAATTTAATCTAAGTGAACCTCGAGTAATCATCAATAATCACAAAACTATAGACTTTCTCCCCTAAGCTGGCAGTGCTAATGGGTCCAAAGAGATCAATGTGAAGGTCTTCTAAAGGTCTAGTGGTGCTAATATCATTAACAGAGTGAAAGGAGGACTGGACTAGCTTCCCTAATTGATAGGCATCACACAGGTAGTCCTTAGTGAACTTAAGCTTAGGGACACCTCTAACTAAGTCTTTTTGGGTGACTCTCCTAAGGATTTTCATACTGGCATGACACAATCTCCTATGCCACAAATAAGACTCATCAGTAGTAGTTTTTAAGCAAATTGAATTTTCAGCTTCAATGCAACTTACATCCAGCTTAAAGACATTGTTGATCCTTTGTCCCTGTAAAACAATTTTATCATTAAAGCTTAAAATGCAGTAAGTGGGTAGGAATTTGATGTTGTATCCTTTGTCACATAGCTGACTGATGCTCAGCAGGTTGTGTTTCATTCCATCTACATGAAAAATATTGTCAATCATAAAATTCTTTGAATCACCAATTATACCTGAACCTACCACCCTCCTAGTGGTGTTATCTCCAAGTGTAACCTTGCCTCCCGCCCTGGCTTCCAGCTAAATGACCTGATTTGCATCTCCAGTCATGTGTCTTGAACATCTGCTGTCCAGGTACCACATGCTCTCATAAGATCTTGTGTGAGAGCACACCGACAAAATCATCAAACGTCAGATTTAGGAACCCAAATAGGTTTGGGTTACTTCTTATGAAAAGGAGAATGCAATGCATGTGTGCTGTGTTGTGAAATAGGCAATTTGGGCCTCCACACCCAATGTGTACTACGATGAACAGTGCAGGTGTGGGAAATGTGTCCTAACATGCCACAAGAAAAACATCTAACACCAGGAAAAGGGTTAACTAATCTACGAGGGTGATAGTTCCTCTTCCTAGGTTTATATGAAACATGCTTTGATGATTTTAAAATAGATTCTTCAAAAGGTGGAGGTGCATAAAATTGTGCATAAGTAGGAGGTATTTCATTTTTCTCAAAAGCACTGATTTTAACTTTTAGAAATTCATTCTCCTTATTAAGACTTGCAATTTCAAATTTCAATGCACCATTGCTACTCTCCACTTCACATGCCATGTTGTCTAATTCTTTAAAAGCTTTCTCTAAATCAACATGCGAGGTTTTCCATGAATCATGCTCAGTAACTAAATCAGAATATTTTTTGTTCAATTCATCAAACTCATCAAGTAAAGACATGTGATTGCTGTCAAGTGTGGAATGATCTTTAACTACAGAATCATGCTCTTTCTGTAAATTCAGAAATTCTAGTTTTAGGCTAGCATGAGGTTTCTTAAGCTTCTTATACGATGCGTGAATTCTTTCAGATATTTCAAATAATTGATCGTAAGTAAGCTCACATACCTCTTCCTGGTTAGACTGACCAGGATGATCATCAGCCATCAGACACAAATTGGTTTTCTCCTCTTCAGCTTTAGTCTCAGAGGATTCGAATGCAGAATCTGCCCAAAACACCTTCTGAATCCGCTTTTTATCCTTTCTGAACTTATGTTTCTCCTCATCCTTCTCCTTGCTTGGGTGAGCTTTAAGTGTAGGATAATCAGCCTTAATGTGTCCATGCTTCCTGCATTCAAAACAAACAGAGATGAACCCTTAAAAGTTTTACTGGACTTACCCTTGTTCCACTTCTGAAAGTTCTTATATTTCTTCCTTAGAAAGCTTTTGAATTACCTAGTGATTAAGGCAACGTCATCGCTATCAGACCCGGAAGTATCAGCGTCACTCTCATTGGCCTTCAGTGCCACTATTTTCTCCTTCTTCTTCTCACCTGCATCAAGCTGTCTTTGGTTCACCCTTGCTCGTAAGCAATGAGTGATCCAAGTAAGCTATCAATAGAGTAAGTATTGAAATCTTTAGATTCAATTATTGCAGTTATTTTAGCATCATACGAAGAAGGCAAACATCTAAGAATTTTATTCACTCTTTTATAGTTTGTAAGTTCTCTTCCTAAGGCTTTCAAAGAAGTGACAATTTGAGTGAACCTTGTATACATTTCAGAAATGGATTCCGTAGGTTTCATGCAAAAAAGTTCATAGTCATGAAGCAATATATTTAACCTAGACTATTTGACTTCAATTGTACCTTCATAAGTGATGCACAATCTATCCCAAATTTCTTTGCCAGTTGACAAGTAGAAACACGCATATAATCCTCAATTTTAAAGCATAGAAAAAATAGTTCAAACATTTAGCATTCAGTTGGGCTAAATCACGATCATCAAAAGTCCAATCAGTAAAGGGCAGTTTAGTTTTAACATTATGAAACATTCTAAACGGCAGCTCGTAGCCATCCTTAACAAGCATCCACTATCGATAATCAATTGATTGAAGAAAAGTGGACATGCAAGTTTTGCAAAAATCAAAAGGTATGTTATCAAACAATGGCGGTCGTGTAATTGAATAACCTTCAGCAGTATTATGATTACCAAGATTAGCCATGGATCAAATTCAAAAGTTTTTCAAAACTAGATTTTATGAATCCGGCTTTGATACCACTTAAAAGTTCGATAGGGATGTTAAGCACTGATGAACTAGCCCCAAGGCTAACTAAGAGGGTGGGTAAATTGGTTATTTAAAAGTTTGAGAGTAACAATAAAAAATCTTTTCGTTGATTTGCAGCGGAAACAAGTAAAACACATAAACGAAAAGATCAAACACAGATTTCACCCAAGCAGATAATCATAGAAAACTAAAGTGCAGATAGTAATCAGAAAGAATACACTATATTTTATAGTGGTTTGGTCAACATAACCTACATTTACTCCCCGGAGCCTCCCCTCCGGGTATTACACTAACTCAAAGTGACTCTCCTTCTGCTCCCACAGCAAGGCGGAGAAGCCTGTACAAAAACCCCTTTCCACCGACATGGTGAGGCAGAGAACCTAACCTCCTTTCTCTTCCTCCTGAAGCAGGTAGAGAACCTCAAACTCCTTTCACTTCCTCCTGAAGCAGGCAGAGAACCTGAACTCCTTTCGCTTCCTCCTGAAGCGGGCAGAGAACCCGGATCTTCTTGCGAATGATCCTCTCATAAAGAACACCAACAAGATGAGAGACGATGAACGGAGAAGATGATTCTGATCCTTGCTTGGAGCAACCTTTGTGAATCCCTGACAAACTCCCCCTCACATGATCCTCTCTCTCTCCCAAACTCTCTCTCTCTCTCTAGAGTTTCTTTGTAAAGGAAAGTGGCAAAAGTTATTTCTTGTTGGAAGAAAAAGATTTTTTATAGGAGGGCTCAAAATTTGTCATAAATCTCAACTAGTCGGCCAAGATCATCCAGGATGATCGATAGATCATCCTATACGATCAGTTCAAAATTAGCTGTTTCAGCTTGGACGATCTGGCTCTTATGGACGATCAGTGGAAAAAGTTGTTCAGATTATCCCGTATTATTTTGCGATCATCCGGGATGATTAGTGTAAATTTAGGAATTTCGTCCAGAAGATCGCTCTGGTCACCAGAGAAACTTGTTTTGGACGACCCAAAAATGACTTGATCATCCAGGATGATACGGATATCGTCCTATACGATTAGTTCAAAAAGTACCAAAATTGTCCTGATCACCACTCTCGACGTACAGCTGAAACATACTAGACGATCATGATCATCCCGGACGATCCTGCGATTATCCCGGATGATATGATTATATTAATTAAATATTAATTGCTTTCCTTAATCACCAGACTAATTTAGGTATGATTGTACTGGATCGTCCAGATGATACACGTATCGTCCGAGACGATAAAACTAAATATCTTAAAAAAAATTTGCCTAACTTCATCTAGCGGCTGAGAATTTCTTATTTGAGCCTATCGTCTCGTACGATATATTGATCATCCAGGACGATCAGCTTAATTAGACAGACTTAACTTGGTCGCCCTAATTAGGGTTTTTATTTTTACTTGATCGTCCAGGATGAGGTGAATATCGTCCAGGATGATCTGAACAAAAAAAAATGAACAGAAACTCTAATTCACTCAAGCTCTCCCCCTGAGTGTGTGTGTGCAAGGTTACTTAGCTAGGCGATCAGTTATATTACAATTGACTCAAGAAAAGGAAAATAGTACACTTAGACACACTTGGACCCGATCTTGAGTTGGCTTGAGTTGCTTTTGATCTTTTGTACCTGAAATGGGTTAGCCAAGCAAAACAGAATACAAACATGTTTGTCATCATCAAAACTATACTTTTTGAGACCAGATTTGCAACAAAAATAAGTCTAATCTTCTTTCCACTCCATTAAGGACATTAGCACCTCTAGACTTTTAAAGTCCTTCACATGGATTTATTTGGATGCATTAGCACTGCCAGCTTAGGGGGAGAAGTCTATGGATTTGTGATTATCGATGACTACTCGAGATTCACTTAGATTAGATTTCTGTCACATAAACTGAGTCATTTGATGAATATAAAACCTTCTCCATTTGGATTCAAAAGAAGCTAGGTTGTGAGATCTTGACCACTTATAGTGATCATGGTGGATAGTTTGATAATGTGAGATTTGGAACTTTCTGTGAGGAACAAGGGATTAGTCATAACTTTTCAGCTCCTAGGACCCCTCACTAGGATGGGGTAGCTGAAAGAAAGAATAGGACCTTAGTGGAAGCCGCTAGAGCCATGCTTGCTGAGTATTCACTTTCAAAATACTTTTGGGCAGAAGCAGTGAATACAACTTGTTATGTGTTGAATTGGGAGCATGTTAGATCCAATTTGAATAAGACACCCTATGAGATCATTAAGGGTAGAACACCAAACCTGTCTCACCTCTATATCTTTGACAGTATGGACTTCATTCTTTATAATGAAAAATCATCCTTAGGAACATTTGACCCAAAATCTGGTGAAGGAGTGTTCTTAGAATATTCAAGTGTAAAGAAATCTTTTTATAGTGTTTACTAAGAGGACATTAGTTGTAGAGGATAATACTCATGTAGTGTTTGATGAATCTGATTCTAAGGAGTCTAGAGCTGAGGAAGAAGATGAAATAGGAGAGATTACCCATATAGTAGAAACTATAAATCTAGAGGAAAGGGTAGAACCTGAAAATAATTTGCCTTGAGAATGGAGGTTTTCTTCGAGCCATCATAAAGAACTAATCTTAGGAGACCCTTCTAAATGTGTTAGAAGTAGACATGGAATTAAAAATCAAGTGAACCACTCTACCTTTATCTCAATGAATGAACCCACCAACATCAATCAAGCCCTTTCTAAGGAATCTTGGATCTTAGCTATGCAAGAAGAACTTGACTAATTTATGAGTAATGATGTCTGGGAGTTGGTAGAAAGACCCAATAATCAAAGTGTAGTAGGAACCAAATGGATCTTTAAGAATAAATTAAATGATTCTTGTGTGGTGGTTAGGAATAAGGTAAGATTGGTGGCTAAGGGGTACAACGAAACAGAACGTATTGATTTGAGGAGACCTTTACCCCTGTAGCTAGATTGAAAGCCATTAAAGTACTATTAGACTTTTCCTGTTATAAGAGATTTAAGCTTTTCCAAATTAATGTCAAGAGTATCTTTTTAAATGGGGTAATAAACGAAGATATGTTTGTAGAGCAACCCCCAAGTTTTGAGAGTTCCTAATTTCTAAATCATGTTTATAAATTAGAAAAGGCCTTATATGGATTAAAGTAGACACCCAGAGCTTGATATGAGAGGTTTAACACATTCCTACTGGAAAGAAATTTGGTTAAGGGGAGCGTAGACACCCCCTTTTTCTAAAGAAAGTAGGATATTATTTACTCATTATCCAGATCTATGTTGATGATATACTTTTTGGATCTTCTAATCAAAATTTATGTGATGATTTTTCTAAAATAATGAGTAAAGAGTTTGCGATGAGTATGATGGGAGAATTGTCCTACTTTTTATGGTTTAGCATAAGGCAAATGGATGATAGAACTTTTCTCAATCTATCAAACTACACTAAGGACATCTTGAAGAAATATGAAATAGATAAAGCCAAGCCAATAAATACTCCCATAAGCTCCACTTTCTTGTTAGTTAAGGATTCAAATGGAAAAAATGTTTATTAAAAGAAGTATAGAGGAATAATTGGATCACTGCTTTACTTGACTGATAGCCGACCTGATATAATGTTTAGTGTTTACCTCTATGCTAGATTTTAAGCTGATCCTAAAGAATCCCACCTGAATGCAGTTAAGTGAATTCTTAGATATCTCTTAGGGGCCCTAAACTTGGGAATCTGGTATCCTAGACACATCACTTCTTTTGAAATTATCAAATATTTTGATTTTGATTTTGCAGGATGTAGGGTGGATAGAATGAGCACTTCTGGAACTTGCCAATTCATAGGACAATCCTTAATCTCCTGGTCTAGTAAAAAAAAACTCTATTGCACTTTCCACTACTGCAATTGGGTACATTACCTTAGGAAGTTGTGTGGCTCAAGTTTTTTAGGTGAAGCAGTAAATCTTTGATTTAGGATTACCTGTTGGCACAATTTCAGTTATATGTGATAACACTAGTGCCATCTACATCTCTAAAAATCCCATCCAACACTCAAGGACCAAACACATCGATATAAGGCATCACTTCATTAGGGACCACGTTATCAAAGGAGACATTGAGTTACACCATGTAGCAACTAAAAACCAACTGGCCGACATCTTTACAAAATCACTGGCCTTTGACACATTGAGCATCTTAAGAACCAGATTTGGTGTGATTGACATAAATGCATGAATTTGATGATTACTGATTTCTGAATTTTCTATTTTTTAGTTTTTCTTTTGTTTTTGTTTGATTTGATTATCAGTTTCTTTTTTTGTTCTCATTCTCTGCTGATTTTCTTTTGTTGTTATTGCTTAAATGATTTGGTTATTTTTTTTATGCGCTTTCCTCTTATTTTTGATTTATTATTTATTTTTTTCAGAATCAAATCACTGCTCACTTCTACTGATAATCTTGATTTCTAGATGAGAAGTTTTGACTTTTTTTTGTTTAGAAGCTTATAAGTAGTGATTGACTATTCTAAAATAGTTAAGGGGAAGAAACATTAATGATTATTTTCTCTTCATCTAACTCCTTTATTGGTGTATTTTTCTTTTTGAATACAATTCTTTTTCAAAATTAAAAAGATGGACTTTGAAATAGAGATCCTCGGTATCTTCCTACAGTAATCTATCTTGTATGAGTAGTGTTCCAAATCATTGAATAACTTTCATATTTTCTTAATCAAGTGCTTGCATTTATCATATGAGAATGATTCTATTTTGTGGATTACTGTTCCTTATATAAGAGGGTGAGTCTTTTTTTCTTCTCTTATATCTAGATGATAATCTCACAATTGAGAGTCTTTTAGAGATTTTAAAAGAAAGGAAGCTTGTCAAAAGATGTGAAAAGTGTGCCAATCAGCTGAAAAAAAGGCACAAAATGAGCCCAACACTAAAAAGATGCACAATGCTCGCCAATAAAATTGAAAAGATACACAAAGTGTATAAAAATCAAAAGACGCGCAAAGTGCGCCAAGTAATTGTAAAATAGGCACAAAATGAGCCTACAAAGAAATAAGCTTTCTCCTCTTTCAAATCTTTAAAAATTTTAGAGGAATTCATGTGCCACTTAATACATTCAAACACTTAAGATAGAAAATCACGATTTCTGTTTCTCCTATTTTCAATACTATTTTATCAGATATTTTTATAGAATGTCATATGAAAGGATCGTGTTTCTTATCTAACTTCTTCTCTTTTGGTTTTAAAGTAATTTGAACATGTAAGGTGTCCAAGGTAGGAGTTACGAAAATCAATTTTCCAACTTTTTTGGATTTCATCCCATCGATCTCTTCTTATTGTCTTTTGAATTGAAAATTAAGAAAAAATTTTGATTTACTGGAGCAAATTGATTAAAAAAAATTAAAAAAATGGTTTTGTTGTTGTTTCCTCATTTTACTTCATTTAGTTTTTCTGTCTTTGCTTTGATTTTAAATTTTTTGTGATTTTTTGGTCCCCTGATAATTTCTCTCCATCCTTCATTTTTTTAATTTTTTCTCACAACATCCTGGATGATCCTCGCATCATCCTAAATGATGTGATCAACTCATCCCCATCATGAACCAACGGCTGATCTAAACCAATTTCGGCCCATCTGATTCATTAATTTCATATCATCCTGGATGATCCACCTAATTGTCATGGATGATACTTTTCATCAAAAGTCTTCCAACTTGACTCCTCGGGACGATCATCTGAGTCTAATCATCCTGGATGATTTTTGAATGTCCTGAACGATCAGACCGCCTTTTTAACCAATCATCCAGGCTGACATTATTGCTTCATATCGTCAGGGATGATATCACAATCGTCCTGGATGATATTTGCAAATCGTTAAATTCAGCCCAATTTCACCATTTTTTTCACTCCAATCTTTTTCCTCCCTTCACATCACTCTTCCTTTCAGTTAAGTTCTCTAATGGCTAATGGAAAAAGGGCTACGCAGTAGGGAGCATGTTCCTTAAGGAGGAATGTTGATCCTCACTTCACTGATGTAGCAGATCAGGCTGGATTCCAATAGTATCTCGATGTCAGCATTACTCAGTCCAAAATAGTGAATCAATGTATCCTCACCTATCTGATAATAGACCTCTTTGCTTACACCTCTCTTACCTTCATTCTGACACTAATCTTTCCTTTTAGCACTGAACTTCTTCGTGTCTTTTTTACAAACGTACACATTGATCCTGCTTATACCTCCCTTCGCTTCTTTGTTAATAGACAACCCGTAGAATTAATCGTTTAGGATTTTCATGACATTCTCCAACTTTCCAGTATTGGAGATAAGCTTCACCTCTTGTCCTCTGATCCTAATTTTAACTAGAGTCTCATAAATCATTTCCTTAGGAATACCAATAGCCCCTACCATGACAATGCTTGTACTTCCTTAGTTAAGGATGCTAGAACAATCCAGCACGTCCTATGATCTTCTATTATTCCAAAGGCTAGTGACCAGATCCACATTACTCCCTTACTATCAATGACTACCTACTACATCATGGCCCATCGCGACTTCAATGCTATTGATCTTCTGTTTCACTGCATTAAATATTTAACTAGCATTAGGGATCTAGGCCACAGAAGATGTCCCAACTTAGCCTTAGGACACATCATAACCTACACTCTTGAAACCAAATATAATCTTCAATATCTAGTTTCACCAAATGTCCCTCCTTCCTTCTACTCCAACAACTCTTTCCATATTTTTTATAGCACTCATCTTCATCCGGAGCCCGGCACGGATGTTGAGGGAGAAGAGGAAGAAGCTGCTCCTGAGCTTGTCCCTAAACATGTTCTTCCACCTGTTCCTATCTGCCAGTAGTCACAGTTGGATCAACTGGTGGAGAGGTTTGACTAGTGGGAGGACAGGTTTGACTCCTACATTGTTGCATAGGAGAGCATCAAAACCAGGATATGACCTAGTTTGGAGAGCACTTCGCCACCATTCACAGCTACTTTCAGCCACCACCACCTCCTCCACCTTATTAGGATCCTCCTTTCCTCTAGTTTACATAGTGTGATGCTTGTACTATTATTTTTGTTATGTTGCTTTATTTAATTGGTCTTCCTCCTTTTTTAATGTCAAAAGGGGGAGTTGATTGTGTTGGTATTGTTTTATGTTATTTGTGTTTAAGTGTCATTTGTGTTTAGTGTTGTTGTACTTTTTATCTGTATTAGTAGAATTTGCTTTACTTAGTTTTACTTGTACTGTGTTTTATTTATTTTAGTTTCTTACTTGAAAATTAACCAACAAATGTTTGTCATCTTTAAAAAGGAAGAGATTCTTGCAAATCTGGATTTAAGATTTTGATGATAACAAACATTTCAGCATATTTATTTTAGTTTCCCTGCCTACTAACCTTTCAGGTTCACAAGATCAATTACAATTTAAGCCAGCTCAAGATTGAGTCATTCTATTTTTTTAATTTTAATATTATTTTTCACCTTTCTTGAGTCAAATGCAATATAATGGATCTCTAAGCTAAGTAACCTTACACACACACACTCAGGGGGAGATTTTTAGGGAGTTAGAGTTTCTATTTTGTTTTGATTATACCGTCCTAGATGATTTAAATATCATCTTGGATGATCCATTGAAAATAGAAACCCTAATTAGGGCAACCCTGTTAAGTCGGTCTAATTAAGCAGATCATCCTGGACGATCCCCTATCGTCAAGGACGATATGCTCAAATCAAAACTTCTCAGCCGCCAGACTGATTTAGGTAGGTTTTTGTTTTAGGACTTTTACCTAATCGTGCAGGACGATCCATGTATCATCCTAGATGATTCATTATAATCATATCTAAATTAGTCAGGTGATCAAGGAAAGTAATTTAGGATTAATTGATTAATCACAACATCCTGGATGATCAATTATAAATCCTCATCGTCCAATATATCTCACCTGGATGACCTGAACTATGTCCTAGACGATGTTGCCATTATGAATTAATCATAAAAGAAGATAGCTTAATCATCCTAGACGATCAATTATTTTGAAATTATCTAGCATAGTTGTCCCGGATGACCCAAACTATGTGCCGGATAATATTGGGCATTTTTTAACTAATCATATAGGATGATAGAGATATCATCCAGGACGATCAAGTTATTTTCTTTAGATCATCCAGGCTTTTCTCCTAGACATCCCGAACTATGTGCTGGATGATATTCCTGATTTAGAACTAATCATCCCAGACGATCGCAAAATTATCCCAGATGATCAGAACAAACCATGCCTTCTAATCATCGAGAGGAACCAGATCGTCTAGGCCAAAAGGGGCTGATTTACACTGATCGTATAGGACAACGAAGGATTGTCCTGGATGATCTTTGGTGGTAAGTTAAAATTTAGGGCAATTTTGGGCCCTTCTATTTAAGATCTCTTATTTGCTACTGTTGAATTCTTTCACCACTATCTATCCTCACCTGAGAGAGTCTTAAGAGGGAGAGGGAGAGCTTGGGAGAGATAGAGAGAATCTTGTGATGGGGAGTTTCTGAGGAGTTCACAAAGGTTACTCCAAGAAAGATTCGAGTAGTCTTCTCCAGTCGTCATCCCTTCTCCTTTAGTGGCTCTATGGGAAGGATTGTTAACAAGAAGATCAAGGTTCTCTGCTTACTTCAGGAGGAGGTGAAAGTAGGTAAGATTCTCTGCTTGCTTAAGGAGGAAGCAAAAGGAGTTTGGGTTCTCTGCTTGCTTCAAGAGGAAGAAAAATGTGTTTGGGTTCTCTGCCTGCTTTAGAAGGAAGCAAAAGAAGTTTGGGTTCTCTTCCTCACCAGGGTTAGTGAAAAGGAGTTTTTGTAAAGGCTTCTCCATCTTCTTGTGGAAGCAGAAGGAGAGTCACTGAGTTTGAATGCAATACCTAGAGGGGAGGCTCCGGGGAGTGGATGTAGGTCAAGTTGATCGAACCACTATGAAATTTGGTTTGTTAGTTCTTTTACTGTTCTATTTTTTATTTCTGCACTTTACTTTCAAGTGGATGATCATGCAATTAAAGTTATTATTTTGGTTGATTAATCATCTCCACATTAACGTGCTATTGCAATTATTTTAAAACATTCAAAAAGGTTTTCAAAATTATTTTTGCTTAAGAATTTTTAAAACTACCAATTTACCGCCCTCTTGGTTAGCCTTGGGTTAGTTCATAAGGGCTTAACATCCCTAACGAACTTTCATTGGCCATATGTCGTTTATATTGATTTAGTTATATATGATTTGATAATGTGTTTAAATATATTACACACTAAAAATTACCTATTTTTCCACATTTCTTTCTTGCATAACCGATTTATTTTAGTGAGGAAAATGCATTTAGGCTCTTAAGGATAACTCAAAAATTCTTATACTCATAACACAATAAAAAATTTATGCTTACATAGAAAGATAAGAGCTACATAAGAAGTAAGCCCAGGAATGCCAGGGAGTTTTCATGCATTGATATTTTACTTTCTCTTCCTTACTAGGCACCTCCCCGCCTGTGGGTCATGGCAGACCACCTGACCTAATAGGGTGCCTTTATGTCTAGGGGATGTTATGCATCTCTAGGAAAAATTTATTTTCTATGCCAAAAATTTTTAAAGTTATCATATATGATTTCTACTTTAAGAGTCAATCAGCATGCATTATATTAATTAGAAACCAATTATAAAAATAAAATTTAATTGCATAGAGCATAAATCCAACCATACATAGGTAAATGGGCCAATTAGGTCTTTCTCTAAATGTTGAACCCAATTTCTCAAAAACTTAAATAATAGCCTTCCCATCTTTCATAATAACCTAATACATAGTTTTAAAGCAACTAGGTGGTTTAGCTGGCACTCTAATCAAGGTCAAAGTAAGTCTAGATTTGTATGTTAGTAACTAGAGTTAGGTTACTATTGTTTAGTTCCCAAATTAGATTTTTGATTCGGGGCGGACTAAAAATCATAAGTCCCTAACATCGGGAATCTAATCCTATTATTTTAGTGAAATGATAACTCAAATTAAAATTCTCTCTAAATCAAAATTTAAAGACTAACACTTAGGATAGAAGGAGGCATTTCTAATTTATTTCAAATCCCAAAATGCCTCCTATTTCTCATCCTTTTGACTCAAAAATAAATGCTCAAAATTGGTCCAATCCCATTTAAAACTCCAACATCTCACCTTTCATATCACTCGTTGAGAATTCAAAATAAAACTTCTATTATTATTCTAATTGAGTATTCGTACGAAGCCTGAAACTTCATATGATGTGATTAACTAATAAGATTTACCTTCATAGGAGATTTAAGATCCCAGAAATAATCAAACACCATTCTATTTAGCTCCAAAATAGAATGGGGGGAAAAATCACCCTCTTTGGGAAAATCAAAATCAAGAAAGATCATTATCGTCATATTCAAATGATTGATAATAGGTGATATTCTCCCTCTTTGGGGAAATATATCATTTAATAACAATATCCTTGAATATGAAATTAATGATAAATTTATATAGATTATTGTAGTTAAATATGTATTTGAACATCATTTTGACCTTTTGGGGCCATATGTAATTCACTATGATGATCTCACTGCAATAATTGATGATGAAATATTTCTTCTACCATAGTCAAATATACGATTGAATGTCATTTTGATTCTCCAGGATTATGTATAATTCTCTTCGAAATTTGATTATGGTAGTTAGGATAAAAACTTATAGTTTTGTAATATAAACCAATTAGGGAATGATATTTTCACCATCCAAGATTTGCTAAGAACTAATTAAGAGAACTTAAAATGGAGGCTTCCAAAAAAGCCTTGATTTTTAATTTTGTGTCAAAAATTGTCTAGAATGATCCTACAATCGTCCTGTACGATTAGAACAAAATAGCCTTTTCAACCAGAATGATCTCTTTTGCTCTGTATAATCAGTAGAAGTATTTTATACAGATTATCCCGTATGATTGTTTGATCGTCGAGGATGATTAGTTCAATATGGGGGGCAATCAACATATCGTCCTGCAACAGTCTCAGAACATCTAGGATGATCTCTTAGATGATTAGAACAAAATTATGGTTTCATCCAAAATGATAGGAGATCATCCTATAAAATATAAAGATCATCCAGGATGATTCAAATAGATCGTCCTGTATGATATGATTGACTAATCTAACCATAATTAGTCTCCTAATCAACAAATTATTTTAGGCATAATTGTCATGAATCATACAGGATGATATGGATCATCCTATATGATAAGAACAAATTTTGAATCATAAAATCTTGCATAAATTATGATTGGCGGCTATCTGTCTCAATCTGTACTGATCATCCTGTACAATATGAATCATCTAGAATGATTAGTTAAACAAACGTAACTATCAGGGTTACCCTAATTAGGGTTTGTGTTTTTAACTGTTTGCCCTAGATGATTTAGAATCATCATGTACGATATGATCAAAAAATAAAAAACTCTCTAACTCACCAAATTTCTTCCCCTGAGTGTATGTGTGCAAGGTTACTTAGCTTCAAGATCCATCACAGTACATTTGACTCAAGAAAAGGTAAAAGATGCATTGAAATTGAAATTACAAACTAACATAATCCTAGTCTGCTTGATCTTTGAGCTGATATGCATTGCAAATGATTTTGTGGACCTGAAAGGTTAGTAGGCGGGGCAACTAAAATAGATATGCAATAGTAGCAGTAGTAAAGAAATAAGAATATTTATTTTCATCAAAATCACAGAGATTGAATCCAGATTTGCAAGATGTCCATCACAAACAACAACAGTAAATCATCGTATCAACATTTGCGACAAAATTTCCATCATAATTCCACCAAAAACTTTTAGCATAAATAAAAAATAGCTCCTACTATTTGTTATTGAGCTTTCCAATAATACAAATCCAAACAGTCTAAAACCAATAATTTAATATAGTAATAAAAGGTAATAATAATCCAACAATTACATTCCAGTAGCTTAAATAAATAATCATATTCTATAAAATTCTATTATTTTTATAACATTGTTAAAGTTTCACTAGTTCTTATACATCAAAAGAAAGAGAATGGATCAAAAATATTTTTACAGACACTCTCTAAGGAATCAATATCCTCACTTTCATGCTCGGCCGATGTGGATGTAGGTTGATTTTCATCAATTTGCTTTCTCAATCTCCTAAGCTTATCTAGTATCTGAATGTTCATGCTTGCCTATGCTTTTCAAACATTTTCTAACTTTGCTGTCAAGTTTACCACATGTTGACTATATAAACTCTCTTGGCTGCCTGCAGAGTAGCAGTAGTAGAAGAGATTGTCCCTCATACGTGTAAGCTTGCAAGCGTAATTCATAAACCCATCCCTTCTACATTCCAGCTACAACTTGCGACTATGTGCGATAGTTAGAAACATCTAAAGATTCCCCAGAGGAACCCTCACCTACTGCAGCCTGGCTCTCTTGAAGCCTTATATACTCATCCTAAAAAAAAATAATATTAGATTAATCATCATATAATCATCACTTATAATATTTTTGTAAGTATAATATCCTTAAATACTTACATATGCCCTCCTAGCTCACTCATCCTCCCACGGTTGGTCCTCCTAGGGAACTCAACTGCAGTGTGTTCTCTTCTAAGCATCTCCTTCTGCAATATACATAGATTAGCTTGCATAAACAAAGAAGTTATTAAAATATATTAAAATTCTTATCAATCATCATCTATGCTCAGTGTGTGGAACTGAGCTCCCAGTATTGAAGGAGCTACCTATGCCCCCGATGTTAGAAGCACTATTGAGCTCTACCCATAAACCCTCTCAAATCCAAATCGGTCACTCGCATATCCTTCTAATGCGAGTGAATATGTCTCATAGATGAGTTGCTCCATGTTTCTAAAAAATTATTATGATACGAGTACCATGCTCAGGAAAATAATATAAATCTAATTATATATAATAAATTAAAAAATATATTCATTATTAGTGTACTAAACTATGAAAAGATGTTAATAATTACAATTTACTAATCTCAAACTCCTTGAACTACATGTCACACACCTTCTTTAGGATTTTCTTCCAAGAGCATATGCAGCATCAAACCTGCTTCGTATGATATCTCGTATCTTATATATTCGTTACTTTGATAGATAAAACTTGGACAAAATATTTAGTTGAGGAATATTATTTCTTAAATGTATGCATAATATAAAATATACATATTTACGTACATGTCTCCCTCAGGCTAAATCAGCATGTGCCCATCTACAATCGGTGTTACGGCAGCCTACATGGAAGGTCCAGTTGTAGTTGGGATGGAAGGTCAAGCTACATAGGGCTGAGGGGGATGGTGGGTAGTGAAATGGTGGAATGTATGGTGGATAGGGATAAGTAGCATGGAATCCCTGAGATGATGGTGGGGGATAGTATGGGTAAAAAGGAGCTATTTGCGTATGGTCTGGTGAGGAAAAGTGGGGGTCTCTAGAATAAAATAGAGGACTCCCTGCAAGAGGTATAGGTAAAAGGGGGGCAAGGCTGGGTATGAGTGGTAGGCCATAAAGAGGATGTCCCCTCAACACCTCTACCCCTACTAGATCCTCCCCTGGTATTCTTCTTGAGCTTGAAATATTTATCATAGATCGCCAATGGGGCTTATCACCTCTAGAAGACATCTGCAAAAAAAGCAATAATTTATAGATTTATAAAAATGTAGTGAATAAGTAAATTAAATGCAGGAAAAGGAACTACTGTATGTATGCTAACATGTAAAAATTAAGAAATCTACTCTGGAGGAAGATTGTAGGGGGTGAGTATCACAGGCCAGCCCGAGTAAAGTGAGGAAGATGAGCTAAATGGAGTAAATCTTCTACATATAAACCTAATCTTACATTCCTTGGTTCTATGGTGAAGGTAAGATGTGTATGGTCAAAATATTTCAAGGCTTCAATGATGGATGTGTTAGAATGCCTACTTGTGAGATGTGTTCCTTATATCATCTCATACGTGCAGCAGAGCTCACAGATGCATACAGACGTTGCAATCCAGGAATGATGGGTAAGTAGAATAATCGATTGACTAGCACATCCTTATGGTTTTTTTACCTTGAACCTATTTTAAACCATAGCCATTATAATGATGACATATAATCTCTAACAATTTATCCTTGTAGTGTAATATGTATCAATTAACACAATAATATATTTTTATGGCTGTCAAACCAAGTTTGAGAACTAATTTATTAGTCCGTTATAAATCGATTTGAATTATATTATCTATCGAGTTGGTTTACTTAAATAGGCCAACAAATTGATTATAGTATTCTCTGGGAACATTATATTATTTCATTATGCTTAACATCTTCGTAACAACAAATAACTCTAAGTGAGTAGTACACCCATTCTAAATTGATTATTGTGTACCATGTAATAAGTTATAACAGTTTTGTACCTCCTTATTCTTGGATTCTTTTATATATTATTGAAGGTGTGGTCCAGTTGCATTATAAATCAAGTCCTAAAATGTCTTAACTCTGTCTTCCTCAACTATATTAAAACTTATAGACAGGCTATACTGAGGGTCGAAATGAGACTCGTACTAACAATGTGAAGTTTAATACCAATATTTTAGTATGAATCCTCTGCAATATTGATTAATAGTAATCTCATCTAGTGTAAGATAGGCTTTATTTTTGTGTTTAGAATATGGACAATGAAACCTACCTGAATGAAATAAATCACTCCATTAAAAAAATTCATCTGTTAATATCTTGTGTCCAAGCAACATTCAATCATGCATCTAACTTCTATACTTTCGAATATGCATAACACAATTGGACTATAAATTACTACAACCAAATAAAGTATCAACTTAAAAAAAATTAAATAATGTGTATAATAGTGATGATTTTAGGAGTTTGCATGGATAGTTTGTGCGCCTCCATTACACACTCATTGTATATTGGGCAATGGAATAGTGTATGTGGATTAGTGCAACACACTAATACATCTATTTTTTCCAAACAATTCATCGAAAGGTCATCTTTTTATATAACCAAACCACCTAAGATGACTCACTCTGTTCTTATCTTCCACTAGAGCTACTCTAACCTTTTCATGTATATGCGCATTTCGTATCATGTCTCTAAGAGTAAAGCCACTCATCCACCTAAGCATCCTCATCTTAGCAACACTTAACTTAATATTATGCTTCTCTTTTAATGGCCAGCTTTTTATACCATAAAGCATTATAGGTCTCATCACCATCTTATAAAATTGGTTAAAACCTATAGAGGAGCCTATGCATTATATAATGAAAAAGGGTCTAAGTCCTTAAAGGATTAAGAGCTCTCTAAAAATACAGCATTTGAAGAAAATTCTAATGAGCCTATGATCCTATCTAATATAATAATCAAGAGAAAAAAAAAATCCAGGGACGTAGGAAGCCAGCCCCAAAATAGGAACCCAATCCAGATATTCAATGAAGCACCAAAAGCCAACAAATAAGCAGCTTCCAACACATGGATAGGCAATTTTAATGCCAAAAATAGAGGCAAAATTAAAACAGGTAAATAAGAATAAAAGTATACCTAAAATGAGAATAGTCAAAATTATAGCCCACAGCCGACATAGTGCCTGCAGTGAATTGGATGGCTTCAAAAAATTTTATCAATTAAAAATTTAATATTTTCTTTTATAAAAAGACTTATTTGTAAATTATTAATTAATTATTTTGTGAATTGAGAAATCAAACCAACAATAAAGTAAAGTGTAATATAGATAAATAAGGACACAAGCAACTTGTTTACGTGATTTGGCCAAAACTCAAAATCCGGCCTACGTCCACACCTGGCCACCCACAACAAGGAATTAACTAAGCAATTCAAGCTTACACCAACTACTGTGCTTTCCATCACTGGGTAAGCACAACCCCAAAACATTATACTTTCCTACACCGGGCAAGAATAATCCCCAAACAAATCATTATAAGATCATAAACAAAAAAACAAAATAAAAAAAAATACAACCTAACCTTAGCGTTCAATTTTATAATATTTAAGCCCTCATCAAGCAAAATTAACCAACAATCCAAATAGACAAGCTCACAAAAAATTTAATTTTAATTAATCACAATCACAAACTTGAATGTAGATGATATGGATATGTAAAGTTATTATATATGGAATCAATCACAAAATGATATAGTGAAATTTTTTATTTAAAAAAAAAAACTTTCAAACTAGATTTGAAAATATAATTCACCACTTGGAACAAACTCACCAAAGACTTATCTCCTTTGAGCAAAAGGTGAAGATGATTGATGGGGAGATTCTTTGGCTTAATTATGAGCACAAGAATTAATGAAAATCTAGCCAAGAAAGGTTGATGTAGATGATTTAGTAAGCATGACAAATTCCAGCAAAGTTTTAACGTGGTTAGGAGCTACACACACATAGCCAACCCCAATATTTATTGATAGAATTTTGACCAAGTCAAGAGGGAATTGAAGGGAGATTATTTAGGCAATAATTTGAGATACAATTAAATTTGGAATGCATTAGATTAGCCTACACAAATCCACAGAGAATAGGAAAGATATTATGTTAATATTGGCCATGGGAGCTGATTTGGCAATGCATTTGGTTTGGATTCATGTAAGAGGATTTTATCTAAGGCAAGATGAAATATTAACCATTTTATGTGATTGCCACATCTTCAATCCAAGAGGTGAATTATTTAGCTAATGATTCAAGGTTATAAGGATTAAATAATTTAGAGCACATGGCAATTTTTGACAAATGATTTTCATGTATTTTAAATTAGAGTTAGGAAAGATTTGATGATCATATCAATCTAATTAATCCAAGATATTTTGTGGTCAACTAGAGGATTTGATGAGGAAGGTATTCCAACACTAAATTTTAAAAAAAAAATTAAAAATTCTATTAAGAATGAGAGGTCAAAACTTAAGAAAAATAGAGATTTTATTTAAGGAAAGTTATTTTGGAGGGAGTTTAGTTTTGAAAATAAAACTAAAAATTCCTGAATTTTTGATGAGTGATTAAACCATTAAATAATGCTTAATATATCTAGAATTTTCAGAATTAATTTGACCAAAAATAAATTATTACATTAAAGACTAGTTACATTAATAAAAGTAATTATCTAATCTTTTAACAAAGTTGGATTAAAAATATTTTACCTTGCAAGAAGTGCTCCAACATTATTCACAAGTGTATCAATAATTTAATATAAATATTTTTATTAGTTTTAGGTAATGAAGAAAATTTTGGCCTCATGATTTTCAAGCATAACAATGTCTGTTATGATAAGATATAAATAACATGAATAGTAGAAGGAAAGAGAAAATGAATAATTTGGATTATTGGATTGTCATTTGAGATAAAAGGCTAGAATTGATAGTATGGAGATGATTAGATGTATTTTAGAACATTGTTGGATGGTTTAAATAAACAAAATAAAATGAACACAAGTTGTGAAGTTTTGAAATGCAAGATAGTAAACTTTCCAAAAATGACCTAAGTTACGATCATGCATGAGATAGTTATGATGAATAATTAAGAAAAGCTATGAACTTATCACTATAATGTAATTTAGTTTTTTTATTCAAGCTATATAAATTTGAATTATTGTGCTATACTAAAGGAAAACCACCCAGCCTTAGTTCCAAACTTGACTTCAATTGCTTAGATTACTGGATTATACTTTATGATTCATTGACACACATAAATAGCAAACATTAGTACCCTCCAATCATTTGTTTGTTATCATCAAAATATCATTTTTATGCAATGGGGCTCATGGGGTTGACAAACCATGCCACCAAACCAACATAAGAATGGGCCCGAATAACCAACCCAAGAAATAACCACCAACAATATCATAAAAAATAACCAAACCCAAGACACCAGAGTATAGAGACCAACGACATAGAAAAACCTAAAACCCCCACCTAGACAAACCAAGGCTAAAGAAACCACCAGAGAAGACAAACCCCAACACTAGGACTGAATGCACCAATAGGGACAAGACTAGACTAACAGTAGAAATAACTCGCAAACACCAGGAGAAAATCAACAACAAAATAAGCACCACTAAAGATCTAAGTAGAGGACTTAGATCTATTAAAATAACCAATCAAGTATTTAAACAACAACCCACTTAGGATACATCCAAATCACACAGCCTGATGTACACACTATAGATGACTTATTAGGACAACCAACTCTTATTTTAGGCTAGGTTGTTGTTCCTTTAAACTTTCTTTTTGTGTGAAGTAGTGTTTTTATGGATTTTACATAGATTTTATTGTATGCTGGTTATTATAGTTTGATATGTTCTGTGATGCCTTTATGTGATATATCTATTGTGAATATCTATGATATAATATGATGGGCACTAGACTTCGCCTTGGTTAGGATGATCTAGATGCTAACAGAGTTTTCTAGAGGTGGTCATGCTCATGCATGGATATAAAAGGGGGCCAATAAAAATTCACTAACCAAATTTTTTTCAGGTTCTAAATATGTTAATCCCGCTAAAAATAAAAGAGCATAACCAAGTAAATATGTCTGGCTCAGATGTGAGCAATGAAATGAATATGACTGCTTGAGATTTTTGATGTTTTTTAATAAAGATCTTAGGATAGCATATAGGTTATATAGAGTCATTTTAAAATTTTTTTTTATGATAAATTCAAGAGTTTTGCAAGTAGATTTAAAAGGGGAAATGTAACATCCAATTTGGAATCCAAAAAGGGAGGAAACACCCATTTGAGGGCCAGATGAGTTCTTACGATTTGGAGAACTAAATTAGGATGAACTTCAGATTCAAAGAGAAAAAAATATCTATTCGGGGAGGAGTTTTTTTATTTGGATATCTGGATAATATGGATCCAAGGAGCACGAAGAAAAGAGCTAAAGAAATTAAGACAAAAACATATAACACATTTTAAAAATGCTTGCGTCATTTTGTAGGATTTGAATCCTAGTTATTGTTAGTAGTACCCGTTCACTTTTTATTTCTATAGATCCTGGGTTGTAATTAAGTGGTGTTGGCCATATGTCCTTTACGTTGATTTAGTTATATATGATTTGATATTGTGTTTAAATTGATTATGCACTAGAAATTACCTATTTTTCTAGGTTTCTTTCTTGCATGACCGATTTATTTTAGCGAGGAAAATGCATTTAGCCTCTTAAGGATAACTCATAAATTCTTACACTCATAACTAAATAAAAAATTTAGGCTTACATAGAAAGATAAGCATTATATAAGAACTAAGCCCAGGAATGCCTGGGAGTTCTCATGATTTCATATTTTACTTTCTCCTCCTTACTAGGCACCTCCCCGCCTATGGGTCATGGCCGACTGCTTGACCTATTAGGGCGCTTTTATGTCTAGGGGATGTTATGCATCTTTAGGAAAAATTTATTTTCTATGCCAAAAATTTTTAAAGTTTATCATAGATGATTTCTACATTAAGAGTCAATCAGCATGCATTATATTAATTAGAAATAAATTATAAAAATAAAATTTATTTGCATAGAGCATATATATAACCATACATAGGTAAATGGACCAATTAGGACTTTTTCTAATTATCGAACCCAATTTATCAAAACTTAAATAATGGCCTACCCATCTTTCATAATAACCTGATACATTATTTTAGAGCGACTAGGTGGTTTAGCTGGAACTCCAATCAAATTAGATTTTGGATCTGGGGCGGACCCAAAATCATAAGTCCCCAACGTCTGGAATCTAATCCTATTATTTTAATAAAATGATAACTCTAATTAAAATTCTCTCTAAATCAAAATGTAAAGACTAACACTTAGGATAGAATGAGACGTTTCTATATTATTTCAAATCCCAGAATGCCTCCTACTTCTCATCCTTTGGACTCAAAATTAAATACTCAAAATTGGTCCAATCCCATTTGAAACTCCAACATCTCACCTTTTATATCAGTCATTGAGAATTCAAAATAAAACATCTATTTTTATTCTAATTGATAGTATTCGTAGGAAGCTTGAAACTTCATATGATGTAATTAAATATGAAGAATTACCTTCATAGGAGATTTAAGATCCCAGAAATAATCAAACACCATTCTATTTAGCTGCTAAATAGAATTGGGGAAAAATCACCCTCTTTGGGAAAATCAAAATCTAGGATGTCATTATCGTCATATTTAAATGATTGATAATAGCTGATATTCTCCCTCTTTGTGGAAATATATCTTTTAATAACGATATGCTTGAATATGAAATTAATGATAAATGTATCAAGATTATTGTAGTTAGATATATATTTGAATGTCATTTTGACCCTTTGGGGCCATATATAGTTCACTATGATGCTCTAACTACAATAATTGATGATAAAATATTTCATCTACCATAGTCAAATATACGATTGAATGTCATTTTGATTCTCCAGGATCATATATAATTCTCTGCGAAATTTAAGTATGGTAGTAAGGATAAAAAATTATAGTTTTGTAATATGAACCAATTAGGGAATGACATTTTCACCATCCAAGATGATACATCGAATTTTTTTTCAAAGAAAATATAATTATAATTGCTTTACACTTTTCAATAAAAGTAAGCAAACAACGATCGTGGTGGGTTTCTTTTACTAAAGTGTTGTTATGATGGCGCTAGTTGGAGACAGAGTTGGGTTTCAATTATGTCGGTGCTTGTGGGTGTCGGGTGGTAATTTGTTAAAGAAGATGTATGAAATTTTGGGCTTAAGAGCTATTTTGATAATCATTACAAAGTATTTATTTATAATTTAGTTAATTTCAATATTTGTATAATTATATACAATGTCAGTATATGATTTTAGTTGTTAATTTTAGTTATTAATTTCTATTTTTAGGCTACGATAGCTTACTGAGCTGTGTTACCTCACCGATTCTTTTCCTTTTATTTTTAGGCTCGGGGAAGGGTAAGGAGCGAGCTGAGTAGTATGGATAACAAGCTCCAATATGTGTTGTAGGCATGTTTTGGTTGGTTTTAATTTTTGCAATCTTGGCTTTTATTTTGTTATTCTCTCTGTTACCAAGCATTGTTATAGATAGCCTTCAAATTATATATTTTTGGATAATATACAGAAAATCATGTTGAGATTTAGTATACTTTCACTTTATATTGCATTCAATAGTGGATCTATGTAGTATATAAATTAAAAGTTTTATTTCAGTACATCTCCAATCAGATCTTGGGATCAATCTTGCCACAATCTGATACAGTATGAGCTGTGTGATATCAAGTCATATAATGGTTGGGTTGTGACAGTTGTAATGGTGGAGAGTTTCTTATAGGGGTTGGATGGAAACATGGGCAGGATAGATTTCTAGTGAATGACAAATATCTTGTGGAGTTTCATTTCATCCAAATGAGATACCATAAACTTGTTCGTGAGAAGTTAGAACTTTTATTAGAAAGTTGTAAAGAACATGCAAAAGAAAATGCCCAAGTTGTATTACATCGCAAGTAGGAAAGGGACAATGGTTTCATATTATATCTTTATGACAAGATCATGCAAAGTTCATCAAGGTGTAAAAGAAAGAATTTTTTTCTCTTGTGGAGAATGGCAAGGACTAGCACAACAATTTGAATAATACACTTTATGTTGCTCGATGCAAAGTCAGTTACAAGCTCGCATTCATTTATTACATAAGGAATGAGCAATCTCTTGAAATAAGTTTAATTTGTGTTTTAATCTTAAACTAGTTGTTCTTTTAGTGTGTAAAAACCTGTATTTTGCACCTCTCTTATTTGGATGATTATGTGTTTATCTTGTATTCCAAAATTCTAATATAACACACACAGAGACATATATATATATACTTATATTATTTTTTAAATATTTAATTTTTTAAAATTTAACATCATAATATTTAACTTAGCTATATAATAATTCTTAATTCAAATTATATATCTTTGTGTGTGTCCCTTAATTGGCCTAAATGAATGGCTTAGTGCAAAAAATAATGAAGTTATATAAGCTATTTTTTGGAGGAAATTATTGACCTCTTCTTTGGAGTAGGTCGACTCTATACAATATTTTACACGTCATTTGGTTTTTTGTAGACATATATACACTTAATAATGTCTAGATCTTTCAAAAAAAAAAATTAGTCCTATATATTGTAAACAATCTTCACACATTAAAGTGGGACCTGTTCTTCAAAGATAAGTTTTAAAGTTTTTTTTAGCTAAAACTAATTGCAATTTGTTTACTATCAACCCGCAAGGCTCTTTGAAAACTTCCAATAGGCCGTAATGTGGCAAAGAAGAAATTAATTCGCATGCTCTCTCTCTCTCTCTCTCTCTCTCTCTCTCTCTCTCTCATCTACCATCTATAAATATAGCTGGAGATAGAATGCCATCTTAAACTTAAATAAGATTTAGCTTGGTAAAGAAATCAAAAGCAAAATAGGAACATTCATTCTGCATGATGGCGAACATTCCTCTCCGACTCCGATCCTTCAACCTCCATCTCATCATACCCATGGATCTCTGCAATCGTCTTCCAAAAACCTTTATGTTGATCTACGTCCCAAGAACTAGCATAACTTTTGGTCATCCAGCTCAGGTTTCTCTGGACGACCCGAACTGTCTTCTGGATGATATTCCACGATTTACGCTAATCATCCCGGATGATCGCAGGATCGTACGAGACGATATGATCAATTTTTTCTACTGATCGTCCCGAAGAGCCAGATCATCCAGGCTGAATCAGCTAAATTTGAACTGATCGTACAGGATGATCTATCGATCGTCCTGGATGATCTTGGCCGACCAGTTGAGATTTAGCGCAAATTTTAAGCCCTCCTATAAAATAAATTTTTCTTGGGACAAGAAAAATCTTTTGCCACTTTCCTTCCCAGAGAAACCCTAGAGAGAGAGAGTTGGGAGTGAGAGAGAGGATCTTGTGAGGGGGAGTTAGTGAGGGATTCACTAAGGTTGGTCCAAGCAAGGATCAGAGTCGTCGTCTCCGCTCGTCATCTCCCGTCTAGTTGGTGTTCATCGTGGGAGGATCGTCGGCAAGTAGATCCGGGGTTCTCTGCCCGCTTCAGGTGGAAGCAAAAGGGGTTCGAGGGTTCTCTGCCCGCTTCAGGTGGAAGCAAAAGGAGTTCGAGGGTTCTCTGCCTGCTTCAGGAGGAAGCAAAAGGACGTTGGGTTCTCTGCCTCACCGTGTGGTGGAAAAGAGGTTTTTGTACAGGCTTCTCCGCCTTCCCGTGGGAGCAAAGGAGAGTCACTTTCTGTTTAGTGCAATACCCAGAGGGGAGGCTCCAGGGAGTGGACGTAGGTCAAGTTGACCGAACCACTATAAAATTTGGTTTGCTTTTCTGATTCAGTTTTGCACTTTACTTTTCTGATATTAACTGCTTGGGTGAATATCTATGATTGATCTTTTCGCTCTTGTTTATTTGTTTCTGCTGCTAAGTATCGAAAAGATTTTCATTATTGTCATAAAATTTTTAAATAACCAATTCACCCCCCCTCTTGGTTAGCCTCGGGACTAGTTCACTAGGGCTTAACATCCCTATTGAACTTTCAAGTGGTATCAGAGCCGGATTCAAAATTTAGGTTTAAAAACTTTTGAATTTGATCCATGGCTAACTGTAACAATCGTAATACTGCTGAAGGTTATTCTATTACAAGACCACCGTTGTTTGATAATATTCCGTTTGATTTTTGGAAAACACGCATGTCTACTTTTCTTCAACTGATTGACTATCGCATGTGGATGTTAGTTAAGGATGGATACGAACCACCTTTTAGATTGATTAACAATGTGAAAACTGAACTTCCGTTTACAGATTGGACTTTTGATGATCGTGATTTAGCGCAGTTAAATGCAAAATGTTTGAACTATTTCTTTTGTGCTTTAAAATCTGAAGACTATATGCGTGTTTCTACTTGTACAACGGGTAAAGAAATCTGGGATAGATTGTGTATAACATATGAAGGTACAACTGAAGTCAAATATTCTAGGTTAAACATCTTGTTACATAATTATGAACTTTTTCGCATGAAACCTAGTGAGACTATTTCAAAAATGTACACAAGGTTCACTCAGATTATTACCTCTTTGCATGCTTTAGGTAGAGAACTTACTAACTATGAAAGAGTGAACAAAATTCTTAGATGTTTGCCTTCCTCATACGATGCTAAGATTACTGCGATCACTGAATCTAAAGATTTAAATACTTACTCTATTGACAGCTTACTTGGATCACTCATTGCTTACGAGCAAGGGGTGAACCAAAGGCAACTTGATGCAGGTGAATGAAAGAAGGAGAAAACAGTGGCACTGAAGGCCAACGAGAGTGAGTCTAGCTCTTCCGGGTCTGATAGTGATGATGTTGCCTTAATCACTAGGCAATTCAAAAGCTTTCTAAGGAAGAAACAAAAGAACTATCAGAAGTGGAACAAGGGTAAGTCCAGTAAAAATTTTAAGGGTTCATCTGATACTGTGTGTTTTGAATGCAGGAAGCCTGGACACATTAAGGCTGATTGTCCTACACTTAAAGCCCATTCAAGCAAGGAGAAGGGTGAGGAGAAACCAAAGTTCAGAAAGGACAAGTAGTGAATTCAGAAGGCATTCTGGGTAGACTCTGCATCTGACTCTTCTGAGACTGAAGCTGAAGAGGAGGAAACAAACTTGTGTCTGATGGATGATGATTATCCTGGTCAGTCGGACCAGGAAGAAGTATGTGAGCTTACTTACGATCAATTATTTGAAGTTTCTGAAAAAATTCATACATCGTATAGGAAGCTTAAGAAAACTCATGCTAGTTTGAAATTAGATTATTTGACTTTGTAAAAAGAGCATGATTCTGTAGTTAAAGATCATTCCACACTTGATTCCAATCACATGTCTTTGCTTGATGAGTTTGAAGAATTGAACAAAAAATATTCTGATTTAGTTTCTGAGCATGATTCATTGAAAACCACGCATGTTGATTTAGAAAGAGCTTTTAAAGAGTTAGATACAATGGCGTGTGAAGTAGAAAGTAGTAATGGAACCTTCAAATTAGAAATTACAAGTTTAAAGAAAGAAAATGAGTTTTTGAAAGTGAAAATCAGTGCTTTTGAAAAGAACATAACACCGCCTACTTTTGAACAATTTTATGCACCGCCACCTTTTGAAAAATCTATTGCAAGTTCATCAAAGCATATTTCATATACATCTAGGAAGTGGCATTATCACCCACGTAGATTAGTTAACCCTTTTCCTGGTGTTAGATGTTTTTCATGTGACATGTTAGGACACATTTCCCACACCTACACTGTTCACCGTAGTACACATTGGGTGTGGAGACCCAAATTTCCTGTTTTACAGCACAGCACGCATGCATTTCATTCTTCTTTTCATAAGCAGGAACTCAAACCTGTTTGTGTTCCTAAGACTGACGTTTGATAATTTTATAGGTGTGCTCTCACACAAGACCTCGTGAGAGCATGTGGTACCTGGCCAGCGGATGTTCTAGACATATGACTGGAGATGCAAATCGGTTCATATCGCTGGAGGCCAGGGCTAGAGGCAAGGTTACACTTGGAGATAACACCACCAGGAAGGTGGTAGGCTCAGGTATAATTGGTGATTCAAAGAATTTTATGATTGATAATGTTTTGCTTGTAGATGGACTAAAACACAATTTTCTGAGCATCAGTCAACTTTGTGACAAAGGATACAGCATCAACTTCCTGCCCACTGGCTGCATTTTAAGCTTAAATGATAAAGTTATTTTGTAGGGGTAGAGGATCAACAACGTGTACAAGCTGGATGTAAGTTGCATTAAATCTAATAATTCAATTTGCTTAAAAACTGCTGCTGATGAGTCTTGGTTATCGCATAGGAGAATGTGTCATGCTAGTATGAAAACCCTTAGGAGAGTCACCCAAAAGGACTTAGTTAGAGGTGTGCCCAACCTTAAGTTCACTAAGGATCACCTGTGTGATGCCTGTCAGTTAGGGAAGCAAGTCCAGTCTTCCTTTCACTCTGTTAAGGACATTACCACCTCTAGACCTCTAGAAGTTCTTCACATGGACCTCTTTGGACCCATTAGCACTGCCAGCTTAGGGGGGAGAGTCTATGGATTTGTGATTGTAGATGATTATTCGAGGTTCACTTGGGTGAAATTTTTGTCACATAAATCTGAGTCATTTGATGAGTTTAGATCGTTCTCTACTTAGATTCAGAAGAAGTTAGGATGTGAGATTATTACCATCCATAGTGACCACGGAGGGGAGTTTAAAAATGAAAGATTTACAAGTTTTTGTGAGGATCATGGTATTAGTCACAATTTTTTAGCTCATAGGACCCCTCAGCAGAACGGGGTAGCCGAAAGGAAGAACAGGACCTTAGTGGAAGCTGCTAGAGCCATGCTTGTCGAATATTCACTTCCAAAATACTTTTGGGCTGAAGCGGTGAACACTGCCTGTTATGTGTTGAATAGGGTGAATGTGAGAGTCAAACTGAATAAGACACCTTATGAGATCATTAAGGGTAGAACTCCAAATCTGTCCCACCTCCATGTCTTTGGCTGTAAGGTTTTCATTCTGAACAACATGAAGTCACCCTTAGGAAAATTTGACCCCAAATCTGATGAAGGAGTGTTCTTAGGATATTCAAGTGTGGGGAAATCCTTTAGGGTGTTCAATAAGAGGACTTTGGTGGTGGAAGAAACAACCCATGTAGTGTTTGATGAATCTGATCCTAAGGAGTCTAGATCTGAAGTAGAAGATGAAGAGATTGTTGAGGTTACCCAAGGGGTTGGAAATACAAATCTGGAGGAAAGGGTAGAACCTCAAACCACTTTGCCTAGAGATTGGAGATATTCTTCGAGTCATCCTAAAGAACTGATCTTAGGAGACCCTTCTGAAGGTGTTAGGACAAGGCATGGACTTAGGAAGGAAGTAAACCATTCTGCCTTTATCTCAATGACTGAACCCACCAACATCAATCAAGCCCTCTCGGATGAGTTTTGGATTTTAGCTATGCAGGAAGAATTGAATCAATTTGTAAGGAATGATGTTTGGGAGTTAGTAGAAAGACCTAGAAATCAAAGTATTGTGGGAACCAAGTGGGTCTTTAAGAATAAGATGAATGATTCTGGTGTGGTGGTTAGGAATAAGGCAAGATTGGTGGCTAAGGGGTATAATCAGATAGAAGGGATTGATTTTGAGGAGACTTTTGCCCCTGTGTCTAGATTGGAAGCCATTAGAGTGCTACTAGCCTTTGCCTGTTATAAGGGATTTAAGCTGTTTCAAATGGATGTCAAGAGTGCCTTTTTAAATGGGGTAATAAAAGAAGATGTTTTTGTAGAACAACCCCCAGGTTTTGAGAGTTCCTAATATCCAAATAATGTTTATAAATTAAAAAAGGCCTTATATGGATTGAAACAGGCACCTTGAGCTTGGTATGAGAGGCTTAGCACATTCCTGTTAGAAAGAGAGTTTGTTAAGGGGAGCGTAGACACCACCCTTTTTCTGAGGAGAATAGGCGATGTCTTACTCATTATCCAGATTTATATTGATGATATCTTTTTTGGATCTTCTAATAAATATTTATGTGATGAGTTTTCTAAAACAATGAGTAAGGAGTTTGAGATGAGTATGATGGGAGAATTGTCCTAATTTTTGGGGTTTAGCATAAGGCAAACGGATGATGGAGCCTTTCTCAATCAATCTAAATACACTAAGGACATTTTGAAGAAATATGAAATGGACAAAGCCAATCCAATCAATACTCCCATGACCTCCTCAGTTCGGTTAGATAAGGATTCAAGTGGAAAATCTGTTGATCAGAAGAAGTATAGAGGGATAATAGGATCACTGCTTTACCTGACTGCTAGCCGACCTGATATCATGTTTAGTGTCTGTCTTTGTGCTAGGTTTCAGGCTGATCCTAAAGAGTCCCACCTGACTGCTGTTAAGAGAATTCTTAGATATCTTTTAGGGACCCCAAACCTAGGAATCTGGTACCCTAGGCATAGCACCTCTTTTGAGATTATTGGATATTCTGATTCTGACTTTATGGGGTGTAGGGTGGATAGAAAGAGCACTTCTGGGACTTATCAGTTCATAGGACAGTCGTTAGTCTCCTAGTCCAGTAGAAAATAGAACTCAGTTGCACTTTCCACTGCTGAAGCTGAGTACATTGCCTTAGGAAGTTGTGTGGCCCAAGTTCTTTGGTTAAAGCAACAAGTCTTAGATTTAGGTTTACCTGTTGGCACTATTTTTGTTCTGTGTGATAATAATAGTGCCATCTGCATCTCTAAGAATCCAATCCAACATTCTAGGACCAAACACATAGATATAAGGCATCACTTCATTAGGGACCATGTTACAAAAGGGGACATTGAGCTACATCATGTAGCAACTGAAAATCAGCTGGCTAACATATTCACTAAACCACTGGCCTTTGACTCATTCAGCATTTTGAGAACCAGATTAGGAGTGATTAATATAAATACTTGATTCTGATGACTGCTGATTTCTGATTGTTCTGATTGTTATTCTGTTTTGTGTTATTTAGTTTTTGGTTTGATTATTTGCTTTCAGTTGATTTTATCTCTTCCGCTGATTTCTATTTTTGCCTTGTTGTTGTTTTGATTTGAGTATTTGCTTTGATGTGTTTTCATTCCTGCTTTTTATTCACTGGTTCATATCTTGCACTTACTATTTTATACTTTTCAAAGTCTGATCACTGCTCACTACTTCTGATAATCTGAATTTATGCTGGGAGTTTTACCTTATTTTTGTTTGGAAGCTGGTAAGCAGTGATTGACTCCACTGGATCTGTTAAAGGGAAGAAACATAGATGATTGTTTCTCTTCCTCTAACTCCTTTGCTGGTGTATTATTTCTTTTGGATAAAACATCCTCTTCAAAATTAAAATTTTAGTTTTTGAAATAGAGATTTATTTTATCTTCTTACAGTAATCTACCTCATATCAATAGTGTTTTCAAAGTCTTGAGTCATTATTTTGATTTTCTAAACCAAGTGATTGCACTTATCATATGACGTCTGGCTTTTGTTTTGTGAATCACTCTTCCTTATCATGGAGAGCAACTCCTATATCTGGAAGGTAATTTCACAGCTGAGACTATTTAACGATTATGAAAAGAAGAAAGCTTAAAAAAGATGTGCAGTGCACCAAATCAATTGAAAAAGAGGCACAAAATGAGCCCAAAGCTGAAAAGATGCGAAATGTCGCCAACTAAAAGATACACAAAGTGTATCAGAAATGAAAAGATGCACAAAGCGCCAAATAAATTGAAAAAGAGGCATAAAATGAGCCCAACCAAGCTTTCTTTCCTTTCAGATCGTTAAAGGTCTTTGAAAAATCCGCGCGCCACTTAATACTTTCAAAAGCTTGTGTTTGAAAATCCTGATTTTCGATTTTTTACTTTATAACACTACTATATCAGATATTTTTTTGGAACGAGACTTGAAAGGATCTCTCTTCGAATCTAATTTCTTTTTTTCTGAATTGGATGTTTGGTTTGAAAGAGATTTGCATCGATAAGGTGCCCGAGGTGGGAGTTACGAAAGTCAATTTTTCCAACTTTTTCTGGATTTCAGCGCTGTCAATCGTCTTCTTATTGGTCTTTGGATCTAAAATCAAGGAAAAAATCTGATTTACTCGAGCAGCTTGATTAAAAAAAATGGTGCTTTTATGTGTTTTTTGCTGTAAGTTTTATTCATTTTTATTTTGTTTTAATTTCGTGATTGTATTTTTGAGATCCTGATCTGTCACCTCCATCCTCCATCTTTTTCTGTTTTCTTCAAATCATCCTGGACGATACCTCGATCGTCCTAGACGATCCTCTTCGTCCTGGACGATCCCAACATCATCCTGGACGATTCATTCAAAATCATCCCCACATTGCTCCTACTGCTAAAAAATTTCAATTATTGGTGATCGTCCTGGACGATCCTTACATCGTCCTGGACGATATGATCCATATCTTTCTGATCTGATCAAACGGCTGGCATTGCACCAATTATTGTCCATCGTCCTGGACGATCCACGTGTCAGCCGCTGGACGATTAGAATTCGGCCCGTCCGACACACTTATTGCACATCGTCCAGGACGATCCACCTAATCATCCTGGATGATATCTTTTCGTCAATGGTCGTCCAGCCTGACTCCTCGGGATGATCGCCTGTGTCTAATCATCCTGGATGATCTCTGATCGTCCTGGGCGATCCGACCGCTTTTTTGACCAATCGTCTAGGACGTCATAAATGCCACTATCGTCCCGGACGATGTCGCGATCGTACGGGACGATCAGGCCATTTTCTATATAAACAACAATTTTTGTTAAGGAATTTCACTCTTTCTCCCTCTACTTTCCTTCACTTTTGATTCCTAATGGCTGGTGGCAAACGCTCGCGGCAAAAGGGTGCAAGCTCCTCCCGGGGGCCGGTTGATCCTCGCTTTCCCAATGCAGCCGATCAGGCTGTCTACAAGCGATATTGTGAAGTGGGGATCACACCGTCGAAAATCGTAAATCCTCGCACTCTTACTTATCCTGTCCTTGACCTCTTCGTACACACCTCCCTCACCTTCATCATGACTCTCGCCTTTTCTTTTAGCTCAGAACTTCTTCATGTTTTCTTTGCAAATTTGCGGATTTCGTCCGATTATTCCACCCTCCGCTCTTATGTAAATCAGCGCCCCGTCGAACTCACTTACCAGGACTTTCATAACATTCTCCAACTTTCCATCACTGGCGACAAACTCCACACCCTTATCACCGACCCTGACTATGATTGGAGTGTCGACAATCATTTCTTCGTAATACAAATGCCCCTTATGATGACAATGCCTGTACTACACTTCTTAAGGATGCTCGGACTATTCAATATGTCCTTCGTTCCTCCGTCATTGCAAAGGCAGGGGATCGAATTCACATCACCCCACTACTGTCCTTGACCACCTACTAGATCCTGGCCCATAGGGAATTTAATGCATCTGACCTTAATATCCGGTACATCGAGCACCTCACCACTATTCGGGATCCAGGTCATCGCCGTCGTCCAAATCTAGCCTTAGGACATATGATTGCCTATGCCCTAGAAACCAAATATGACCTGTAATATCCTGCAGCTCCAAATGTCCCTCCTTCCTTCCTCACCAACAATTCCTTCCAAGTCCTACACAGCACCCGACTACATCCGGAGCCCGCCCCGGATGTTGAGGAAGAAGAGGAAGAGGCCATTCCAGTTCCTGCTGCACCAGATGCACCTGCTCCTCTTTGCATTGCCTCTCTCTTTGGCCACCTGGTGCAGCGCTTCGATCAGTGGGAGGCCAGATTTGACTCCTATGTGGCTACCCAGGAGCAGCGGTACGCCGAGGACATCCAGCGCTTCAATAACTATGCTGCGCAGCAGCAACAGCAGTATGACCAGGACATTGCCTGGATTGGAGCCCATTTTCAAGCCATTCTCCACTACTTCAACCCACCACCGCCACCTCCTTCTTCCGATCAGGATCCACCTCCGTTCTAGTTTTCTGTTTTGTAGTTATTTTCTTTTCTGTTCTGTACTGATGTTTTAGTATTTCTATTTACACTCCTCCTTTTTGTGATGTCAAAAGGGGGAGTCAGTTGTAGTCGTTTCAGTTTTTTGTTATATGTTATGTTTCCTAGATTGATTTAGTTAAATGAAAGTTGAAAAAAAAATTATTTGTTTTTTCGATCTCTTAGTTAATGTTATTTTCCAACTACTGTACAAATGTTTGCCATCATCAAAAAGGGGGAGATTGTTGCAAATCTGGTTTTGATGATGACAAACATGTTTCCAGTGTGTTTTGCTTGGCTAATCCGTTTCAGGCACAAAAGATCACGAGCCACTCAAGCCAACTCAAGATCGGGTCCAAGTGTGTCTAATGTACTGATTTTCTTTTTCTTGAATCAATTGTAATGTAACTAAGCCCCTAGCTAAGTAATCTTGCACACACACACTCAGGGGGAGAACTTGAGTGAGTTAGAGTTTCTGTTCATTTTTTGTTCAGATCGTCCTGGACGATATTCACATCATCCTGGATGATCCAGTAAAAACAGAAACCCTAATTAGGGCGACCAAGTTAAGAGGGTCTGATTAAGCAAATCGTCTTAGACGATCTTTGGATCGTACGGGATGATATGCTCAAATCAGAAATTCTCAACCATTAGATCAAGTTATGCAAGTTTTTATTTTAAGTTATTTGGTCTGATTGTACCGGACGATACGTGTATCTTCCTGGATGATTCAGTACAATCATGCCTAATTTAATCTGGTAATTAAAGAAAGCAATTAATATTTAATTGATACGATCATATCATCCTGGACGATCAAGATAGTCTAGTGCATTTCAGCTGTACGTCCCGAACTGTGTTCAGGACGATTTAAGCACTTTTTGAACTAATCATACAGGACGATGTCCCTATCGTCTTGGACGATCAAGCCATTTTTTTGTCGTCCAGCATAGGTTTCTCTGGACGACCCGAACTATCTTCTGGACAATATTCCACGATTTACACTAATCATCCCGGATGATCGCAGGATCGTACGAGACGATATGATCAATTTTTTCTACTGATCGTCCAGAAGAGCTAGATCGTCCAGCCTAAATCAGCTGAATTTGAACAGATCGTACAGGACAATCTACCGATCGTCTTGGACGATCTTGGCCGACCATTTGAGATTTAGGGCAAATTTTAAGCCCTCCTATAAAATAAATTTTTCTTGGGACAAGAAAAATCTTTTGCCACTTTCCTTCCCAGAGAAAGCCTAGAGAGAGAGAGAGTTGGGAGTGAGAGAGAGGATCTTGTGAGGGGGAGTTAGTGAGGGATTCACTAAGGTTGCTCCAAGCAAGGATCAGAGTCGTCGTCTCCGCTCGTCGTCTCCCATCTAGTTGGTGTTTGTCGTGGGAGGATCGTCGGCAAGTAGATTCGGGGTTCTCTGCCCGCTTCAGGTGGAAGCAAAAGGGGTTCGAGGGTTCTCTGCCCGCTTCAGGTTGAAGCAAAAGGTGTTCAAGGGTTCTCTGCCTACTTCAGGAGGAAGCAAAAGGACGTTGGGTTCTCTGCCTCACCGTGTGGTGGAAAGGAGGTTTTTGTACAGGCTTCTCCGCCTTACTCTGGGAGAAAAATGAGAGTCACTTTCTCTTTAGTGCAATACCCGGAGGGGAGGCTCCGGGGAGTGGACGTAGGTCAAGTTGACCGAACCACTATAAAATCTGGTTTACTTTTCTGATTCAGTTTTGCACTTTAGTTTTCTAATATTAACTGCTTGGGTAAATATCTGTGATTGATCTTTTCGCTCTTGTTTACTTGTTTCTGCTGCTAAGTATCGAAAAGATTTTCATTGTTGTCGTGAAATTTTTAAATAACCAATTCACCCCCCCTCTTGGTTAGCCTCGGGACTAGTTCACTAGGGCTTAACATCCCTATCAAACTTTCACATCATTCATCTAGTTTTAATCATAATTAATCAATGATCGAAAACCTCCGACAAATCAGTAATAATCTAGATAAAATTGCAAAAAAATATACTTAACTTTTGTTAATCAAATCATAACTAACATACACAATCACTAAAAAAAATTTGAATATAGACTTGAACTAAATCTAGTTAAAATATTAATCAACCCTTAATCAAATATTAAATAAATAAAATTCTTTTAAAACAAAATTAAATTTAGGAGTTATAAAATTGGAGAATAAATCTAAAGTAAAATATGCTAAAGTAAAAGACTTATAAAACCCAAACTATAATTCATTAAATCTTCTCATAATTATATACACAATCTTAAAATCCTTCTAAGAATTGGAATTAAATAACAACCTAAAGATTAATAACCTAAATAATTAAATGAATAAAATAAGAAACTAGTTGGAAATTCAACATAATTCTAAATTTCTAATATCTAATAACTAATAAAAAATTTAACCAGACAACAAATTATTTCTTTTAAAATTAACTACTCAACTCCTAATCTTGAACCAACTAAATTAACTTAATCAGTTATTACTGGGTAACCCAGGCCTATGAGACTTTTAAATTAGCCGCAAGGAGGGTGAAGTAAATCATACGATCTCGGTGAGCAACAAAAGTGATGATTACTAAACACTAAAAATGAATTGTTCAAACTAACATTAAGATATTAATATTTAAACTTGAATTAAAGCTTTCCTTTAACCTTTAACAAATCAGAACAGAAAAGCAAATTTAACTAAATTTTCCTATATAAGACACATCCAAACTACACAGCCTGCTACATACACTAGAACTTATTTGCTAGGATCACCGACTCTAATCTTAGGTTAGGCCATTGGTGTATTTTGGTGTGATGCGGGTACCTTACCTGGATGGTATTCTTGGTGTGTTTATTTACTTTCTATACTCTGGATGTCATGCATGCATCTTTATACACCTTACTTCACAGTGCACCTCTTCCATATACATGCATCATATCATTATTGCTCAAGTGAAAATGTTAAAGTACAATGTACCTAGGATGCTTATAAAAGAAGATTCAAAGTAGAATACGCCTAGGTGCAAATGTAAGTGCAAGAGTCAAGTGTAAATATAAAGTGTCTAAATGTAATTAGATTGAGTTGTATACATTCATTGAGTTGTAGAGGCTTAAAATATTTGCTTATATGCATACATAAAGGGCTCCAAAAGATAATCCCTCTGTTTCGGAGGGTGTTCTCTTTTGGAATCCTATAGAGGAGCCGGGGCCAGAAGACAATAGACAAGTATATCTAAACACATATTTTATAGAAGAAGAAAACCAGGCTTATTGTGGTGGAGCCTGGCCACCTTATTTTATTGCAGACCCTGGGTTGTATGTATGCTCCAAAGAAATGAATAAAATTTTTATTTATGCATTTGTTTCATGCATCATACATGGCGATAGATAGGTACATTTATATATTTAAATCAATATATTTGATTCTTTAGGATAGAGCCATCCTTCTTGCATTCATAAGGTGATTGATTATGCTTAGGATGTTAGCTGACATCTCACTTCAAGGAAGCATAAGCTCATATTATACACCCCTTAGTGTGTCTCCTCTAACTTCTAATAAATTATGAATCTATCATTCCTCCTAGGATAACAAATTCAATCTTTGAAAAGGTCTAATCATCACTAAAGATAAGGAGAATAGTTTATCTCCTTCGGAATAGAATATAGGAACCCCTTCTATACACCAAACTAAGAAGAGAATAATATAACATCCTTAATCGAGAGTTTTTGTGGGTCGAGGCCTAGGATGTAATTAACCACGAGGCTTGCGCCCGTGGGAAACTTTTCCCTGCATCAAATAAACCTCATTCGAGTTAATGTATCGAATTGGGGAAATCTTGTGACTTTGATCAGGTTATATATATTATTACCCATCGAGGTGTGTATGTAAAAGCCACTATCCTCCATGGTTAATCATATATATGATCTCATCTGCTCTTCCATTACCCTGCTTATATAGAGTGTAGAGGCCTATAATCATTTTATCCTACGAGATAGTGCAATCGTTCCCTTTGCATTCTGTTCTTTTCAAGCAGAATCCTTTCAGATACCCACACCATCTTGATCACCATTTTTTGTGTGAATCATATTATAAGTCAATCTATAAGTCCAGTAGATTAGTCATCCTTGATCTTCACAATTGTTGGCTCTGACTGCCTTCAGTCGAGTCCATATCTTTCACACTTTGCATTGTTGCATGTAATAATATGTTGAGTCGTTTGTCATCACACATGCTTGTCATTGATCTTGGAATTTGATTTAGAGATACTATAGGAAATTTAGTTATTTGCGAAGCAATAATTCACTGCAAAATAAGACAAATATGTTACAAATTCTGGTTTACGGCAGATTTGTAAAAGAATTGAATTTACTGTTCAAACCTGTGTCACAAAAGTATTTACAATGTAACAGATCCATCACAAATATTTTGTAATGGATTTACGATGGATGTGCAATGGAAACTCCACCACAAATTGTAGCAGAGTATCCATCATGCATTGTGATAAAAAATCCATCGCAATTCAGCCACCCATTGTGATAGAAATTTTCTGAAAGTTCATGAGGGTTATGAAACCCTAAAAAACTAGCCCGAGGCTAACTAAGAGGGGGGCGAATTAATGTTTTAAGAATTTTTAAACAAAAAGAAAAATATTTTTATCTTTCTTTAAATATTTTAGAAGCAAACAACTTTTATAGAAGTAGATAACAAAATCAGATATTTTAACCACAGATCAAATCATAGAAAAGTGTTGAAATAAAATATAGAAAAAATAATAATAAAGCGCACACTAAATTTTATAGTGGTTCGGTCAAATCTGACATACGTCCACTCTCCAGAAACCTTCTTTCTAGTTATTGCACTAATTAGTTTGTGTCTCTCCTTTTTCCCCACAGCAAGATAGAGAAGCCCTTACAAAATCTTTCCATCAACTCTGGTGAGGCAGAGAACCTTAAATCCTTTTTCACCATCCTAGTGAAGGCAGAGAACCACGAATTCTTTTACTCCCAGCTAGAGTAGGTAGAGAACCTCGATTTGATGCTGATGATCATCTCCCTAGAGTAACAAAGGAACCAAGGATGAAGATTGAAGAAGATGATCAAATCCATGCTTGGAGCATCCTTTGTGAATCCCCTCACAAGATTCTCTCTCTCTCTCCCAAACTCTTCTTCTCCTTCTCTAAGCTCTCATAGGTTAGGATAACAGTAAAAGATTTGCTAAGAAGTAATTAAGAGAACTTAAATAGGAGGCTTTCAAAAATGCCCTGATTTTCAATTTTGCGTCAAAGATTTTCTAGGATGATCCTATGAGTGTGCTATACGATTAGTATAAAATAGCCTTTTAAGCCAGGACGATCACCTTTGCTCTGTATAATCAGTAGAAGTATTTTATACAGATCATCCTGTATAATTATTCGATCGTCCGGGATGATTAGTTCAATATAGGAGGCAATCGATATATCATCCCGTAAAAGTCTCGGGACATCTAGAATGATCTCTTGGATGATTAGATGAAAATTATGATTTCATCTTGGATGATAGGAGATCAAATATAAAAGATCATCCAGGATGATCTAAGTAGATCGTCCTATACGATATGATTGACCAATCTAACCATAATTAGTCTACTAATCAACAAATTATTTTAGGTATGATTGACATGAATCATCCAGAATGATATGAATCATCTTGTATGATAAGAATAATTTTTGAATTATAAAATCTTGCCGAAATTATGATTGGCAGCTATCTGTCTCAATCTGTACTGATCATCCTGTACGATATGAATCATCCAGAATGATTAGTTAAGCAAAATTAATTATCAAGGATGCCCTAATTAGGATTTGTGTTTTTAATTAATCATTCATAATGATTTAGAATTGTTCTGTATGATATGATCAAAAAATAAAAAATTCTCTAACTCACTAAATTTCTCCCTCTAAGTGTGTGTGTGCAAGGTTACTTAGCTTCAGGATCCATCATAGTACATTTGACTCAAGAAAAGGTAAAAAATGCATTGGAATTGAAATTTTAGACTGACTCAATCCTAATCTACCTGATCTTTGAGCTGATATGTATTGCAAGTGATCATGTGAACCTGAAAGGTTAGTAGGTAGGGTAACTAAAATAGATATGCAATAGTGGCAGTAGTAAAGAAATAATAATGTTTGTTATCATCAACATCACAGTACTTGGATCCATATTTGTAATATTTCTATCACAAACAATAATACTAAATCATCATATCAACATTTGTGACAGAATTTCCATCGCAATTCCACCGGAAACCTATAGCATAAATAAAAAATATCTCCTACTATTTGTTATTGAGCTTTACAATAACATAAACCCAAAAAGTTTAAAAGCAATAATTAAATACAGTAATAAAAGTAATAATAATCCAATAATTACATTCCAATAACTTAAATAAATAACAACATTCTATAAAATTCTATAATTGTTATAACATTGTTAAAGTTTAACTAGTGCTTATACATGAAAAGAAAGAAAATGGATCAAAAATATTTTTACAGACACTCTAGAAGGAATCTATATCCTCGCTTTCATGCTCGGTCGATCTAGATCTAGGTTGATTTTCATCAATCTGCTTTCTCAATCTCCTAAGCTCATCTAGTATCTGAATGTTCATGTCTGCCTATCTTTTTCAAATATTTTCTAACTTTACTGTCAAGTTAGCCACATGTTGCCTATATAAACTCTCTTGGCTGCCTGTGGATTAGCGTTAGTAGAAGAGATTATCCCTCATACACATAGGCTTGCAAGCTTAATTTATAAAGCCGTCCCTTCTGCATTCCACCTACCACTTACGATTAAGTGTGGTAGTCAAAAACATCTAAAGATTCCCCAGAGGAACCCTCACCTACTGCTGCCTGGCTCTCTTGAAGCCTTATATATTTATCCAAAAAAATATAACTTTAGATTAATGATCGTATAATTGTCACTTATAATATTTTTGTAAGTATCATATCCTTATATACTTACATATGCCCTCCTAGCTCACTCATCCTCCAACTATTGGTCCTCCTGGGGAACTCAATTGCATTGTGTTTTCTTCCAAGCATCTCCTTCTACAATATACTTACATTAGATGCATAAATAAAGAAATTTTTAAAATATATTAAAATTCTTATCAATCATCATCTATGCTCAGTGTGTGGAACTGAACTCCCAATATTGAATGAGCTACCTATGCCCCCGACATTAGAAGCACTATTGAGCTCTGCCCAAAAACCCTCTCCAAGGCAAAGCGGTCACTTGCCTATCCTTCTATTGTGAGTGAATATGTCTTGTAGATGAGCTGCTCCATGTTTCTCAAAATTTATTATGATATGAGTACCATGCTCATGAAACCAATATAAATCTAATTGTATAGAATAAATTAAAAGATATATTCATTATTAGTGTAATAAACTATGAAAAGATGTTAATAATATTACAACTTACTAATCTCAAACTCCTTGAACCACATGTCTCGCACTTTCTTTAGGATTTTCTTCCAAGAGCATATGGAGCATCAAATCTGCTTCGTATGATATCTCGTATCATGTATATTAGTTACTTTAATAGATAAAACCTGCACAAAATATTTAGTTAAGGAGTATTATATCTTAAATGTATGTGTAATATATATATATATATATATATATATATATATATATATATATATATATATATATATATTTACGTACATGTCACCCTCAGGCTGAATCAGCATGTGCCCATCTATAATCGGTGTTGCGATAGCCTACATGGAAGGCCCAGTTGTAGTTGGGATGGAAGGTCAAGCTACATAGGGCTGAGAGGGATGGTGGGTAGTAAAATCACGGAATGTATGGTGGATATGGATAAGTAGCATGGAATCCCTGAGATGTTGGTGGGGGGTAGTATGGGTAAAAATGAGCTGTCTGCGTATGGTCTGGTGACGGAAAGTGGGAGTCTCTAGAATAAAATGGAGGACTCCCTACAGAAGGTGTGGGTAAAAGCAGGGCTAGGCTAGGTATGAGAGGTAGGCTATGAAGAGGATGTCCCCTCAATACCTTTAACTTTACTAGATCCTCCACTGGTATTCTTCTTGAACTTGATATATTTATCATAGACCGCCAATGAGGCTTATCACCTATAAAAGACATCTACAAAAAATAGCAATAATTTATATATTTACAAAAATGCAGTGAATAAGTTAATTAATTGGAAGAAAAGGAACTACTGTATGTATGCTAATATGTAAAAATAAAAAATTCTATTATGGAGAAAGATTATAGGGTGTGAGTATGAGGGGCCAGCATGAGTAAGGTGAGGAAGATTACTTAAATGGAATAAATCTTCTACACATAAAACTAATCTTACATTCCTTGGTTCTATGATGAAGGTAAGATTTGAACGGTCATAATATTTCCAGGATTCTATGATGGATGTGATGGAATGCCTACTTGTGAGCTGTGTTCCTTGTATCATCTCATATGTGCAAAAGAGCTCCTAGATGCATACAGACATTAAAATCTAAGAATTATGGGTAAGTAGAATAATCGATTGACTGGCACATCCTTATGCTTTTTTTTATCCTGAATTTGGTTTAAACCTTAGCCATTATAATGATGACATATAATCTCTAAAAATTTATCCTTGTAGTATGACATGTATCTATTAACACAATAATATATTTTAATAGCTATCAAACTATGTTTGAAAACTAACTTTTTAGTCCAGTATAAATTTGTTTGAATTATATTATTTATTGGGTTGGTTTACTTAAATAGGCCAATGAATTGATTAAAGTATTCTCTAGGTACATTATATTATTTCATTATGCTTAACATATTCGTAATAACATATAACTCTAAGTGAGTAGTACACCCATTCTAAATTGATTATTATGTACCATGAAATAAATCATAATAGTTTTGTACGTCCTTATTCTAGGATCCTTTTATATATTATTGAAGGTTCGGACCAATTGAATTATATGTCAAGTTCTCAATTGTCTTAACTCTGTCTTCCTTAACTATATTAGAACCTATAGACAAGCTGCACTATAAGTCGAAATGAGGTCCGTTCTAACAATGTGCAGTTCAATACCAATATTTTGGCATGAATCCTCTACAATATAGATCAACAGTAATCTCATCTGGTGTAAGATAGGCTTGACTTTTAAGTTTGGAATATGGACAACAAAACCTACCTGAATGAAATAATTCACTCCATTAAAAAAATTCATCTGTTAATATCTTGTGTCCAGGCAACATTCGATCATACATCTAACTTCTATACTTTCGAATATCCATAACACAATTGGACTATAAATTCCTACAACCAAATAAAGTACCAAATTAAAAAAATTAAATAATGTGTACAATAGTGATGATTTTAGGAGTTTGCATGGATAGTTTGTGCGCCTCCATCATGCACTCATTGTATATTGGGCAATAGAACGGTGTTTGTGAATTATTGCAACATAGTAATACATCTATTTTTCCCAAATGATTCATCGGAATGACATCTTCTTATGTGACAAAACCTTCTAAGAAGACTCTCACTATTCTTATCTTCCACTAGAGCTACTCCAACCTTTTCATGTATATGCTCATTTCGTATCATGTCTCTAAGAGTAAAGCCACTCATCCCCCTAAGCATCCTCATCTCAGCAACACTTAACTTAATATTATGCTTCTCTTTTAATGGCCAACTTTTTGTTCCATAAAGCATTGTAGGTCTCATCACCATCTTATAAAATTGGTTAAAACCTACACAGGGGCCTATGCATTAATTAATGAAAAAGGGTATAAGACCTTAAAGGATCAAGAGCTCTCTAAAAATACAGCATTTGAAGCAAATTCTAATGAGCCTATGATCCTATCTATTACAATAATCAAGAGAAAAAAAACTAGGGAGGCAAGAAGCCAGCCCTCAAAAGTGGAACCCAATCGAGATATTCAATGAAGCACCAAAAGCTAACCAATAAGCAGCTTCCAACACATGGATAGGCAACTGTAAGGACAAAAATAGAGGCAAAATTAAAATAGGTAAACAATAATAAAAATGTACCTAAAAGGAGAATAGACAAAATTGTAGCCCACGGTTGATATAGAGCCTCCAGCAAATTGGGAGGCTTCAAAAATTTTCATCAATTTAAAATTTAATATTTTCTTTTATAAAAAGACTTATTTGTAAATTATTATTTAATTATTTTATGAATAGAGAAAGAAACCCAGCAATAAAGTAAAGTGTAAAAAAGATAACTAAGGGAACAAGCAACTTGTTTACGTGATTTAGCCAAAACTCAAAACCCGGCCTACATCCACAGCTGGCCACCCACAACTAGTAATTAACTAAGCAATTCGAGCTTACACAAACTTCCGTTCTTTCCTACACTGGATAGACACAACCCCAAAAAATTATACTTTCCTACACCGGGCAAGTACAACCCCCAAACAAATCATTATAAGATCATAAATAAAAGAACAAAAAAAAATACAACCTAACCTTAGCTCTCAATTTTAAAATATTTTAGCCCTCATCCTATAAAATAAACCAACAATACAAATAAACTAGCTCACAAAAAATTTAATTTTAAATAATAACTATCACAAACTTGAATGTAGATGATATGGATATGTAAAGTTGTTATATATGGAAACAATCATAAAATGAAATACTGAAATTTTTTATTTAAAAAAAAACTTTCAAATTAGATTTGAAAATATTATTCAACACTTGGAACAAACTCAACAAAGACTTATCTCCTTTGAGCAAAAGTTGAAGTTGATTGATGGGGAGACTCTTTGGCTTTATTATGAGCACAATAATTAATGATAATCTAGCCAAGAAAGGTTGGTGGAGATGATTTAGCAAGCAAGACAAAATTTTGGCAAAGTTTTAACGTGGTTAGGAGCAGTTACACATACATAGCCAACCCCACTATTTATTTATAGAATTTTGACCAAGTCAAGAGGGAATTCAAGGGAGATTATTTGGGCAATAATTTGAAATAATAATGTATTTTGGAATGCATTAGATTAGCCTACACAAATCCACAGAAAATAGGAAAGATATTATGTTAATATTGGCTATGGGAGCTGATTTGGTAATGCATTTGGTTTCAAGAGGATTTTGTCTAAGGCATGATGAAATATTAACTATTTTATGTGATTGTCACATCTTCAATCCAAGAGGTGAATGATTTAGCTAATAATTCAAGGTTATGAGGATTAAATAATTTAGAGCACATGGCAATTTTGGACAAGTGATTTTCATCTATTTTGAATAAGAGTTAGGAAAGTTTTGATCATGATATCAATCTAATTAATCCAAGATATTTTGTGGCCAACTAGAGGATTTGATTAGGAAGGTATTCCAACACTAAATTTTAAAGAAAAAAATCAAAAATTCTATTATGGATGAGAGGTCAAAACTTAACAAAAATAGATATTTTATTTAGGGAAAGTTATTTTAGAGGGAGTTTAGTTTTGAAAATAAACTAAAAATTCCTGAATTTTTAATGAGTGATTAAACCATTGAATAATGTTTAATATACCTAGAATTTTCAGAATTAATTTGACCATAATAAATTATGACATTAAAGACTAGTTACATTAATAAAAATAATTATCTAATCTTTTAATAATGTAGGATTAAATATAATTTACCTTGCAACAAGTGCTCCAACATTACTCACAAGTGTATCATTAACTTAAAATAAATTTTTTGATTAGTTTTAGGTAATGAAGAAAATTTTGGCCTCATGATATTCAAGCATAACAATGTGTGTTATGACAAGATAGAAATAACATGAATAGTAAAAGGAAAGAGAAAATGAATAATTTTGATAATTGAATTGTCATTCGAGATACAAAGCTAGAATTAATAGTATGGAGATGATTAAATGTATTTTAGAACATTATCAGATGGTTTAAATAAACAAAACAAAATGAACACAAGTTGTGAAGTTTTGAAAAGCAAGATAGTAAACTTTCCAAAAATGACCAAAGTTTGATCATGCATGAGATCGTTATGATGAATAATTCTAAAAAAGCTATGAACTTATCACAATAATGTATTTTAAGTTTTTTTATTTAAGCTATATAAATTTGAATTATTGTACCATACTGAAGGAAAACCACCTGGCCTCAATCCCAAACTAACTTGACTTCAATTGCTTTGATTACTGGATTATCCTTTTTGATTTATTGACACACTTAAATATCAAACATTAGTACCCTCCAATCACTTATTTGTTATCACCAAAATATCTTTTTTTATGCAATGGGGCTCATGGGGTTAACAAACCATGCCACCAAACCAACACAAGAGTGGGCCCGAATAACCAACCCAAAAAATAACCACCAACAATATCACAAAAAATGACCAAACCCATGTCACCAGAGTATAGAGCCCGACACCATAGATAAACCTAAAACCCCCACCTAGACTAACCAAGGCTAAGGAGAACACCATAGAAGACAAACTCCAACACCAGGATTGAATGCACCAATAAAGACAAGACTAGACCAACAATAGAAATAACCCACAAACACCAGGAGAAAACTAACAACAAAATAAGCACCACTAAAGATCTAAGCAGAGGACATAGATCTATTAAAAGAATTAATTGAATATTTAAACAATAACCCACTTAGGATACATCCAAACCACACAGCCTGATGTACACACTATAGATGGCTTATTTGGACAACCAACTCTTATTTTAGGCTAGGCTGTTGTTCCTTTATACTTTTTTTTATGTGAAGTAGAGTCTTTATGGATTTTATATTGATTTCATTGTATGCTGGTTATTATAGTCTGTTGTGTTCTGTGATGCCTTGATGTGATATATTTATTGTGATTATTTGTGATATAATATGATGGGCGCTAGACTTCGCCTAGGTTAGGATGATCTAGATGCTAATAGAGCTTTCTATAGGTGGTCATGCTCATGTTTGGATATAAAAAGGGGGATAATAAAAATTTTACTAACCAAATTTTTTGCAGGTGCAATCAAATTAATATGACTGCTTGAGATTTTTGATGATTTTATATAAATTGCTTAGGATAGCATAGTTGTTGTATAGAGTCATTTTAAATTTTTAGATACAACAACAACAATAACATCAAGACTTTATCCCACTACATGGGGTCAGCTACATGAATCCTTTTTCTCCATTGTGTCCAGTTAAAAGTCAAATTCTCATGTAAATCTAATAGAGAAAGATCATTTTTAATATTTTCTAACCAAGTCTTTTTAGGTCTACCTCTACCTTTCTTAACATAAGTCAAATCTAAGACCTCTACATTCCTAACCGGGTCATCACGAGGCCACTGTTTTATGTGACCAAACCATCTAAGGCGACTCTCTCTAATCTTATCTTCCACTAGAGCTACTTCAACCTTTTCATGAATATGCTCATTTCGTATCTATCTCTAAGGGTAAAGCCACTCATCCACCTGAGCATCCTCATCTCTGCAACACTTAAGTTATAATAATGCTTCTCTTTTAATGGTCAACATTCGGCACCATAAAGCATTGCAGGTCTCACCACCATCATATAAAATTTTCCCTTAAGTTTGAGGGGTACTTTTCTATCACACAATAAGCCTGATGCATTCCTGCACTTCAACCATCCAACTTGGATTTTGCTGATAATATCCCCATCTATTTCACCATCACTCTGAACAACAGATCCAAGATATCTAAAACATGTATTCTTATTAATTACTTGATCACCCAAAGTCACAATCCCCTCACTAGGTCTATTATTACTAAAATTACACTCCATATATTCTATTTTAGATCTACTCAAGAGAAAACCTTTAGATTCTAAAGTTGACCTCCACAATTCTAGTTTACCTTCAACTCCCTCTCTAGTCTTATCAACAAGAAGAATATCATCAGCAAAAAGCATACACCAAGATACATCCTCTTGTAAATGTCTAGTGAGAACATTCATGACTAAAGCAAATAGATATGGGCTTAAGGTTGATCCTTGATGTAATCCAACCGAAAAAGGAAAATACTTGGTCGAACCACCTTGTGTTTGAACACAAGTAATAGCTCCTACATACATATCTTTAATGACTTGAATATAAGCATTACAAACTCCTTCCTTTTCAAGCACTCTCCATAGCACTTCTCTTGGAACTTTATCGTATGCTTTTTCTAAATCAATAAATATCATATGTAAATCCTCCTTATTCTCTCTATATTTCTCCATCAAACTTCTTAAAAAATGTATGGCTTCCATAGTAGACCTACCCGGCATGAATCCAAATTGATTTTGAGAAACATTAGTATCATGACGCAACCTATGCTCCATAACTGGTTTCCATAGTTTTTAAAGTATGACACAATAACTTAATTCCTCTATAATTTGCACAATCTTGTGCATCACCTTTATTCTTAAAAATAGGGATTAACACACTAATTCTCCACTCATCTGGCATCTTTTTAGTCTTCAAAATAGTATTAAAAAGTTTAGTAAGCCAAGAAATTCCTTCATCTCCTAAGCTTTTCCACACCTCTATTGGAATATCATCAGGTCCAACAGCTTTTCCACCCTTCATTTTCTTTAAAGCCTCTCTAACTTTGATTTTACTAATACACCGATAAAAATAGAAATTTTTATTTTCATTTAGGGTACTAAGGTCACTACAGTCAATTTTATTTTTGCATTTTTCATTAAAATGTTTAGCAAAATGTCTCATCCACCTTTGTTGAATATCATCTTCTAAAAAAGGTACTTTTTGATCTTCATCCTTAATACACTTCACTTGAACTAAATCCTTACTACTCCTATCTCTTTGTTTGGCTAACATATATATATATATATATATATATATATGTATATATCTTTCACCCTCCTTAGTATCTAATCTATTATATAAATCACTAAAAGCTAAACTCTTTGCATTGCATATTACTTTCTTAGATTCCTTATGTGCCAATTTATATATTTTCTAATTATCAGAATTTTTACAATTAAACTAAATTTTATAAAAAAATTTCTTATTTTTAATCTTTTCTTGCACATTTGGATTCCACCACCAACTATTTTTACTATTAGGAGCTTTTCTCTTTGAAACTCCAAGCACATCTTTTGCAATATTCTTAATATCACTAGCCACTTTTTCCCCCATAACATTAGCATCCTCATGTAGAGATAAAATCTTATGATCTAAAATCTTACTCTCAAAATAATTTTTGTTAATATTCTTTAAATGCCCCCATCTAATCATAGAATATCATTTTACTTTATTTTTTATTTTTCGCCCCATTATCTTCAAGTCCAAAACTAATAAATAATGTTGGGTACATAAATTTTCACTAGGAATAACTTTACAATCTTTGCAATCTAAACTATCTAATTTTTTTATAAGAAAATAATCAATGTAAGTTATATTATATCCATTTTTATAAGTAATGAGATGCTCATTCTTTTTCTTAAATAAGGTATTAGCAATTAAAAAATCATAAGCTAAACAAAAGTCTAATATGAACTTACCACGTTCATTTGTCATTCCAAACCCATGGACACCATGAATGCTTTTAAAATCATCTACCTCTCTACCAACATGTCCATTTAAATCTCCTCCAATAAAACTCTTTCTTCAAGAGGTATCTTTTGTATTAATTCTTCTAAGTCATTCCAAAATTTTAATTTTGAACCCATATCCAAACCCACTTGAGGAGCATAAGTACTTATGATGTTAACAAACTTAGCATTAATAATAATCTTTAAAGCCATAATTTTATCTCCAATTGTATTAATATTTATAACATTATCCTTTAAATTCTTATCTAAAATCACGCCTACACCATTTCTAGTACGACTCATACCCGAATACCAAAGTTTAAATCCTAAACTATCAACCTCCTTAGCCTTCTCTCCAACCCATTTAGTTTCCTAAATGCACAGAATATTTATCTTCCGATGAATCATAATATCTATTAATTCCATTAATTTTCCTATAAGGAAACCTATATTCCAAGTTCCTATCTTAATTTTAGTTTCATTGACTAGCTTCTTTGCCCACATCCATCCTTGATGTGGGAACCCTTGCCTATTTAACATTGAGTTTCTAAATTATTTCAAATCCCAAAATGTCTCCTAATTCTCATCCTTTAAACTCAAAATTAAATGCTCAAAATTGGTCCAATCCCATTTAAAACTCCAACATCTCATCTTTCATATCACTCCTTAAGAATTCAAAATAAAACTTCTATTATTATTCTAATTGAGAGTATTCATAGGAATGCTGAAACTTCATATGATGTAATTAACTATGAAGACCTACCTTCATAGGAGATTTAAGATCCCAAAAATAATCAAACACCATTCTATTTAGCTCCTAAATATAATGGAGGAAAAATCACCCTCTTTGGGAAAATCAAAATCTAGGATGATCATTATCGTCATAATCAAATGATTGATAATAGGTGATATTCTCCTTCTTTGGGAAAATATATCATTTAATAACAATATGCTTGAATATGAAATTAATGATAAATGTATCAAGATTGTTGTAGTTAGATATGTATTTAAATGTCATTTTGACCCTTTGGGACCATATGTAGTTCACTATGATGATCTGACTATAATAATTGATGATAAAATATTTCATCTATCATAGTCAAATATACGATTGAATGTCATTTTGATTCTCCAGGATCATATATAATTCTCTCCAAAATTTGATTATGGTAGTCATGATAAAAACTTATAGTTTTGTAATATGAACCAATTAGGGAATGAAATTTTCACCATCTAAGATGATACATCGATCATAATGACGAGTTCGACTACAAAACTAAAAGAAATTTAAAAGGATTTTATTCAAATTTTTCAAATAAAATATAATTATAATTGCTTTGCATTTTTTAATAAAGTAAGAAAACAGCGAGCAAGGTGGGTTTCTGTTACTAAAGTGTTGTTATGTCGGCGCTAGTGGGAGATAGAGTTGGGATTCTACTATGTCGGTACTTGTGGGTGTCTTGAGGGATTTTGGTAATGAAGATGTATGAAATTTAGGCTTAAGAGAAATTTTTATAATCATTATGAAGTATTTGTTTATAATTTAGTTAATATGAAGAGTTTGATATATTATAGGTAAATTTCATGTTTAATTTGAATTTATTATAATTTTCTGAAGTTACCAGGTCTTAATTAATGGTTGGATTAGGGTTTTTTAATTAAGGGATTTAAAGGGCCCTAAAAATTACTAGAAAATTCTAGAGAGTTTAACATGTCACTAAGTTGAAGTGTTTCAAGTTTTAAGTCATTCTGAGATGTGCCCTAGCTCCTAGAATTTCTCTAAGTCTTCTAGACAAGTCCTTAATTATTATCCTTAGGTTGCCACTAAATTAAATAGGTTTAAATTAAATATTATTTTCTAACCCCTAGGGTAACATAAAAGGAGATGCAATACAGCATAACACATCATGTCCTCAGAACTAGCAGAGCCTAGACTAAGTGTTTGTGCATCCAACACATGCAAAGGAAGACTGAATAGTAATTAGATGAAATTAACGATGTGATTTGTGAATGATTGGAGTCCAACCATCCACTAATCCTCCCCCCAAGAATTCTATTTACATGCTTGATCTATGTTTAAAATTTCACTAATGGATCTCTCAAAAATTAAAGGATTTAAGATACATATAATTTTTAAAATAATTTAAAATACATAAATATTAACCTACATAATTATATAAGTTTTAAAATAAGTTGATAAAAATAATTTCAAATATCTCATTGAGAGATCCACTGACCACCAAAGAGAAGTTTGAACATAGTTTCAAAATAAATTTTTAATTAGAAAATAATTAATATGTTAATTATCCAAAAGAAATATTTAAATAGTTAAGTATTTAAATAACAGGAAAATAATCAATAAAAATTAAATTTTAATATTTGAAAATAATTTTAAATGAAAGTACATATTTTTTTGAAAAAATTAGAGATATTAAATAAAATATTGGATTTAACATGAATTAAGTATGAATTATTAAAGTTTAATGTAAATATAAGGTATCTTAAAATAATCTAAAATAATTAATGTTTGAAAATAATTATTTATATAAATAAAAGTAATTATCAGAGCCTCTGGGATTTATAGTAATTTTATTAGGAAATATCTTAAATTTATATTTAACTGATATATGTTACACATATAATATATTATCAACGATACAATTGTATACTTGTTGAGATTGAAATTGCACTCAAAAAGTTGAACGACAAATCATATACTCATCTGTACATATTTCAAGCATCATATATGCTATACTAGTTCTCTCAATGAAATAAAATCATCTCATAGTTAGGCTTGTATCACTTCTTATTTAATTTAGGGTATCGGCAAGAATTAAGAAATTGTATTTATATTTTCTCATAATCTTGATGGTTAAAAAACCTAAAGCAATGAAAGACCTTGTTGAATTACCATTATATTTTGAAATATCAAACATATATAGATGACTATTCATATCATTCTCAACTCGCCATTTCCTCTTTAATAGCAATCATTAATGGATAGTAATGAATAATGTAAGTATATTATGTTGTTCTTATTCTTTTTCTTCGTATCTACATGAAAACATTGAGTTAATGTTGAATATTGAAATAAAAAATGAATTTTGTGTGAATGTAAGCCACCAAATCTTAATGTGATTGATTAGCTTTATGAGCCTCATTCGTATGCATTTGATACACGAATGAAAAGCTATGTTGGACAAGTTGCACTCTCTCTTTTTTTTAGTGTATGTTTGATTATGAAGGTTTATGAAGAACTGTTAAAAGGTTCTTGTGCGATCTCCTTTATACTTCATGTAAATGTGTTTTCATATGTTTAATATGTAATGTGCTTCTTCATCAACTTTCCTTACCAATGTTAGTGAATGTTCATATGTGTTATTATGATTTTTCTCATATATTCTACAAATTTTAATCTCCATGTTCGATGTTGCCGGATTCTCTTCATGCTTCATGTGTAGTTATCCTTCATGCTTCATGTTAGAAAACTCTTCTAATGCTTCATGTTCTATGGTGATATGCATGTGTTAGATAAGTGCAAATATTGAATTGTTTATTATTTAAGTTCTTGTTTATTTGCATTTCTTTTTTGAATAGCCTCTACGCTCACCCAAGGTTTACTCTTGGCTTGTTATTTGCAAGGTACATCAGGAGCTATTTGGGCAAAAGGAGCTTGGACAATGGATAAGAGCATCAGTCACCCTCATTAATTTTAATGGGGGCACTACGGGCGGAACCACTAGGTTATAGCCTCTAATGTTCTTAAAACTTAGAAGCCCTTAGGAAGCCTATTTATTGTGCTATTCCCCAACCTTAAGGCCTTGTAGAAACTTCAATTTTCTTAGATTGCCTCTTGTTTATTATAGAACCCAAAATCCGTTTACACATGTGCGTGTGTCCAAAGGGTTAGAATAGAAATAATATTTTTCATTCCTTATAACAATAATGACATTTAAGGACAAAAATTAAGGATGAGTCTTAGAGAACATAGACTGAGGATGCATGCACCTTTTAGGAGAAAAATATTAAACATAGAAAACTTATTGACATTTTATCCTAGGATTAGTATACATCATTTATCTAGTCTTAATCATATTTAATCAATGATCGAAAACCTCTGACAAAACAGTAGTAATCTAGATGAAATTGCATAAAAAATATACTCTTTTGTTAATCAAATCATAACTAATATACACAATCACTAAAAGATAGAATTTGAATATAAAGTTGAACTAAATGTAATTAAAATATTAATCACCCCTTAATCAAATATTAACTAAATAAAATTCTTTAAAAATGAAATTAAATTTAAGAGTTATAAAATTGGAGAATAAATCTAAAGTAAAATATGCAAAAATAAAAGACTTATAAAACCCAAACTATAATTCATTAAATCTTCTCATAATTACGTACACAATATTAAAATCCTTCTAAGACTTGGAATTAAATAACAACCTAAAGATTAAAAACATAAACAATTAAATGAACAAAATAAGAAATTAATTGGAAATTCAACATAATTCTAAATTTCAATGATCTAATAACTAATCCAAAATTTAATCAAACAATAAATCATTCCATTTAAAATCAATTAATCAACCCTTGATCTTTAACCAACTAAATTAACTTAATCGGTTACTACTAGGTAACCTAGGCCTACGAAGCTATTAAGCTAGCCCTAAGGAGAGTGAAATAAACCATACGATCTTGATGAGCAACAAAGGTGGTAATAACTAAACACTAAAAATGAATTGTTAAAACTAACATTAAGATATTAATATTTAAACTTGAATTAAAGCTTTCCTTTAACCTTTAATAAATCAGAGTAGAAAGCAACTTTAACTAAATTATCCTATATAGGACACATCTAAACAACACAGCCTACTGCACACACTAGAACTTATTTGCTAGGTTCACCGACTATAGTCTTAGGTTAGGCCATTGGTCTATTTTGGTGTAATGTGGGTACCTTACCTGGAGCGTATCCTTGGTATGTTTTTTTACTTTCTATACTCTGGATGTCATGCATACATCTTTATACACCTTACTTCACAGTGCACCTTGTCTACATACATGCATCATATCATTATTTCTCAAGTGAAAATGTCAAAGTAGAATGTACCTAGGATGCTTGTAAAAGAAGATTCAAAGTAGAATGTGCTTAGCTGCAAATGTATGTGTAAGAGTCAAGTGTAAAGGTAAAGTGTCTAAAATGTAACTAGATTAAGTTGTATACATGCATTAAGTTGTAGAGGCTTAAAAATATTTTCTTATATACATAGATATAGGGATCCAAAAGATAATCCCTCTCTTCCGGAGGGGGTTCTCTTTTGGAATCCTATAGAAGACTCGGGGCCAGAAGATAATAGACAAGTATATTTAAACCCATATTATATAGGAGTAGAAAACCAGGCTTGTTATGGTGGAGCCTGGCCTCCTTATTTTATTGTAGGCTCTGGGTTATATGTATGCTCCAAAGAAATGATTAAAATGTTTATTAATGCATTTGTTTCATGCATCATACAAGATGATAGATAGGTACATTTATATATTTACATCAATATTCTTGATTCTTTAGGATAGAACCATCCTTCTTGCATTTATAAGGCAATTGATTATGTTTAGGATGTTAGCTGGTAGCTCACTTCAGGCAAGCATAAGCCCAGATTGTACACCCCTTAGTATGTCTCCTCTAACTTTTAATAAATTCTGAATCGGTCATTCCTCCTAGGATAAAAAATTCAATCTTTGATCTTCTAAACTAATTTGTAATCACATCTTTATACATTTAAAAAAAAGGTCTAACCACCACTAAAGATAAGGAGAATAGTTTATCCCCTTTAGAATAGAATATAGGAACACCTTCTATGCACCAAACCAAGAAGAGAATAATATAACATCCTTAATCAAGAGTATTTTTGGGTTAAGGCCTACGATATAATTAACCACAGGGCTTGCATCCGTGGGAAATTGATCCCTACATCAAGTAAATTCCATTCAAGCTGATGTATCGAATGGGGGAAATCTCGTGACTTTGATTAGGTTATATATATTATTACCCATCGAGGTGTGTATGTGAAAGTCACTATCCTCCATGGTTAATCATATATATGATCTTATCTGCTCTTCCATTGGCCTGCTTGTGTTGAGTGTAAAGGCCTACAATAATTTTATCCTACAGGATAGTGCAATCATACCCTTTGCATTCTGTTCCCCACCAAGAAGAATTCTTTCGGAGACCCACACCATCTTAATCATCATTTTTTGTGTGAATCATATTATAAGTCAATCTAAATGTCCAGTAGATTAGTCATCCTAGATCTTCATCATCGTTGGCTCTAACTGCCTTCAATCGAGCCCAAATCCTTCACACTTTAGATTATTGCGTGTAATAATATGTTGAGTCATCTGTCATCACCCATGTTTGTCATTGATCTTGGAATTTGATTTAGTGATACTACATAAAATTTAGTCATTTGTAGAGGAATAATTTGCTGCAAAATAAGACAAATCTGTCGCAAATTCTGGTTTTTGGCGAATTTATTATGGAATTGAATATGTTGTTAAAACCTCCGTCGCAAAAGTATTTACATATAATATATCCATCACAAATATTTTACGATGGATTTGCAGAAGAAGTGTGATGGAAACTCCACCACAAATTGGAGCAAAATATCAGTCGTGCATTGTGACAAAAATTTCATCGCAAATCACCCGCTCATTGTGACAGAAATTTTTGGAAAGATTGTGAGGGTTGTGAAACTCTAAAGAACTAGCCCGAAGCTAACCAAGAGGGGGGTAAATTGGTGTTTTAAGAATTCTTAAACAAAAAGAAAAAATTTTTTATCTTTTTTTGAATATTTTAGAAGCAAACAACTTGTGCGGAAGCAGATAACAAAATCAGAGATTTTAACCAAAGAAAAAATAAAAAATAAGTGCAGAAATAAAATAAAAAATAATAATAATAAAGAGCACACTGAATTTTATAGTGGTTTGGTCAAATCTGACATACTTCTACTCTCCGAAAACCTCCTTTCCAAGTATTACATTAATCAGTTAGTGTCTTTCCTTTTTCCCTCACAGCAAGGTGGAGATGCTCTTATAAAATCTTTCCGTCGATTTGGTGAGGCAAAGAACCTTGAATCCTTTTTCACCCTCATTGTTAAGCTAGAGAACATGAAATCCTTTTACTCTCATCTAGAGTTGGAAGAGAACCATGAATCATTTTACTCCCACCTGGAGTAGGTAGAGAACCTTGATCTAATACTGATGATTGTCTCCTTAGAGCCACCAAGGAACCAAGGATGAAGATTGAAGGAGACGATCGAATTCATGCTTGGAGCAACCTTTGTCAATCCCCTCACCAACTCTCCCTCATAAGATTCTCTCTCTCTCTCTCCCCCCCAAACTCTCCTTCTTCTTCTCTAAGCTCTCTTAGGTTAGAACAATAGCAAAAGATTTTCTAAGAAGTAATTAAGAGAACTTAAATAGGAGGCTTCCAAAAAAACCCTGATTTTTAATTTTGTGTCAAAGATCGTCCAGGATGATCCTGCGATCTTCCTTGATGATTAGCAAAATTACCTTTTCATCTAGGATGATCACCTTTGCTCTGTACGATTAGTAGAAGTATTTTATATAAATCATCTTGTATGATTGTTCGATCATCTGGGACGATTAGATCAATATGGGAGGAAATCGACATATCGTCCCGCAAAAGTCTCATGATGTCTAGGACGATCTCCTGGACGATTAGAAGAAAATTATGGTTTTGTCTTGGATGATAGGAGATCATCCTATGAAATATAAAAGATCATCTATGATGATCGAAGTAGATCGTCCTATACGATATGATTGACCGATCTAACCAAAATTAGTCTCTTAATCAACAGATTATTTTAGGCATGGATATCATGAATCCTTCAGGACGATACGAATCATCCTATATAATAAGAACAAATTTTGAATTATAAAATCTTGCCTAAATTATGATTGGCAGCTATCTGTCTCAATCTGTACTGATCGTCCTGTACGATATAAATCATCCAGGATGATTAGTTAAGCAAACTTAATTATCAGGGATGCCCTAATTAGTATTTTTGTTTTTAATTTATCATCCAAGATGATTTAGAATCGTCCTGTATGATATGATCAAAAAATAGAAAATTCTCTAACTCACCAAATTTTTCTCCATGGGTGTGTGTGTGTGCAAGGTTACTTAGGTTTAGAATCCATCACAGTACATTTCACTTAAGAAAAGGTAAAGGATGCATTGAAATTGAAATTACAGACTGAGTCAATCCTAATATGCCTGATCTTTGAGTTGATATACATTGCAAGTGATCTTGTGGACCTAAAGGTTAGTAGGCAGGGCAACTAAAATAGATATGAATAGTAACAGTAGTAAAATAATAAAAATATTAATTATCATAAAAATCACAGTGCTTGGATCCAGATTTGTAATATTTCCATCACAAACAACAATACTAAATCATCATATCAACATTTACGACATAATTTCCTTCGCAATTCCACCAGAAACTATACAAACAACAACAACAACATCAAGCCTTTATCCCACTACGTGGGGTCGGCTACATGAATCCTTTTTCTCCATTGTGTCCTATTAAAAGTCAAATTCTCGTTTAAATCTAATAAAGAAAGATCATTTCTAATATTTTCTAACCAAGTCTTTTTAGGTCTACCTCTACCTTTCTTAACATAAGTCAAATCTAAGACCTCTACTTTCCTAACCGGGTCATCGGGAGGCCGCCGTTTTACGTGACCAAACCATCTAAGGCGACTCTCTCTAATCTTATCTTCCACTGGAGCTACTCCAACCTTTTCACGAATATGCTCATTTCGTATCCTATCTCTAAGGGTAAAGCCACTCATCCACCTGAGCATCCTCATCTCTGCAACACTTAACTTAGAATTATGCTTCTCTTTTAATGGCCAACATTCAGCACCATAAAGCATTGCAGGTCTCACCACCATCTTATAGAATTTTCCCTTAAGTTTGAGGGGTACTTTTCTATCACACAATAAGCCCGATGCATTCCTCCACTTCAACCATCCAACTTGGATTCTGCTGATAATATCCCCATCTATATCACCATCACTCTGAACAATAGATCCAAGATATCTAAAACGTGTACACTTATTAATGACTTGATCGGCCAAAGTCACAATGCCCTCACTAGGTCAATTATTACTAAAATTACACTCCATATATTCCGTTTTAGATCTACTCAAGCGAAAACCTTTAGACTCTAAGGTTGACCTCCACAATTCTATTTTACCTTCAACTCCCTCTCTAGTCTTATCAACAAGAAGAATATCATCAGCAAAAAGCATACACCAAGGTACATCCTCTTGCAAATGTCTAGTGAGAACATCGATGACTAAAGCAAAAAGATATGGGCTTAAGGCTGATCCTTGGTGTAATCCAACCGAAATAGGGAAATACTTGGTCAAACCACCTTGTGTTTGAACACAAGTAATAGCTCCTGCATACATATCTTTAATGATTTGAATATAAGCGTTATTAACTTCTTTCTTTTCAAGAACTCTCCATAGCACTTCTCTTGGAACTTTATCATATGCTTTTTCTAAATCAATAAATATCATATATAAATCCTCCGTATTCTCTCTATATTTCTCCATCAAACCTCTTAATAAATGTATGGCTTCCATAGTAGACCTACCCGGCATAAATCCAAATTGATTTTGAGAAACATTAGTATCACGCCGCAACCTATGCTCCATAACTCGTTCCCATAGTTTTAAAGTATGACACATTAACTTAATTCCTCTATAATTCGCACAATCTTGTGCATCACCTTTATTCTTAAAAATAGGGATTAACACACTCATTCTCCACTCATCTGGCATCTTTTAGTCTTCAAAACAGTATTAAAAAGTTTAGTAAGCCAAGAAATTCCTTCATCTCCTAAGCATTTCCACACCTCTATTGGAATATCATCAGGTCCAACAGCTTTTCCACCCTTCATTTTCTTTAAAGCCTCTCTAACTTCGGTTTTACTAATACGCCGATAAAAACAGAAATCTTTATTTTCATTTAAGGTGCTAAGGTCACTACAGTCAATTTTATTTTCACATTCTTCATTAAAAAGTTTAGCAAAATATCTCATCCACCTTTGTTGAATATCATCTTCTAAAAAAAGTACTTTTTGATCTTCATCCTTAATACACTTCACTTGAACTAAATCCTTACTACTCCTATCTCTTTGTTTGGCTAGCTTATACATATATCTTTCTCCCTCCTTAGTATCTAATCTATTATATAAATCACTAAAAGCTAAACTCTTTGCATCACTCATTCTCCACCAGAAACTATAGCATAAATAAAAAATAGCTCCTACTATTTGTTATTGAGCTTTCCAATAGCACAAATACAAATAGCTTAAAAGAAATAATTAAATATAATAATAAAAAGTAATAATAATCCAAAAATTACATTCCAATAGCTTAAATAAATAACCACATTCTATAAAATTCTATAATTGTTATAACATTGTTAAAGTTTCACTAGTGCTTATACATCAAAAGAAAGAAAATGGATCAAAAATATTTTTACACACTCTAAAAGGAATCTATATCCTCACTTTCATACTCAGTCGATGTGGATGTAGGTTGATTTTCATCAATCTGCTTTCTCAGTCTCCTAAGCTCATCTAGTATCTAAATGTTCATGTCCGCCTATGTTTTAAACATTTTCTAACTTTGTTGTCAAGTTAGCTACATGTTCCCTATATAAACTCTCTTGGCTACCTATGGAGTAGTGGTAGTAAAAGAGATTGTCCCTCATACGCATAGGCTTGCAAGCCTAATTCATAAACCCATCCCTTTTGCATTCCACCGACCACTTGCGACTAAGTGCAGTAGTTAGAAACACTTAAAGATTCCCCAGAGGAACCCTCACCTATTGCAACCTGGCTCTCTCGAAGCCTTATATACTCATCCTGAAAAATATAATATTAGATTAATCATCATATAATCATCACTTATAATATTTTTGTAAGTATCATATCCTTATATACTTACATATGCCCTCCTAGCTTACTCATCCTCCCACTATTGGTCATCTTGGGGAACTCAATTACAGTGTGTTCTCTTCCAAGCATCTCCTTCTATAATATACTTAGATTAGAATGCATAAACAAAGAAATTATTAAAATATATTAAAATTCTTATCATTTTTCATCTATGCAAGTGTGTGGAACTGAGCTCCCAGTATTGAAGGAGCTACCTATGCCCCTGACGTTAGAAGTGCTATTAAGCTCTGCCCATAAACCCTCTCCAATCCAAAGCAGTCACTCACCTATCCTTCTAATGCGTGTGAATATGTCTCTTAGACGAGCTGCTCCATGTTTCTCAAAATTTATTATGATACGAGTACCATGCTCAGGCAATTAATATAAATCTAATTGTATACAATAAATAAAAAATATATTCATTATTAGTGTAATAAATTATGAAAAGATGTTAATAATATTACAACTTACTAATCTCAAACTCCTTGAACCACATGTCATGCAGATTCTTTAGGATTTTCTTCCAAGAGAATATGGAGAATCAAACCTGCTTCGTATAATATCTCATATCATATACATTGGTTACTTTGACAGATAAAACTTGCACAAAATATTTATTTAAGGAATATTATTTCTTAAATGAATGTGTAATATAAAAAATATATATTTATGTACATGTCACCCTCAAGCTGAATCAGCATGTACCAATCTATAATTGGTGTTGCGGCAGCCTACATGGAAGGTCCAGTTGTAGTTGGGATGGAAGGTCAAGCTATATAGGTCTTAGGGGGATGGTGGGTAGTAAAATGGCAGAATGTATGGTGGATAGGGATAAGTAGCATGGAATCCCTGACATGTTGGTGGGCATAGTATGGGTAAAAACAAGCTGTCTGCATATGGTCTAGTGACAAAAAGCGGGGGTCTCCAGAATAAAATGGAGGACTCCCTGCAGGAGGTGTAGGTAAAATGGAGGCTAGGCTGGGTATAAGTTATAGGCTATGAAGAGGATGTCCCCTCAATACCTCTACCTTTACTAGATCCTCCACTAGTATTCTTCTTGAGCTTGAAGTATTTATCATACACCACCAATGGGGCTTATCACCTCTAGAAGACATCTACCAAAAATAGCAATAATTTATATATTTATAAAAATGCAGTGAATAAGTAAATTAAATGCTGGAAAAGGAACTACTGTATGTATGCTAACATGTAAAAAGTTAAAAAATCTACTCTGGAGGAAGATTTTAGGGGGTGAATATCACGAGCCAGCATGAGTAAGGTGATAAATATTAAATTAATGGAGTAAATCATCTACACATAAATCTAATCTTACATTCCTTGGTTCTACGACGAAGGTAAGATGTGTACGGTCAAAATATTTCCAGGCTTCTATGATGGATGTGTTAGAATGCCTACTTTTGAGCTGTGTTCCTCATATCATCTCATATGTGCAGTAGATCTGATAGATGCATACAGACGTTGCAATCCGAGAATGATGGGTAAGTAGAATAATCGATTGACCGACACATCCTTATGCTTTTTTTTACCCTGAATTTGGTTTAAACCTTAGCCATTACATATGATGACATATAATCTCTAAAAATTTATCCTTGTAGTATAACATGTATCAATTAACACAATAATATATTTTTATAGCTGTCAAACTAAGTTTGAAAACTAATTTTTTAGTCCGGAATAAATCTTTTTGAATTATATTACCAATCGGGTTGGTTTACTTAAGTAGGCTAATGAATTGATTAAAGTATTCTGTGGGTACATTATATTATTTCATTATGCTTAACATCTTCGTAACAACAGATAACTCTAATTGAGTGGTACACCCATTCTAAATTTATTATTGTATACCATGTAATAAATCATAACAGTTTTATACCTCCTTCTTCTAGGATTCTTTTATATATTATTGAAGGTGTGGCCCAATTGCATTATAAATCAAGTCCTTAATTTTCTTAACTCTGTCTTCCTCAACTATATTAGAAGTTATAGACGGGCTACACTGAGAGTCAAAATGAGGCTTGTACTAACAATGTGAAGTTCAACACCAATATTTTGGCATGAATCTTCTGCAATATAGATCAGTAGTAATCTCATCTAGTGTATAATAGGCTTGATTTTTGTGTTTGGTACATGGACAATGAAAACTACCTGAATGAAATAAATCTCTCTGTTAAAAAAATTCATCTGTTAATATCTTGTGTCCAGGCAACATTCGATCATACATCTAACTTCTATACTTTCGAATATCCATAACAAAACTGGACTATAAATTCCTACAATCAAATAAAGTATCAATTAAAAAAAATTAAATAATGTGTACAATAGTGATGATTTTAAGAGTTTGCATGGATAATTTGTGCACCTCCATCAAGCACTCATTGTATATTGGGCAATAGAACAGTGTTTGTGAATTAGTGCAACATACTAATATATCTATTTTTCCTGAATGATTCATCAAAATGTAATCTGTTTATGTGACCAAACCATCTAAGATAACTCTCTCTATTGTAATCTTCTACTAGAGCTACTCCAACCTTTTCATGTATATGTTCATTTCGTATCATGTCTCTAAGAGTAAAGCCACTCATCCAACTAAGTATCCTAATCTCATCAACACTTAACTTAATATTATGCTTCTCTTTTAATAACCAACTTTTTGTACCATAAAGGATTGTAGGTCTCATCACCATCTTATAAAATTGGTTAAAACCTATATAAGGGCCTATGCATTAATTAATGAAAAAAGGTATAAGACCTTAAAGGATCAAGAGCTCTCTAAAAATACAGCATTTGAAGCAAATTCTAATGAACCTATGATCCTATCTATTACAACAATTAAGAGAAAAAAAAGAGGGTGGCAAGAAGCCAGCCCTCAGAAGAGGAACCCCATCCAGATATTCAATGAAGCACCAAAAGCCAACCAATAAGTAGCTTCCAACACATGGACAGGCTACTGTAAGGCAAAAAATAGAGGCAAAATTCAAACCTCTAAGGAACAATAAAAATGTACCTAAAAGGAGAATAGAAAAAATTGTATCCCACAGCCGACATAGAGCCTCCAGTGAATTGGATGGCTTCAAAAATTTTTATCAATTAAAAATTTAATATTTTCTTTTAAAAAAAGACTTATTTGTAAATAGTTAATTAATTATTTTATGAATAGAGAAAGCAACCCAGTAATAAAGTAAAGTGTAATGAAGATAAATATGGACACAAGCAACTTGTTTACGTGATTCAGCAAAAACTCAAAACCCGGCATACGTCCACACCTGGCCACCCACAACTAGGAATTAACTAAGCAATTCAAGCTTACACCAACTTCCCTGCTTTCCTACACTAGGTAAGCACTACCCCAAAACATTGTACTTTATTACGCCGGGCAAGTATAACCCCCAAACAAATCATTATAAGATCATAAATAAAAAATAAAATTAAAAAAATTCAACCTAACCTTAGCTCTCAATTTTAAAGTATTTTAGCCCTCATCCTGCAAAATCAACCAATAATACAAATAAACTAGCTCACAAAAAGTTATTAATCATAATCAAAAACTTGAATGTAGATGATATGGATATGTAATGTTGTTATATATGGAATCAAGTAGAAAATGAAATAATAAATTTTCTTATTTTACGAAAAACCTTTCAAACTAGATTTCAAAATATAATTATCACTTGGAACAAACTCACCGAAGACTTATCTCCTTTGAGAAAAAGATGAAGATGATTGATGGGGAGACTCTTTGGCTTTATTATGAGCACAATAATTAATGAAAATCTAGCCAAGAAGGGTTGGTGGAGATGATTTAGCAAGAAAGACAAAGTTTCGACAATGTTTTAATGTGGTTAGGAGCAGGCACACACATGTAGCCAACCCCATTATTTTTTGATAGAATTTTGACCAAGTCAAGAGGAAATTGAAGGGGGATTATGTAGGCAATAATTTGAAATAATAATGAATTTTTTAATGCATTAGATTAGCCTACACAAATCCATAGAAAATAGGAAAGATATTATGTTAATATTGGCCATGGGAGCTAATTTGGCAATGCATTTGGTTTGGATTCATGCAAGAGGATTTTTTCTAAGGCATGATGAAATAATAACCATTTTATGTGATTGTCACATCTTCTATCCAAGAGGTGAATTATTTAGTTAATGATTCAAGGTTATGAGGATTAAATAATTTAGAGCACATGGCAATTTTTGACAAGTGATTTTCATGTATTTTGAACCAGAGTTAGGAAAGATTTGATCATGATATCAATCTAATTAATTCAAGGTGTTTTGTGGTCAACTAGAGGATTTTATTAGGAAGGTATTCCAACACTAAATTTTAAAAAAAAATTAAAAATTCTATTAAGGATGGGAGGTCAAAACTTAACAAAAATAGAAATTTTATTTAAGGAAAGTTATTTTGGAGGGAGTTTAGCTTTGAAAATAAAACTAAAAATTCCTAAATTTGTAAAGACTGGTTAAACCATTAAATAATGCTTAATATATCTAGAATTTTTAAAATTAATTTGACCCTAAATAAATTATGACATTGAAGACTAGTTACATTAATAAAAATAAATATCTAATCTTTTAATATTGTAGCATTAAAAATATTTTACCTTGCAAGAAGTGCTCCAACATTATTCACAAGTGTATCATTAATTTAATTTTAATATTTTGATTATTTTTAGGTAATGAAGAAAATATTGGCCTCATGATATTCAAGCATAACAATGTTTGTTAAGACAAGATAGAAATAACATGAATAGTAGAAGGAAAGAGAAAATGAATAATTTGGATAATTGGATTGTCATTTGAGAAAAAAGGCTAGAATTGATAGTATGGAGATGATTAAATGTATTTTCTAATATTATTGGATGGTTTAAATAAACAAAACAAAATGAACACAAGTTGTGAAGTTTTGAAATGCAAGATAGTAAACTTTCAAAAAATGTCCAAAGTTTTGATCATGCAAGAGATTGTTATGATGAATAATTTAGAAAAGCTATAAACTTATCACAATAATGTATTTTAGTTTTTTAATTCAAGCTATATAAATTTGAATTATTGTTCCATACTAAAGGAAAACCACCTAGCCTCAGTTCCAAATTGACTTGACATCAATTGCTTTGATTATTGGATTATCCTTTATGATTTATTAACACACTAAAATATCAAACATTAGTACCCTCCAATCATTTGTTTGTTATCTTCAAAATATCTTTTTTATGCAATTGGGCTCATAGGGTTAACAAACCATGCCACCAAGCCATCACAAGAATGGGCCCGAATAACCAACCCAAAAAATAACCACCAACAATATCACAAAAAATAACCAAACCCATGTCACCAGAGTATAGAGCCCAACACCACAGAAAAACCTAAAACCCCCACCTAGACTAACCAAGGCTAAGCAGACCACCAGAGAAGACAAACCCCAACACCAGGACTAAAAGCACTAATAGGGACACGACCAAACCAACAATAAAAATAACCCACAAACACCAGGAGAAAACCAACAACAAAATAAGCACTTCTAAAGATCTAAGTAGACGACTAATATCTATTAAATCAACCAATTGAGTATTTAAAAAACAACCCACTTAGGATACATCCAAACCACACAGTTTGATGTGCAAACTATAGTTAGCTTATTAGGACAACCAACTCTTGTTTTAGGCTAGGCTGTTATTCCTTTATACTTTCTTTTGTGTGAAGTAGAGTTTTTATGGATTTTATATGGATTTCATTGTATGATGGTTATTATAGTTTGATGTGTTTTGTGATGCCTTGATTTGATATATCTATTGTGATTATATGTGATGTAATATGATGGGCGTTAGACTTTGCGTAGGTTACAATGATCTAGATGCTAACAGAGTTTTCTACAACTCATGCATGGATATAAAAAGGGGGCTAATAAAAATTTCACTAACCAAACTTTCTGCAGGTGCTAAATATGTTAATCCCCTTAAAAATAAAAGAGCATAACCATGTAATTATGTCTGGCTCAGATGTGAGCAATGAAATGAATATGAATGCTTAAAATTTTTGATGATTTTATATAAACTGCTTAGGATAGCATATAGGTTGTATAAAGTCATTTTAAATTTTTTGATATGTATGATAAATTCAAGAGTTTTACAAGTAGATTTAAAATGGGAAATGTAACATCCAATTTGGAATCTAAAAAGGGAGGAAACCCCCATTGGGGGCCGGGAGAGTTCCTACCATTTAGAGAGCTAAATTAGGATGAACTTGAGATCCAAATGGAAAAAAATATCTATTCGGGGAGAAGTTCTTTTATTTGGATATCTGGATAATAGGGATCCAAGGAGCTCGAAGAAAAGATCCATAAAAATGATGAAAAAAACATATATCTCATTTTAAAAATACTTTCGTCATTTTTTTGGATTCAAATATGAGTTGTTGTTAGTGGTACCCATTCACTTTTAATTTCTGCAGACCCTGGGTTGTAATTAAGTGGCATTGGCTGCTAAAAATCTGGATTCAAGATTTTGATGATAATAAATATTTCTGCACATTTGTTTTAGTTGCCCTGCATACTAACCTTTCAGGTCCACAAGATCGATTGCAAATCAAGCCAGCTCAAGATAGAGTTAGTCTATTTTTTCAATTTCAATGTAATTTTTCACCTTTCTTGAGTCAAATGTAATGTAATGGATCTCCAAGATAAGTAACCTTACATACACACACTAAGGGGGAGATTTTTAGTGAGTTAGAGTTTCTGTTCTATTTTGATCATATCATCTTGGACGATTGAAATATCATCCTGGACGATCCATTGAAAAAATAAACCCTAATTAGGGCAACCATGTTAAGTCGGTATGATTAAGCAGATCATCCTGTATGATCCCCTATTACCTAGGACGATATGCTCAAATCCAAACTTCTCAACCGCCAGACTTATTTAGGCAGGTTTTTATTTTATGACTTTTATCTAATCTTACAGCACGTTCCACGTATCATCCTGGATGACTCATTACAATCGTGCCTAAATTAGTATTAGGGATTAATTGATCGATCACATCATCCTAGACGATTACAAAATCATCTTGGATGATCAATTATAAATCCTCATCGTCTAATATATCTCACTTGGATAACCGGAACTATGTGCCAGATGATATTGCTATTTTGAACTAATCATATAGGATGATAGCTTAATCATCCTGGATGATCAGTTATTTTGAAATCATCCATCATAGTTATCCCGGACGACCGGAATTATGTGTTGAACGATATTGGGCATTTTTGAATGAATCATACAAGATGATAGAGATATCATCCTAAAAAATTAAGTTATTTTCTTTAGATTGTCCAAAGTTTTCTCTTGGACTTCCTGAACTATGTGCTGCATGATATTCCTTATTTAGAACCAATCATCCAAGACGATCGTAGAATCCTCCTGGATGATTAGAACAAGCCATGTCTTCTAATCATCTAGAGGAACCTAATCGTCCAGGCCAAAAGAGGCTAATTTACACTAATCATACAGGACAATTGAAGGATCGTCCTTGACAATCTTTCACATTAAGTTGAAATTTAGGGCAATTTTTGAGCCCTTCTATTTAAGATCTCTTGTTTGCTACTGTTGAAATCTTTTACCATTGTCCTCATCTGAGAGAGTCTTGAGAGGGAGAGGAAGAGCTTGGGAGAGAGAGATAGAATCTTGTGAGGGGGAGTTTATGAGGTGTTCACAAAGGTTCCTCCAAGCAAGGATTTGAGTTATCTTCTCCAGTCATCATCCCTTATCCTTTGGTGGCTCTGTGGGAAGGATCATCAATAAGAAGATCGAGGATCTCTACCTACTTCAGGAGGAAGCAAAAGGAGGTAAGGTTCTCTGCCTACTTTAGGAGGATGCAAAAGGAGTTTAGGTTCTCTACCTACTTTAGGAGGAAGCAAAAGGAGTTTGGTTCTATTCCTGCTTCAGTAGGAAGCAAAAGGAGTTTGGATTCTCTACCTCACTAGGGTTGGTGAAAAGGAGTTTTTATAAAGGCTTCTCCTGCTTGCTATGTGAGCAGAAGGAGAGTCACTGAGTTTTAGTGCAATACATAGAGCGGAGGCTCCAGGGAGTGGATGTAGGTCAAGTTGATCGAACCACTATAAAATTTTGTGTGTTTATTCTTTTACTGTCCTATTTTTTATTTCTGCACTTTACTTTCCTGTTGATTATTTTGGTTGATTAATCATCTCCACGTCAATATGCTATTTTAATTATTTTAAAATATTCAAAAAGATTTTTAAAATCATTTTTGCTTAAGAATTTTTAAAATTACCAATTCACCCCCCCCCCCTTTTGGTTAGACTCAGGCTAGTTCATAAGGGCTTAACATCCCTAATGAACTTTCAAGTGGTATCAGAGTGGGATTCATAAAATCAAGTTTTGAAAAACTTTTAAATTTGATCCATGGCTAACTTTGGTAATAGAAATATCGCAGAAAGATATTCAATCACTCGACCCCCTTTATTTGATAATATACCTTTTAATTTTTGGAAAACTCACTTGTTAACCTTTTTATAATCTATAGATTATCACATGTGGATGCTTGTTAAAGGTGGATACTCTACACTATTTAGATTAGTTGATGGCATTAAAACTAAACTTCCTTCTATTGAATGGACTTTTGATGATCGAGATTTAGTACAATTGAATGCAAAATACTTAAACTATTTTTTTCTGTGGATTAAAATCTGAGGATTACATTCGTGTCTCTACTTATACAACTGGTAAAGAAATTTGGTATAGATTATGCATTACTTATGAAGGCACATCTGATGTTAAGAAATCTAGGTTGAATATCTTACTTCTCGACTATGAACTCTTTTTGCATGAAACCTAGTTAGTCAATATCTGAAATGTATACTAGGTTTACACAAATTATCACCTCCCTGCATGCCTTAGGAAGAGAACTAACTAACTAGGAGAAAGTTAACAAAATTCTGAGATGTTTGCCTTCTTCCTATGATGTCAGGATAACTGTGATCACTAAATCTAAGGATTTGAACACTTATTCTATTGAGAACATACTTGGATCACTTATTTCTTATGAGCAAGGAGTGAACCAAAGATAACTTAATACGGGTGAGAAAAAGAAGGAGAAAATTGTTGCACTGAAGGCTAATGACACGAAGATTGATTCTTCTTGGTCTGAAAGTGATGATGGTTCCTTAATCACTAGGCAATTCAAAAGCCTTCAATAGAAAAGATAGAAGCAACATCAGAAATGGAACAAAGGTAAGAATAGCAAAACTTCTAAAGGTTCCTCTGATATGGTTTGCTTTGAATGCAGGAAGTCAGGACATATAAAAGCTGATTGTCCTACACTTAAAGCTCACCCGAGCAAGGAGAAGGGTGAGGAGAAGCCCAAGTTTAAGAAGGATAAGAAACAGATTCAAAAGACTTTCTGGGCGGATTCTGCATCTAACTCCTCTGAGACTGAAGCTGAAGAGGAGACTACAAACTTATGTTTGATGACGGATGAACATCTTGGTCATTCTGACCAAGAAGAGGTATGTGAACTAACCTATGATCAATTACTTGGTGTTTCTGAAAAAATCCATTCATCAAATGGGAAACTTAAGAAATTGCATGCTAGTCTAAAATTGGAACTCTTGAACCTACAAAAAGAGCATGAAGTTTTGCTTAAATATCATTCTTCATTTGATAGCAATCACATGTCATTACTTGATGAATTTGATGAGTTAAATAAAAAGCATTCTGATTTGATTGTTGAGCATTATTCATTAAAGGCATTGCATGTTGAATTAGAAACTGCATTCAAGGAATTAGAAACTCATGCATTTGATGTAGAGAGTAGGGAGCATGCATTGAGAGTGGAAAATTTAATTCTGGATAGTTCAAATAAATTTGTTGATGCTGAATTAATCGTTCTTATGAAAAATAAATAACCTCCATCACTTATGAAGAATTTTATACACAATCATCAAAGCATGCATCATCCAAACCTAAGAAGAGGCACTATAATCCATGTGGATTGGTTAACCCTTTTCTTAGCATTAGATGTTTCTCTTATAGTATGTTAGGATATATCTCCCACACCTACACTGTTCACAGTAGTACGCATTAGGTATAGAGGCTCAAATTACAAGATTAAAAATATAACACACATGCATTACAAGCTTCTTTTCATAAGAAGGAACCAAAACTTATTTGGGTTCCTAAATCTGACGTTTGATAATTTTGTAGGGGTGCTCTCACACAAGACCTTATGAGAGCATGTCGTATCTGGACAACTGATATTCAAGGCATATGACTGGAGATGCAAATTAATTTATTTTGTTGGAAGCCAGGACTGGAGGCAAGGTCACTCTTGGAGACAACACCACCAGGAAAGTGGTGGGCACAGGTATAATCAAAAACTCCAAGAACCTTTTAATTGAAAATATTTTACTTGTAGATGGACTAAAACACAACCTGCTCAGTATCAACCAACTCTATAATAAAGGGTTCAACATAAAGTTCCTGGCAAACACTTGTATTATCTGCTTAAATAATAACATTATTTTGCAAGAAAAGAGGATCAACATTGTCTACACGCTTAATTTAAATAACATTGAGTGTGCTACTTCATTCTGCTTAAAAATTGTTGCTGATGAGTCCGGGCAGTGGCATAGGAGGTTTTATCATGCCAGCATAAAAGCCCTTACAAGATTAACCCAAAAGAACTTAGTTAGAGGTGTCCCTAAGCTTAAGTTCACTAAGGACTACCTATGTGATGCCTGCCAACTAGGGAAACAAGTCTAATCCTCTTTCCACTCCATTAAGGACATCAGCACCTCTAGACCTTTAGAAGTCCTTCACATGGATTTATTTAGACCCATTTGTACTGCTAGCTTAGGGGGAAAAGTCTATGGATTTGTGATTGTCGATTACTACTCGAGATTCACTTGAGTAGATTTTTGTCACATAAAATTGAGTCATTTGATGAATTTAAAAACTTGTCTATTTGGATTCAAAAGAAGCTAGGTTGTGAGATCTTGACCACTCATAGTGATCATGATGGATAGTTTGAGAATGTGAGATTTGAAACTTTCTATGAGGAGCAAGGGATTAGTCATAACGTTTCAGCTCCTAGGACCCCTCAGTAGAATGGGGTAGCTGAAAGATAGAATAGCACCTTAGTAGAAGCCGCTAGAGCCATGCTTGCTGAGTATTCACTTCCAAAATACTTTTGGGCAGAAGTAGTAAGCACAGCCAATTATATGTTAAATAGGGTGAATGTTAGATCCAATCTAAATAAGACACCCTATGTGATCATTAAGGGTCGAACACCAAACCCGTCTCACCTCTATATCTTTGGTTGTATGGTCTTCATTCTTAACAATGGAAAATCATCCTTAGGAACATTTAACCCAAAATCTAGTGAAGAAGTATTCTTAGGATATTCAAGTGTAGGGAAATCTTTTAGAGTGTTTAACAAGAGGACATTGGTTGTAGAGGAGACTACTCATTTAGTGTTTGATGAATCTGATCCTAAGGAGTCTACAGCTAAGGAAGAAGATGAAATAGGAGAGATTACCTATAGAGTAAAAAATGTAAATCTGGAGGAAAGGGTAGAACCCAAAAATACTTTGCCTAAGAATGGAGATTTTCTTCGAGTCATCCTAAAGAACTGATCTTAGGAGACCCTTCTAAATGTGTTAGAACTACTCATGGACTTAGAAATGAAGTAAACTACTTTACCTTTATCTCAATGACTAAATCGACTAACATCAATCAAGCCCTTTCTGATGAATTTTGGATCTTAGCTATGCAAGAAGAACTTAACTAATTTATGAGTAATGATGTCTGGGAGTTGGTAGAAAGACCAAATGATCAAAGTGTAGTAGGAACCAAATGGATCTTTATGAATAAAATGAATGATTCTTGTGTGGTGGTTAGCAATAAGGTAAGATTGGTGGCTAAGGGGTACAACCAAATAGAAGGGATTGATTTTGAGAAGACCTTTGCCCCTGTAGCTAGATTGAAAGCCATTAGAGTGCTACTAGACTTTGCATATTATAAGGGATTTAAGCTTTTTCAAATTGATGTAAAGAGTGTCTTTTTAAATGGGGAAATAAAGGAAGATGTGTTTGTAGAGCAACCCTTAGGTTTTGAGAGTTCCTAATTTCTAAATCATATTTATAAATTAAAAAAGGCCTTGTATGGATTAAAATAGGCACCCAGAGCTTGGTATGAGAGGCTTAGCACATTCCTACTGGAAAGGAAGTTTGTTAAGGGGAGTGTAGACACCCCCCTTTTTCTAAAGAAAGTAGGAGATTATTTACTCATTATCCATATCTATGTTGATGATATACTTTTTGGATCTTCTGATCAAAATTTATGTGATGATTTTTCCAAAATAATGAGTAAAAAGTTTAAGATGAGTATGATGGGAGAATTGTCCTACTTTTTGGGGTATAGCATAAGGCTAATGGATGATGGAACTTTTCTCAATCAATCAAAGTACACTAAGGACATCTTGAAGAAATATGAAATAGATAAAGCCAAGCCAATAAATACTCCCATGAGCTCCACTGTGTAGTTAGATAAGGATTCAAATGGAAAATATATTGATCAAAAGAAGTATAGAGGAATAATTGGATCACTGCCTTACTTGACTGCTAGCCGACCTGATATAATGTTTAGTGTTTGTCTCTGTGCTAGATTTTAAGCTGATCTTAAAGAATCCCACCTGACTGCAATTAAAAGAATCCTTAGATATCTCTTAGGGACCCCAAACTTAGGAATTTGGTATCCTAGACACATCACTTCTTTTAAAATTATCGAATATTATGATTTTGATTTTATAGGATGTAGGGTGGATAGAAAGAGCATTTCTGGAACTTGCCAATTCATAAAACAATCCTTAGTCTCCTGGTCTAGTAGAAAAAAAACTCTATTGCACTTTCCACTACTGAAACTTAGTAAATTACCTTAGGAAGTTGTTTGGCCCAAGTTTTTTGGTTGAAGCAGCAAATCTTGGATTTAGGATTACCTGTTGGCACAATCTCAGTTCTATGTGATAACACTAGTGTCGTCTACATCTCTAAAAATCCCATCCAACACTCAAGGACCAAACACATCGATATAAGGCATCACTTTATTAGGGACCATGTTATCAAATGAGACATTGAGTTACACCATGTAGCAATTGAAAACCAACTGGCTGACATCTTTACTAAACCACTGGCCTTTGACACATTCAGCATCTTAAAAACTAGATTGGGTTTGATTGACATAAATGCATGAATTTGATGTTTACTGATTCTGAATTTTCTATTTTTTAGTTTTTCTTTTATTTTTTGTTTGATTTGATTATCTGTTTATTTTTTGGTTTTCATTCTCTACTGATTTTCTTTTGTTGTTATTGTTTACATGATTTGGTTATTTCTTTTTATGCACTTTCCTCTTATTTTTGATTTATTATTTATTTTTTTTAGAATCAGATCACCGCTCACTACTATTGATAAACTTGTTTTCTAAATGAGAAGTTTTTCCTTATTTTTGTTTAGAAGCTTATAAGTAGTGATTGACTCTTCTAAAATAGTTAAAGGGAAGAAACATTGATGATTGTTTTCTCTTCGTCTAACTCCTTTAATGGTATATTTTTCTTTTTGAATACAAATCTTTTTCAAAATTAAAAAAGCAGGACTTTGAAATAGAGATCCTTATTATCTTCCTATAATAATCTATCTCATATGAGTAGTGCTCAAAATCATTGAATCACTTTCTTATTTTCTTAATTAAGTGGTTGCATTTATAATATGAGAATGATTCTATTTTGTGGATTACTATTCCTTATCTAAGAGAGTGAGTCTTCTTTTTTTCTCTTATATCTTGAAGATAATCTCACAATTGAAAGTATTTTAGAGGTTTTGAAAGAAAGGAAGCTTGTCAAAAAATGTACAAAGTGTGCCAATCAGCTGAAAAAAGGCATGAAATGAGCCCTACACTGAAAAGATGTGCAATACTCACCAATAAAATTGAAAAGATAGACAAAGTGTATAAAAATCAAAAGATACGTAAAATGCACCAAATAACTAAAAAGGAGACACAAAATGAGCCAACAAAGAAATAAGCATCCTTCTCTTTCAAATATTTAAAAATCTTAAAAGAATTCATGTGCCACTTAATATATTCAAACACTTGAGAGTGAAAATCATGATTTCTATTTCACTTATTTGTAATACTATTATCAGATTTTTTTTCTAGAGCATCGTATGAAAGGATCATGTTTCTTATATAACTTCTTCTCTTTTGAATTAGATTTTTATTTTAAAGGAATTTTAACCTCTAAGGTGTCCGAGGTAGGAGTTATGAAAATCAATTTTCTAACATTTTTGGATTTCATCCCGTTGATCTCTTCTTATTGGCTTTTGAAGTGAAAATTAAGGAAAATTTTTGATTTACTAGAGCAAATTGATTCAAAAAAAATAAAAAAATGGTTTTGTTGATGTTTCCTCATTTTACTTCATTTAGTTTTTCTGTCTTTGCTTTCATTTTAAATTTTTTGTGATTTTTGGGTCCCCTGATCATTTCTCTCCATCCTTCATTTTTTTAATTTTTTCTCATATTATCCTGGATGATCCTCACATCATCCTAGATGATGTGATCAACTCATCCCCATCATGAACCAACGGCTGATCTAAACAAATTATTGGTGATCATCCTAGATGATACATCTCATCTTCCTAGACGATCCACGTGGTAGAAGTTGAACGACTTGAATTTGGCCCAACCCATTCATTAATTTCATATCATCCTGGATGATCCACCTAATTGTCCTGGATGATACTTTTCATCAAAAGTCATCTAGCTTGACTCCTCGGGATGATCATTTGAGTCTAATCATCCTGGATGATTTTTAATCATTCTGAATGATCAGATCACCTTTTTAACCAATCATCCAGGCTGACATTATTGCGTCACATCATCAGGGATGATATCACAATTTTCCTGGATGATATTTGCAAATCTTTAAATTTAGCCCAATTTCACCATTTTTTTCACTCCAATCTTTTTCCTCCCTTCACATCTCTCTTCCTTTCAGTTAAGTTCTCAAATGGCTGATGGAAAAAGGGTTAAGCAGCAGGGAGCATGTTCCTCAAGGAGGAATGTTGATCCGTACTTCACTGATGTAGCCGATCAGGTTGGAGTCAATGGTATCTCGATGTCAGCATTACTCAGTCCAAAATAGTGAATTAATGTATCCTCACCTATCCGGTAATAGACCTCTTTGCTCACACCTCTCTTACCTTCATTCTGACAAATATCTTTCCTTTTAGCACTGAACTTCTTCATGTCTTTTTTGTAAACCTACGCATTGATCTTGCTTATACCTCCCTTCACCTCTTGGTTAACAGACGACCTGTAGAATTAACCATTTAGGATTTTCATGACATTCTCCAACTTTCCATCACTGGAGATAAGCTTCATCTCTTGTCCACTAATCTTGATTTTAACTAGAGTCTCACAAATCATTTCCTTAGGAATACCAATACCCCCTACCATAATAATGCTTGTACTTCCTTAGTTAAGGATGCTAGAACAATCTAGCACATCCTTTGATCTTCTATTATTCCAAAGGCTGGTGACTAGATCCATATTACTCCCTTGCTATCAATGTCTACCTACTATATTATGGCCTATTGTGACTTCAATGCTACTATTCTTCTGTTTCGCTACATTGAATATTTAACTAGCATTAGGGATCTAGGCCATAGAAGACGTCCTAACTTAGCCTTAGGACACATCGTAGCCTACACTCTTGAAACCAAATATAATCTTCAATATCCAGTTCCACCAAATGTCCCTCCTTCCTTCTACTCCAATAACTCTTTCCATATTTTTTACAGCACTCATCTTCATCTGGAGCCTGGTACGGATGTTAAGCGAGAAGAGGAAGAAGCTGCTCCAGAGCCTATCCTTAAACATGTTCCTGCTCCTGTTCCTATCCGCCAGCAGTCACAATTGGATTAGCTGGTGGAGAGGTTTGACCAGTGGGAGGCCAGGTTTGACTCCTATATTGTTGCACAGGAGACGCAGCACAACAAGGATATGACCTAGTTTGGAAAGCAGTTCGCCACCATTCACAGCTACATTCAGTTTTTCTTCCTCCTTTTTTGATGTCAAAAGAGGGAGTTGATTGTGTTGGTATTTTTTTGTGTTACTTGAGTTTAAGTGTCATTTGTGTTTAGTGTTATTGAAATTCAGGATCCCGAGCACTTGATTTTGATGGTGACAACTAATACTTACTGAATCCATATGGACTTCCTTAAGATTACAAATGTTTATCCTTGTATATGAGCATTAACATTTCAGGTCAGATGCACACTGCTCAAGGTTGCTGGAGACTCAAACCGGGAAGAATAGGATGTTGAAAATTCTGGAAATTTTAATTTCTTTATTTTTTTATTTTCTTGAGTCTGTCACAGAAGCATGTATATGAAAGGAGCAACCATGCACACACACAGGGGGAGATTTGTTTTCATGTTAAATGTTTTTTTTTAAAAATATCGTACTGTACGATTTTAAATTATACTGGATGATTAATCAATAATACTCAGGCTAACGGCTATTTTTCAGATGATTATCTTTGTAATCTAATCGTACTGTACGATCGTTATCATACTGTACGATGAGATTCAATTGAAAAACCCTAACCGCCATAATAAATTTGGTAGGTTTATAATTTTGATTTTTTGAACTATTCGTACTGTACGATCCATATTATACGGTACGATTAATTGAATACTTACCAAAATTATCTCCCATAATCAGGAAATAAACGTTGGTTTCTTATTTAAAGTAGATAGTATTGTACGATAATATATCGTACCGTATGATAGACAGAGACGATTGCATTCGTCCCTTTGATCGTTCCAGAAGAAGCTAAGGTTTTTTGTTCTATTCGTCCTGGACGATATTCATATCGTACAGGATGATAGCCTGAAATGAACTAAACATACTGTACGATTAGTGGAGTGCTGGATGACTGACAGAGACGAATTCTTTCATCCCAGGAATCATCCCACAGATCATCCTGTACGAATAATAGAAATCAACATGATCGTCCTGTACGATATAAATATCGTACAGTACGATATGTATAAAATTTGAGAACTTTCGACTGTGCTCGTACTGGACGAAGCTGTATTTGAACCGATCGTACTGTACGATGATATATCGCACTGTACGAACAGAGACGCAAAAGTTGAAATTTTTAGGGTTTTTTTAAGCCTGATATAAAAAACAACTTAAAATTTTTTATGAGTGGTTGTATGTCTGTCTTCTTGCTGTGAGAGGCATTGAGAGAGGAAGAAACTCATGAAGGAGAAGTTTTTCTTCGGAGAGATCTAGGGCTTGTGAGAGAAAAGTAAAGGTGAGCTTGAGCGTGAGGGAGAAGGAGTGTGAGGGGATCACACGGTGGCTCCAAGCTAGCTGCATGCTTTTCTCCTCTTGTGGCTTTGGGGAGTCTTCGGAAAGTTCTCTAGGGAAGAGAGACTTCAAGATCAACATCTTCAAAGTACTCAGCTGTCTCAGGAGGGAGAAAAAGTAGAAGGTACGCTTCCGTCACCAGGAGGGTGACATAGCGCTTGGTATTCCACCACACCGGGGAAGGTGAAGGTGAGTCTTGTAAAGGCTTCTCCACCTTGCTGTGGGAGCAAAAGGAGAGTCAACTTTTAGTAGTGCAAATCCCGGAGTGGAGGACTCCGGGGAGTGGACGTAGGTCAAGTGATCGAACCACTATAAAAATCTCTGGTGTGCTTTTTTCATTTTTACCGCACTTTACTTTTCACGCATTTTACTTACTGCTCTTAATTATTTGGTGAAAAGTTTGATTTAGATTGTTGATTGTGAAATTTGTAATTGTGTCACCAATATCGTTGTTGTGAACGAACTACTAGCTTCCACATTCTATTTGTTAGATTGTTATTTTTTTAAAAATAAAATATAAAAACAAAAATAGAACTCCTATTTAGGTTTAACTTTTTAAAATACCAATTCACTCCCTCTTGGCGAATCTCTGACTTTCAAGTGTCGTTGTACTTTTTATCAGTATTAGTAGAATTTGCATTACTTAGTTTTACTTGCACTGTGTTTTAATTATTTTAGTTTCTTACTTGAAAATTAACCAACAAATATTTGCCATAATAAAAAAGGAAGAGATTATTGCAAATCTAGATTCAAGATTTTGATGATAACAAACATTTCAGCATATTTATTTTAGTTGCCCTACATACTAACCTTTCAGGTTCACAAGATCAATTGTAATTCAAGCCAGCTCAAGATCGAGTCAGTCCATTTTTTCAATTTCAATGTAATTTTTCACCTTTCTTGAGTCAAATGTAATATAATGGATCTCCAAGCTAAGTAACCTTACACACACACTCGGGGGGAGATTTTTAGTGAGTTAGATATTCTATTCTGCTTTGATCATATCATCCCGGATGATTGAAATATCATCTTGGATGATCTATTGAAAATAGAAACCCTAATTAGGGCAACCATGTTAAGTCGGTCTAATTAAGCAGGTCATCCTGGACGATCCCCTATCGTCAGAGACGATATGCTCAAATCAAAACTTCTCAGGCACCAAACTTATTTAGGCAGGTTTTTATTTTAGGACTTTTATCTAATCATGCAAGACGATCTACGTATTGTCCTAGACGATTTATTACAATCAGGTCTAAATTAATCAGGTGATTAAGGAAAGTAATTAAAGATTAATTGATCGATCACACCATCCTGGATGATTAATTATGAATCCTTATCGTCCAATATATCTCACCTGGATGACCCAAACTATATACCGGACGATATTGCCATTTTGAATTAATCATACACGAAGATAGCTATATCATCCTAGACGATCAGTTATTTTGAAATTGTCTAACATAGTTATCACGGATGACCAGAACTATGTGCCAGATGATATTAGGAATTTTTGAACTAATCGTACAGGATGATAGAGATATCATCCTAGATAATCAGGTTATTTTCTTTAGATCATCCAGACTTTTCTCATAGACGTTATGAACTATGTGCTGGATGATATTCCTATTTTAAAACTAATCGTCCAGGATGATCGTAAAATCATCCAAGACGATCAGAATAAATAATGTCTTCAAATCATCCAGAGGAACTAGATCGTCCAGGCCAAAGGGGATGATTTACACTGATCGTATAGGATGACGAAGGATTTTCCTGGATGATCTTTGGCGTATGTTGAAATTTAGGGCAATTTTTGGGCCCTTCTATTTAAGAGCTCATATTTGCTACTATTGAAATATTTCGCCACTATCCTCACCTAAGAGAGTCTTGAGATCGAGAGGGAGAGCTTGGGAGAGAGAGAGAGAGAGAATCTTGTGATGGGGAGTTTGTGAGGTGTTCACAAAGGTTACTCCAAGCAAGGATTCAAGTCATCTTCTCTAGTCGTTGTCCCTTGTCCTTTGGTGGCTCTGTGGGAAGGATCGTTAACAACAAGATCAAGGTTCTCTACTTACTTCAGGAGGAAGTGAAAGGAGGTAATGTTCTCTGCCTGCTTCAGGAGGAAGCAAAAGGAGTTTGGGTTCTCTGCTTGCTTCAAGAGGAAGCAAAATGAGTTTGGGTTCTCTGCCTGCTTCAGGAGGAAGTAAAAGAAGCTTGGATTCTCTACCTCACCAGGGTTAGTGAAAAGGAGTTTTTGCACTCCGCCTTGCTATAAAAGCAGAAGGAGAGTCATTAAGTTTTAGTGCAATACCTAGAGGGGAGGCTCCGGGGAGTGGATGTAGGTCAAGTTGACCGAACCACTATAAAATTTGGTGTGTTCATTCTATTACTGTTTTATTTATTAATTTTTGCACTTTACTTTCCTATGGATGATCGTGTGATTAAAGTTATTATTTTTGTTGATTAATCATCTCCACATCAACATACTATTGCAATTATTTTAAAACATTCAAAAATATTTTCAAAATCATTTCTGCTTAAGAATTTTTAAAACTACCAATTCATCCCCCTCTTTGTTAGCCTCTGGCTAATTCATAAGGGCTTAACATCCCTAACGAACTTTCATTGGCCATATGTTGTTTACATTGATTTAGTTATATATGATTTGATAATGTGTTTAAATTGATTATACACTAGAAATTACCTATTTTTTTAGGTTTCTTTCTTGCATGATCGATTTATTTTAGTGAGGAAAATGCATTTAGGCTCTAAAGGATAACTCAAAAATTCTTATACTCATAACTAAATAAAAAATTTATGCTTACATAGAAAGATAAGAGCTATATACGAAGTAAGCCCAAGAATGCCAGGGAGTTTTCATGCATTCATTTGTACTTTCTCTTCCTTACTACACACCTCCCCGCCTGTGGGTTATGGCAGACCACCTGACCTATTAGGGTGCCTTTATGTCTAGGGGATGTTATGCATCTTTAGGAAAAATTTATTTTCTATGCCAAAAATTTTTAAAGTTTATCATATATGATTTCTACTTTAAGAGTCAATCAGCATGCATTATATTAATTAGAAACCAATTATAAAAATAAAATTTAATTGCATAGAGTATAAATCCAACAATATATAGGTAAATGGGCCAATTAGGACTTTCTCTAAATGTTGAACACAATTTCTCAAAAACTTAAATAATAGCCTTCCCATCTTTCATAACAACCTGATACATAGTTTTAAAGCGACTAGGTTGTTTAGCTAGCACTCTAATCCAGGTCAAAGTAAGTCTAGATTTGTATGTTAATAACTAGAGTCGGGTTACTATTGTTTAGATCCCAAATTAGATTTTTGATCCGGGGTAGACCAAAAATCATAAGTCCCTAACATCGGGAATCTAATCCTATTAATTTTATGAAATGATAACTCAAATTAAAATTCTCTCTAAATCAAAATGTAAAGACTAACACTTAGGATAGAATGAGGCATTTCAAAATTATTTCAAATCTCAAAATGTCGCCTACTTCTCATCCTTTAGACTAAAAAATAAATGCTCAAAATTGGTCCAATCCCATTTGAAACTCCAACATCTCACCTTTCATATCACTCCTTGAGAATTCAAAATAAAACTTCTGATATTATTCTAATTGAGAATTCATTCGAAGCCTGAAACTTCATACGATGTGATTAACTAATAAGATTTACCTTCATAGGATATTTAAGATCCCAGAAATAATCAAACACCATTCTATTTAGCTCCAAAATAGAATGGGGGAAAAATCACCCTCTTTGGGAAAAATCACTCTCTTTGGGAAAATCAAAATCAAGGAAGATTAATATCATCATATTCAAATAATTTATAATAGGTGATATTCTCCCTCTTTGTGGAAATATATCATTTAATAACAATATCCTTGAATATGAAATTAATGATAAATGTATCTAGATTATTGTAGTTAGATATATATTTGAACATCATTTTGACCTTTTCGGGCCATATGTAGTTCACTATGATGATCCGACTACAATAATTGATGATGAAATATTTCATCTACCATAGTCAAATATACGATTGAATGTTATTTTGATTCTCCAGGATCATGTACAATTCTCTTCGAAATTTGATTATGGTAGTTAGGATAAAAACTTATAGTTTTGTAATATAAACCAATTAGGGAATGATATTTTCACCATCCAAGATTTGTAAAAGATTTTCAAAGAAGTAATTAAGAGAACTTAAATAGGAGACTTTCAAAAGAGCCCTGATTTTTTAATTTTGTGTCTAAAATCATCTAGGATGATCCTACGATCATCCTGTACGATTAGTACAAAATAGCTTTTTCAACCAGAATGATCTCCTTTGCTCTGTATGATCAGTAGAAGTATTTTATACAGATTATCCCGTTTGATGCCCTGATTTGTTCAATCATCGAGGATGATTAGTTCAATATGGGAGGAAATTAACATATCATCCTGTAATAATCTCAGGATGTCTAGGATGATCTCTTAGACGATTAGAACAAAATTATGGTTTCATCTAGGATGATAGGAGATCATCCTATGAAATATAAAAGATCATCCTGTATGATATGATTGACCAATCTAACCATAATTAGTCTCCTATTCAATGAATTATTTTAGGCATGATTATCATGGATCATCTAGGATGATATGGATTGTCCTGTATGATAAGAATAAATTTTGGATTATAAAATCTTGCATAAATTATGATTGGCGGCTATTTGTCTCAACCTATACTGATCGTCCTGTATAATATGAATCATCCAGAATGATTAGTTAAACAAACTTAATTATTAGGGTCACCCAAATTAGGGTTTGTGTTTTTAACTGATCGTCCAGGATAATCTAGAATCGTCTTGTATGATATGATCAAAAAATAAAAAACTTCCTAACTCACCAAATTTCTTCTCCTGAGTGTATGTATGCAAGGTTACTTAGCTTTAGGATCCATCACAATATATTTGACTCAAGAAAAGGTAAAAGATGCATTGAAATTGAAATTACAGACTGACTCAATCCTAATCTAGCTGATCTTTGAGCTGATATGCATTGCAAATGATCTTATGGACCTGAAAGTTTAGTAGGCAGGGCAACCAAAATAGATATTCAATAGCAACAGTAGTAAAGAAATAAGAATATTTGCTTTCATCAAAATCACAATAATTGGATCCAAATCTGCAAGATTTCCATCACAAATAATAATAGTAAATAATCGTATCAAAATTTGCGAGAAAATTTCCATGACAATTCCACTAAAAACCTCTAGCATAAATAAAAAGTAGCTCCTACTATTTATTATTGAGCTTTCCAATAGTACAAATCAAAACAGTCTAAACACAATAATTACATATAGTAAAAAAAAGTAATAATAATTCAACAATTACGTTCCAATAGCATAAATAAATAATCATATTATATAAAATTCTATTATTTTCATAACATTGTTAAAGTTTCACTAGTGCTTATACAACAAAAGAAAGAGAATGGATCAAAAATATTTTTACAGACACTCTCTAAGGAATCAATATCCTCACTTTCATGCTCGGTCGATGTGGATGTAGATTGATTTTCATGAATCTTCTTTCTCAATCTCCTAAGCTTATCTAGTATCTTAATGTTCATGCCTGCCTATGCTTTTCAAAAATTTCTAACTTTGCTGTCAAGTTAACCACATGTTGCCTATATAAACTCTCTTGGCTGCCTGCGGAGAAGTATTAATATAAGAGATTGTCCCTCATATGTGTAAGCTTGCAAGCCTAATTCATAAACCCATCCCTTCTGCATTCCAGCTACCACTTGCGACTATGTGCGGTAGTCAGAAACTTTTAAAGTTTCCCCAGAGGAACCCTCACCTACTGCGGCCTGGCTCTCTTGAAGTTTTATATACTCATCCTAAAAAATATAACATTAGATTAATCATCATATAATCATCACTTATAATATTTTTGTAAGTATAATATCCTTATATACTTACATATGCCCTCTTAGCTCACTCATCCTCCCACAGTTGGTCCTCCTGGGAAACTCAACTACAGTGTGTTCTCTTCCAAGCATCTCCTTCTGTAACATACTTAGATTAGCATGCATGAATAAAGAAATTATTAAAATATATTAAAATTCTTATTAATCATCATCTATGCTCAATGTGTGGAATTCAGCTCCCAGTATTGAAGGAGCTACCTATGCCCCCGACGTTAGAAGCACTATTGAGCTCTGCCCATAAACCCTCTCCAATCCAAAGCGGTCACTCGCCTATCCTTCTAATGTGAGTGAATATATCTCGTAGATGAGTTGCTCCATGTTTCTCAAAATTTATTACGATACGAGTACCATGCTCAGGAAAATAATAAAAATGTAATTATATAAAATAAATTAAAAAATATATTCATTATTACTGTACTAAACTATAAAAATATGTTAATAATTACAATTTACTAATCTCAAACTCCTTCAATCGCATGTCACACACTTTCTTTAGGATTTTCCTCCAAGAGTATATGGAGCATCAAACCTGCTTCATATGATATCTCATATCTTATACATTGGTTACTTTGAACGATAAAACTTCCACAAAATATTTAGTTGAAGAATATTATTTCTTAAATGTATGCGTAATATAATATATATATATTTATGTATATGTTACCCTTAAGCTGAATCAGCATGTGCCCATCTATAATCGTTGTTATGGCAGCCTACAAGGAAGGTCCAGTTGTAGTTGGGATGGAAGGTCAAGCTACATAGGGCTGAGGGGGATGGTGGGCAGTAAAATGGTGGAATATATGGTGGATAGGGATAAGTAGCATGCAATCCCTGAGATGATGGTGGGGGGTAGTATGGGTAAAAAGGAGCTATTTGTGTATGGTCTGGTGATGGAAAGCAGGGGTCTCTAAAATAAAATGGAGGACTCCCTGTAAGAAATGTAGGTAAAAGGGGGGCTAGGCTGGGTATGAGTGGTAGGCTATGAAGAGGATGTCCCCTCAATACCTCTACCCCTACTAGATCCTCCACTGGTATTGTTCTTGAGCTTGAAATATTTATCATAGACCACTAATGGGGCTTATCACCTCTAGAAGACATCTGCAAAAATAACAATAATTTATATATGAAAATATAGTGAATAAGTAAATTAAATGCAGGAAAAGGAACTACTATATGTATGCTAACATGTAAAAATTAAAAAATCTACTATGGAGGAAGATTTTAGGGGGTGAGTATCAAGGGCCAACATGAGTAAGGTGAGGAAGATTAACTAAATGGAGTAAATCATCTACACATAAACCTAATCTTATATTCCTTGGTTCTACGGCAAAGGTAAGATGTGTACAGTCAAAATATTTCCAGGCTTCTATGATGGATGTGTTAGAATTCCTACTTGTGAGATGTGTTCCTTATATCATCTCATATGTGTAGCAGAGCTCACAGATGCATACAGATGTTGCAATCTAGGAATGATGGGTAAGTAGAATAATTGATTGACTGGCACATCCTTATGCTTTTTTTACCTTGAATTTAGTTTAAACCGTAGCCATTATAATGATGCCATATAATCTCTAACAATTTATCCTTGTAGTATAACTTGTATCAATTAACACAATAATATATTTTTATAGCTGTCAAACAAAGTTTGAAAACTAATTTTTTTAGTCTAGTATAAATCGGTTTAAATTATATTATCTATCGGGTTGGTTTACTTAAATAGGCCAATGAATTGATTATAGTATTCTCTGGGAAATTATAATATTTCATTATGCTTAACATCTTCGAAACAACAAATAACTCTAAGTGAGTAATACACCCATTCTAAATTGATTATTTTGTTCCATGTAATAAGTTAGAACAATTTTGTACCTCCTTATTCTAGGATTCTTTTATATATTATTGAAGGTGTGGCCCAGTTGCATTATAAATCAAGTCCTCAAATGTCTTAAGTCTGTCCTCCTCAACTATATTAGAGAGAGTTGAAATGAGACTCGTACTAACAATGAGAAGTTCGATACCAATATTTTAGCATGGATCCTCTACAATATTAATTAATAGTAATCTCATCTAGTGTAAGATAGGCTTGATTTTTGAGTTTAGAATATGGACATTGAAACCTACCATAATGAAATAATTCACTCTATTAAAAAAATTCATCTGTTAATATCTTGTGTCCAAGCAACACTCGATCATGCATCTAACTTCTATACTTTCAAATATCCAAAACACAATTGGACTATAAATTCCTACAACCAAATAAAGTATCAATTTAAAAAAATTAAATAATGTGTACAATAGTGACAATTTTAGGAGTTTGCATGGATAGTTTGTGCGCCTCCATTACACACTCATTGTATATTGGGCAATAGAACAGCGTATGTGGATTAGTGCAACACACTAATACATCTATTTTTTTCCAAATGATTCATCAGAATGTCATCTTTTAATGTGACCAAACCATCTAAGATGACTCACTCGATTATTATCTTCCACTAGAGCTACTCCAACCTTTTCATGTATATGCGCATTTCATATCATGTCTCTAAGAGTAAAGCCACCTATCCACCTAAGCATTCTCATTTCCGCAACACTTAACTTAATATTATGCTTCTCTTTTAATGGCCAACTTTTTGTACCATAATGCATTGTAGGTCCCATCACCATCATATAAAATTGGTTAAAACCTACATACTAGCCTATGCATTAATTAATGAAAAAGGGTATAAGACCTTAAAGGATCAAGAGCTCTCTAAAAATACAGCATTTGAAGCAAATTCTAACGAGCCTATGATCCTATCTATTACAATAATCAAGAGAAAAAAAAACCAGGGAGGCAGGAAGCCAGCCCCCAAAAGAGGAACCCAATCCAGATATTCAATGAAGCACCAAAATCCAACAAATAAGCAGCTTCCAACATATGGATAGGCAACTTTAATGCAAAAAATAGAGGCAAAATTAAAATAGGTAAACAACAATAAAAATATACCTAAAAGGAGAATAGTCAAAATTATATCCCACAACCGACATAGAGCCTCCAGCGAATTGGATGGCTTCAAAAATTTTTATCAATTAAAAATTTAAAATTTTCTTTTGTAAAAAGACTTATTTGTAAATTATTAATTAATTATTTTGTGAATAGAGAAATCAAACCACCAATAAAGTAAAGTGTAATAAAGATAAATAAGGACACAAGCAACTTGTTTATGTGATTCGGTCAAAACTAAAAACCCGGCCTACGTCCACAACTGCCCACCCACAACTAGGAATTAACTATGCAATTCAAGCTTACACCAACTTTCGTGCTTTCCTTCACTGGGTTAGCACAACCCCAAAACATTGTACTTTCCTCACTGGGCAAGAACAACCCCCAAATAAATCATTATAAGATCATAAACAAAAAAAAGAAGCCTAACCTTAGCTCTTAATTTTAAAATATTTTATCCCTCATCATGCAAAATTAACCAACAATACAAATAGACTAGCTCACAAAAAAATTAATTTTAATTAATCACAATCACAAACTTGAATGTAGATGATAGGATATGTAAATTTATCATATATGGAATCAATCAAAAAATGAAATAATGAAAATTTTTATTTAAAAAAAAAACTTTCAAACTAGATTTGAAAATATAATTCACCACTTGGAACAAATTCACCAAAGACTTATCTCCTTTGAGCTAAAGATGAAGATGACTGATGGGGAGACTCTTTGGCTTAATTATGAGCACAAGAATTAATGAAAATGTTGCCAAGAAAGGTTGATGGAGATGATTTAGCAAGCATGACAAAATTCCGGCAAAGTTTTAACGTGGTTAGGAGCAGACACACACACATAGCCAACCCCAATATTTTTTGATAGAATTTTGACCAAGTCAAGAGAGAATTAAAGGGAGATTATTTAGGCAATAATTTGAAATAATAATGAAATTTGGAATGCATTAGATTAGCCTACACAAATCCACAGAAAATAGGAAAGATATTATGTTAATATTGGCCATGGGAGCTGATTTGGCAATGCATTTTGTTTGGATTCATGCAATAGGATTTTGTCTAAGGCAGGTTGAAATATTAACCATTTTATGTGTTTTCCACATCTTCAATCCAAGAGGTGAATTATTTTGCTAATGATTCAAGGTTATAAGGATTAAATAATTTAGAGCACATGGCAATTTTGGACAAGCAATTTTCATGAATTTTAAATTAGAGTTAGGAAAGATTTGATCATGATATCAATCTAATTAATCCAAGATATTTTTTTGTCAACTAGAGGATTTGATGCGGAAGGTATTCCAACACTAAATTTGAAAAAAAAATTAAAAATTCTATTAAGGATGAGAGGTCAGAACTTAGCAAAAATAGAGATTTTATTTAAGGAAAGTTATTTTGGAGGTAGTTTAGTTTTAAAAATAAAACTAAAAATTCCTGAATTTTTAATGAGTGATTAAACCATTAAATAATGCTTAATATATCTAGAATTTTCATAATTAATTTGACCAAAAATAAATTATACATTTAAGACTAGTTACATTAATAAAAATAATTATCTAATCTTTTAATAATGTAGGATTAAAATTATTTTACCTTGCAAGAAGTGCTCCAATATTATTCACAACTGTATCATTAATTTAATATAAATATTTTGATTAATTTTAGGTAATGAAGAAAATTTTGGCCTCATGATATTCAAGCATAACAATGTGTGTTATAACAAGATAGAAATAACATGATAGTAGAAGGAAAGAGAAAATGAATAATTTGGATAATTCGATTGTCATTTGAGATACAAGGCTAGATATGATAGTATGGAGATGATTAAATGTATTTTAGAACATTGTTGGATGGTTTAAATAAACAAAATAAAATTAACACAAGTTGTGAAGTTTTGAAATGCATGATAGTAAACTTTTCGAAAATGACCAAAGTTATGATCATGCATGAGATACTTATGATGAATCTCACAAGAAATAACCACCAACAATATCACAAAAAATAACCAAACCCATGACACCAGAGTATAGAGCCCAACACCACTGAAAATCCTAAAACCCCCACCTAGACTAACCAAGGCTAAGGAAATCTCCAGAGAAAACAAATCCCAACACCAGGACTGAAAGCACCAATAGGGAAAAGACTAGACAAACAACAGAAATAACCCGTAAACACCAGGAGAAAACCAATAACAAAATAAGCACCACTAAATATCTAAGTAGAGGACTTAGATCTATTAAAACAACCAATAGAGTATTTAAACAACAACCCACTTAGGATACATCCAAATCACACAGCCTAATGTACACACTATAGATCGCTTATTAGGACAACAAACTCTTATTTTAGGCTAGGCTGTTGTTCCTTTATACTTTCTTTTGGTGTGATGTAAAGTTTTTATGGATTTTATTATATGCTGGTTATTATAGTTTGATATGTTCTGTGATGCCTTGATGTGATATATCTATTATGATTATCTGTGATATAATATGATGGGCACAAGATTTCGCCTAGGTTATTATGATCTAAATGCTAACAGAGTTTTCTACAGGTGGTCATGCTCATGTATGGATATAAAAAGGGGGCCAATAAAAATTCACAATCAGAATTTTTTGCAGGTTCTAAATATGTTAATCCCCCTAAAAATAAAAGAGCATAACCAAGTAAATATGTCTAGCTCAGATGTGAGCAATGAAATGAATATGACTGCTTGAGATTTTTGATGATTTCTAATAAACATCTTAGGATAGCATATAGGTTATATAGAGTCATTTTAATTTTATGTATGATACATTCAAGAGTTTTGCAAGTAGATTTAAAATGGGAAATGTAACATCCAATTTGGAATCCAAAAAGGAAGGAAACACCGATTTGAGGGCCAGGGGAGTTCTTACCATTTGGAGAGCCAAATTAGGATGACCTTGAGGTCCAAAGAGGAAAAAATATTTATTCGGGGAGGAGTTCTTTTATTTGGATATCTGGATAATATGGATCCAAGGAGCATGAAGAAAAGAGCTAAATAAATTAAGACAAAAACATATAACACATTTTAAAAATGCTTGTGTCATTTTGTAGGATTCGAATCAGAGTTGTTATTAGTGGTACCCGTTCACTTTTAATTTCTACAGATCCTGCGTTGTACTTAAGTGGTGTTGGCCATATGTCCTTTACATTTATTTAGTGATATATGATTTGATATTGTGTTTAAATTGATTACACACTAGAAATTACCTATTTTTCTTGGTTTATTTCTTGCATGACCGATTTATTTAAGCGAGGAAAATGCATTTAGGCTCTTAAGAATAACTCAAAAATTCTTATACTCATAACTAAATAAAAAATTTAGGCTTACATAGAAAGATAAGCGCTATTTAAGAACTAAGCTTAGGAAAGCTTGGGAGTTCTCGTGCATTCACATTTTACTTTCTCTTCCTTACTAGGCACCTCCCCGCCTATGGGTCATGGCCGACTGCCTGACCTATTAGGGTGCCTTTATGTCTAAGGGATGTTCTGCATCTTTAGGAAAAATTTATTTTCTATGCCAAAATTTTTTAAAGTTTATCATAGATGATTTCTACATTAAGAGTCAATCAGCAAACATTATATTAATTAGAAATAAATTAAAAAAATAAAATTTATTTGCATAGAGCATAAACCTAACCATACATAGGTAAATGGGCCAATGAGGACTTTTTCTAATTGTCGAACCCAATTTCTCAAAAACTTAAATAATAGCCTACCCATCATTCATAATAACCTGATACATTATTTTAGAGCGACTAGGTGGTTTAGCTGGAACTCCAATCCAGGTCAAAGTAAGTCTAAATTTATATGTTAGTAATTAGATTCAGGTTACTATTGTTTAGTGCCCAAATTAGATTTTGGATCTGGGGCAGAACCAAAATTATAAGTCCATAACGTCAGGAATGTAATCCTATTATTTTAGTAAAATGATAACTCAAATTAAAATTCTCTCTAAATCAAAATGTAAAGACTAACACTTAGGATAGAATGAGGCATTTTTAAATATTAGTTCAAATCCCAAAATGCCTCCTACTTCTCATCCTTTAGACTCAAAATTAAATACTCAAAATTGGTCCAATCCCATTTGAAACTCCAACATCTCACCTTTCATATCAGTCTTTGAGAATTTAAAATAAAACTTCTATTATTATTGTAATTGAGAGTATTCGTAGGAAGCCTGAAACTTCACATGATGTAATTAACTATGAAGACTTACCTTCGTAGGAGATTTAAGATCCTAGAAATAATCAAACACCATTCTATTTAGCTCCTAAATAGAATGGGGAAAAAATCACCCTCTTTTGGAAAATCAAAATATAAGACGATCATTATAGTCATATTCAAATGATTGATAATAGCTGATATTCTCCCTCTTTGTGGAAATATATCATTTAATAACAATATGCTTGAATATGAAATTAATTATAAATGTATCAAGATTATTGTAGTTAGATATATATTTGAATGTCATTTTGACCCTTTGGGGCCATATGTAGTTCACTATGATGATCTGACTACAATAATTGATGATAAAATATTTCATCTACCATAGTCAAATATACAATTGAATGTCATTTTCATTCTCTAGGATCATATATAATTCTCTCTGAAATTTGAGTATGGTAGTCAAGATAAAAAATTATAGTTTTGTAATATGAACCAGTTAGGGAATGATATTTTCACCATCCAAGATGATACATTGATCATAATGACGAGTTTGACTACAAAATTAAAAGAAATTTAAAAGGATTATATTTAAATTTTTCAAAGAAAATATAATTATAATTGCTTTGCATTTTTCAATAAAGCAAGCAAACAGCGACCGAGGTGGGTTTCTTTTACTAAAGTGTTGTTATGTCGGCGCTAGTGGGAGACAGAGTTGGGATTCTATTATGTGGGTGTCAGGTAGGATTTGGGTAATGAAGATGTATGAAATTTGGGCTTAAGACATATCTTGATAATCATTACAAATTATTTCTTTATAATTTAGTTAATCTGAAGACTTTGATAGATTATGGGTAATTTTCATATTTAATTTAAATTTATTAGAATTTTTTGAAGTTATCGGGTCTTAATTAAGGGCTGGATTAGGATTTGTTAATTAAGGGGTTTAAAGGGCCCTAAAATTTCATATAAAATTCCAGATGGTTTAGGATGTCACTAAGTTTAAGTGTTTCAAGTTTCAAGTCATGCTGAGGTGTGCCCTAGCTCCTAGAATTTCTCTAAATCTACTAGATGAGTCCTTAATTATTGTCCTTAGGTTGCCACTTAGTTAAATAGGTTTAAATTAAATTTTATTGTCTAACCCTTAGGGTAACATAAAATCTGATGCAATACAACATAACTCATCATGTCCTTAGAACTTGGAGAGCCTAGACTAAGTGTTTGTGCATCCTACACATACAAAAGAAAATTAGACAAAAATTAGACGAAATTAACGATGTGATTAGTGAATGAATGGAGTCCAATCATCCACTAATCCTCCCCCTTGAATGCAATTCACATGCTAGATCTATGTTTAAAATTTCACTAATGGATCTCTCAAAAATTAAAGGATTTAAGAAATATATAAATTTTTAAATAATTTAAAATGCATAAATATTAACCAATATAATTATATAAGTTTTAAAATAAGTTAATAAAAATAATTCCAAATATCTTATTAAGAGACCCACTGACCACCAAAGGGAAGTTTGAGCAAAGTTTCAAAATAAATTTTTTATTTGAAAATAATTAATATGTTAATTATCAAAATAATATTTAAATAGTTAAGTATTTAAATAATAGGTAAATAGTTAATAAAAATTGTTTTTTAATTTCTAAAAATAATTTTCATTGAAAGTACATACTTTTTAAAAAAGATTAGAGGTATTTAAAAAAAATATTGGATTTAACAAGAATTAGTTATGAATTATGGTAGTTTAATGTAAATATAAGGTATTTTAAAATAATCTAAAATAATTAATGTTTTGAAATAATTATTTATTTAAATAAAATTAATTATCAGAGTCTCAGAGATTTAAAATAATTTAAAAAAGTAATAATTATAAAATTATTAGAAAATAACTTAAATTTATATTTAACTGATATATGTTACACATATCATATATTATCAACGATACAATTGTATACTTGTTGAGATTGAAATTGTACTCAAAAAGTTGAACGACGAATCATACCTCATTTGGATATATTTCAAGCATCATATATGTTATATTAGTTCTCTCAATGAAATAAAATCGTCTCATAGTTAGGCTTGTATCACTTCTAATTTAATTTAGGGTATCTGCAAGAATTAACAAATTGTATTTATATTTTCTCATATTCTTGATGGTTAATAAACCTAGAGCAATGAAAATCCTTGTCGCATTACCATTATATTTTGAAATATCAAACATATATAGATGACTATTCATATCATTCTCAACTCACAATTTCCTCTTTAATAGCAATCATTAATGAATAATAATGAGTGATGTAAGTATATTATGTTGTTCTTATTCTTTTTCTTCGTATCTATGTGAAAACATTGAGTTAATGTTGAATATTGAAATAAAAAATGAATTTTGTGAAAATGTAAGCCCCCAAATCTTAATGTGATTGATTAGCTTTATGAGCCTCATTCGTATGCATTTGATACACAAATGAAAGGCTATGTTGGACAAGTTGCACTCTCTCTCTCTCTCTCTCTCTCTCTCTCTCTCTCTCTCTCTCTCTCTCTCTCTCTCTCTCTCTCTCTCTCTCTTTAGTGTATGCTTGATTATGAAAGGTTTATGAAGAACTGTTAGAAGGTTCTTGTGTGATCTCCTTTATACATCATGTAAATGTGTTTTCATATGTTTAATATGTAATGTGTTTCTTCATCAACTTTCCTTACCAATGTTAGTGAATGTTCATATCTGTTATTATGATTTTTCTCATATATTCTACAATAATGAATTTCCAAGTTCGATGTTGTCCGATTCTCTTCATGCTTCATGTGTAGTTATCCTTCACGCTTCATGTTAGAAAACTCTTCTAATGCTTCATGTTCTATGGTGATATGCATGTGTTAGATAAGTGCAAATATTGAATTATTTATCATTTAAATTCTTATTTATTTGTATTTCTTTTTTGAATAGCCTCTACGCTCATCCTATGTTTACTCTTGCTTTGTTATTTACGAGGCACATTAGGAGCTATTTGGATAAAAGGAGCTTGGACAACTGATAGGAGCATCAGTTGCCCTCATTAATTTTGATGGGGGCACTGTGGGAAGAACCATCAGGTCATAGCCCCCGGTGTTGTAAGTTTTCTTAAAACTTAGAAGCCCTTAGGGAGCTTATTGATCGTGCGATTCCCCAGCCTTAGGGCATTATAGAAACTTCATTTTTCGTAGATTGTCTCTTATTTATTATAGAACCCAGAATCCATTTACACATGTGCATGTGTCCAAAGGGTTAGAATAGAAACTATATCTTTCATTCCATATAGCATTAGTGACAATTAAGGATGAGTCTTAGAAAACATAGACTTAGGATGCATGCACCCTTTAGGAGAGAAATATTAAATATAGAAAACTTAGTGACATTTTATCCTAAGATTAGTATAAATCATTCATCTAGTCTTAATCATAATTAATCAACGATCAAAAACCTCCGACAAAATAGTAATAATCTAGACAAAATTGCATTAAAAAATATACTTAACTTTTGTTAATCAAATCATAACTAACATACACAATCCCTAAAAGATAGAATTTGAATATAAACTTGAACTAAATCTAATTAAAATATTAATCACCCCTTAATCAAATATTAACTAAATAAAATTCTTTAAAAACAAATTAAATTTAAGAGTTATAAAATTGGAGAATAAATCTAAAGTGAAATATGCTAAAATAAAAGACTTATAAAATCCAAACTATAATTCATTAAATCTTCTCATAATTACATACACAATCTTAAAATCCTTCTAAGAATTGGAATTAAATAACAACCAAAAGATTAATAACCTAAATAATTAAATGACCAAAATAAGAAACTAATTGAAAATTCAACATAATTCAAAATTTCAAAGATCTAATAACTAATTCAAAATTTAATCAAATAATAAATTGTTCCGTTTAAAATCAATTAATCAACCCCTAATCTACAACCAACTAAATTAACTTAATCAGTTACTACTGGGTAACCCAGGCCTATGAGGCTATTAAGTTAGCCTCAACGATGGTGAAATAAACCATACGACCTTAGTGAGCAACAAAGGTGGTAATAACTAAACACTAAAAATGAATTGTTAAAACTAATACTAAGATATTAATATTTAAACCTGAATTAAAGCTTTCCTTTGACCTTTAACTAATCAGAATAAAAAGCAACTTTAACTAAATTATCCTACAAATGACACATTCAAACTACACAGCCGGATGTACACACTAAAACTTATTGGCTAGGATCATCGACTCTGGTCTTAGGTTAGGCCATTGGTGTATTTTGGTGTGATGCGGGTACCTTACCTGGAGGGTATCCTTGGTGTGTTTATTTACTTTATGTACTCTGGATGTCATGCATGCATCTTTATACACCTTACTTCACAGTGCATCTTGTCTACATTTATGCATCATATCATTATTACTCAAGTTAAAATGTCAAAGTAGAATGTACCTAGGATTCTTATAAAAGAAGATTCAAAGTAGAATGTGCCTAGGTGCAAATGTATGTGAAAGAGTCAAGTGTAAATATAAAGTGTCTAGAATGTAACAAGATTGAGTTGTATACATTCTTTGAGCTGTAGAGGCTTAAAAATATTTTCTTATACGCATACACATAGGGCTCCAAAAGATAATCCCTCTCTTTTGGAGGGTGTTCTCTTTTGGAATCCTATAGAGGAGCTGGCGCCAGAAGATAATAGGCAAGTATATTTAAACCTATTTATATTGAAGTAGAAAACCAGGCTTGTTGTGGTGGAGCCTAGCCACCTTATTTTATTGCTGACCCTGGGTTGTATGTATGCTCCAAAGAAATGAATAAAATGTTTATTTATGCATTTGTTTCATGCATCATACATGGCAATAAATAGGTACATTTACATATTTAAATCAAAATCCTTGATTCTTTTGGATAGATCCATCCTTCTTGCATTCATAAGGTGATTGATTGTGTTTAGGATGTTAGCTGGCAGCTCACTTTAGGCAAGCATAAGCCCAGATTGTACACCCCTCAGTGTGTCTCCTTTAACTTATAATAAATTCTTAATCTATCATTCCTCCTAGAATAATAATTTCAATCTTTGATCTTCTAAACTCAAATTTTTAATCACATCTTTATACATTTAAAAAAAAGGTCTAATCATCACTAAAAAAAGGAGAATAGTTTATCTCCTTTGGAATAGAATATAGGAACCCCTTATGTGCACCAAACCAAGAAGAGAATAATATAACATCCTTCATCGAGAGATTTCCTAGGTTGAGGCCTAGCATGTAATTAACCACAGGGCTTTCACCCATGGGAAACTGATCCCCACATCAAATAAACCCCATTCGAGTCGATGTATCAAATGGGGGAATTCATGTTAATTTGATTAGATTATTTATATTATTACCCATAAAGGTGTGTAGGTGAAAGCTGATATCCTCCATGGTTAATCGTATATATGATCTCATATGCTCTTCCATCGTAGAGTGTAAAGGCCTACGATCATTTTGTCCTAAGGGATAGTGTAATCGTACCGTTTGCATTATGTTCCCCACCAGGCAGAATCCTTTCGGAGACCCACACCATCTTGATCATCATTTTTATGTGAATCATATTATAAGTCAATCAACTTGTCCAGTAGATTAGTCATCCTTGATCTTCATCATTGTTGGTTCTAACTGCATTCAATCGAGTCCAAATCTTTCACACTTTGCATTATTGTGTGTAATAATATTTTGAGTCATCTATCATGACCCATGTTTGTCATTGATCTTGGAATTTGATTTAGTGACACTACAGGAAATTTAGTCTTTTGTGGAGGCATAATCCACTGCAAAATAAGACAAATCTATTGCAAATCCTAGTTTATGGAAGATTTGCAATGGAATTGAATCTGCTGTTAAAACCTATATCGCAAAAGTATTTACAATGTAACAGATCCATCACAAATATTTTGCAATGGATTTAAGGTAGATGTGAGATGGAAACTTGCAAATTACAGCAGAATATCCATCGTGTATTATGAAGAAAAAATCTGTCGCAAATTATAGCAGAATATCCGCCTATATTTTTCAAAGATTTTCTAACTTTGTTGTCAAGTTAGCCACATGTTGCCTATATAAACTTTCATGGCTGCCAGCGGAGTAGTGGTAGTAGAAGAGGACTATCCCTCATACGCGTAGGCTTGCAAGCCTAATTCATAAACCCGTCCCTTCTGCATTCCACCTATCACTTGCGACTATGTGCGGCAGTCAAAAACATCTAAAGATTCCCTAGAGGAACCCTCACCTACTACAGCCTGGCTCTCTTGAGGCCTTATATACTCATCCTACAAAATATAACATTAGATTAATCATCATATAATCATCACTTATAATATTTCTATAAGTATAATATCCTTATATACTAACATATGCCCCCCTAGCTAACACATCCTCCCACTGTTGGTCCTCCTAGGGAACTCAACTGTAGTGGGTTCTCTTCCAAGCACTCATTTTGCAATATACTTAGATTAGCATGCATAAACAAAAAAAAATTATTAAAAAATATTAAAATTCTTATCAATCATCATTTATGCTCAGTGTGTGGAACTGAGCTCCTAGTATTGAAGGAGCTACCTATGCCCCCGAAATCAGAAGCACTATTAAACTCTTCCCATAAACCCTCTCCAATCCAAAGAAGTCACTCACCTATCCTTCTAATGTGAGTGAATATGTCTCATAGACATGCTGCTCCACGTTTCTCAAAATTTATTCTGATACGAGTACCATGCTTAGGAAACTAATATAAATCTCATTGTATATAATAAATTAAAAAATATATTTGTTGTTAGTGTAATAAATTATGAAAAGATGTTAATAATATTACAACTAACTAATCTCAAACACCTTGAACCACATGTCACACACTTTATTGCATCAAACCTTCTTCATATGATATCTCGTATCTTGTACGTTGCTTACTTTGATAGATAAAACCCACACAAAATATTTAGTTGAGGAATATTTTTCTTAAATGTATGCGTAATATAAAATATATATATTTATGTACATGTCACCCTCAGGCTGAATCAGCATGTGCCCATCTATAATCGGTGTTGCAATAGCCTATACGGACGGTCCAATTATAGTTGGGATGGAAGGTCAAGCTACATAGGACTGAGGGTGATGGTGGGTAGTAAAATGGCAGAACGTATGATGGATAGGGATAAGTAACATGGAATCCCTGAGATGATGGTGGGGGTACTATGTGTAAAAGGGAGCTGTCTGTGTATGGTTTGGTGACGAAAAGCGGGGGACTCCAGAATAAAATGGAGGATTCCATACATAAGGTGTTGGTAAAAGGGTGGCTAAACTGGGTATGAGTGGTAGGCTATGAAGAGGATGTCCCCTCAATACCTCTACCTCTTCTAAATCCTCCATTGGTATTCTTCTTGAGCTTGAAATATTTATCATAGACTGCCAATGGGTCTCATCACCTCTAAAAGATAACTGCAAAAAATAGAAATAATTTATATATTTATAAAAATATAGTTAATAAGTAAATTAAATGCAGGAAAATGAACTACTATATGTATGCTAACATGTAAAAATTAAAAAACTACTATGGAGGAAGATTATAGGGGGTGAGTATCACGGGCCAGCATGAGTAAGGTGAGGAAGATTAAATAAATAGAGCAAATCACCTACACATAAACCTAATCTTACATTCCTTGGTTCTACGGTGAAGATAAGATGTGTACAGTCAAAATATTTCCAAGCTTCCATGATGAATGTGTTAGAATGCCTACTTGTGAGTTGTGTTCCATATATCATCTCATATATGCAGTATAGCTCATAAATGCTTACAAACATTACAATCCAAGAATGATGGGTAAGTAGAATAATCGATTGACTGACACATCCATATGCTTTTTTTTACCCTGAATTTGGTTTAAACCTTAGCCATTATAATGATGACATATAATCTCTAACAATTTATCCTTGTAGTATAACATGTATCCATTAACACAATAATATATTTTTATAGCTTTCAAGCCAAGTTTGAAAACTAATTGTTTAGTCCAGTATAGATCTATTTGAATTATATTATCTATCAGGTTGGTCTCCTTAAATAGGCTAAGGAATTGATTAAAGTATTCTCTGGGTACATTGTATTATATCATTTTGCTTAACATATTCGTATTAACAGATAATTCTAAGTGAGTAGTACACCCATTCTAAATTGAATATTGTATACCATGTAATTAATCATAACAATTTTATACGTCCTTATTCTAGGATTCTTCTATATGTTATTGAAGGTGTGGCCCAGTTGCATTATAAATCAAGTTCTCAAATATATTAACTTTATCTTTCTCAACTATATTAGAACTTATAGATGGGCTACACTAAGAGTAATAATGAGGTTCATACTAACCATGTGAAGTTCAATACCAATATTTTAGCATGAATCCTATGCAATATAGATCAATAGCAATCTCATCTGGTGTAAGATAGGCTTGATTTTTTGTGTTTAGAATATGGACAATGAAACATGCCTAAATGAAATAATTCACTCCATTAAAAAAAAAATCATCTATTAATATCTTGTGTCCAGGCAACATTCGATTATACATCTAACTTCTATACTTTCAAATATCCATAACATACTTGGACTATAATTCCTACAACCAAATAAAGTATCAATTTAAAAAAAATTAAATAATATGTACAATAGTGATGATTTTAGGAGTATACATGGATAGTTTGTGCGCCTCCATCATGCACTCATTGTATATTGGGCAATTAAATAGTGCATATCATTTAGTGCAACACACTAATACATCAATTTTTCCCAAATGATTCATCGGAATGTCATCTTTTTATGTGACCAAACCATCTAAGACGACTCTCTCTATTCTTATCTTCCACAGGAGCTACTCCAACCTTTTCATGTATATGGTCATTTCGTATTTTGTCTCTAAGTGTAAATCCACTGATCCACTTGAGCATCCTCATCTCTGAAATACTTAACTTAATATTATGCTTCTCTTTTAATGGCCAACTTTTTGTACCAAAAAGCATTGTAGGTCTCATCACCATCTTATAAAATTGGTTAAAACCTACATAGAGGCCTATGCATTATTATTGAAAAAGGGTATAAGACCTTAAAGGATCAAGAGCTCTCTAAAAATAAAGCATTTGAAGGAAATTATAATGAGCCTATGATCCTATCTATTACAATAATCAAGAGAAAAAAAAACCAGGGAGGCAAGAAGCCAACCCTCAAAAGAGGAACCCAATCCAGATATTCAATGAAGCACCAAAAGCCAACCAATAAGCAGCTTCAAACACATGGACAGGCAGCTGTAAGGCCAAAAATAGAGTCAAAATTATAGCAGGTAAACAACAATATACATATACCTAAAAGGAGAATAGACAAAATTGTAGCCCACAGCCGACCTAGAGCCTGCAGCAACAAACACCATGCAAATAGCTAGAAAAATAATAAGGACAAGGAACAAAGAAAATAAAAGCCATGGAAAAAGCAAAGGACCCACAATAATAGCCCACCAAGCCACTACAAACCAAACCATGTTAGAAGGTTATGGCACCCAAGAGGGGGGGGGGGGGGGGGGGGGCAAATTGGATGGCTTAAAAAAATTTTATCAATTAAAAATTTAATATTTTCTTTTATAAAAAGACTTATTTTTAAATTATTAATTAATTATTTTATGAGTAGAGAAAGTAACCCAACATTAAAGTAAAGTATAATAAAGATAAATGAGGACACAAGCAACTTGTTTATGTGATTCGGCCAAAACTCAAAACCCAACCTATGTCCACATCTAGCCACCCACAACTAGGAATTCACTAAGCAATTCAAGCTTACACCAACTTCCATGCTTTCCTACACTGGGTAAGCACAATCCTAAAACACTGTACTTTTCTACACCAGGTAAGTACAACCCCCAAAAAAATCATTATAAGATCATAAACTAAAGAACAAAATAAAAAAGTACAACCTAACCTTAGCTCTCAATTTTAAAATATATTAGCCCTCATCCTGCAAAATCAACCAATAATACAAATAGACTAGCTCACAAAAAAATTAATTTTAATTAATCACAAACACAAACTTGAATGTAGATGATATGGATATGTAAAGTTTTTATATATGAAATCAATCACAAAATGAAATAATGAAATTTAAAAAAAAAAAAACTTTCAAACTAGATATGAAAATATAATTCACCTCTTGGAACAAACTCACCAAAGACTTATCTCCTTTGAGAAAAAGATGAAAATGATTGATGGGGAGACTCTTTGGATTGGTTACGAGCACAATAATTAATGAAACTCTAGCCAAGAATGGTTGGTGGAGATGATTTAGCAAGAAAAATAAAATTCTAGCAAAGCTTTAATGTGGTTAGGAGCAGGCACACACACATAGCCAACCCCACTATTTATTGATAGAATATTCACCAAGTAAAGAGGGAATTGAAGGGAGATTATTTAGGCAATAATTTGAAATAATAATAAATTTTGGAATGCATAAGATTAGCCTACACAAATCCACATAAAATAGGAGAGATATTAGGTTAATATTGGCCATGGGAGCTGATTTGGCAATGCATTTGGTTTGGATTCATGCAAGAGGATTTTGTCTAAGGCATGATGAAATATTAACCATTTTATGTGATTGTCACATGTTCAATCCAAGAGGTGAATGATTTAGCTAATGATTCAAGGTTATGAGGATTAAATAATTTAGAGCACATGGTAATTTTGGACAAGCAATTTTCATGTATTTTGAATCAGAGTTAGGAAAGATTTGATCATGATCTCAATATAGATATTTTGTGGTCAACTAGAGGATTTGATTAGGAAGGTATTCCAACACTGAATTTGAAAAAAAAAATTAAAAATTTTTTTAAGGATGAAAGGTCAAAACTTAACAAAAATAGATATTTTATTTAAGGAAAGTTATTTTGGAGGGAGTTTAGTATTGAAAGAAAAACTAAAAATTCCTAAATTTTTAATGTGTGATTAAACCATTAAATAATGCTTAAAATATCTAGAATTTTCAAAAATAATTTGATGACAAATAAATTATGACATTAAAGACCTGTTACATTAATAAAAATAATTATATAATCTTTTAATAATGTAGGATTAAAAATATTTTACCTTGCAAGAAGTGCTCCAACATTATTAACAAGTGTATCATTAATTTTATATAAATATTTTGATTAGTTTTAGGTTAATTAATGAAGAAAATTTTTGCCTCATTATATTTAAGCATAGCAATGTGGGTTATGCCAAGATAGAAATAACATGAATAGTAAAAGGAAAGAGAAAATGAATAATTTGGATAATTGGATTGTCATTTGAGATACAAGGATATAATTGATGGTATAGAGATGATTAAATGTATTTTAAAACATTATTGGATGGATTAAATAAACAAAATAAAAAGAACACAAGTTGTGAAGTTTTGAAATGCAAGATAGTAAACTTTCCAAAATAGACCAAAGTTATGATCATGCATGAGATAGTTATGATGAATACTTTAGAAAAGATATGAACTTATCAAAATATTGTATTTTACCTTTTTGATTCAAGCTATATAAATTTTAATTATTGTGCCATACTAAAGGAAAACTACCCTGCCTCAATTCCAAACTGACCAGACTTCAATTGCTTTGATTACTGGATTATCCTTTATGATTTGTTGACACACTTAAATATGAAATATTAGTACCCTCCAATCCTTTATTTGTTATCATCAAAATATCATTTTTATGCAATGGGGCTCATGGGGTTAACAAACCATGGCACCAAACCAACACAAGAATGGGCCTAAATAACCAACCCAAGAAATAACCACCAACAATATCACAAAAAATGACCAAACCTAAGTCACCAGAGTATAGAGCCCAACACCACAGAAAAACCTAAAACCCCACCTAGGCTAACTAAGGCTAAGGAGACCACCAGTGAAGACAAACCCCAACACCAGGACTGAAAGCACCAATAGGGACAAGACTAGACCAATAATAGAAAATAACCTATAAACACCAGGATAAAATGAACAACAAAATAAACACCACTAAAGATCTAAGTAGAGGACTTAGATCTATTAGAACAACCAATAGAGTATTTAGGCTTACATTGAAAGATAAAAGCTACTTAAGAAGTAAAGCCAGGAACGCCTGGGAGTTCTCATGCATTTATATTTTACTTTCTCTTCCTCAGGCACCTCCCTGCCTATGGGTCATGGCAAACCACTTGACCTATTAGGGTGCCTTTTTGTCTAGGGGATGTTGTGCATCTCTAGAAAAAATTTATTTTCTATGCCAAAAGTTCTTTAAGTTTATCATATATGATTTCTATATTAAGAGTCAATCAGCATGCATTATTTTAATTAGAAACCAATAATAAAAATAAAATTTAATTGCATAGAGCGTAAATGGTCCAATTAGGCCTTTCTGTAAATGTCGAAACCAATTTATCAAAAACTTAAGTAATTGCTTACCCATCTTTCATAATAACCTGATACATAGTTTTAAAGCAACTAGGTGGTTTAGCTGGCACTCCAATCTAGGCTAAAGTAAGTATAGATTTGTATGTTAGTAACTAGATTCGGGTTACTATTATTTAGTGCCCAAATTAGATTTTGAATCCGAGGCGGACGCAAAATCATAAGTCCCTAATGTCGGGAATCTAATCCTATTATTTTAATAAAATGATAACTCAAATTAAAATTCTTTCTAAATCAAAATGTAAAGCATAACACTTAGGATAGAATGAGGGGTTTCTAAATTATTTCAAATCCAAAAATGCCTCCTACTTCTCATCCTTTGGAATAAAAAATAAATGCTCAAAATTGGTCCAATCCCATTTGAAACTCCAACATCTCAACTTTCATATCAGTCCTTGAGAATTCAAAATAAAACTTCTATTATTATTCTAATTGAGAGTATTCATAGGAAGCCTGAAACTTCATATTATGTAATTCACTATGAAGACTTACCTTCGTAGGAGATTTAAGATCCCAGAAATAATCAAATACCATTCTATTTAGCTCCTAAATAGAATGGGGGAAAAAAGCACCCTCTTTGGGAAAGTCAAATCTAGGATGATCATTATCGTCATATTCAAATGATTGATAATAGCTGATATTCTCCCTCTTTGTGGAAATATATCATTTAATAACAATATGCTTGAATATGAAATTAATGATAAATGTTTCAAGATTATTGTAGTTAGATATATATTTGAATGTCATTTTGACCATTTGGGGCCACATGTAGTTCACTATGATGATCTGACTACAATAATTTATGATAAAATATTTCATCTACCATAGTCAAATATACAATTGAACATTTTTTTGATTCTCCAAGATCATATATAATTCTCTCCAAAATTTGTTTATGGTAGCCAGGATAAAAACTTATAGTTTTGTAATATGAACCAATTAGGGAATGATACTTTCATCATCCAAGATGATACATCGATCATAATGACGAGTTTGTCTACAAAACTAAAAGAAATTTAAAAGGATTATATTCAAATTTTTCAAAGAAAATATAATTATAATTGCTTTGCATTTTTCAATAAAGTAAGCAAACAGCGACCGAGGTGGGTTTCTTTTACTAAAGTATTGTTATGTCGGTGCTAGTGGGAGACAGAGTTGGGATTCTATTATGTGGATGTCGGGTGGGATTTTGGTAATGAAGATGTATGAAATTTTGGCTTAAGAGATATCTTGATAATCATTATGAAGTATTTGTTTATAATTTATTTAATCTGAAGAGTTTGATAGATTATGGGTAATTTTCATATTTAATTTAAATTTATTAAAATTGTTTGAAGTTATCGGGTCTTAATTAAGAGTTCGAATAGGGTTTGTTAATTAATGGGTTTAAAGGGCCCTACAAATTCATAAAAAATTCTAGAGGGTTTAGGATGTCACTAAGTTTAAGTGTTTCAAGTTTCAAGTCATTCTGAGGTGTGCCCTAACTCCTAGAATTTCATTAAATCTGCTAGACAGGTCCTTAATTATTGTCCTTAGGATGCCACTAAGTTAAATAGATTTAAATTAAATGTTATCGTCTAACCCTTAGGGTAACATAAAAGCAGATGCAATACAATATAACTCATCATGTCCTTAGAACTAGGAGAGCCTAAACTAAGTGTTTGTGCATCCTACACATACAAAGGAAGACTAGACAGTAATTAGATGAAATTAACGATGTGATTAGTGAATGATTGGAGTCCAATCATCCACTACTCCTCCCCCCATGAATGATATTCACATGCTAGATCTATGTTTAAAATTTCACTAATTGATCTCTCAAAAATTAAAGGATTTATGATAAATATAATTTTTTAAATAATTTAAAATGCATATATATTAACCAATATAATTATAGAAGTTTTAAAATAAGTTGATAAAAATAATTCCAAATATCTAATTGAGAGATCCACTAACCACCAAAGGGAAGCTTGAACAAAGTTTCAAAATAAATTTTTTATTTGAAAATAATTAAAATGTTAATTATTCAAATAATATTTAAATAGTTAAGTATTTAAATAACAGGAAAATAATTAATAAAAATTAATTTTTAATATCTAAAAATAATTTTAAATGAAAGTACATATTTTTTTGAAAATTTGAGGTATTTAACAAAATATTGGATTTAACATGAATTAGTTATGAATTATTGTAGTTTAAGGTAAATATAAAGTATTTTAAAATAATCTAAAATAATTAATGTTTTAAAAAAATTATTTATTTATAAAATTAATTATCAGAGCCTCAGGGATTTACAATAATTTAAAAAAAGTAATAATTATAAAATTATTAGAAAATAACTTAAATTTATATTTAACTGATATATGTTACACCTATCATATATGATCAAGGATACAATTGTATACTTGTTGAGATTGAAATTGTACTCAAAAAGTTGAACGACGAATCATACCTCATTTGTATATATTTCAAGCATCATATATGCTATATTAGTTCTCTTAATGAAATAAAATCATCTCATAGTTAGGCTTGTATCACTTCTAATTTAATTTAGGGTATCGACAATGATTAAGAAATTGTATTTATATTTTCTCATAATCTTGATGGTTAATAAACCTAGCTAGCAATGAAAAATCTTGTCGCATTACCATTATATTTTGAAATATCAATCATATATAGATGACTATTCATATCATTCTCAACTCACCATTTCCTCTTTAATAGCAATCATTAATGAATAATAATGAATGATGTAAGTATATTATGTTGTTCTTATTCTTTTTCTTCATATCTATGTGAAAACATTGAGTTAATGTTGAATATTGAAATCAAAAATGAATTTTGCATGAATGTAAGCCCCCAAATCTTAATGTGATTGATAAGCTTTATGAGCCTCATTCGTACCCATTTGATACAAGAATTAAAGGCTATGTTGGACAAGTTGCACTCTCTCTCTCTCTTTTTATTTTAGTGTATGTTTGATTATGAAAGGCTTATGAAGAACTGTTAGAAGGTTCTTGTGCAGTCTCCTTTATACTTCATGTAAATGTGTTTTCATATGTTTAATATGCAATGTGCTTCTTCATCAACCTTCCTTACCAATGTTAGTGAATGTTCATATGTGTTATTATGATTTTTCTCATATATTCTACAATAATGAATCTCCATGTTCGATGTTGTCGAATTCTCTTCATGCTTCATGTGTAGTTACTCTTCATGCTTCATGTTAGAAAACTCTTCTAATGCTTCATGTTCTATAGTGATATGCATGTGTTAGATAAGTGCAAATATTGAATTATTTATTATTTAAATTCTTGTTTATTTGCATTTCTTTTTTGAATAGCCTCTACACTCACCCTATGTTTACTTTTGCTTTGTTATTTGCGAGGTATATCTGGAGCTATTTGGATAAAATGAGCTTGGACAACAGATAGGAGTATCAGTCGCCCTCATTAATTTCGATGGGGGCGCTATGGGTGGAATCACCGGGTCATAGCCCCGATATTATAAGTTTTCTTAATACTTAGAAGCCCTTAGGGAGCTTATTTATTGTGCGATTCCCCAACCTTAGGGCCTTGTAGAAACTTCATTTTTCTTAGATTGCCTCTTATTTATTATAGAACCCAAAATCCATTTACACATGTGCATGTGTCCAAAGGGTTAGAATAGAAACAATATCACTCATTCCATATCACATTAGTGACATTTAAGGACAAAAATAAAGGATGAGTCTTAGAGAAAATAGACTTAGGATGCGTGCACCCTTTAGGAGAGAAATATTAAACATAAAAAAACTTATTGACATTTTATCTTAGGATTAGTACGCATCATTCATCTAGTCTTAATCATAATTAATCAATGACCAAAAACCTCCGATAAAATAGTAATAATCTAGACGAAATTGCATAAAAAATATACTTAACTTTTGTTAATCAAATCATAACTAACATACACAATCACTAAAAGATAGAATTTGAATATAAACTTGAACTAAATTTAATTAAAATATTAATCACCCCTTAATCAAATATTAACTAAATAAAATTCTTTAAAGATGAAATTAAGTTTAAGAGTTATAAAATAGGAGAATAAATCTAAAGTAAAATATGCTAAAATAAAAGACTTATAAAGCCCAAACTATAATTCATTAAATCTTCTTATAATTACATACACAATCTTAAAATCCTTCTAAGAATTAGAAATAAATAATAACCTAAAGATTAATAACAATAAATTATTCCATTTAAAATCAATTAATCAACCTCTGATCTTTAACCAACTAAATTATCTTAATCGGTTGCTATTAGGTAACCCAGGCCTATAAGGCTTTTAAGTTAGCCCCAAGGAGGGTGAAATAAACCATACGACCTCGATGAGCAACAAAGGTGGTAATCACTAAACACTAAAAATGACTTGTTAAAACTAACACTAAGATATTAATATTTAAACTTGAATTAAAGCTTTACTTTGACCTTTAACAAATCATAACAGAACGCAACTTTACCTAAATTATCCTATATAGGACACATCCAAACTACACAGCCTGCTGCACACACTAGAGCATATTTATTTGGATAACCCAGTCTAGTCTTAGGTTAGGCCATTGGTGTGTTTTGGTGTGATGCAGGAACCTTGCCTGGAGGATATCCTTAGTGTGTTTATTTACTTTCTGTACTCTGGATGTCATGCATGCTTCTTTATAGACCTTACTTCACAATGCACCTTGTCTACATGCATGTATCATATCATTATTACTCAAGTGAAAATGTCAAAGTAAAATGTACCTTGGATGCTTATAAAAGAAGATTCAAAGTAGAATGCGCCTAGGTGTAAATGTATGTGCAATAGTCAACTGTAAATGTAAAGTGTCTAGAATGTAACTAGATTGAGTTGTATACATTCATTGAGTTGTAGAGGCTTATAAATATTTGCTTATATGCATACATATAGGGTTCCAAAAGATAATCCCTCTCTTTCAAAGGGTGCTCTATTTTGGAATCCTATAGAGGAGTGGGGCCAGAAGATAATAGGTAAGTATATTTAAACCCATATTATATAGGAGTAGAAAACCAGGCTTGTTGTGTTGGAGCCTGGCCACCTTATTTTATTGCAGACCCTGGGTTATATGTATATTCTAAAGAAATGAAAAAATGTTTATTTATGTATTTGTTTCATGCATCATACATGGCGATAGATAGAGACATTTATATATTTAAATCAATATACTTGATTCTTTAGGATAGAGCCATCCTTCTTGCATTCATAAGGTGACTGATTGTGTTTGGGATGTTAGCTGGCAGCTCACCTCAGGCAAGCATAAGCCCAGATTGTACACCCCTCAGTGTGTCTCCTCTAACTTCTAATAAATTTTGAATTGTTCATTCCTCCTAAGAAAATAAATTCAATCTTTGATCTTCTAAACTCAAAATTTTAATTACATATTTATACATTTAAAAAAATAAGTTTAATCATCACTAAAGATAAGGAGAATTATTTATCCCCTTTGGAATAGAATATAGGAACCCCTTCTCTACACCAAACCAAGAAGAGAATAATATAACATCCTTAATCAATGGTTTTCCTGGGTCGAGGCCTAAGATGTAATTAACCACAAGGCTTGCGCCCGTAGAAAATCGATTCCCACATCAAATAAATCCCATGCAAGTTGATGTATCGAATGGGGGAAATATCGTGACTTTGATCAGGTTATATATATTATTACCCATCGAGGTGTGTAGGTGAAAGCCACATTCCTCCATGGTTAATCGTATATATGATCTCATCTTCTCTTCCATTGGCCTACTTGTGTAGAGTGTAAGGCCTACAATCATTTTATCCTAAAGGATAGTGTGATCATACTCTTTGCATTCTATTCTCGGCTAAGCAGAATCCTTTCGGAGACCCACACCATCTTGATCATCATTTTTATGTTAATTATATTATAGGTCAATCTACATGTCTAGTAGATTAGTCATCCTTGATCTTCATCATTGTTGGCTCTAACTGCCTTCAGTCAAGTCCAAATCTTTCACATTTTGCATTCTTGCGTGTAGTAATATTTTGAGTCATCTTTCATCACCCAAGTTTGTTATTGATCTTGGAATTTGATTTAGTGACACTACCAAAAATTTAGTCATTTGCAGAGGCATAATCCACTGCAAAATAAGACAAATTTGTCACAATTCCTTATTTATGACGGATTTGCAATGGAATTGAATCTACTGTTAAAACCTGCATCACAAAAGTATTTACCATGTAACAGACCCATCACAAATATTTTGTGATGGATTTGCGGTGGATGTGCGATGGAAAATCAACTACAAATTATAGAAGAATATCTGTCGAGCATTGTGACAAAAAATCTATCGCAAATCAGCCGCCCATTATGACAAAAATTTTTTGAAAGTTCATGAGGGTTGTAAAACCCTAAAGAACTAGCCTGAGGCTAACTAAGAGGGGAGTGAATTAGTGTTCTAAGAATTCTTAAACAAAAAGAAAAATCTTTTTATTTTTTTTGAATATTTTAAAAGCAAACAACTTGTGCAGAAGTAGATTACAAAATTAGAGATTTTAACCATAGAATAAATCACAGATAAGTGCAAAAATAAAATAAGAAAAAAATAAAAATAAAGAGCACACTGAATTTTATAGTGGTTTGATCAAATATGACATACGTCCACTCTCCAAAAACCTGCTTTCTAGGTATTGCACTAATCAGTTAGTGTCAATCCTTTTGCCCCCACAGCAGGGCAAAGAAGCCCTTATAAAATCACTACAGGAAAATTTATTGTTACTAGCAGACAAAATCAATCGGTAACAATAAAAATCCACGGAAAATTGAAGATTTTTGGTGGATTTCTGACGAAAACCTCTTCGACAGTAATTCACGCATCGGAAAAAAATAACCGGTCGAATTAATCCACTGGAAATATTTTTGGTGGATTTTTACGTAATTTTGCCAAAAACTTTATGGAAAACAATGACATTTCTTTCGCTGAATACCAGCATTTTATCTTCTGGTATTTCCGGTGGAAATTTCAGCCAGAAATACCGACGGATAATACGCCACAAGTAAATGACGTCCTTGTTACCGTCGAACATTATCGACGGACTAGCCACCGAAAAGTTTTGGTGCAAATACCACCGGAAAGTACAACGTATCATATTACCGACACCATTTTCGGTGGATTATCCACCAATAAACTGTAGCATAAACAAAAAAAAACCTACTTACCTTTAAAATCAGATTTCCACAACCTGCAAACAAAATATATAATAATATATACATTCATGGGCCACTTCTGATCAATAACATCCTTAATTACATTATAAAACATGTGCAAACAACAAATAAATAAACATGTACACAATAAACATAAATAATAAAAGTAGAAAGGAATCCACAAGAGCATATTATAAAACATGTCCAAAACAACATCCTCCTCAGCTAATGCAGATGTCCACAAGAGTATATTATAAATCATATCCAAAACACATGAATACAAATATCCAAATTCGTAAAATAAATAAATAACATTTACTCTGAATTTATTTCCTCCTCAGCTGCTATACTCCTCCAACCTTTTCACGTATATGATCATTTCGTATCTTGTCTCTAAGAGTAAAGCACTCATCCACCTGAGCATCCTTATCTCTGCAACACTTAACTTAGTAATATGCTTCTCTTTTTACGGCCAATATTCTGCACCATAAAGCATTGTAAGTCTAACCACCATCTTATAGAATTTCCCCTTAAGTTTGAGGTGGACTTTTCTATCACACAATAAGCCCAATGCATTCCTTCACTTTAACAATCCAGCTTGAATTCTATTAATAATATCCCCATCTATTTCACCATCACTCTGAATAATAAACCAATATATAAAAAATGTGTACTCTTATTAAAGACTTGACCAGCCAAAGTCATAATTCCCCTACTAGATCTACAAAAAACAACAACAATATCAAGCCTTTATCCCACTACGTGGGGTTACATGAATCCATTTTCTCCATTGTGTCATATTAAAAGTCAAATGCTCGTTTAAATCTAATAAAGAAAGATCATTTCAAATATTTTCTAACCAAGTTTTTTTAGGTCTACCTCTACCTTTATTAAAATAAGTCAACTCTAAGACCTCTACTTTTCTAACCTGGTCATCGGGAGGTCGCTGTTTTGTGTGACCAAACCATCTAAGGCGACTCTCTCTAATCTTATCTTCCACTAGAGCTACTCCAACATTTTCATGAATTTGCTCATTTCATATCCTATCTCAAAGGGTAAAGCCACTCATCCACCTGAGCATCCCCATCTCTGCAACACTTAACTTATAATTATGCTTCTCTTTTAACGGCCAACATTCGGCACCATAAAGCATTGCTGGTCTCAATTTTAGATCTACATAAATGAAAGCCTTTAAACTCTAAGGTTGATCTCTATAATTCAAGTTTTCCTTCCACTCCCTCTTAAGTCTTATCAACAAGAAGAATATCATAAGCAAAAATTAAGCATACACCAGGGTACAATCTCTTGCAAATGTCTGGTGAGAATATCCATGACTAAAGCAAAAGGGAGAAAGTTACCTTCACACCAAGCGAACATCGTCGAAGGTGAAAACTCGAACAAGCATGAGGGAACATCGCCCAAGGAGCGAAGGGAATGTCATCGTCGAAGGAGGGAAGTCAAACACCCATCGTCAAAGGTCAAACAGTGAGGGAATGTAATCAGAGTGTCATCAAACAGAGAGAAAAAGCTGAATGAAATGAGCAACCAGGCATGGATGGCACGAAATAGGGCCTTTACCAGCAGTTTTTCTGGCGGCTAATCTGTCAGTACTATTACCAGTGGATATTATGCCGGTAACATTTCGTCGACTTTAAATAAGCCAACATAAATTATGCCGGTAATTTTGTCTGTAATTTTATGCATGAAATGCATCGAAAAACAAAAGTTTTTGGCAAAATTTTGGCGTAAAAGTCCGCCGGTATGTTAGTGATGGTAAATTCGCTGGAAATTCCGCCTTACCATTACCGTCGGAAATTTCGTCGATTTTATCACTGATATTTCTGATGTATATTTTTTGCCAGATATTATGATGGTAATGGGATGTTTGCCTGTAATGAATCTTTCCATCGACTCGGAGAGGCACAGAACCTTGAATCTTTTTTCACCCTCCTCATGAAGGAAAAAAACTCGAAATCCTTTTACTCTCACCTGGAGTTGGTAAAGAACCATGAATCATTTTACTTCCACCTAGAGTAGGTAGAAAACCTTGATCTAATGCTGATGATCATCTCCCTAGAGCCACCAAGGAACCCAGGATGAAGATTGAAGAAGACGATCAAATCCGTCCTTGGAGCAACCTTTGTGAATCCTCTGATAAATTCCCCCTCACAAGATTCTCTCTCTCTCTCCCAAACTCTCCTTCTCCTTCTCTAAGCTCTATTAGGTTAGAACAATAGCAAAAGATTTGCTAAGAAGTAATTAAGATAACTTAAATACGAGGCTTCCAAAAAAAGCCCTGATTTCAATTTTGCATCAAAGATTATCTATGACGATCCTACGATCGTCCTGTACGATTAGCACAAAACAGCCTTTTCAGCAGGACGATCACCTTTGCTCTGTACGATCAGTAGAAATATTTTATATAGAACATCCCATATGATTGTTGGATCATCTAGGATGATTAGTTTAATATGTGAGGCAATCAACATACTGTCCCACAACAGTCGTCTAGGATGATCTCCTGGATGATTAGAAGAAAATTATGGTTTTGTCTTGGATGATAGGAGAACATCCTATGAAATATAAAAGATCGTCCACGACAATCCAAGTAGATCCTTATGTACAAAATGATTGACCAATCTAACCATAATTAGTCTCCTAATCAATGAATTATTTTAGGCATGATTCATGAATTATCCAAGATGATATAAATCATCTTGTATGATAAGAACATATTTTAAATTATAAAATCTTGCAAAAATAATGATTGGCGGCTATCTATCTCAATCTGTATGGATTTTCCTATATGAAATGAATCATCCAGGATAATTAGTTAAGAAAACTTAATTATCAGGGATGCCCTAAATAGGGTTTGTGTTTTTAACTGATTATCCAGGATGATTTAGAATCGTCCTATATGATATGATCAAAAAATAGAAAACTCTTTAACTCACTAAATTTCTCCCCGTGAGTGTGTGTGTGCAAGGTTACTTATCTTCATGATCCATCACAAAACATTTAACTCAAGATAAGGTAAAATATGCATTGAAATTGAAATTACAGACTGACTCAATCCTTGTGTACCTGAACTTTAAGCAGATATGCATTGCAAGTGATCTTCTGGATTTGAAAGATTAGTAGACACGACAACCAAAATAGATATGCAATAGTAGCAGTAGAAAAGAAATAAGAATTTTTGTTATCATCAAAATCACAGTGCTTGGATCCAAATTTGCAACATTTCCATCACAAACAACAATACTAAATCATCGTATCAACATTTGCGACAAAATTTCCATCACATTTCTGCTGGATACCTATAGCATAAATAAAAAATAGCTCCTACTATTTGTATTGAGCTTTCCAACAATCCAAATCCAAACAGTTTAAATGTAATAATTAAATACAGTAATAAAAAGTAATAATAATCTAACAATGACATTCTAATAGCTTAAATAAATAACCACATTCTATAAAATTCTATAATTGTTATAACATTGTTAAAGTTTCACTAGTGCTTATACATCAAAAAAAAGAAAATGGATCAAAAATATTTTTACAGACACTCTAGAAGAAATCTATATCCTCGCTTTCATGCTCGGCCGATGCAGATGAAGGTTGATTTTCATCAATCTGCTTTCTCAATCTTCTAAGCTCATCTAGTATCTGAATGTTCTTGTCTGCCTATGTTTTTCAAACATTTTCTAACTTTGCTATCAAGTTAGCCACATGTTGCCTATATAAACTCTCATGGCTGCCTGCGGAGTAGCGGTAGTAGAAGAGATTGCCCCTCATACGCATAGTCTTGCAAGCATAATTCATAAGCATGTTCCTTCTGCATTCCACCTACCACTTGCGACTAAGTGCGGCAGTTAGAAATATCTAATGATTCCCCATTGAAACCCTCACCTACTGCAGCCTGGCTCTCTCGAAGCCTTATATACTCATCCTAAAAAATATATCATTAGATTAATCATCATATAATCGTCACTTATAATATTTTTGTAAGTATTATATCCTTATATACTTACATATGCCCTCCTAGTTCACTCATCCTCCCACTTTTACTCCTCATGGGGAACTCAACTGTAGTGTGTTCTCTTCCAAGCATCTCCTTCTGCAATATACTTAGATTAGCATGCACAAAAAAAGAAATTATTAAAATATATTAAAATTCTTATCAATCATCATCTATGCTCAGTGTGTGGAACTGAGCTCCCAGTATTGAAAGAGCTACCTATGCCCCCGATGTTAGAAGCACTATTGAGCTCTGCCCATAAACCCTCTCCAATCCAAACTGGTCACTCGCCTATCCTTCTAATGCGAGTGAATATGACAAGTAGATGAGCTTCTCTACATTTCTCAAAAATTTTATGATACAAGTACCATGCTCAGGCAACCAATATAAATCTAATTATTTATAATAAATTAAAAAATATATTCATTATTAGTGTAATAAACTATGAAAAGATGTTAATAATATTACAACTTACTAATCTCAAACTCCTTGAACCACATGTCATGCACTTTCTTTAGGATTTTCTTCCAAGAGCATATGAGCATCAAACCTGCTTCGTATGATATCTCGTATCTTGTATGTTGGTTACTTTGATAGATAAAACCTACACAAAATATTTAGCTGAGGAATATTATTTCTTAAATGTATGCATAATATAAAATATATATATTTACATACATGTCACCCTCAGGTTAAATCAGCATGTACGCATCTATAATCGGTGTTGCGGCATCCTACATGGAAAGCCTAGTTGTAGTTGGGATGGAAGCTCAAACTACATAGGGCTGAGGGGGATGGTGGGTAGTAAAATGGAAGAATGTATGGTGGATAGGGATAAGTAGCATGGAATCCATGAGATGTTGGTGGGGGTAGTAATGGTAAAAAGGAGCTGTCTGTGTATGGTCTAGTGATGGAAAGCGGGGGTCTCCAGAATAAAATGGAGGACTCCCTACAGGAGGAGTAGGTAAAAGGGGGGCTTGGATGGGTATGAGTGGTAGTCTATGAAGAGGATGTCCCCTCAATACCTCTACCCCTACTGGATCCTCCACTGGTATTCTTCTTGAGCTTGAAATATTTATCATAGTCCACCAATGGGGCTTATCACCTCTATAAGACATATGAAAAAAATAGCAATAATTTATTTATTTATAAAAATGTAGTGAATAACTAAATTAAATACAGGAAAAGGAACTATTGTATGTATGCTAACATGTAAAATTTAAAAGATTTTCTCTGGAGGAAGATTGTTGGGGGTGAGTATCACGGGCCATCATGAGTAAGGTTAGGAAGATTAACTAAATGGAATAAATCATCTACACATAAACCTAATCTTACATTCCTTGGTTCTATGAAAAAGGTAAGATTTGTATGGTCAAAATATTTCTAGGCTTCTATGATGGATGTGTTAGAATGCATACTTGTTAGCTGTGTTCCTTCTATCATCTCATATGTGAAGCAGAGCTTATAGATGCATACAGACGTTGCAATTCGGGAATGATGGGTAAGTAGAATAATTCGATTGACTGGAACATCCTTATGCTTTTTTTAACCCTAAATTTGGTTTAAACTGTAGCCATTATAATGATTATATATAATTTCAAACAATTTATCCTTGTAGTATAACATGTATCCATTAACACAATAATATATTTTTATAGCTGTCAAACCATGTTTGAAAACTAATTTTTTAGTCCGGTATAAATATGTTTGAATTATATTATCTATCAGGTTGGTTTACTTAAATAGGCCAATGAATTGATTAAAGTATTCTCTGGGTACATTATATTATTTCATTATGCTTAACATCTTCGTAACAATAAATAAATTAAAGTGAGTAGTACACCCATTCTAAATTGATAATTGTGTACTATGTAATAAATCATAATAGCTTTGTACCTCCTTATTCTAGGATTCTTTTATATATTATTGAAGGTGTGGCCCAGTTACATTATAAATCAAGTCCTCAAATGTCGTAACTCTATCTTCCTTAACTATATTAGAACTTATAGATGGGCTGCACTGAGAGTCGAAATGAGGCTCATACTAACAAAGTGAAGTTTAATACCAATATTTTGGCATGAATTCTCTGCAATATAGATTAATAGTAACCTCATCTGGTGTAACATAAGCTTGATTTTTGTGTTTGAAATATCGACAATGAAACCTACTTGAATGAAATAATTCACTCCATTGAAAAAATTCATCTGTTAATATCTTGTGTCCAGGCAACATTCGATCATACATCTAACTTCTATACTTTTGAATATGTTACAATCCAAGATCCCGAGCACTTGATTTTGATGATGACAAATAATAATTACTGAATTAACATGTTCTTCCTCAAAAATTATAAATGTTTATTCTTGTTTGTGAGCACTAATATTTCAGGTAAGATATTAATCACTCAAGACTGCTGGAGACTCAAGACTGGGTAGAATAGGATGTACAAGAACTTGTATTTTTATTTTTTTTAATTTTTTCTTTTGTTGATTCTTCCATAAAAGCATGTATGTAAAAGGAGTGACCCTGCACACACACACAGGGGGAAATTTTTTTTTAGAAGAATTTTTTTTAAAATTAAAAAATAATAATAAAATAATAAATCATACTGTACAATATTTCATTAATACTCAGGCTAATGGCTAAATTCTGAAAGATTAGTTTTGTGAACTAATCGTACTATATGATATGTATCGTACTGTATGATTTATTTCTATTCAAAAATTGTAGCCGCCAGAATAACTTTGGTAAAATTTTAAATTTTATTTTTGAACTAATCGTTCTGTACAAGTATAATCATACAGTACAAATATTTGAAATCTTGCCAAAATTATCCCCCATAATCAGGCAATTAAATTATGGTTTCTTAATTACAGTCAATCGTACTGTATGATACAAATCGTACTATACGATGAACAGAGATGATTTTTATCATCCCATATATCATACCAGACGAAACCATAATTTTTTGTACTAATCATCCCGAATGATATTTAGATCATACAGGACGTTGTTCTGAAAATGAATTGTTCATTCTGTACGAATGGTATAGTGCGGGATGATGAACAGAGATGATATCATTTGCCCCATAGAATGTCTCGTACGAACAGTTGAAAAATAAGGGGATCGTCTAATAAGATCTATGGATCGTACTGTATAATATTCGTAAAATTTGTGAATTGTTCGTCTGCATTCGTACTGGATGGAACTATTTTTGAACAGATCGTATTGTACGATATTGGATCGTACTGTACGAACAAAATCATCAAATTGGAATTTTTAGGGTTTTTTAAGCCTAATTCAAGAGGACTTTTTTTTATTATTATTCATTGGGAAGTGAGAAGGCCGTGGTTGACAGAAGAAGGAACTCTTGAGATTGAGCTTTTGGAGAGATCCAAGGTTTGTGAGAGGAAGGTGAAGGTGAGCTTAAGCATGAGGGAGAAGGAGTGTGAGGGGATCACTCGGTTGCACCGAGCTAGCTGCATGCTTGATCCTCTTGTGGCCTTGGTGAGTCTTGAGAACTTCTTTTGGAAGAGAGGCTTCAAGGTCAACATTTTCAGGGCACTCTGCCATCTCCAAAAGGGAGAAAAAGGAGAAGGTTTGTTGCCGTCACCGAGAGGGTGACATAGCTTCTAGTATTTTGCCACAACGGGGAGGTGAAAGTGAGTCTTGTAAAGGCTTCTCCGCCTTACTGTGGGAGCAAAAGGAGAGCAACTTTTAGTACTGCAATTCTCAGAGTGGAGGACTACGGGGAGTGGACGTAGGTCAAGTGACCAAACCACTATAAAATTTTTGGTATGCTTTTTCCATTTTTACCACACCTTATTTTTCACGCATTTATTTACTATTTTAAATTGCTTGGTGAAAAATCAAATTTTAATTTTGTATTGTGAGATTTGCAATTGTGTCTCCAATATTATAGTTGTGAACGAATCATTAGCTTCTATATTCAACTTGTTAGATTGTTATTTTAAAAAAATCAAAAAATTAGAACTCCTGTTTAGGATTAATTTTTTAAAAATACTAATTCACCCCCCTCCCTCTTGGCGCATCTCGTTCTATCAAGTGGTATTAGTGCTAGGTTTCAAAATAGTGTTTTAGAAAATCTAGAAACATAAGATCCATGGCACATTTTGATAACCGTAACATTGCTGAGGGTTCTTCTATAACTCGTCTACCTTTATTTGACAATATACCGTTTGATTTCTAGAAAATTTGCATGTCTACATTTTACAGTCTATAGACTATCACATGTGAATGTTGGTTAAAGAAGGTTACACTGCACTATTTCGTATCTTGAATGGTGTTAAAACTGAATTATCTTTTAATGAATGGAGCAATGAGGATAGAGAATTCTCACAATTAAATGCTAAATGCTTAAATTATTTCTTTTACACATTAATATCAGAAGACTATATACGAGTGTCTACTTGTAGTACTGGTAAGAAAATTTGGGATAGACTGTGTATCACATACGAAGGAACCAGTAAGGTCAAACAATCTAGGTTAAACATATTGTTACAAAAATATGAATTATTCTGCATGAAACCTAGTGAAACTATATCTGAAATGTACACTAGATTCACCTAGATCGTGACATGCTTACATGCTTTAGGGAGAGAGTTGTCTAACTCTAAAAAAGTTAATAAAATACTGTGATATTTGCCTAGCACATATGATGCAAAAGTTACTACAATAACTGAGCCCAAAGGTTTAAGTGTTTATTCAATTAATAATTTGCTTGGGTCACTCATTGCTTATGAGCAAGGAGTGAGTCAATGACAAAGTGATGCAGGTGAAAAGAAGAAGGAGCGAATGGTGGCTCTAAAAGTGAATAATTCTGAAAGTGACAGTTCTGCAGCAGAGGAAGATGACGACATAGCCATGATGAATCGTCAGTTCAAGAAGTTTTTGAAAAGAAAGCAACGGCGTCATCAAAGCAATTAGAACAATGGTAAAAGCTCAAAGAATACTAAAGTTGCATCTGACATAATTTACTTTGAGTGCAGGAAACCAGGTCATCTCCAAGCTGATTTCCCCAACATTAAAACTCATCAAACCAAGGAGAAGTGCAAGGAAAGGTCAAAATTCAAGAAGGGAAAATTTAAGACACAAAAAGCTTTTTGGGCCGACTCTACTTAAGAATCATCAAAAGAAGAAGCAGAGGAGGAGGTAATGAATTTATGTCTTATAACTAATGATAACCTTGATCAATTAGATCTTGATGAGGTATGTTAACTTTCTTATGATGAACTGCTAATTATTTCTAAAAAGATTCATGACTCGTATAGAAAGTTAAAGAAAATGTATGCTAGTCTTAACACTAATTTTAGTACTTTATAAAAAGAGCATGCTAATGTAGTTAAAGAATTTTCTGACTTGGATAGAGATCACATGTCCCTGATTGATGAATTTGATGCATTAAACAAGAAGCATGTTGAATTAACTACTGTACATGATTCCTTGAAATCATCACATATTGAACGAGATAGTGCATTTAAGGAATTAGAGGAACTTGCATCTAAGCTAGATAGTAGTGAGCATGCTTTGAAATTCAAAATTACTAGTCTTAAGAAAGAAAATAAGTTTCTAAATGTAAAAATTCATGCATTTGAGAATAATAAAACACCTCCTACATTTGCTGAATTTTATAAACCTTCATTACCTGAAAATTCTCATTCAAAATCATCACAGCATGCATCATCCAGACCCAGGAAGAGGCACTATCACCCACATAGATTAGTGAACCCATTTCCCGGTGTTAGGTGTTACTCTTATGGCATGCTAGGTCACATAACCCGCACTTACATAATTCACTATAGGACACATCTAGTGTGGAGACCTAAGCAGCATTCATCACATCATAACATGCATTCCTCGCATTCATACAAGCATAAGGTGGAACCCAAACTCACTTGGGTTCCCAAAACTAATCTTTGATTGACATTATAGGGATGCTCTCACAAAAGACCTAGTGAGAGCATGTGGTACCTGGATAGTGGCTTCTCGAGACACATGACTAGAGACATGAAGCAGTTTGTGACACTAGAGGCCAGGTCAGGAGGCAAGGTGACTTTGGGAGACAACACCACCGGGAAAGTGGTGGGCTCAGGTATCATTGGAAATTCTAAAAATTTGGTAATTGAAAATGTTCTCTTAGTTGATGGTTTAAAGAATAATCTTTTAAGTATCATTCAACTATGTGACAAGGGTTTTGACATAAAGTTTCTTTCTAACAAATACATGATTAGCTTAAATGACACACTTGTGTTAGAAGAAAAATGTATAAATAATGTTTATATGTTAGATTTGAACTGCATTGAAAACTCAAACCCTTTATGTCTGAAAATAATAGTTGATGACTCTTGGCTATGGCATAGGAAACTATGACATACTAGCATGAAAACACTTAAGAACATCACTCAAAAAGACCTAGTTAGAGGCATACCTAAGTTAGACTTTACTAAGGACCATCTATGTGATGCTTGCCAACTAGGAAAATAAGTAAAATCATTATTTCATTCAATCAAGGATATCAACACCACTAGGCCACTAGAAACTCTTCACATGGACCTATTTGGACCTGTTAGTATAGCTAGCCTAGGAGGGAAATCATATGGATTTGTAATAGTGGATGACTACTCTAGGTTTACTTGGGTAAAATTCGCAGCCCATAAGAGTGAGTCATTTAAAGAATTTAGAACTTCCTCCACATGAATTCAAAGGAAATTAGGATGTGTAATTTCAACAATCCATAGTGATCACGGTGGAGAATTTGAGAATCATAAGTTTGAATCATTTTATTAGGAGATAGGAATAGAACATAATTTCTCTACCCCTAGGACTCCCCAATAAAATAAAATAGCTAGAGAGAGAATGTCCAGGTTTCTAGAGAGAGAAAGTGCTTATTTTTTTAAATTTTAATCTTCCCGGGTTTTCTGCCAACTCTTTGGCATAGAGTTCGGGCATGGTGGAGGGAGGCCACCGGCCATCTATGCCATCGTCAGAGATCGGTAATCTTCGGCGCCTGAGTTCTGACCTTGATATAGAAGAGGAGAACGTCCATCGACGGAAGGCAAGAGGAGAACTGGTAATCACAGAAAGGTCTGTTGAGCATCAGCAAAAGTTTGTTCATGTTGAAGGTAAGGGAAAGAATGTTATTACAATGAAGGATTGTGAGTTTAATGATTTTCCAGATTTAAAAAGCTTCTCTCCTGATCTGGAGGCTTCATCATCGGGTATGAAGATCTTTGTTAATTTCTATGGGAATTTAAATGCAATCTCTGTCTCTGACAGCAAGATAAATGTGAATTCCCTTTCGTCGGTTGGCAATGGTTTTCATATCCCAATCAAGTCACCAGCTAATTTAGAGAGGAACGAATCTTTGGGAAATCAAATGAATAACAACTCTAATTTGGTGGAAGTGTGGAATTGTTTGTCAGCGGAACGGGGTGATTGTGTGGAGAATCATGTGAATTCTGTTCGATCAGAAGGTAGCCCTCTAAGATTGAAACCAGGCATATTGGATAATGAGGAAGCGGGAGTAGACAAGGTAGCTGATGGTTTTCTCAAGAAAACTATTTCTATAACGAATACTAATCCTTGGAGAACCAAGCCATACATTAAGTTAAACTTTAATGCAGAGGATGTAGTGATTTCTGAGGATGGTAAGGCAGTGAAATTATGTGAAGATATGGAGAATTTGAATGCTAGTAGGTTATCTAATTCCTTAGTGTTCAAAGTTTTTGGAAAGGAAATTCCTTCACACTTGGTGCCATGGGAAGTGAGACGGCAATGGAGTAAACTTGGTAATTTCCACTTCACTTCACTAGGTAAAGGCCGGTTTTTGTGTTCTTTTAAATCCAATGAAGTAATGGAGAAAGTTCTAACTGGAGGGCCATGGTTTGTGAATAGGCACATAATTGGTATGGAAAAATGGGAGCCAGATTTTTCACCGTTAACCATGAAAGGATTAACTTCTACAATATGGATTTGGATGCCACACCTCCCTCTTCATTGTTGGGATGAAAAGAACATAGCAAGGATTGCTTCTATGATAGGTAAACCTCTCACGCTTGATGGGAATTTATTCCAATGGGGTAGATGTGAATTTGCATGAGTTTGCGTTAGGGTGAAGATCGATCAAAGAATTCCGTTAGGAGTGTGGGTGGATAGTATTTAAGGAAGGATTTTTCAAAAAGTGGAGTACGAAAAAATCCCATCCTTGTGCTTCCAAGGTGGATTGATAGGCCATGTTAAAGTTGAATGTAATAAAGCTTGTGATGTTCCTAAGGAAGTAGTGGGAGTTAGTAATGAAGGTGGAGAAGTGGCTGCTGTGGAGAAGGAAACAGAAATAATTGATTCTACTACTTATGGTCCTTGGGTTCTAGTTAATAGAAATAAAGGAAGAAGGGTTGGCCCGTATAGAGATGTTATTAAACCTGCAAATATGAAGTCTGAGAACGAAAAAAATGTTCATAATCATGGTTTGCAAATGAATCAAAAGGCTGCTCTCAAGTAGGAAAGAAGCTTGCTGTCCAAGATAGGGAAATGTATCATAAAGTTGATGGTGGAAAGACTTGGAGAATAAAAATGGGGAGGAGATTATTGTGAAGATGGCTACTACTAAACCTGCTATTGGTATAAAGATTCTGGAATCAAATGAACCCACTAAGGTAACGACTGTAGGTGGAATTGAGGAAACAGAACATGATCCTTTAGTTGTTGGGTTACTTGTTTCAGCCAGTGCAGGGGGTGATCAAGGCAGAAATGAAGATGGGAAGGGATGCCTACGAACTCAAGTAGACCCAAATGGATTGCTTGCGAACTCAGGTATTCCCTATCTTAAATCTGACGGAAATCTTAGCAGGGAACTCAATTCACTGAGTAATGAGAATATTGAAGTTTTGGGAGCACATGAGGTAGAAGGTGCTGAGGAAGGAGAAATTTTTAGCAAAGATTTGGGAAGCAAAAGAAGCTTGATTATTCCTTGTAGTGGGGAGCCACAAACAAGTCAGATAGAGGGCATGGACCATTCGGAGCTGAAGATGGCTGTTAAGGAAAATTCTTCATCTGGTAAGAAAGTAAAGCTATTGAAAGAGGTCAAATCTTTAGGCTCTAGTAACATAATTGCACATAATAGAAAGATGGAGGGTGGAAAAGTTAAAAAGAATGGGGGTTTTACCTCTAATCTTAAACAATGATGTCTACACTTTTTTGGAATTGTAGGGGAGCCAAGAAAAAAGAGGCTTCCCACTATCTTCATAGTTTAGTAGGGGACTATGGTATTTTTTTCATTGGTCTGTTAGAAACAAAGTTATGCTCTCTGGATGCTTTAGAGGTAAAGAGAATCATTGGTAGTGAATGGGATTTCTCCCATGTCAATGCTAGAGGAAAAGCTGGTGGTATATTGGTTCTTTGGAGGAACAAAACGTCTTCCTTTAAGATCTTAAAGTCTTCTTCTCAATGTATTGTTGGTTGTCTTAAAAGTCCTAATGGTGATTTGAGGAATGTTTCTACTGTTTATGCTAACAAGGACAAATATGAAAGGAGGAAATTGTGGGAGCTAATTTAAGGCTACACTCAAAAGGACATGCCTTGCATTATAGGAGGTGATTTTAATTGTATACTTTCTAAAAGTGATAAGATGGGAGGGAAGAGGTTTGTGTTTTCTCAAGGACCTCAGGAGATGCAGGAGTTCCTTACTAATAATGATCTCCATGATATTGGGACTGCTGGACAAAAATTTACTTGGTGCAACAATAAAGAAGGGAATGCAAGGATATGGGAAAGATTGGATAGAATTTGCCTCAACACTAAAGCTTTAAGTTTGATTCCTTTTGCTCTAATGAAACACCTACCTAGAGTAGCCTCTAATCATTGCCCTATATTGCTTAACCTTAATTCTAATGTAAGGAAGTAGAAAACCTTCAAGTTTGAAAATGCTTGGTGTTCTTATGAAGCTTCTAGGGGTGTCATGACCAATGCTTGGAGTAAAGATGACTTTGGTGATTCATCTGACATACTTCAAAGGAAATTGAAAAGGTCTTTGAAAAACCTTTTCTTTTGGAGTAAAAGCAAGTTTAAAGACCTCAACAAGTACGAAGAGGAGCTGGAAGGGATATTTCATCCTTACAAGAAGAGGAAAGCAATAATGGTTTGGATTCAGCAAAACTATTGGTTTTGAGAAGGAAGGTGAATGATCTCAATGTGATGCTTGCTAGACTTGCTATATGGTGGAAGCAACGTTCTAAATCCCATTGGTTAGAACATGGAGATCGTAATTCACATTTTTTCCATGCATTTGCATCAGCTCGAAGGAACAACAATATGATTAAGCAAATAGTTGATGCCCATGGTCAACTTCTTACGGCTCGAGAGGAAATTCAAGCGGTATTTGAAGATTTCTTCAAGAAGAAATGGAGGAAAAGATAATGTCTGCTATCCAAGCTTCCTGGTTTTCTAGAAGACGGAATGCTGAGTGAAGTGCAGAAGTCTTTACTATCTACAGAAGTTACTAAACAGGAATTGCTCTCGGTGGTGATGAAAATGAACAACAACACTGCACCTGGTAATGATGGAGTGAATCCAGGTTTTTTTAAATACTTTTGGAGCATTGTGAATGAAAAGTGTGGAATGCTGTTTTTCAATTTTTCAAGACTGGTGTTATGCCAGATTATTGGAAGGAGACTTTGATTATTCTCATTCCAAAGAGCTCTAATGCTAACAAGCCAGGTATGTTCCGTCCTATAAGTTTGTGTCAAACGCTTTACAAGATGGTTGCTGGTCTGATTTTGAGTAGGCTTAGAACTTGTCTTCCAACAATTATTTCAAAAAACCAAGGTGCTTTTGTTATGGGTAAAATGATTTCAGACAATTGTCTTGTGGCTCATGAATTAGTCAATAAGCTGAAATTTTCAAAATCAAAACCTCGATTTATGCTTCTCAAACTTAACATGGAGCAAGCTTATGATAGCATGAGTTGGGAAATCCTCTATAGAATAATGTATGAGGTTGGGTTTTCCTATTGGTTTCATTAACCTTATTAAGGAATGCATTTGCTACCCACTATTTTCTATTATCGTCAATGGGGAAAAAAGTGGATGGATTAAGACAGAATGTGGTTTCAGGCAAGGGTGCCCACTATCTCCTAGCCTTTTTATTATTTGTTCTGAACTTTTGTCTAAAGCTTTTGTGGAAAGAGGCAATGACTTGGGTATTAAACTTGCTCCTAATACTCTAAAAATAAGTCACTTGCTTTTCGTGGATGATATCTTGATAGTAGCCAAAGCTTCTTGTAGAAATGCAAGGATTATTTTGTCTATTCAAGATGATTATAGTGGTTGGACTGGGCAAACCATCAACAAAAGCAAATCTATGGTCTTGTATGGCAGATCTATTTCTTGGTCCAAAAGGAAGAAATTGAAATACATGCTTGGTTACAGAATGGTGGAGGAGTTCAAATACCTTGGGGTCAAGATGGCTATTAGAAGATTGAAAGCAAGTGACTATAGAGAAATTTTAGAGAAGGCAATGGATAAGCTCAAGACATGGGGATCTAGAAATTTATCTATGGCTGGGAAGCTTGTGTTAATAAACTCAATCTATTCTTCCATCCCTTTATTTAGTATTGCTCATTCTTTAATTCCTAAAAGCATTCTCAAAGATTTGGATAAGTATTGCAGGAATTACTTACGGCATAAAGAGCATCAGTGTAATGGTATGCATTATATCCCTTGGGATAAGATGTGTACGCCGGTCAATCTTGGTGGTCTTGGCATTTAAGGGGCAACTGAGAGACAGGGTCCGGTTAGAGCTCGTGTTACTTGGAATTATGTTAAAAGGAAGGAGGGCCTTCTTACCAAATCTATAGCTACCAAATACGGGATGGATATATGGAACAGTGAAGTTAAGAGATATTCTTCTCCTGCTTAGCATATCATCAGAGATGGAGGATTGTTCTTAAAGCCTATTACAAGGTGGAAAATCTCTAACGGTGAAAGAATCAATATCCTTAATAACAATAGGATTCTTGATTGCAATTTGAACAGATGGCCAACAATGTGTGATTTTGCAAATCTAGAGAATAAAGACATTTCTTTTTTAATTAAAGATGGAAGATGGAATGAGGAATTGCTTAGCAAAATGTTCTCTGAAGACTTGAGAAAAATGATTCTAAGAACACCCATTAACGGAGGGGAGGAGGAAGACACCTTGGAACTAATGCATACTTACTCTGGTAAGACTATTACTTCTTTGCCTTATCAAGCTTCTATTAAATGTCCTGAAAATCAAAACAAATTGGGTTAGCTACGAAGACTGAAAATCATGCCTAAAGTATTCTTGTTCTGGTGGAGACTGGTTAACCAGGAAATACCTACGAAAGCTTGGATGTACAGAAGGAAATTATCTGAATCTGCTAACTGTCCGAGAGGTTGTGCTGCTATGGAGGATAGTGATCACATTGCAGTCAAATGTATAAAGCTCAAAGACATTTTTTCTTCTTTAAATAAGTGGGGTATCGTATTACCATGCTTCAATAATTTTACAAATTGCATTAATAAGATGGAAAAGATGGCGGACTCTAACCCAGGAATTGTTAAGCTGTACATTTCAGCAGTATACCATAACTGGAAGGAAAGAAACATGTTTACGCACGGTAGTAAACCAAGGAGTGAAGGATTGGTTGTAGCTCAGATTTTTGCTGAATTTGTTCAACTGTTAACTATTCCAATTGGTATGAACTGGGAAGCTAATCAGCAAATGCTGTCTAAAACTTGGTTTCCTTCACCTACTAGTTGGATTAAACTCAATGTTGATGCATCTCTAAGGCAAAATAAGGAAGCAAGCATAGCTGGAATCTTAAGGGATCATAAGGGAAGATTTTTGATGGCGTATGGAAGGAAGATGGTGCATTGGGATATCTCAATGTTAGAGTTGATTTCTATCCTTAACTTCAAAGAGGTTATCAAAGATTGGATGGTGGAGAAACAAGGTATAGTAATTGAAGGAGACAACAAAAATGTTATCAGCTTACTCAAACAAACCATTTCCTTGAAGAATTGCAACAAGAAGGTTCAAAAAGTGGATATATCATTTCTTGACGTTTTTAAAAATGTAATTTTCCATTTCACTTCTAGGGAAGGGAACTGTGTTGCTAATGTTTATGCCCAATCTGCTTTAGAGGGCGATTTTCTTTGGGAACATTTTCTTCTTAATGTCCTTCCATCAAGTATTTATGACTTGATTAGGAAGGATTGTGATAGATTAGCTATCACCTAGGACTGTGTACTTCTTTTCTTTATGTTTCAATGCTAATTGCACTACTTCAAAAAAAAACAAAATGGAATAGTTGAAAGAAAGAATAGAACCTTAGTTGAAGCTGCTAGGGCAACATTAGCTGAATACACTCTTACTAGATATTTTTGGGTAGAAGCAGTTAATACTACTTGTTATGTACTAAATAGGGTGAATGTTAGATCCAAACTTAATAAGACACCCAATGAATTACTTAAGGGTAGGACACCGAACCTTTCTCACTTACATGTTTTTGGTTGCAAATGCTTTATCTTAATTAATGTTAAGTCACCCTTAGGAAAGTTTGATCCTAAATCTGATGAAGGGGTCTTCTTAGGGTACTCATCTGTAGGTAAAGCCTATAGAATCTTTAATAAGAAAACCCTTATAATAGAAGAGTCTACCCATGTGGTATTTGATGAATCTGATAAGATCTCTAAACCTAATCATGAAGAAGAAGAAGTTAAGATTATTCAGGGAGTAGAAACCATTACCATAGAGAACAGAGCAGAACTTCAGGAGCAATTGCCTAGAGATTAAAAATATTCTTCGAGTCATCCTAGAGAGTTGATCCTCGGAGACCCATCAGAAGGTGTGAAAACTAGGCATGGACTTAGGAAAGAAGTCAGTCATTCTGCATTTATTTTCATGATTGAACCCACGAATATAGATCAAGCCTTAGAAGATGAATTCTGGATCCTAGCAATGCAAGAAGAGTTAAACCAATTTGTTAGGAATGATGTGTGGGAATTAGTCAAGAGGCTTAAAGAACAAAGTGTAGTTGGAACTAAGTGGGTCTTTAAAAATAAGATGAATGACTCTGGAATAGTAGTGAGAAATAAGGCTAGATTAGTAGAAAAGGTGTATAACCAAATTGAGGGAATCAATTTTGAAGAAACCTTTGCTCCAGTAGCCAGACTAGAAACCATAAGGGTGCTCTTAGCTTTTACTTTCTTTAGGGGTTTCTAACTATATCAGATGGATATTAAGAGTGCTTTCCTAAATGGGGTAATCAAAGAAGATGTTTATGTTGAGCAACCCCGGGGTTTGAAAACTCATAATTTTCAAACGATATGTTTAAACTGAAAAAGGAACTTTACGGGTTAAAGCAAGCACCTAGAGCCTAGTATGAAAGACTTAGTATATTTTTACTAGATAGAGGCTTTGTTAAGGGTATTGTAGACACCACCCTCTTCTTAAAAAGGGTAGGAAATGAGATACTCATTGTTCAAATTTATGTAGATGATATCTTGTTTGGATATTTAGAGAAAATCTTATGTGATGAATTTTCAAAAATAATGAATGACGAGTTCAAAATGAGTATGATGGGAGAACTTAATTATTTTCTTGGATTTAGTGTAAAATAGATGGAAGGTGGAACATTCCTTAGCCAATCTAAGTACATCAAGAATATACTAAAAAAGTATGAAATGGATAATGCTAAGGCTGTGAATACTCCTACGTGATATAATATTCAATTAGATAAAGATCTTAATGGAAAGTCTGTAGACCAGAAGAAGTATAGGGGAATAATTGGATCACTTCTATACTTAACTGCCAGTAGTCCGGATATAATGTTTAGTGTATATCTCTGTGCATGATTTCAAGCTGACCCAAAAGAATCTCACATGACTGCTGTCAAAAGAATTCTTAGATATCTACTAGGCACTCCAAACTTAGAAATTTGGTATCCTAGACACAGCACCACTTTTGAAATCTTAGGGTACTCAGATTCAGATTTTATAGGATATAGGACAGATAGAAAAAGCACCTCAAGTACCTATCAATTTATTGGGCAATCTTTAGTTTTATGGTCCAGTAGAAAATAAAATTCGGTAGCCCTCTCAACAGTTGAAGCAGAATATATAGCAATAGGAAGTTGTGTTGCTCAAGTTCTATGGTTAAAATAATAGCTTTTGGATCTTAGACTACCTATAGGAATCATCCCAATAATGTGCGATAACACTAGTGCAATTTGTATATCTAAGAATCCAATTTAGCACTCACGAATAAAGCATATAGATGTTAGACATCACTTCATAAGAGATAATGTAGTCAAAGGAGATATTGAATTACACCATATTGCTACTGAAGATCAACTGGCTAACATTTTCACAAAACCACTCGCTTATGACACCTTTAGTACATTGAGAACAAAATTAGGTGTCATCGATATTCATGCTTGATTAAGAAAAACAACATAAAAGGAAAGTTTCCTGATCCTCTCACACTCATCTTGCTGATACCCAACCTTGGATTCCTTTGCACATCGTACTGTATGATTCACTATTGTACTGTATGATCCTTACTAATACATAGATCCCAGCCTTCAATTTCATCAACGGTCCTGATATGTCTAATATTATATCCATCGTACTGTACGAACCACCTATCGTACGGTATGATACACATTATTGATCATCGTACTGTATGAACCACCACTCGTACTGTATGAGCCACATGTCATTTTGAATTGGAATGTATTTAAACTCGGCCTGTATGAGAATTAATGCTTTTCATACTGTACGAACACCTGTTCGTACTGTATGATCCATTTAGTCAAAAGTCGTTCAGATGACTCCTCGGGACGAACAACCTTTCTCTCTAGTTAGTATTATACTAACACCTATCGTACTATACTATTTGACCACTTTTTCTGACAAGTCATCCAAATGAACTAAATTCTCTGATCGTACTATATGATCCCATATCATACTGTATGATTACCAGAAATTATATAAACTAGAGAAAGTCTATGAATCATTTCACTCACCTCTTTGCCATCTTTACTCCCTTAAACATTTTTTGCTCTATGGCTGGTGGAAGCAAGTGAGGACGACTGATCGAGGGTAGCTCCTCCTCTTCTTGGCAATTCAATGACCAATTTCTCTCTGCAGCTGATGAAAAAGCCTATAACAAATTCAAAGCAGCAAAGATTACTCCTTTCCATATGCTTAATTAAGCTGTGCTCAATTTCGAGGTTATGAATCTCTTTGCCTCCGCGACTCTCCAATTCCTCCTTACACTAGCTTTTCCATTTCACTTTGCACTCCTCTATGAATTCCTAGCCAACCTTAAGATCGACTTAGAATGCACAACCCTTACCTTCTATGACTGTAAACAAAATGTCATCATCACTAAAGACAACATAGCTGAACGCATTGGCCTATCCACTGAAGGACCTCAACCCCAATCTCTACTCACTAATGATTATGATTGGACCTCAGTTAATATGCTACTTAGAAATGTACCCTTTAATTAACACATACCATTATCCAAAGTCTCAGTCAAAATGCCCGTATTATCCAGCATGTTCTTCGCACATCCATCATACCTAAAGCTAGAGACCGTATTCACATTACCCCACTTCTGTCTATGGTCACTTACTTAATCAAGTCATCCACCAAATTCGATAAGGCTCAAATGTTCCTTGACCATGTTCATACCTTGTCTTCTCTCCAATATCCCAGTGCCCAAAGAAAACAAAATCTTGCCTTAGGATATGTCATAGGATACATCCTTGATGCCAAGTATCAACTCCACTATCCTATCCCTCCAGATAATCTTCCTATCTTCTACATAGACACCTCTTTTCGTATTTTATTCCAACGGGGGCCGTGCACGCTGATCCTAATTTTGATGAAGAAGAGGCTGCTGCTCTTGCCGACGTACCTCCACCACCACCAATACAACCACTTGGACATGCCCATCCTTCCTACCCTCACGATGATATTATTGAATGACTTGATCACCTAGAAATTAGACTGGATTCCCACATTGATCAACAACACTGCCAGCATGCAGATGACATGCAATGGTTTGGGGAACGCTTCACCGTAATTGATCACCAGTTCACGTCCCTCCATCAATACTTTCAACGACCTCTACCACCACCACCAGATCAGGATCCCGACTTTTGAGAGCTTTAGTTTGTTTGTCTTAGCTGCTTGTCTTTGTGTTTGTTTTGTAGTTTTTTCTTTTGTACTGTTCTATGATGTTCTTCTCTTTTTGCTGCTGTCAAAAGGGGGAGAAGTTATGTGATGTTATGTTCTTAAATTTAATGCTATTCATCGTTCTTATTACGTTCTATTACTTTTGTTCTGTTATCTTTAAATTTAAAAAATAAAAGAACAATATATATATATATATATATATAAAGAATTTTGAAAGTCCTCTTATATTTTAAAATCCACCATTCGAGTGAGACGTGCTAAGGAAGAAATAACATCTACTATGGGTATCAGATAATATTATTTGATACCATTAAAAAGGGGAAGATTGTTGCAATCCAGGATCCCGAGCACTTAATTTTGATGATGACAAATAATACTTACTGAATTAATATGTTCTTCCTCTAAAATTATAAATGTTTATTCTTGTTTGTGAGCACTAACATTTTAGGTAAGATATAAATCGTTCAAGACTGCTAGAGACTCAAGACTGGGTAGAATAGGATGTATAAGAACTTGTATTTTTATTTTCTTTAATTTTTTCTTTTGTTGAGTCTGCCATAAAAGTATGTATGTAAAAGGAGTGACCATGCACACATGCACAAGGGGAAATTTTTTTAAGAAGAATTTTAAAAAAAAATTAAAAAAATAATAATAAAATAATAAATTGTACTACACGATTTGTCATTAATACTCAGGTTAACGGTTAAATTCTGAAAGATTAGTTTTGTGAACTAATCGTATTGTACGATATGTATCATACTGTATGATCTGTATCATACTTTACGATTTGTTTCTATTCAAAAACCCTAGCTGCTAGAATAACTTTGGTAAGATTTTAAATTTGTTTTTTGAACTAATTGTACTGTATGGTTATAACCATACAATACAAATATTTGAAATCTTGCCAAAATTATCCCCTGTAATCATGCAATTAAATCATAGTTTCTTAATTACAGTCAATCGTATTGTATTATACTAATCATAATGTACGATGAACAAAGACAATTCTTATCGTCACATATATCATACCAGATGAAATCACGATTTTTTGTACTGATCATCTCGGATGATATTTAGATCGTACATGATGATGTTCTGAAAATGGACTGATCGTACTGTACGAATGGTATAGTGCGGGATGATGAATAGAGATAATATCATTCGTCCCACTGATCGTCCCATATGAATAGTTAAAAAATAAGAGGATCATCCAGTACGTTCTATGGATCGTACTATACAATATTCATAAAATTTGTGAATTATTCGTCTGCATTCGTACTGGACGGAACTGTTTCTGAACTAATCATACTGTACGATATTGGATTATACTGTACGAATAGAATCATCAAATTAAAATTTTTAGGGATTTCTGAAGCCTAATTCAAAAGGACTTTTTTTTTATTATTCATTGGGAAGTGAGAAGGCCGTGGTTGACATAAGAAGGAACTCTTGAGAGGGAGCTTTTAGAGAGATCCATGGTTTGAGAGAGGAAGGAGAAGGTGAGCTTGAGCGTGAGGGAGAAGGAGTGTGAGGGGATCACACGGTTGCTCTGAGCTAGCTGCATGTTGATCCTCCTATGGCCTTGGTGAGTCTCGGGAAGGTTCTCAAGGAAGAGAGGCTTCAAGGTCAACGTCTTCAGGGTACTCTACCGTCTTTAGGAGGGAGAAAAAGGAGAATATTTGTTGTCGTCATCGAGAGGGTGACATAGCGTCTAGTATTCCGCTATACTGTGGAACTGAAAGTGAGTCTTATAAAGGCTTCTCCGCCTTGCTGTGAGAGCAAAAGGAGAGTCAACTTTTAGTAGTGCAATTCTCAGAGTGCAGGACTCCGGGGAGTGGACGTAGGTCAAGTGACTGAACCACTATAAAATTTCTAGTGTGCTTTTTCCATTTTTATCGCACTTTATTTTTCATTCATTTATTTACTGTTTTAAATTGCATGGTGAAAAATCAGATTTTAATATTATACTGTGAGATTAGCAATTGTGTCACCAATATTGTAGTTATGAATGAATCATTAGCTTCCGCATTCTACTTCTTAGGCTATTATTTTAAAAAAAATCAAAAAATTAGAACTCATGTTTAGGATTAATTTTTTAAAAATACTAATTCACCCCCCTCTAAGCGTATCTCATACTTTCAAAAAATCCATAACACAATTGATCTATAAATTCCTACAACCAAATAATGTATCAATTTAAAAAAAGTTAAATAATGTGTATAATAATGATGACTTTAGGAGTTTGCATGGATAGTATGTGCGCCTCCATCATGCACTTATTGTATATTGGGCAATAGAACAGTGTATGTGAATTAGTGCAACACACTAATACATCTATTTTTCCCAAACGATTCTTTGGAATGTCATCTTTTTATGTGACCAAACCATTTAAGGTGACTCTCTCTATTCTTATCCTCCACTAGAGCTACTCCAACCTTTTCATGTATATGCTCATTTCATATCATTTCTCAAAGAGTAAAGCCACTCATCCACCTAAGCATAGTCATCTCAGTAACACTTAACTTAATATTATGCTTCTCTTTTAATGGCCAACTTTTTGTACCATAAAGCAATCTAGGTCTCATCACCATCTTATAAAATTAGTCAAAACCAATATAGGCGCCTATGCATTAATTAATGAAAAAGGGTATAAGACCTTAAAGGATCAAGAGCTCTCTAAAAATATAGCATTTGAACCAAATTCTAATGAGCATATGATCCTATCTATTACAATAATCAAGAGAAAAAAAAACCAGGGAGGTAAGAAGCCAGCTCTCAAAAGAGGAACCCAATCAAGATATTCAGTGAAGCCCCAAATGCCAAACAATAAGTACCTTCCAACACATGGATAGGCAACTGTAAGGCCAAAAATAGAGGCAAAATTAAAATAGGTAAATAACAATAAAATGTACCTAAAAGGAGAATAGACAAAATTATAGCCCACAGCCGACATAGAGCCTCCAGCAAATTAGATGGCTTCAAAAATTTGTATTAATTAAATATTTAATATTTTCTTTTATAAAAAGACTTATTTGTAAATTATTAATTAATTATTTTATGAATAGAGAAAGCAACCCAGCAATAAAATAAAGTGTAATAAAGATAAATAAGGACACAAGCAACTTGTTTACGTGATTCGACCAAAGCTCAAAACTCGGCCTGTGTCCACACGTGGCCACCCATAATTAAGAATTAATTAAGCAATTCAAGCTTACACCAACATCCGTGCTTTCCTACACTGGGTAAGCACAACCACAAAACATTATACTTTCCTACACCGGGCAAGTACAACCCCCAAACTAATCATTATAAGATCATAAACAAAAGAACAAAATAAAAAAAAAATATAACATAACCTTAGCTCTCAATTTTAAAATATTTTAGCCCTCATCCTACAAAATCAACCAACAATAAAAATAGACTAGCTCACATAAAATTTAATTTTAGTTAATCACAATCACAAACTTGAATGTAGATGATATGGATATGTGAAGTTGTTATATATGGAATCAATCACAAAATGAAATAATGAATTTTTTATTTAAAAAAAACATTCAAACTAGATTTGAAAATATAATTCACCACTTGGAACAAACTCACTAGACTTATATCCTTTGAGCAAAATATGAAGATGATTGATGGGCAGACTCTTTTGCTTGATTATGAGCACAAGAATTAATTAAATTCTAGCCAAGAAAGGTTTGTGGAGATGATTTAGCAAGCAAGACAAAATTTCACCAAAGTTTTATCTTGGTTAGGAGCAGACACACACACACATAGCCTACCCCACTATTTATTGATAGAATTTTGACCAAGTCAAGAGGGAATTGAAGGGAGATTAATTAGGCAATAATTTGAAATAATAATAAATTTTGGAATGCAATAGATTAGCCTACAAAAATCCACAGAAAATAGGAAAGATATTATGTTAATAATTGCCATGGGAGCTGATTTGGCAATGCATTTGGTTTGGATTCATGCAACAGAATTTTGTCTAAGGCATGATGAAATATTAACCATTTTATGTGATTGTCACATCTTCAATACAAGAGGTGAATGATTTAGCTAATGATTCAAGGTTATGAGGATTAAATTCTTTAGAGCACATGGAAGTTTTGGACAAGCAATTTTCATGTATTTTGAATCAAAGTTAGGAAAGATTTAATCATGATATCAATCAAATTAATCCAAGATATTTTGTGGTCGACTAGAGGATTTGATTAGGAAGGTATTCCAACACTAAATTTGAAAAAAAAAATTCTATTAACGAAGAGAGGTCAAAACTTAACAAAAATAGAGATTTTATTTAAGGAAAGTTATTTTAGAGAGAGTTTAGTTTTGAAAATAAAACTAAATATTCCTGAATTTTTAATGAGTGATTAAACCATTAAATAATGCTTGATATATCTAGAATTTTCAGAATTAATTTGACCATAAAAAAGTTATGACATTAATGACTAGTTACATTAATAAAAATAATTATCTAATCTTTTAATAATGTTGGATTAAAAATATTTTACCTTGCAAGAAGTGCTCCAACAATCTTCACAAGTGTATCATTAATTTAATATAATATTTTCATTAGTTTTAGGTAATGATGAAAATTTTGGCCTCATGATATTCAGGCATAACAATGTGTGTTATGATAAGATAGAAATAACATGAATAGTAGAAGGAAAGAGAAAATGATTAATTTGGATAATTGGATTGTCATTTGAGATACAAGACTAGAATTAATAGTATTGAGATGATTAAATGTATTTTAGAACATTATTGGATGGTTTAAATAAACAAAATAAAATGAACACAAGTTGTGAAGTTTTGAAATGCAAGATAGTAAACTTTCCAAAAATGAGTTTTCTTAAAACTTAGAAGCCCTTAAGGAGCTTATTGATTGTGCGATTCCCCAACCTTAGGGCCTTATAGAAACTTTATTTTTCTTTGATTGCCTCTTGTTTATTACAGAACCCAAAATCCATTTACACATGTGCGTGTGTCCAAAGGGTTAGAATAGAAACAATACCTTTCATTCCATATAGCTTTAGTGACATTTAAAGATGAGTCTTAGAGAACATAGACTTAGGATGCATGCACCCTTTAGGAGAGAAATATTAAATATAGAAAACTTATTGACATTTTATCCTAGAATTAGTATGCATCATTAATCTAGACTTAATCATAATTAATCAATGATAAAAAAACTCTGACAAAATAGTAATAATCTACACGAAATTGCATAAAAAAATATACATAACTTTTGTTAATCTAATCATAACTAACATACACAATCACTAAAAGATAGAATTTGAATATAAAGTTGAACTAAATCTAATTAAAACATTAATCACCCCTTAATTAAATTAACTAAATAAAATTTTTTAAAAATAAAATTAAATTTAAGAGTTATTAAATTGGAGAATAAATCTAAAGTAAAAATGCAAAAATAAAAGACTTATAAAACCCAAACTAAAATTCATTAAATCTTCTCATAATTACATACCCAATCTTAAAATCCTTCTAAGAATTGGAATTAAATAACAAACTAAAGATTAATATCCTAAATAATTAAATGAATAAAATAAGAAACTAATTGGAAATTCAACATAATTTAAAATTTCAAAGATCTAATAACTAATCAAAAATTTAATCAAAAAATAAATCAATCCTTTTAAAATCAATTAATCAACCCCTAATCTTCGACCAACTAAATTAACATTAATCGGTTACTACTGTGTAAACCAAGCCTATGAGGCTATTAGGTTAGCCCTAAGGAGGGTGAAATAAATCATACGACCTCGATGAGCAACAAAGGTGGTAATCACTAAATACTAAAAATGAATTGTTAAAACTAACTTTAAGATATTAATATTTAAACTTGAATTAAAGCTTTACTTTGACCTTTAACAAATCAGAATAGAAAGCAACTTTAATTAAATTATCCTATATAGAACGCATCCAAACTATACAACTTGCTGCACACACTAGAACTTATTTGCTAGGGTTATCGACTCTAGTCTTAGGTTAGGCCTTTGGTGTATTTTGGTGTGATGCGGGTGCCTTACCTGGAGGGTATCCTTGGTGTATTTATTTACTTTATGTACTCTAGATATCATGCATGTGTATTTATACACCTTACTTCACAGTGTACCTTGTCTATATACTTGCATCATATCATTATTGCTCAAGTGAAAATGTCAAAGTAGAATGTACCTAGGATGTTTGTAAAAAAAGATACAAAGTAGAATGTTCCAAGGTGGAAATGTATGTGCAAGAGTCAAGTGTAAATGTAGTGTCTAGAATGTAACTAGATTGAGTTGTATACATTCATTGAGTTGTAAAGGCTTAAAAATATTTGCTTATACGCTTATATATAAGGCTCCAAAAGATAATCCCTCTCTTTCGGAGGGTGTTCTCTTTTGGAATCCTATAGAGGAGCCGGGGCTAGAAGATAATAGGAAAGTATATTTAAACCCATATTATATATGAGTAGAAAACCAGGCTTGTTGTGGTGGAGCCTGGCCAACTTATTTTATTACAGGCCCTGGGTTATATGTATGCTCCAAAGAAATGATTAAAATGTTTATTTATGCATTTGTTTCCTACATCATACATGACGATAGATAGGTACATTTATATATTTAAATTAAAATTTTTGATTCTTTAGGATAGAGCCATCCTTCTTGCATTCAATAGGCGATTGATTGTGTTTAGGATGTTAGCTGGCAGCTCACTTCAAGTAAACATAAGCCTAAATTGTACATCCCTCGGTATGTCTCCTCTAACTTCTAATAAATTCTGAATTGGTCATTCCTCCTAGGTTAACAAATTCAATCTTTGAACTTCTAAACTCAAATTTTTAATCTTATCTTTATACATTTTAAAAAAAAGGTGTAATCATCACTAAAGATAAGGAGAATAGTTTATCCCCTTTGGAATAGAATATAAGAACCCCTTCTCTGCACCAAACCAAATAGAGAAAAATATAACATCCTTAATCGAGAGTTTTTTTAGGATGATGCCTAGGATGTAATTAACCACAGGGCTTATGCCCGTGGGAAACCGAACCCAACAACAAATAAACCCACATTCGAGCTAATGTATCGAATGGGGGAAATCTCGTTATATTGATCAGGTTATATATATTATTACCCATCGAAGTATGTAGGTAAAAGTCACTATCATCCACGATTAATCATAAATATGATCTCATATTCTCTTCCATTGGCCTGCTTGTGTAGAGTGTAAAGGCCTACAAATATTTTTTCCCAGCCAAGAAGATTTTTTTCAGAGACCCACACCATCTTGATCATCATTTTTTATGTGAATCATATTATAGGTCAATCTACATGTCTAGTAGATTGGTCATCCTTGATCTTCATCATTATTGGCTCTAACTACCTTCAGTCGAGTCCAAATCTTTGAATCTTTGCAATATTGTGTGTAATAATATGTTGAGTCGTTTGTCATCACCCATGTTTGTCATTGATCTTGGAATTTGATTTAGTGTCACTACAGGAAATTTAGTCATTTGTGGAGGAATAATTCGCTGCAAAATAAGACAAATCTATCACAAATCTTGGTTTACGATGGATTTGTAATGGAATTGAATCTGTTGTTAAAACCTGCATCGCAAAAGTATTTATGATGTAACAGATCCATCACAAATATTTTGCTATGGATATACAACGAATGTGCGATGGAAACTCCATCGCAAATTGCAGCAAAATATTTGTCGTGTATTGTAACAAAAAATCCATCACAAATCACCCGCCCATTGTGATAGAAATTTTCTGAAAGTTTGTGAGGGTTGTGAAACCCTAAAGAACTAACCCCAGGGCTAACTAAGAGGGAGGTGAATTGGTGTTTTAAGAATTCTTAAACAAAATTAATAATCTTTTTACCTTTTTTTGAATATTTTAGAAGCAAACAACTTATGCGGAAGCAGATAATAAAAATATAGATTTCAACGACAGAACAAATCATAGATAAGTGCATAAATAAAATATAAAAAATAATAATAATAAAGAGCACACTGAGTTTTAAAGTTGTTTGATCAAATCTGACATACGACCACTCTCCGGAAATCTCCTTTCTAGGTATTGCACTAATCAGTTAGTGTCTCTCCTTTTTCTCTCACAACAAGGTGGAGAAGCCCTTATAAAATCTTTTCATCAATTTGGTGAGACAGAGAACCTTGAATCCATTTTCACCCTCCTAGTGTAGGCAAAGAACCCAGAATCCTTTTACTCTCACCTGGAGTTAGTAGAGAACCACGAATCATTTTACTCCCACCTGGAGTAGCTAGAGAACCTTGATCTGATGCTGATGAATGTCTCCCTGGAGCCACCAAGAAACCAGGGATGAAGATTGAAGAAGAAGATCAAATCTGTGCTTGGAAAAACCTTTATCAATCTCCTCACAAACTCTCCCTCATAAGATTCTCTCTATCCCTCCCACACTCTCCTTCTCCTTCTCTAAGCTCTCGTAGGTTAGAATAATAGCAAAAGATTTGCTAAGAAGTAATTAAGAGAACATAAATTGGAGGCTTCTAAAAAAGCCCTGATTTTAAATTTTGCATCAAGATCATCCAGGTTGATCCTACAATCTTCCTGTATGATTATTACAAAATATCCTTTTCAGCCAGGATGATCACCTTTGTTCTGTACGATCAGTAAAAGTATTTTATACAGATCATCTTGTATGATTGTTCGATCGTCCGGGATGATTAGATTAATATGGGAGGCAATTGACATATCATCCCGCAACAGTCTCAGGATGTCTAGGATGAGCTCCTAGACAATTAGAAGAAAATTATGATTTTGTCTTGGATGATAGGAGATCATCCTATGAAATATAAAAGATCATCCAGGACGATCCAAGTAGATCATCATATATGATATGATTGACCAATCTAACCATAATTAGTCTCATAATCAATGGAATATTTTAGGCATGATTATCATGAATCGTCCAGGATGATATGAATCATCCTATATGATAAGAACAAATTTTGAATTATAAAATCTTGCCTAAATTATGATTGGCTACTGTCTATCTCAATATGTACTGATCCTCCTATACGATATAAATCATCCAGGTTGATTAGTTAAACAAACTTAATTATCAAGGATGCCCTAATTAAGGTTTATGTTTTTAACTTATTGTCCTGGACGATTTAGAATCATCCTGTATGATATGATCAAAAAATAAAAAATTCTCTAACTCACAAAATTTCTCTCCCTGAGTTTGTGTATGCAAGGTTACTTAGCTTCAGGATCCATCACAGTGCATTTCACTCAAGAAAAGGTAAAAGATGCATTGAAATTAAAATTGCAGACTGACTCAATCCTAATTTACCTGATCTTTGAGTTGATATGCATTACAAGTGATCTTATGGACCTGAAAGGTTAGTAGGTAGGGAAACCAAAATATATATGCAATAGTAGCAGTAGTAAAGAAACAAGAGTATTTGTTATCATCAAAATCACAGTGCTTGGAACCAGATTTGTAATATTTCCATCACAAACAACAATACTAACTCATCATATCAACATTTGCGACAGAATTTCCATCATAATTCCAACGAAAGCCTATAGCATAAATAAAATAATAGCTCATACTATTTGTTATTAAGCTTTCCAACAACATAAATTCAAATAGGTTAAAAGCAATAATTAAATACAATAATAAAAATTAATAATAATCTAATAATTACATTCTAATAGCTTAAATAAATAACCACATTCTATATAATTCTATAATTATTATAACATTGTTAAAGTTTCACAAGTGATTATACATCAAAAGAAAGAAAATGGATCAAAAATATTTTTACAGACACGCTAGAAGGAATCTATATCCTCGCTTTCATGCTCAGTCCATGCGGATGTAGGTTAATTTTCATCAATCTACTTTCTCAATCTCCTAAGCTCATATAGTATTTGAATGTTCATGTCCACCTATGTTTTTCAAACATTTTCTAACTTTGCTGTCAAGTTAGCCACATGTTGCCAATATAAACCCTCTTGGCTGCCTATGGAGTAGCGGTAGTAGAAGAGATTATCCCTCATATGCATAGGCTTGCAAGCCTAATTCATAAACCTGTTCCTTCTGCAGTCCACCGACCACTTGCGACTAAGTGCGATAGTAAGAAACATCTAAAGATTCCCCAGAGGAACCCTCACCTACTACAGCTTGGCTCTCTCAAAGCCTTATATACTCATCCTAAAAAATATAACATTAGATTAATCATCGTATAGTCATCACTTATAAAAATTTTGTAAGTATCATATCTTTATATACTTACATATGCCCTCCTAGACTCATCCTCCCACTGTTGGTCATCTTGGGGAACTCAATTGTAGTGTGTTCTCTTTCAAGCATCTACTTCTATAATATACTTAGATTAGAATGCATAAACAAAGAAATTATTAAAATATATTAAAATTCTTTTCAATTGTCATCTATGCCAGTGTGTGGAACTGAGCTCTCAGTACTGAAGGAGCTACCTATGCCCCCGATGTTAGAAGCACTATTGAGCTCTACCCATAAACCCTCTCCAATCCAATGTGGTCACTCACCTATCCTTCTAATATGAGTGAATATGTCTTTTAGATGAGCTGCTTCACGTTTCTCAAAATTTATTATGATACGAGTACCATGCTTAGGCAAAATTTATTCATTATTAGTGTAATAAATTATGAAAAGATGTTATATTACAAATTACTAATCTCAAACTCCTTGAATCACATGTCACGCACTTTCTTTAGGATTTTCTTCCAAGAGCATATGGAGAATCAAACCTGCTTCATATGATATCTCCTATCTTGTACATTAATTACTTTGATAGATAAAACCTGCTCAAATTATTTCATTGAGGAATATTATTTCCTAAATGTATGTGTAATATAAATTATATATATTTATGTACATGTCACCCTCAGGCTGAATTAGCATGTGCCCATCTATAATCGGTGTTTCGGCAGCCTATATGGAAGGTCCAGTTGTAGTTGGGATGGAAGGTCAAGCTACATAGGGCTGATGGGGATGGTGGGTAGTAAAATGGCGGAATGTATGGTGGATAGGGATAAGTAACATGGAATCCCTGAGATGATGGTGGTGGGTAGTACGGGAAAAAATGGGCATTCTGTGTATGGTCTGGTGATGGAAAGTGGGGGTCTCCAGAATAAAATGGAGGACTCCCTGCAGGAGCTGTAGGTAAAATGGGGGCAAGGCTGGGTATTAGTGGTAGGCTATGAAGAGGATGTCCCCTCAATACCTCTACCATTTCTAGATCCACCACTGGTATTCTTCTTGAGCTTGAAATATTTTTCATAGACCGCCAATGGGGCTTATCACCTCTAGAAGACATCTGCAAAAAAATAGCAATAATTTATATATTTATAAAAATGCAGTGAATAAATAAATTAAATACAGGAAAAGGAACTATTGTATGTATGCTAATATATAAAAATTAAAAAAAAAATCTACTCTGGAGGAAGATTGTAGGGGGTGAGTATCACAGGCCAGCATGAGAAAGGAGATGAAGATTAACTAAATTAAGTAAATCATCTACACATAAACCTAATCTTACATTCCTTGGTTCTACGATGAGGGTAAGATGTGTATGGTCAAAATATTTCCTGGCTTCTATGATGGATGTGTTAGAATGCCTACTTATGAGCTGTGTTCCTTATATCATCTCATATGTGCAGTAGAGCTCATAGATGCTTACAGACGTTGCAATCCATAAATGATGGGTAAGTAGAATAATCGATTGACTGGCACATCCTTCTGCTTTTTTTTACCATGAATCTGGTTTGAACCTTAGCCATTATATATGATGACATATAATCTCTAACAATTTATCCTTGGAGTATAATTTGTATCCATTAACATAATAATATATTTTTATAGCTATCAAACCAACTTTGAAAACTAATTTTTAGTCCAATATAAATCTGTTTGAATTATATTATCTATCAGGTTGGTTTACTTAAGTAGGCCAAAGAATTAATTAAAGTATTCTCTGGGTACATTATATTATTTTATTATGCTTATCATCTTCGTAACAACAGATAACTCTATGTGATTAGTACACCCATTCTAAATTGATAATTGTGTACCATATAATAAATCATAATAGTTTTGTACCTCCTTATTCTAGGATTCTTTTATATATTATTAAACGTGTGGCCCAGTTGCATTATAAATCAAGTCCTCAATTGTCTTAACTCTATCTTCCTCAACCATATAAGAACTTATAGACAGGCTGCACTGAGAGTCGAAATGAGGCTCATACTAACAATGTGAAGTTCAACACCAATATTTTGGCATGAATCCTCTACAATATAGATCAATAGTAATCTCACCTAGTGTAATATAGGCTTGATTTTTGTGTTTGGAATATGTACAACGAAACCTACCTGAATGATATAATACACTCCATTAAAAAAATTCATCTGTTAATATCTTATGTCCAGGCAACATTCGATCATACATCTAACATCTATACTTTCAAATATCCATAACACAATTGGACTATAAATTCCTACAAACAAATGAAGTATCAATTAAAAAAAATTAAATAATTTGTAAAATAGTGATGATTTTAGGAGTTTGTATGGATAGTTTGTGCGCCTCCATCATGCACTCATTGTATATTGGGCAATAGAATAGTGTATGTGAATTAGTGAAACACACTAATACATCTATTTTTCCCAAACGATTCATCAAAATGTCATCTTTTTATGTGACCAAACCATCTAAGATGACTCCCTCTATTCTTATGTTCCACTAGAGCTACTCCAACATTTTCATGTATATGCTCATTTTATATCATGTCTCTAAGATTAAAGCCACTCATCCACCTAAGCATCCTCATCTCAGCAATTCTTAACTTAATATTATGCTTCTCTTTTACTGGCCAACTTTTTGTACCATAAAGCATTGTAGGTCTCATCACCATCTTATAAAATTGGTTAAAACCTATATAGGGGCCTATGCATTAATTAATGAAAAAAGGTATAAGACCTTAAAGGGTCAAGTGCTCTCCAAAAGTACAACATTTGAAGCAAATTCCAATGAACCTATGATCCTATCTATTACAATTATCAAGAGAAAAAAAAATAGGGAGGCAAGAAGCCAGCCCTTAGAAGAGGAACCCAATCCAGATATTGAATGAAGCACCAAAAGCCAACAAATAAGCAGCTTCCAACACATGGACAGGCAACTGTAAGGCCAAAATAGAGGCAAAATTAAACAGGGAAAGAACAATAAAAATGTACGTAAAAGGTGAATAGAAAAAATTGTAGCCCAAAGTCGATATAAAGCCTCCAGCAAATTGGATGGCTTCAAAAAATTTTATCAATTAAAAATTTAATATTTTCTTTTATAAAAAGACTTATTTGTAAATTATTATTAATTATTTTATGAATAGAGAAAGCAACCCAGCAATAAAGTAAAGTGTAATAAAGATAAATAAGGACAAAAGCAACTTGTTTACGTGATTCGGCCAAAATGCAAAACTTAGCCTACGGCCACACTTGGCAACCCACAACTAGGAAATAACTAAGCAATTCAAGCTTACACCAACTTCCGTGCTTTCCTACACTAGGTAAGCACTACTCCGAAACATTGTACTTTCCTACACCAGGCAAGTACAACCCCCAAAAAAATCATTATAAGATCATAAACCAAAGAACAAAATAAAAAAAAAATACAACCTAACCTTAGCTCTCAATTTTAAAATATTTTATCCCTCATTTTACAAAATCAACCAACAACACAAATAGACTAGCTCACAAAAAATTTAATTTTAATTAATCACAATCACAAAGTTGAATGTAGATGTTATGGATATGTAACGTTGTTATATATGGAATGAATCACAAAATGAAATAATGAAATTTTTTATTTAAAAAAAAAACTTTCAAACTAGATTTGAAAAAATAATTCACCACTTGGAACAAACTCACCAAAGACATATCTCCTTTGAACGAAAGATGAAGGTGATTAATGTGGACACTCTTTGGCTTGATTATGAGCACAAGAATTAATGAAAATCTAGACAAGAAAGGTTGGTGGAGATAATTTAGCATGAAAGACAAAATTCTGGCAAAGTTTTAATGTGGTTAGGAGCTGGCACACACATAGCAAACCCCATTATTTATTGATAGAATTTTGACCAAGTCATGAGGGAATTGAAGGGACATTAATTAGGCAATAATTTGAAATAATAATAAATTTTGGAATACAATAGATTAGCCTTCACAAATCTATAGAATATAGGAAAGATATTATGTTAATATTGGCCATGGGAGCTGATTTGGCAATGCATTTGGTTTGGATTCATGCAAGAGGATTTTGTCTAAGGCATGATGAAAAATTAACTATTTTATGTGATTGTCACATCATCAATCCAAGAGGTGAATTATTTAGTTAATGATTCAAGGTTATGAGGATTAAATAATTTAGAGCACATGGCAATTTTGGACAAGCGATTTTCATGAATTTTGAATCAGAGTTAGGAAAGATTTGATCATGATATCAATCTAATTAATCCAGGATATTTTGTGGTCAACTAGACGATTTGATTAGGAAGGTATTCCAACACTAAATTTGAAAAAAAAAATTTAAAAATTCTGTTAAGGATGAGAGGTCAAAACTTAACAAAAATAGAGATTTTATTTAAGGAAAGTTATTTTGGAGGGAGTTTAGTTTTGAAAATAAAACTAAAACTTCATGAATTTTTAATGAGTGATTAAACCATTAAATAATTCTTAATATATCTAGAATTTTCAAAATTAATTTGACCATAAATAAATTATGACTTTAAAGGCTAGTTACATTAATAAAATAATTATCTAATCTTTTAATAATGTAGGATTAAAAATATTTTAACTTGCAAGAAGTGCTCCAACATTATTCACAAGTGTATCATTAACTTAATATAAATATTTTGATTAGTTTTAGGTAATGAAGAAAATTTTGGCCTCATGATATTCAAGCATAACAATGTGTGTTATGACAAGATAGAAATAACATGAATAGTAGAAGGAAAGAGAAAATGAATAATTTGGATAATTGGATTGTCATTTGAGATAAAAGGCTACAATTGATAGTATAGAGATGATTAAATGTATTTTAGAACATTATTTGATGGCTTAAATAAACAAAACAAAATTAGCGCAAGTTGTGAAGTTTTGAAATGCAAGATAGTAAACTTTCCAAATATGACCAAAGTTTTGATTATGCATGAGATAGTTATGATCAATAATTTAGAAAAGCTATGAACTTATCACAATAATTTATTTTAGTTCTTTTATTCAAGCTATATAAATTTTAATTATTGTACCATAGTAAAGGAAAACCACCCAGCCTCAGTTCCAAACTGACTTGACAATAGTTGCTTTGATTACTAGATTATCCTTTATGATTTATTGACAAACTTAAATATCAAACATTAGTACCCTCCAATCATTTGTTTATTATCATCAAAATATCTTTTATATGCAATGGGGCTCATGGGTTTAACAAACCATGCCACCAAACCAACACAAGAATGGGCCCGAATAACCAACCTAAGAAATAACCGCCAACACTATCACAAAAAAATAATCAAACCCATGTCACCAGAGTATAGAGCCCAACCCCATAGAAAAATAAAAAACCCCCACCTAGACTAACCAAAGCTAAGGAGACTACCAGAGAAGACAAACCCCAACACCAAGACTGAAAGCACCAATAGGGACAAGAACAAACCAACAGCAAAAATAAGCACCAATAAAGATCTAAGTAGAGGACTTAGATCTATTAAAACAACCAATCAAGTATTGAAACAGTAACCCACTTAGGATACATCCAAACCACACAGCATGATGTACACACTATAAATGGCTTATTAGGACAACCAACTCTTGTTTTAGGCTATGTTGTTGTTCCTTCATACTTTCTTTTTGTGTCAAGTGGAGTTTTTATGGATTTTACATGGATTTTATTATATGCTGGTAATTATAGTTTGATGTGTTTTGTGAAACCTTGATGTGATATATCTATTGTGATTATCTATGATATAATATGATGGGCGCCAGACTTCGCCTAGGTTTGGATGATCTAGATGTTAACAGAGTTTTCTACAGGTGCTTATGCTCATGCATGGATATAAAAAGGGGGATAATTAAATTTTCACTAACCAAATTTTTTGCAGGTGCTAAATATGTTAATCCCCCTAAAAATAAAAGAGCATAACCAAGTAATTATGTCTGGCTCAGATGTGAACAATGAAATGAATATGACTGCTTGAGATTTTTGATGATTTTATATAAACAGCTTAGGATAGCATATAGGTTGTATAGAGTCATTTTAAATTTTTTGATATGTATGATAAATTCAAAAGTTTTGCAAGTAGATTTAAAATGGGAAATGTAACATTCAATTTAGAATCCAAAAAGGGAGGAAACACGCATTTGGGGGCCAGGAGAGTTCCTACCTTTTGGAGAGCAAAATTAGGATGAACTTAAGATCCAAAGAGAAAAAAACATATCTGTTCGGGGAGGAGTTCTTTTGTTTGGATATCTGGATAATATGGATCTAAGGAGCACAATTTAAAGAACAAAAGAAATGAAGACAAAAACATATATCCCATTTTAAAAAGACTTGCATCATTTTGTAGGATTCAAATTTGAGTTGTTGTTAGTGGTACCCGTTCACTTTTAATTTCTACAGACCATGGGTTGTAATTAAGTGTTGTTGTCCATATGTCCTTTACATTGATTTAGTTATATATGATTTGATAATGTGTTTAAATTTATTACGCACTAGAAATTACCTTTTTTCTAGGTTTCTTTCTTACATGACCGATTTATTTTAGCGTGGAAAATGCATTTAGGCTCTTAAGGATAACTTAAAAATTCTTATACTCATAACTAAAAAAAAATTTATGCTTACATAGAAAGATAAGTGCTATATAAGAAGTGAGCCCAAGAACGCCTGGGAGTTCTCATGCATTCATATTTTACTTTTTCTTCCTTACTAGGCACCTACCTGTGGGTCATGGCCGACCACTTGACCTATTAGGGTGCCTTTTTGTCTAGGGGATGTTATGCATCTCTCGAAAAAAATTATTTTTAATGCCAAAAATTTTTAAAGCTTATCATATATGATTTCTACATTAAGAGTCAATCAGCATGCATTATATTAATTAGAAACCAATTATAAAAATAAAATTTAATTACATAGAGCATAAATCCAACAATACATAGGTAAATGGGCCAATTAGGACTTTCTCTAAATGTCGAATCCAATTTCTCAATACTTAAATAATAGCCTTCCCATCTATCATAATAACCTGATATATAGTTTTAAAGTGACTAAGTGGTTTAGCTGGCACTCCAATCCAGGTTAAAGTAGGTCTAGATATATATGTTAGTAACTAGAGTCTGGTTACTATTATTTAGTTCCCAAATTAGATTTTGGATCCGGAGCGGACCCAAAATCATAAGTCCCTAATTTCGGGAATCTAATCCTATTACTTTAACGAAATGATAACTCAAATTAAAATTCTCTCTAAATCAAAATGTAAAGACTAACACTTAGGATAGAATGAGGTTTCTAAATTATTTTAAATCCCTAAATGCATCCTACTTCTCATTCTTTGGACTCAAAAATAAATGCTCAAAATTGGCCCAATCCCATTTGAAACTCCAACATTTCACCTTTCATATCACTCCTTGAGAATTCAAAATAAAACTTTTATTATTATTCTAATTAAGTATTCGTAGGAAGCCTAAAATTTCATACGATGTAATTAACTTATAAGACTTACCTTCGTAAGAGATTTAAGATCCTAGAAATTATCAAACACGTTTCTATTTAGCTCCAAAATTGAGTGGGGGGAAAATCATCCTCTCTGGGAAAATTAAAATCAAGGATGATCATTATCATCATATTCAAATGATTGATAATAGGTAATATTCTCCCTCTTTGGGGAAATATAACATTTAATAACAATATGCTTAAATATGAAATTAATGATAAATGAATCTAGATTATTGTAGTTAGATATGTATTTGAACGTTATTTTGACCTTTTGGGGCCATATCTAGTTCCCTATGATGATCTGACTACAATAATTGATGATAAAATATTTCATCTACCATAGTCAAATATATGATTGAATGTGATTTTGATTCTCAAGGATCATGTATAATTCTCTCCAAAATTTGATTATAGTAGTCAGGAAAAAAACTTATAGTTTTGTAATATGAATTAATTAGGGAATGATATTTTCACCATCCAAGATGATACATCGATCATAATGATGAGTTCGACTACAAAACTAAATGAAATTTAAACAGTTTATATTCAAATTTTTTTTGAAGAAAATATAAATATAAAAGCTTTGCACTTTTCAATAAAAGTAAGAAAACAATGACTGAGGTGGGTTTCTGTTACTAAATTGTTGTTATGCCAGCGCTAGTGGGAGACAAAGTTTGGATTCTATTATGTCACTACTTGTGGGTGTCGGGTGAGATTTTTTTAATGAAGATGTATGAAATTTTTGGCTTAAGAGCTCTTTTGATAATCATTATGAAGTATTTGTTTATAATTTAGTTAATTTCAGTATTTATTTAATTATATACAATGTCAGCATATGATTCTAGTTTTTAGTTTTAATTATTAATTTCATTTTCAGGCTGCGATAGCCTACTGAGCCGTGTTAGCTCATTCATTTTTTGCTTTTACTTTTTGGCCCGAGGAAGGGTAAGGAACGAGCTGAGTAGTTTGGATAATATGCTCCAATATGTGTTGTAGGTATATTTTGGTTAGTTTTAATTTTTATAGGCTTGGCTTTTATTTTGTTATTCTCTCTGTTGCCAAGCATTGTTTTAGATAGCCTTCAAATTATATATTTTCGAATAATATATAGAAAATCATGTTGAGATTCAGTATACTTTCACTTTATATTGTATTCAATAGTGGATCTGTGTAGTATATATTAAAAGTTTTATTTTAGTACTTCTCCAAACAGATCTTGGGGTCAATATTATCATAATCTAACATAGTATGAGCTGTGTGATATCAGGTCCTATTAGGTTGGGTTGTGACAGTTACAATGGTGGAGTGTTTCTTATAGGGGTTGGATGGAAACATGTGCAAGATAGATTTCTAATGAAAGACAAATATATTGTTGAGTTTCATTTCCTACAAATGAGATACCATAAACTTGTTTGTGAGAAGTTAGAACTTTTATTATAAAGTTGTATAGAATGTGCAAAAGAAAATGCCCAAGTTATAATACATCACAAGTAGAAAAGGGACAATGGTTTCATGTTAAATCTTTTTGACATGATCATGCAAAGTTCATCAAAATGTAAAAGAAAGAATTTTTTTCTCTAGTAGAGAATGTCTAGAACTGCCACAACAATTTCAATACTACACTTTATGCTACTCGACGCAAAGTCAGTTACAAGCTCGCATTCATTTGTTGCATAAGGAATGAGCAAACTATTGAAATAAGTTTAATTTATGTTTTAATCTTAAATTAGTTGTCCTTTTAGTGTGTAAAAACATGTATTTTGCACCTCTCCTATTTGGATGATTGTGTTTATCTTGTATTCCACAATACTAATATAACACAAACAGAAAGACACACACACACACACACACACACACACACACACACACACACACACACACACACACACACACACACACACACACACACACACACACAGATATATATATACATATCTTTCTGTGTGTCCCTTAATTGGCCTAAATGTCTGACTTAGTGCAAAAAATAATGAAGCTATGCAAGCTATTTTTGACCTCTTCTTTCGAGTAGGTTGACTCTATAGCATACTTTACACGCACGACACATTAGGTTATTTTGCATACATATATACACTTAGTAATGTCTCAATCTTTATAAAAAACTTAGCCCTATATATTGTAAACAATCATCAAACATTAAAGTGGGACCTGTTCTTCAAAGATAAGTTTTAAAGTTTTTTTTAGCTAAAACGCATTGTAATTTGTTTATTATCTACCCGTAAGGCTCTTTAAAAACTTCCAAAAGGCCCCAACGTGGAAAAGAAGAAATTAATTCGCATGCCCCTTTATCTCTCTCTGTCTCTCTCTCTCTCTCTCTCTTTCATCTACCACCTATAAATATACCTGGAGGCAGAATGCCATCCTAAACTTAAATAAGATTTAGCTTGACGAAGAAATAAAAATCAAAATAGGAACATTCATTCTACATGATGGCAAAACATTCCTCTGCGACTCCGATCCTTCAAACTCCATCTCATCACACCCAAGAATCTTCACCACTGTGTTGTAAAAACCTTTACGTTGATCTATGTCCCAAGAACTAGCGCAACCTTGTTAGAAATCAATGGTGTGAAAATCCCTCCGAAAAAATTGAACCCTATTATTTTGCGTCGCGATCGATTGGTGGAAGCTGAAAGTGATACGGAGGTCATGTATGCAAGCACGGATTAAGTTTTTGCTTCCGATGGCCTTAGGTTTGATGTTAACTTTCATGGAGAGAAATCCGTTAAAGGGATTTTTCAACGAGATGTGAGATGGGGACTAGAGTGTGAGTTGTTCGGCTTGAATATGTGGATGCAGATAGGTGTAGTGACTGATCAAGGAGTTTTAATAAGAGACAGAGTGAAGTTAAGGAGAACTTGATTTTGTCAGAAGTTGTCGGTCATACAGGAGGAAGATGAGGAGGAGATGGTAGAATCGAACTATTTAAAATATGAGCATGGGATTGACAATGGGAATGAAGTGGTGAACATGTTAGTTGGGCTACAAATATAGGAATTTATAGCAAATAACGCTTTTATTGATGCAAATTACGAGTAGTGCTTTGACATGAGGAGATCCATCAGGGGATTCTACATATTCTATGGAGCCTATGATATCCTAGAACACAAAACGAAACAATAATTTATATATATGTGTGTGTTTGTGTATGTAAATAATAACATGCATTGTTGCACTCTAAACTTCATGAACTTTCTGGTACGAGGAAAGGACACTTCAATCAAGTTAAAATTTAAGTGATTTTAACTTTTAATTATTTTTAACACATAAAGATAACTTAAACCAAATAATTTTTTTAATTTGAAATTTGTTTTTGTTTTTATTATGAGGGGAAAGCTTTGGTTTTGTTTGCTATTTCAATTATTTTGTGTAGCTATTAAGATATAAGTAGTTTGCTTGACCCATTTGTTCACCTCCTTTGTGGCATCGGCCAATTGCATTGCCTTATTATTTGTATTTTGTGGATCGACCCATCTCCCTGTATGTTGCGTTATAGTGCTCGATAAAAGATCAAATCATGTATTTTACCTTGATCCATAGTCAGCCTTAGGATTACTCCTTTTTTATCACATATTGTCATCTATTTTATTCTAAAATGCACGTGGTCAGGTTGATGTCGATTCAATGTGATTTCACGTGTTTTAGCCTTTATTGCACATCCTTATTTCACACTCGAGTCGGGCATCATTTGACGTGTGTCGAGTTGATAGGAGGTGGGATTATTATCATTATTTCTTATTATTGTTGCAATTATTATTATTATTATTACTACTTTGTTTATTTAAATAAAAAATTATGAAATAAAAAACAATACATATCTTTCTAACATATTTAAAATTAAATAATCCTAATAAATTAGATTTAGATTAATATTTAAAATTAAATTATATATATATATATATATATATATATTGATTAAGCTTAAATACAATCTAATTTGATGTTATTTTTTATATGTATTCCTAAACCAAGCTATTTATTATCTAATGGCTGAGATAAACTGTAGGAGATGCTATTTGATATGAGCCCTTTGATCAAGGGTTTATTGGATTTTTCAGAGGATCGGTTCAAGTGGCTGGTTTACAAGCATGCCTCCAACTACCTCACATTTATGGAAAACAAATCTCTCACATAAGAGCTGTAGCTTCGACTCCCGTGCTTTCCCCATTCGGCTTTTGATCCAAGACTCTAGCTAAAGTTCAAAGATATGGCAGACTAATCCCCTACCACGGTTCCATAAGCCAAGGACCTCCATCCTCATTGGATTCATTTGAAGGTGAATCCGGAGGTGCCACATCACCCGAGGCCTGGTGCATTCGGGTGATGTGGCGCATCTGGATTCACCTCCGGACTGTTCGGATGCCACACGGCTCTCCACCCCAAAAGGTAGATATGGATGGCAAGGAACTCTTCAACAGGAGATTTTTCTCAAAGAACTCTCTCTCTCTCAAGACTACGGCTAAAAGTCCTCCTCCCTCATGACATGATGGAGCTTCGAAGATGGACAAAATGTGGCCGGCTCTATCCCCCATTTCACCTCTGGTGCTACTCTCAGGATCTTGCCGGCCACCCTTCAGTCCGACCCAACTGCTGACGCCATACCTCATTCTAGCCGACCTACCACGTCAACCTCCACCGGTGAAGCCCAGCCAGCCGACTGACGTTACACCACCAGTCTCGTCCGACCGGTTGCCCATGCTGACCTGCCACCGGCATCTCTGCCTCCTTCAACTTCTTCTACCCAAGCTACACACCAACTTCGGCTCCTTCCCATCTGACCACCTCTTACAAGTTGATTTGCTGCCTCCAGTAAGTTTGATTGATGTCGACTTGGCTGACTCCGGTCATCCAACCCACCAGGCATCTACTTGACTGACCCAACCACTCAGGGTGCCTAACTTGCAAGCTCGCCGACGAACCATCTTCTCACCGTGAAGGTAACAACCTGCCTCATCCTTTTGTACTGCTTTGATTGAGTATGATGATTCCTAAACTCAAGGATAAGTGGAATGGGAATGGGACTCTATTTCATGTGAGATTCAAAGTAGGCATTTCCATTATTGAATGATTATCCAACTTATATTTATCTGTACACGTGACCTGAGTTTAGAAGCTGTAAGGAACTTTTATTTCTTTGTTCTAAAGTGTAGTTACTCTTGCACTTTTGAATGGATATTTTGGTAAATAATACTTGTTTGGATTCGAACTCCATTATAAAAAAAAAGAAGCTAAAACGTCTTATGTAAATACCATATGATAGCCATTTTCGTATTCTTCTTTGTAGCACTCATGTTACAGGCATACGGACTTACATCCATATCATGATTATAATGGGCTTTTCATTATGGCTTAAATAGTTTATGCATAGCTGAATAAATTAGAAGGATATCATTGTAAATGTTAATTTCAGATACTTACATGCTCAATGTTGGAAGGCTTTCACTTCCCAACTTATTAAGTCATTAAGATAAATCTCATATTCTTGACCACTTCGAGTTATTGAAATTATTTTGTGTCTTGCTTAAAAGCTATGAAATATCTTATGATGGTATATATATATATATATAATACCATAGAGTTAAGATTTATTTATGTTGTACATTTAATAGTTCATTGTATTAAAACTTTGAAAACGGATATCTGAGTATAAACTGACATATGTTACAAACATCATATATTATGAACGATACAATTGTATACTTGTTGAGATTTAAATTGCACTTAAAAAGTTGAACGATGAATCATATCCTCATTTATACATATTTCAAGCACCATATATGCTATATTAGTTCTCTCAATGAAATAAAATCATCTCATAGTTAGGCTTGTATCACTTCTTATTTAATTTAGGGTATCGGCATGAATTAAGACATTGTATTTATATTTTCTCATAATCTTGATGGTTAATAAACCTAGAGCAATGGAAAACCTTGTCGCGTTACCATTATATTTTAAAATATCAATCATATATATATGATGTAATAGATCCATCACAAATATTTTGCAATGGATTTATGGTGGATGTGTGATGAAAACTCCACCACAAATTGCAGCAGAATATCCATCGTGCATTATGACAAAAAATCCATCATAAATCAGCCGCCCATTGTGGCAGAAATTTTCTAAAAGTTTGTGAGGGTTGTGAAATCCTAAAGAACTAGCCTGAGGCTAACAAAGAGAAGGGTGAATTGGTGGTGTTTTAAGAATTTTTAAATAAAAAGAAAAGTCTTTTTATCTTTTTTTTAAATATTTTAAAAGCAAATAACTTGTGCGGAAGTAGATAACAAAATAAGAGATTTTAACCATAGAATAAATCATAGATAAGTGCAGAAATAAAATATAAAAAAAATAATAAAGAGCACACTGAATTTTATAGTGGTTTGGTCAAATCTGACATACATCCACTCTACAGAAACCTTCTTTCTAGGATTGCACGAATTAGTTAGTGTCTCTCCTTTTTCACCCACAGCAAGGTGGAGAAGCCCTTAGAAAATCTTTTCATCGACTCGGTGAGGCAGAGAACCTTGAATCCTTTTTCACCCCCCGGGTGAAGGCAGAGAACTCGGAATCCTTTTACTCTCACCTGGAGTTATGAGAGAACCATGAATCCTTTTACTCCCACCTAGAGTAGGTAGAGAACCTTGATCTGATGCTGATGATCATCTTCCTAGAGCCACTAAGGAACCAAGGACAAAGATTAAAGGAGAAGATTGAATTTGTGCTTGGAGCAACCTTTGTGAATCCCCTCACAAACTCCCCCTCATAAGATTCTTACTCTCTCTCCCAAACTCTCCTTCTCCTTCTCTAAGCTCTCTTAGGTTAGAACAACAACAAAAGATTTGCTAAGAAGTAATTAAGAGAACTTAAATATGAGGCTTCCAAAAAAGCCCTGATTTTCAATTTTGTGTCAAAGATCATCCATGATGATCCCACGATTGTCCTGTATGATTAGTACAAAATAACCTTTTTCAGCCAGGATGATCACCTTTGCTCTGAGAAGTATTTTATACAGATTACCCCGTATAATTGTTCGATCATCTGTGATGAATAGTTTAATATTGGAGGCAATCGGCATATCATCCCGCAACAGTCTCGAGACATCTAGGACGATCTCCTAAATGATTAGAAGAAAATTATAGTTTCATCTTGGACGATAGGAGATCGTCCTATGAAATATAAAAGATCATCCAAGACTATCCAAGGAGATCGTCCTATACGATATGATTGACCAATCCAACCATAATTAGTCTCCTAATTAGTATATTATTTTAGGCATGATTGTCAAGAATCATCCAGAATGATATGGATCATCCTGTATGATTAAAACAAATTTTGAATTATAAAATATTTCCTAAATAGTGATTGGCGGCGGTCTAACTCAATTTGTACAGATCATCCTTTATGATATGAATCATCCTGGATGATTAGTTAAGCAATCCTAATTATCAAGGATGCCCTAATTAGGGTTTATGATTTTAACTGATCATCCATGACAATTTAGAATCGGCCTATACGATATGATCAAAAAATAGAAAACTCTCTAACTCACCAAATTTCTCCCCCTGAGTGTGTGTATGCAAGGTTACTTAGCTTCAGGATCCATCACAGTACATTTGACTTAATAAAAGGTAAAAGATGCAATGGAATTGAAATTACAGACTGACTCAATCCTAGTCTACCTAATCTTTGAGCTTATATGCATTGTAAGTGATCTTGTGGACCTGAAAGGTTAGTAGGCAGGGCAACCAAAATAGATATGCAATAGTAGCAGTAGTAAAGAAGTAAGAATTTTTGTTATCATCAAAATCACAGTGCTTGGATCAAGATTTGCAACATTTCCATAAGAAATAATAATACTAAATCATCGTATCAATATTTGCAATAAAATGTCAATCACAATTCCACTGGAAGCCTATAGCATAAATAAAAAATAGCTCCTACTATTTGTTATTGAGCTTTCCAATAGCACAAATCTAAATAGTTTAAAAGCTTTAATTAAATACAGTAATAAAAAGTAATAATAATGTAACAATTACATTCTAATAGCTTAAATAAATAACCACATTCTATAAAATTCTATAATTGTTATAACATTGTTAAAGTTTCACTAGTGCTTACACATCAAAAGAAAGAAAATGGATCAAAAATATTTTTACAGACACTCTAGAAGAAATCTATATCCTCACTTTCATCCTCAGTCGATCTGGATGTAGGTTGATTTTCATCAATCTACTTTCTCAATCTCCTAAGCTCATCTAGTATCTGAATGTTCATGCCCACCTATATTTTTCAAACATTTTCTAACTTTGCTATTAAGTCAGCCATATGTTGCCTATATAAACTCTCTTGGCTGCCTGTGGAGTAGCGGTAGTAGAAGAGATTGACCCTTATATGCATAGGCTTGCAAGCCTAATTCATAAACCCGTCCCTTCTGCATTCCACCTACCACTTTTGACTAAGTGCAGTAGTCAGAAACATCTAAAGATTCCCCAGAGGAACCCTCACCTACTACAGCTGGCTCTCTCGAAGCCTTATATACTCATCCTTAATAATATAACATTAGATTAATCATTGCATAATTTTAACTTATAATATTTTTGTAAGTATCATATCCTTAAATACTTATGTATGCCCTACTAGCTCACTCATCCTCCCACTATTGTTCCTCCTGGGGAACTCAACTGCAGTGTGTTCTCTTCCAAGCATCTCCTTCTGCAATATACTTAGGTTAACATGCATAAACAAAGAAATTATTAAAATATATTAAAGTTTTTATCAATCATCATCTATGCTCAGTGTGTAGAATTGAGCTCCCAGTATTGAAGGAGCTACCTATGCCCCCGACATTAGAAGCACTATTGAGCTTTGCCCATAAACCCTTAAATGTCTTAACTCTATCTTCCTCAACTATATTAGAACTTATAGACGGGCTACACTGAGAGTCAAAATGAGGCTCGTACTAATAGTGTGAAGTTCAATACCAATATTTTGGCATGATTCCTCTACAATATAGATCAATAGTAATCTCATCAAGTGTAAGATAAGCTTGATTTTTGTGTTTGGAATATGAACAATGAAACCTACGTGAATGAAATAATTCACTCCATTAAAAAAACTCATCTGTCAATATATTGTGTTCAGGCAACATTCGATCATACATCTAACTTGTCTACTTTTGAATATCCATAATACAATTGGACTATAAATTCCTACAACCAAATAAAGTATCTGTTAAAAGAAAAATTAAATAATGTGTACAATAGGGATGATTTTAGGAGTTTGCATGGATAGTTTGTGTGCCTCCATCATGCACTCATTGTATATTAGGCAATAGAATAGCGTATGTGAATTAGTGCAACACACTAATACATCTATTTTTCCCAAACAATTCATCAGAATGTCATCTTTCTATGTGACCAAACCATCTATGATGACTCTCTCTATTCTTATCTTCCATTAGAGCTACTCCAACCTTTTCATGTATATGCTCATTTCGTATCATGTCTCTAAGAGTAAAGCCACACACCCACCTAAGCATCGTCATCTAAGCAACACTTAACTTAATATTATGCTTCTCTTTTAATGGCAAACTTTTTGTACCATAAAGCATTATAGGTCTCATCACCATCTTATAAAATTGGTTAAGACCTACAGAGGGGCCTATGCATTAATTAATGAAAAAGGGTATAAGTCCTTAAAGGATCAAGAGCTCTCTAAAAATATAGAATTTTAAGCAAACTCTAATGAGCCTATGATCCTATCTATCACAATAATCAAGAGAAAAAAACCACGGAGGTAAGAAGCCAGCCCTCAAAAGAGGAACCCAATCCAGATATTCAATGAAGCAGGAAAAGCCAATAAATAAGTAGCTTCCAACACATGGACAGGCAACTGTAAGGCCAGAAATAGAGGCAAAATTAAAACAGGTAAACAACAATAAAAATGTACCTAAAATGAGAATAGATAAAATTATAGCCCACAGCCGACATAGAGCCTCCAACAGCAAACACCATGCAAATAGCTAGAAAAATAATAAGGACAAGGAACAAAGAAAATAAAAGCCATGGGAAAAAGTAAAGAACCCACAATAAAAGCCCACCAATACAAACCAAACCATGTTAGAAGGTTATGGCACCCAAGAGAGGGGGGGGGTTTGAATTAAATGGCTTAAAAAATTTTTATCAATTAAAATTTTAATATTTTCTTTTATAAAAAGACTTATTTTTAAATTGTTAATTAATTACTTTATGAATAGAGAAAGTAACCCAGCAATAAAGTAAAGTGTAATAAAGATAAATAAGGACACAAGCAACTTGTTTACGTGATTCGGCTAAAACTCAAAACCCAGCCTATGTCCACACCTGGCCACCCACAACTAGGAATTCACTAAGCAATTCAAGCTTACACCAACTTCCGTGCTTTCCTACACTAGACAACCCCAAAACACTATACTTTCCTATACTGGGCAAGTAAAACTCCCATACAAATCATTATAAGATCATAAACTACATAAAAAAAAAATACAACCTAACCTTAGCTCTCAATTTTAAAATATATTAGCCCTCATCCTGCAAAATCAACCAATAGTACAAATAGACTAGCTCACAAAAAATTTAATTTTAATTAATCACAAACACAAACTTGAATGTAGATGATATGGATATGTAAAGTTCTTATATATGAAATCAATCACAAAATAAAATAATAATGTTTTTTATTTAAAAAAAAACTTTCAAACTAGATTTGAAAATATAATTCACCAGTTGTAACAAACTCACCAAAGACTTATCTCCTTTGAGCAAAAGATGAAGATGATTGATGGGGAGACTCTTTGGCATGATTAAGAGCACAAGAATTAATGAAAATCTAACCAAGAAAGGTTGGTGGAGATGATTTAGTAAGCAAGACAAAATTCTGGCAAAGTTTTAACTTGGTTAGGAGCAGGCACACACGCATAGCCAACCCCACTATTTATTGATAGAATTTTGACGAAGTCAAGAGGGAATTGAAGGGAGATTATTTAGGCAATAATTTGAAAAAATAATTAATTTTGGAATGCATTAGATTAGCCTACACAAATCCATAGAAAATAGGAAAGATATTATGTTAATATTGGCCATGGGAGCTGATTTGGCAATGCATTTGGTTTGGATTCATGCAAGAGGATTTTGTCTAACGCATGATGAAATATTAACCATTTTACATGATTGTCACATCTTCAATACAAGAGGTGAATGATTTAGCTAATGATTCAAGGTTATGAGGATTAAATAATTTAGAGCACATGGCAATTTTGGACAAGCGATTTTCATGTATTTTGAATCAGAGTTAGGAAAAATTTGATCATGATATCAATCTAATTAATCCAAGATATTTTTTTTTTCAACTTGAGGATATAATTAGGAAGGTATTCCAACACTAAATTTGAAAAAAAAAATTAAAAATTCTATTAAGAATGAGAGGTCAAAACTTACAAAAATAGATATTTTATTTAAGGAAAATTATTTTGGAGGGCGATTAGTATTGAAAATAATACTAAAAATTCCTAAATTTTTAATGAGTGATTAAACCACTAAATAATGCTTAATATATCTAGAATTTTCAAAAATAATTTGACCATAAACAAATTATGACATTAAGGACTTTTACATTAATAAAAATAATTACCTAATGTTTTAATAATGTTGGATTAAAAATATTTTACCTTGCAAGAAGTTCTCAAACATTATTCACAAGTGAATCATGACAAGATAGAAATAACATGAATAGTAGAAGGAAAGAGAAAATGAATAATTTGGATAATCTGATAATCATTTGAGATACAAGGTTAGAATTGATGGTATGGAGATGATTAAATGTATTTTAGAACATTATTGGATGGATTAAATAAAAAAAAAAATTAACACAAGTTGTGAAGTTTTGAAATGCAAGATAGTAAACTTTTCAAAAATGACCAAAGTTATGATCATGCATGAGGTAGTTATAATGAATAATTTAGAAAAGCAATGAACTTATCACAATAATGTATTTTAGCTTTTTGATTCAAGATATATAAATTTCAATTATTGTGCCATACTAAAGGAAAACCACCCAGCCTCAGTTCCAAACTAACTTGACTTCAATTGCTTTGATTATTGGATTATCCTTTATGATTTGTTGACACGCTTAAATATCAAACACTAGTACCCTCCAATCCTTTATTTGTTATTATTAAAATATCTTTTTTATGCAATGAGGCTCATGGGGTTAACAAACCATCACACCAAACCAACACAAGAATGGCTCGAATAACCAACCCAAGAAATAACCACCAATAATATCACAAAAAATTACCAAACCCATATCACCAAAGTATAGTGCCGAACACCATAGAAAAACATAAAACCCCCCCTAGGCTAACAAAGGATAAGGAGACCACCAGAGAAAACAAACCCCAACACCAGGACTGAAAGCACCAATAGGGACAAGACCAGACCAACAACAGAAATAACCTGCATACACCAGGAGAAAACCAACAATAAAATAAGCACCACTAAAGATTTAAGTAGAGGACTTAGATCTATTAGAACAACCAATCTAGTATTTAAATAACAACCCACTTAGGAAACATCCAAACCACACAGCCTGATGTATACACTATAGCTGGCTTATTAGGACAACCAACTCTAATTTTAGGCTAGGCTGTTGTTCCTTTATACTTTCTTTTTGTGTGAAGTAGAGTTTTTATAGATTTTATATGGATTTCATTGTATGTTGGTTATTATAATTTGATGTGTTCTGTGATGCCTTGATGTGATATTCTGGGATATAATATTATGGGGGCTAGGCTTCGCCTAGGTTAGGATAATCTAGATGCTAACAGAGTTTTCTTCAGGTGGTCATGCTTATGTATGGATATAAAAAGGGTGCTAATCAAAATTTCTCTAAACAAATTTTTTGCATGCGGTACCTAAAAATAAAAAGCGTAACTAAGTAATTATGTCTGGCTCAGATGTGAGCAATGAAATGAGTACGACTGCTTGAGATTTATTATGATTTTATATAAACTTCTTAGGATAGCATATAGGTTGTATAGAGTCATTTTAAATTTTTTGATATGTATGATAATTAATTCAAGAGTTTTGAAAGTAGATTTAAAATTGGAAATGTAGCATCAAATTTGGAATCCAAAAGGGAGGAAACACCCATTTGGGGGGGAGTTCCTTCCATTTGGAGAGCTAAATTAGGATGAACTTGAGGTCTGAAGAGAAAAAATATCTCTTTAGGGAGGAGTTCTTTTATTTGGATATCTGGATAATATGGATCCATGGAACACAAAGAAAAGAGCCAAAGAAATGAAAACAAGAACATATATCCCATTTTAAAAATACTTGTGTCATTTTGTAGGTTTCAAAATTGAGTTGTTGTTAGTGGTACCCATTCACTTATAATTTCCGTATACGCTGGGTTGTAATTAAATGGCATTGGCCATATGTCCTTTACATTGATTTAGTTATATATAATTTGATAATGTGTTTAAATTGATTGCGCACTAGAAATTACCTATTTTTCTAAGTTTCTTTCTTGCATGACCAATTTATTTTAGCGAGAAAAATACATTTAGGCTCTTAAGGATAACTTAAAAATTCTTATACTCATAACTAAATAAAAAATTTAGGCTTACAGAGAAAGATTAGCGCTATCTAAGAAGTAAGCCTAGGAATGCCTGGGAGTTCTCATGCATTCATATTTTACTCTTCCTTACTAGGCACCTCCTCGCCTATGGGTCATGGCAAACCACCTAACCTATTAGGGTGCCTTTATGTCTAGGGGATGTTGGGCATCTCTAGGAAAATTTTATTTTCTATGCCAAAATTTTTTAAAGTTTATCATATATGATTTCTACATTAAGAGTCAATCAGCATGCATTATATTAATTAGAAATCAATTATAAAATAAAAGTTAATTACATAGAGCGTAAATGGGCCAATTATGACTTTCTCTAAATGTCGAACCCAGTTTCTCAAAAACATAAATATAGCCTACCCATCTTTCGTAATAATCGGATACATAGTTTTAAAGCGACTAGGTGGTTTAGTTGGCACTCCAATCCAGGCCAAAGTAAGTCTAGATTTGTGTTACTATTATTTAGTGCCCAAATTAGATTTTGGATCTGAGGCGGACCCAAAATCATAAGTCCCCAACGTCGGGAATCTAATCTTATTATTTTAATAAAATGATAACTCAAATTAAAATTCTCTCTAAATCAAAATGTAAAGCCTAACACTTAGGATAGAATGAGGTGATTATAAATTATTTCAAATCCCAAAATGCCTCCTACTTCTCATCCTTTGGACTAAAAAATAAATGCTCAAAATTGGTCCAATCCTATTTGAAACTCCAACATCTCACCTTTCATATCACTCATTGAGAATTCAAAATAAAACTTCTATTATTATTCTATTTAAGAGTATTTGTAGGAAGCCTGAAACTTCATATAATGTAATTAACTATGAAGATTTATCTTCGTAGGACATTTAAGATCCCAGAAATAATCAAACATCATTCTATTATGCTCCTAAATAGAATGGGGGAAAAATCACCCTCTTTGGGAAAACAAAATCTAGGATGATCATTATCGTCATATTCAAATGATTGATAGTAGCTAATATTCTCCCTCTTTGGGGAAATATATCATTTAATAACAATATGCTTGAATATGAAATTAATGATAAATATATCAAGATTATTGTAGTTAGATATGTATTTGAATGTCATTTTGACACTTTGGGGCCATATGTAGTTCACTATGATGATCTGAATACAATAATTGATGATAACATATTTTATCTACCATAATAAAAAAAAAATTGAATGTCATTTTGATTCTCCAGGATCATATATAATTCTCTCTGAAATTTGATTATGGTAGTCAGGATTAAAACTAATAGTTTTGTAATATGAACCAATTAGGAAATGATATTTTCACCATCCAAGAAGATACATCGATCATAATGATGAGTTTGACTACAAAACTAAAAGAAATTTAATAGGATTATATTGAAATTTTTCAAAGAAAATATAATTATAATTGCTTTGCTTTTTTTAATAAAGTAAGAAAATAGTGACCGAGATGGGTTTCTATTACTAAGGTGTTGTTATGTCAACACTAGTGGGAGACAGAGTTGAGATTCTATTATGTCGGTGCTTGTGGGTGTCGGGTGGGATTTTGGTAATGAAGATGTATGAAATTTGGGCTTAAGAGATATTTTGATAAACATGATGAAGTATTTGTTTATAATTTTGTTAATTTAAGTATTTGTTTAATTACATACAATATTAGTATATGATTCTAGTTTTTAGTTTTAGTTATTAATTTCTCTTCAAGGTTCTGATAGCTTACTGAGCCGTGTTAGCTCATCCATGCTTTTGCCTATACGTTTAGGCTCGGGGAAGGGTAAGGAGAGAGCTGAGTAGTTTGGATAGCAGGCTCCATTATGAGTTATAGGTATATTTTGGATAGTTTTATTTTTGCAGGCTTGACTTTTATTTTGTTATTCTCTCTGTTACCAAACGTTGTTATAGATAACCTTCAAATTATATATTTTTTTATAATATACTGAAAATCATGTTGAGATTCAATATACTTTTACTTTATATTGCATTCAATAGTGGATCTGTGTTGTATATAAATTAAAAGTTTTATTTCAGTACTTCTCCTACCAGATCTTGGGGTCAGTTTACCAAAATCTGACACAATATGAGCTGTGTGATATCAGGTCATATCAGGTTGGGTTGTGAGAGCTGCAATGGTGGAGAGTTTCTTACAGGGTCTGGATGGAAACAAGTGCATGATAGATTTCTAGAGAAAGAAAAATATCTTGTGGAGTTTTATTTCCTCCAAATGAGATACCATAAACTTGTTCATAATAAGTTAGAACTTTTATTAGAAAGTTGTTTAGAACGTGCCAAAGAAAAGGCCCAAGTCATAAAACATCGCAAGTAGGAAAGGGACAATGGTTTCATGTTAAATCTTTATGACAAGATCATGCAAACTTCATCAAGGTGTAAAAGAAAGAATTTTTTTCTCTAGTGGAGAATGGCAAGAACTACCGCAATAATTTGAATACTACTACACTTTATGCTGCTCGACGTAAAGTCAGTTACAAGCTCGCATTCATTTATTGCATAAGGAATGAGCAAACTGTTGAAATAAGTTTAATTTGGGTTTCAATGTTAAACTATTTGTTCTTTTAGTGTGAAAACAAGTATTTTGCATCTCTCCTATTTGGGTGATTATGAGTTTATCTTGTATTCCACAATACTAATATAACACACACAGACATATATATATATTCATTATTTCAAAATTTTAACATGATAGTATTTAAATAGATATATGATAATTGTTATTTCAAATTATATTTATATATTTTGAATTTATTTTTTTAAATATTCATTATTTTAAAACTTTAATATGATAATATTTAAATTAGCTATATGATAGTTCTTAATTCAAATTATATATATATATATATATATATATATATATATATATATATATATATATATATATTCATTATTTCAAAATTTTAACATGATAGTATTTAAATAGATATATGATAATTCTTATTTCAAATTATATTTATATATTTTGAATTTATTTTTTTAAATATTCATTATTTTAAAATTTAAATATGTCATATTTAAATTAGCTATATGATAATTCTTAATTCAAATTATATATATATATATATATATATATATATATATATATATATATATTTGTGGTTGCCCTTTAATTGGCCTAAATGTCTGACTTAGTGCAAAAAAAAATGCAGCTATGCAAGCTATTTTTCTTGAGGAAATTATTGACCTCTTCTTCGGAGTAGGTCGACTCTATAACATATTTTACGTGTTCAACACATTAGGTTATTTTATATACATATATACACTTAATAATGTCTAGATCATTCAAAAAAAAAACAGCCCTATATATTGTAAACAATCATCAAACCTTAAAGTTGGACCTGTATCTACCCGCAAGGCTCTTTGAAAACTTCCAAAAGGCCCCAACGTGGCAAAGAAGAATTTAATTAGCATGCCCGTTTATCTCTCTCTCTCTCTCTCTCTCTCTCTCTCTCTCTCTCCCTCTCTCTCTCTTCTACCACCTATAAATATAGCTGGGGGCAGAATGCCATCCTAAACTTAAATAAGATTTAGCTTGACAAAGAAATCAAAAGCAAAATAGGAACATTCATTCTGCATGATGGTGGACATTCCTCTCCGACTTCGATCTTTCAAACTCCATCTCATCATACCCAAGAATCTCCGCAACCGTCTTACAAAAACCTTTACGTTGGTCTACGTCCCAAGAACTAGTGCAACCTTATTAGAAATCAATGGTGCGAAGATCCCTCCGAACAAACCGGCCCCTATCGTTTTGCGTCGCGATCGATTGGTGGAAGCTGAAAGTGATACGGAGGTCGTGTACGCAAGCACGGATCAAGTTTTCGCATCCGATGGCCTGAGGTTTTAGATTAACTTTGGTGGAGAGAAATCCCTTAAAGGGATTTTTCAACGAGATGTGAGATGGGGACTAGAGTGTGAGTTGATCGGATTGAATATGTTGATGCAGATAAGTGTAGTGAGTGATCAAGGAGTTTTAATAAGAGAGAGAGTGAAGTTAAGGAGAAATCGATTTTGTCAGAAGTTGTCGGTTATACAGGAGGATGATGAGGAGGAAATGGTAGAATCGAACTATTTGAAACATGAGCATGGGATTAACGATGGGAATGAAGTGGGGAATAAAGGTGTTAGTTGGGCTATAAATATAGGAATTTTGGTTGCATCTTTAGGAGTTGGGTTATTCATTTTCAGAGCTCCCTTGAAGAGATTAGTAAGATGAGAATTGTTGTAAGAAATATTTTTTTATATATTTGGAGAAGGATCATTATTCCTATATGTATTTATATTTTTTATGATATGATTGTATTAACTAGTACTTTTTGCCATTAATTTCTTTCCAGTTACTATTCCAATGTTGTAACATTCAGTTTTCATTTGTCGTCCAGTTTAATTTAATAATATTTCTTTCTGAATTTCGACTCCAGGCTGAATGGAATAATAATTATATTTTTTTAAAATGCTGAAGACTACGACTTTTTTTTTTTTTACTGAAAACTACAATCTTAAACATGCTTATGCAGTCATGCATATATGCACAAAATCAATGACTTAATCAAAATTAAAAATCCTTATTTTAACTCTTTGGACGTAAAATAATTCTTTTAGACAGAAGCAACTAAGGTATAAGTGAGTCAAACAGACTCGTGAGCCGGCTAGGGCTCGGCTCGGCTAGGTAAATATCTCATGAGCTGAGCCCGATGAGCTAATGAGCTAGGCCTAACTCGACTCATTAGCTCAAGAGTTTGCTCGTTTAAAAAATTATGGTATAAAATATATTTTAAATATATTAGCATTCAAAATTTTTTACGAAAAAAGTATTAAAAATATTTAAAAATTATCTCCATTTCTTATATTGAGTTATTCTTTATTATTTTTTTTCTTACTTCTCATTCTCTTAATTATTTCATCATATTAATTGCTCAAATCATAATCATTTTATCTCTTCTATAGTAAATGAGCTATCTCGTGAGCCGGCTCGAACTCATAGATTAAAGCTCAAGCTCGAGCTCAAATTTGATTAATTAATCACGCGAGCAAGGTGACGTGACTCGAGCTTGAGCAAGGCGACGTGTGTTATTCAAACACTTATTTCTCCAATTTTGGAGTGTAAAATGAGATTTTTTAGATGGAAAAATTTCCGCAGAAAAGCATTTGTTCCTTCGTTAGTATAATTGATTGATTGTCTTTGAGATGTTATTTATAGAAAATCTTTTGACTTTCTTCAGAAATTTTTATCGTACAGAGTAAATGAACTAATGGAAGAACTTCGCTATGACCCAAAAGCATTCAATATTATCTTTTAAAAACAATCAAATGAGAAGCTCTTATTGATACAAAGAATGTTAATCATCTCATTGAAACGCCTGTGTTCTATAGCTTTTGAAATTGTTATGTAGATGTTGGAAAGTATAATAATGCCCAAAGAATGTTAATCATCTCATTGAAACGCCTGGTCATAAGGAGTCTGTGAAATTATAAATGGATAAATATTTCAAAATTTTTAAAAGAAAAAAAATCAATTAAGGCTTTCTTCGGGATAATTTTTTTATTGTTTTCTAAAACTACTTTCTGGTACAAAAATTTCTTTACTAAAAAACTGTTTTAAAAAGCAATAAAAAAATTGTCCCAAACGAAACCTAAATTACCTTCTCCACCCAGCCGTCTTTGTACTCCACAATGTATGGATTAGTAAGGCTTGCCATTAGAGCCATCTGTCAAAGAAAAGGGCTATGGAAATTGAAAAGAAAGTGAGGTTCTGTTCGTTTGGTTTGAAGGGATTGAAAGAGAGTAAATGAAATGAAATGAAATGAAAATATAAATGATAAAGTAATTGAGTTTAAATTACTTGAATTTTTTTTTTCTTTAGAGAAATGTGCAGAAAAGATTTTGTTTTTTGTTTGGTTGATGAAATTCATAAAGTGAACTATGCATAAATATCTCCTTTTTGGTAGGAGTCGAAGCCAACTCCCTTTAAACGTGTCTCTATTAAATTTTATCTCGTTCTGATGCTTCTTTTATTGCCTTCGTCTTTGATAGTTTTTTATTATTTTTTAAAATAATTTTTAAGTCAAAAATTTATAGCTCAAAAATATTAAATTTAAAAATATTTTTTACTAAAAAATTATTTTAGAAAAGAGTAAAAAAATTCTCTCAAACGAGACCTTAATTTATTTTATATATGACTGGGTGATTATCATCTTCTCAGCCACCTCAAGGCAACTCTAGGACTAAGTATATTTTTCTCATGAAATTTGAATTTGCAAATAAAGCTTTTATTGATGCAAATTAGGAGTAGTGCTTTGACATGAGGAGATCCATCAGGGGATTCTGCATATTCTATGGAGACTATGATATCCTAGAACACGAAAATGAAACAATAATTTTAATTAACATGCATTGCTTGCACTCTAAAGTTCATGAATTTTCTGGTACGAGGAAAGGACACTTCAATCAAGTTAAAATTTCAGTGATTTCAACTTTTAATTATTTTTAATAAATTTAGATATCTTAAACCTAATATTTTTTTTAATTTGAAATTAGTTTTTGTTTTTATTGTGAGGGGAAAGCTTTAATAACAAATTAAAAATTAAATTATCGTAATAAATTATATTTAGATTAAAATTTATATGTAAATTAATTAAATATATATGTATATATATATCCTCGTAATTAATTTAAAATTAAATAAATTTAATTTAGATAGAAATTTGAGATATATACTAAAAATGTGCATATATTTTTTATTAATTTAAAGTCAAATATATACATCATAAATCAAATTAAGACTAAATAATAAAATTATATATATATATTCTGATTAAGCTTAAATAAAATCTAATTTGACGTTATTTTTTTATATGTATTCCTAAAGCAAGCTATTTCTTATCTAATGGCTGAGATAAAATGTAGGAGGTGGTATTTTATATGAGCCCTTTGATTAGGGGTTTATTGGATTTGTCATCAGTTCAAGTGGCCCTTTCACAAGCATGACTCCAACTCCCTCACATTTACTAAAAACTAATCTCTCACATGAGAGCCGCAGCTTCGACTCCCATTCTTTTGCCATTCAGCTTTTGGTCCAAGACTCCAGCTAAAGTTCAGAGATATGGCAGACTAATTCTCTACCCCGTTTCCACGTCACCAAGGGCCTGGTTCATCCGGGTGATGGGGCGCGTCGGATTCACCTCCGGACGGTTCGGACGCCGCATGTAATAATCTCTCCACCCCAAGAGGCAAAGATGGGAGGCAAGGAGCTCTCCAAGAGGAGATTTTTGCTCAAAGAACTCTCTACCTCTCAAGACTACGGCTACAAGTCCTCCTACCTCATCACATCATGGAGCTTCGGAGATGGACAAAACAAGGCCGGCTCTAGCCCCCATTTCGCCGCCATCGCTGCTCTCAGGTTCTCGTCGGCCACCCAACAGTCTTACCCAACTGGTGACGCCGTGCCTCATTCTAGTCGACCTAACAAGTCGACCTCCCCTGGCTAAGCCCAGCCAGCCGACTTACCTTAAACCGCCATTCTCGTCCGGCCGGTTGCCCACGCCGACCTACCGGGCTCTATCTAGCCAGACCTCGTCACCGGCATGTTTGCCTCCTTCGACTTCTTCTACCCGAGCTACAAACCAACTCCGGCTCCCTCTCCTCCGACCACCTCTAACTAGTTGATTTGCTGCCTCTAGTAAGTTCGACCGATGTCGCCTTGGCTGCCTCCGGTCATCCAACCCACCAGGCATCTACTTGACCGACCCAACCACTCAGGGTGCCTAACTTGCACTCTTGCCGACGAAACATCTTCTCACCGGGAAGGTAACGACCTGCCTCATCCTTTTGTACTGCTTTGGTTGAGTATACAGATTCTTAAACTCAAGGATAAGTGGAATGGGAATGGGACTCTATTTGCTGTGAGATTCAAAGTAGCCATTTCCATTAATGAATGATTATCCAACTTGTATTTGTCTGTACACGTAACTTGAGTCTAGAAGCTGTAATGAACTTTCCTTTCTTTGTTCTGAAGTGTAGTTACTGTTGCACTTTTGAATGGATATTTTGGTAAATAATACTTGTTTGGATTCAAATTCCATTATAAAAAAAAAAAGCTAAAACGTCTTACGTAAATACCATATGATAGGCGTTTTTTTACTCTTCTTTGTAGCACTCATGTTACAGGCATACGGAATTACATCCATATCGGGATTATTTGGGCTTTTCTTTATGGCTTAAATAGTTTATGCATAGCTGAATAAATTAGAAAGATATCATTGTAAATGTTAATTTCAGATACTTTCATGCTCAATGTTGGAAGGCTTTTACTTCCCAACTTATTAAGTCATTAAGATAAATCTTATATTCTTGACCCATTCGAGTTGTTGAAATTATTTTGTGTCTTGCTTAAAAGCTATGAAATATCTTATGAGGGTATATATAAAAAATAATAATAAATTTGTATTAAAACTTTGAAAACGGATATCTGCGTATAAACTGATATTTGTTACACATATCATATATTATCAACGATACAATTGCATACTTGTGGAGATTGAAATTGCACTCAAAAAGTTGAACGACTAATCATATCCTCATTTGTACATATTTCAAGCGTCATATATGCTATATTAGTTCTCTCAATGAAATAAAATCATACCATAGTTGGGCTTGTATCACTTCTTATTTAATCAATGATCGAAAACAGACAAAATAGTAATAATCTAGACGAAATTGCTTAAAAAAATATATACTTAACTTTTGTTTATCTAATCTTAACTAACATCCACAATCACTAAAAGAAAGAATTTGAATATAAAGTTAAACTAAATCTAATTAAAATATTAATCACCCCTTAATCAAATATTAACTAAATAAAATTCTTTAAAAATAAAATTAAATTTAAGAGTTATAAAATTAGAGAATAAATCAAAATTAAAAATGCTAAAATAAAAGACTTATAAAACCCAAACTATAATTCATTAAATCTTCTCATAATTACATACACAATCTTAAAATCCTTCTAAGAATTGGAATTAAATGACAACCTAAAGATTAATAACCTAAATAATTAAATGAACAAAATAGGAAACTAATTGGAAATTCAACATAATTCAAAATTTCAAAGGTCTAATAACTAATCCAAAATTTAATCAAATAATAAATCATTCCTTTCAAAATAAAATAATCAACCCCTAATCTTCAACCAACTAAATTAAGTTAATCGGTTACTACTGGGTAACTCAGGTCTATGAGGCTATTAAGTTAGCCCAAAGAGGGTGAAATAAGCCATATGATCTCGATGAACAACAAAGGTGGTAATCACTAAATACTAAAAATGAATTGTTAAAACTAACATTAAGATATTAATATTTAAACTTGAATTAAAACTTTCCTTTGACCTTTAACAAATCAGAACAGAAAGCAACTTTAACTAAATTATTCTTTATAGGACACATCCAAACTGCACAGCTTGATGCACACACTAGAACTTATTTGCTAGGATCACCGACTCTAATCTTAGGTTAGGCAATTGGTGTATTTTGGTGTAATGCGGGTACCTTACTTGGAGGGTATCCTTGGTATATTTATTTACTTTCTGCACTCTGTATGTCATGCATGTATATTTATACACCTTGCTTCACAGTGCTCCTTGTCTACATACATGCATCATATCATTATTGCTCAAGTGAAAATGTTAAAGTAGAATGTGCCTAGGATATTTATAAAAGAAGATTCAAAGTAGAATGTGCGTAGGTGCAAATGCATGTGCAAGAGTCAAGTATAAATGTAAAGTGTCTAGAATGTAACTAGATTGAGTTGTATACATTCATTGAGTTGTAGAGGCTTAAAAATATTTTCTTATACGCATACATATAGGGCTCGAAAAGGTAATCCCTCTCTTTTGTAAAGTGTTCTCTTTTGGAATCCTATAGAGGAGTCAGGGCCAGAAGACAATAGGCAAGTCAAGTATATTTAAACCCATATGATATATGAGTAGAAAACCAGGCTTGTTGTGGTGGACCATGGCCACCTTATTTTACTATAGGCCCTAGGTTGTATGTATGCTCCAAAGAAATGATTAAAATGTTTATTTATGCATTTGTTTCATGCATCATATATGATGATAGATAGGTACATTTATATATTTAAATCAATATCCTTGGTTCTTTAGGATAGAGCTATCCTTCTTGCATTCATAAAGCAATTAATTATGTTTAGGATGTTAGCTGGCAGCTCACTTCAGGTAAGCATAAACCCAGATTACGCACCCCTCAATGTGACTCCTTTAACTTCTAATAAATTCTGAATCGATCATTCCTCCTAGGATAACAAATTCAATCTTTGATCTTCTAAACTCAAATTTTTAATCACATCTTTATACATTTAAATAAATTTGGTCTAATCACTACTAAAGATAAGGAGAATAATTTATCCCCTTTGGAATAGAATATAGGAACCTCTTCTGTGCACCAAACTAAGAAGAGAATAATATAACATTCTTAATCGAGAGTTTTTCTGGGTCGAGGCCTACGATATAATTAACCACGAGGCTTGTGCCATGGGAAACTGATCCCTACATCAAATAAACCCCATTCGAGTTGATGTATCGAATGTGGAAAATCTTGTGACTTTGATAAGGTTATATATATTATTACCCATCGAGGCGTGTAGGCAAAAGTCGCTATCCTCCATGGTTAATCGTATATATGATATCATCTGCTCTTCAATTGGCCTACTTATGTGGAGTGTAAAGGCCTACAATCATTTTATCCTACGAGATAGTGCAATCAAACCCTTTGCATTCTATTCCCCGCCAAGAAGAATTCTTACGGAGACCCACACCATCTTGATCATCATTTTTTTGTGTGAATCATATTACAGGTCAATCTACATGTCTAGTAGATTAGTCATGCTTGATCTTCATCATTGTTGGCTCTAACTGCCTTCAGTCGAGTCCAAATCTTTCACACTTTGCATTATTGCATGTAATAATATGTTCAGTCGTTTGTCATCACCCATGATTGTCATTGATGTTGGAATTTAATTTAGTGACACTATAGGAAATTTAGTCATTTGCGGAGGAATAATCTACTGCAAAATAAGACAAATCTGTTGCAAATCCAGGTTAACAGTGGATTTGCAATGGAATTGAATCTGTTGTTAAAACCTGCATCGCAAAAGTATTTATGATGTAACAGATCCATCACAAATATTTTGCCATGGATTTACAATGGATGTGCGATGGAAACTCCACCGCAAATTGCAGCAGAATATTCGTCATGCATTATGATGAAAAATTATTTGCAAATCACCTGCCCATTGTGACAGAAATTTCCTAAAATTTGTGAGGTTTGTTAAACCCTAAAGAACCAGCTTGAGGCTATCCAAGAGGGAGGTGAATTAGTGTTTTAAAAATTCTTAAACATAAATCTTTTTATCTTTTTTTGAATATTTTAGAAGAAAATAACTTGTGCGGAAGCCGATAAAAAAATCAAAGATTTTAACCACAAAATAAATCAGAGATAAGTGTAGAAAAAAAATACTAAAATAATAATAATAAAGAGCACACTAAATTTTATAGTGGTTCGGTCAAATCTGACATACATCCACTCTCCAAAAATCTCGTATCCAGGTATTGTACTAATCAGTTAGTATCTCTCCTTTTTCCCTCACAGCAAGGTGGAGAAGCCCTTATAAAATCTTTCCATAAATTTGGTGAGGCAAAGAACCTTGAATACTTTTTCACCCTCTAGGTAAAGGTAGAGAACCAAGAATCCTTTTACTCTCACCTAGAGTTGGCAGAGAACCATGAATCCTTTTACTCACACCTGTAGTAGGTAAAGAACCTTGATTTGATTCTGATAATCTTCTCCCCAGAGTCACCAAGGAACCAAGGACAAAGATTGAAGAAGATGATTGAATCCATGCCTAGAGCAACCTTTGTCAATCCCCTCACAAACTTCCCCTTATAAGATTCTCTCTCTCTCTCTCTCCTAACCTCTCCTTCTCTTTCTCTAAGCTCTCTTAGGTTAGAACAACAGCAAAAGATTTGCTAATAAGTAATTAAGAGAACTTAAATAGGAGGCTTCCAAAAATACCCTGATTTTTAATTTTGCATCAAAGATCATACAGGATGATCATATGATCTTCCTGTACGATTAGTATAAAATTACCTTTTTAGCTAGGATGATTACCTTTAATCAATACGATTAGTAGAAGTATTTTATACAGATTATCCTGTATGATTATTCGATCGTCCGGGACGATTAGATCAATATAGGAGGCAATCGATATATCATCCCGTAACAGTCTCAGGATTTCTAGGATGATCTTTTGGATGATTAGAAGAAAATTATGGTTTCATCTTGGATGATAGGAGATAATCCTATGAAATATAAAAGATCATCCAGGACGATCGAAGTAGATCATCCTGTACGATATGATTGACCAATCTAACCATAATTAGTCTCCTAATCAACAGATTATTTTAGGCATGATTATTATGAATCATCCAAGATGTCATGAATCATCCAGGATGATATTAATCATCCTGTATGAAAAGAAAGAATTTTTAATTATAAATTTAGCCTAAATTATGATTGGCGGCTATCTGTCTCAATTTGTACTGATCGTCCTGTACAATATGAATCATCCAGGATGATTAGTTAAGCAAACTTAATTATCAAGGATACCCTAATTAGGATTTGTGTTTTTAACTTTTCATCCAAGATGATTTAGATTCGTCCTGTATGATATGATCAAAAATAGAAAATTCTCTAACTCACCAAATTTCTCTCCCTGAGTGTGTATGTGCAAGGTTACTAAGCTTCAGGATCCATCACGGTACATTTCACTCAAGAAAAGGTAAAAGATTCATTGAAATTAAAAATACAGACTAACTCAATCCTAATCTACTTGATCTTTGAGTTTATATGCATTGCAAGTGATCTTGTGGACCTGAAAATTTAGTAGTCAGGGCAACCGAAATAGATATGCAATAATAACAATAGTAAAAAATTAAGAATATTTGTTATCATTAAAATCACAGTGCTTGGATCCAAATTTGTAATATTTTCATCACAAACAACAATACTAAATCATCATATCAACATTTATGAAAGAATTTCCATCGCAATGCCACCGGAAACCTATGGCATAAATAAAAAATAACTCCTTCTATTTGGATTTGTGCTGGTTATTGAGCTTTCCAACAGCACAAATCCAAACAGTTTAAAAGCAATAATTAAATACAGTAATAGAAAGTAATAATAATCCAACAATTACATTCCAACAGCTTAAATAAATAACCACATTCTATAAAATTCTATAATTGTTATAACATTGTTAAAGTTTCACTGGTGCTTATACATCAAAAGAAAGAAAATGGATCAAAAATATTTTTACAGACACTCTAGAAGGAATCTATATCCTTGCTTTCACGCTCGGTCAATGTAGATGTAGGTTGATTTTCATCAATCTGCTTTCTCAATCTCCTAAGCTCATATAATATCTGAATGTTCATGTCTGCCTATATTTTTCAAACATTTTCTAACTTTTCTGTCAAGTTAGCCTCATGTTGCCTATCTAAACTCTCTTGGCTGCCTGTGGAGTAGCGGTAGTAGAAGAGATTGTCCCTCATATGCATAGGCTTGCAAGCCTAATTCATAAACCCGTCCCTTCTGCATTCCACCGACCACTTGCGACTAAGTGCGGTAGTTAGAAACATCAAAAGATTCCCCAAAGGAACCCTCACCTACTGTAGCCTGGCTCTCTTAAAGCCTTATATGCTAATCCTAAAAAATATAACATTAGATTAATCATCGTATAATCATCATTTATAATATTCATGTAAGTATCATATCCTTATATACTTATATATGCCCTCCTAGCTTACTCATCCTCCCACTTTTGGTCATCTTCGGGAACTCAATTGTTGTGTGTTCTTTTCCAACCATCTCCTTGTACAATATACTTAGATTGGAATGAATAAATAAAGAAATTATTAAAATATATTAAAATTCTTATCATTGGTCATCTATGCAAGTGTGTGGAACTGAGCTCCCAGTATTGAAGGAGCTACCTATGCCCCCGACGTTAGAAGAACTATAGAGCTCTGCCCATAAACCCTCTCTAATCCAAAGTGGTCGCTCGCCTATCCTTCTAATGTGAGTGAATATGTCTCTTAGATGAGCTGCTCCATGTTTCTCAAAATTTATTATGATACAAGTACCATGCCCAGGTAACTAATATAAATCTAATTATATACAATAAATTAGAAAATATATTCATTATTATTGTAATAAATTATGAAAAAATATTGGTAATATAAAATATATATTTACGTACATGTCACCCTCAGGCTAAATCTGCATGTGCCCATCTATAATCGGTGTTGCGGCAGCCTATATGAAAGGTCCGGTTGTAGTTGGGATGGAAGGTCAAGCTACATAGGGCTAAGGGGGATGGTGGGTAGTAAAATGGCAGAATATATAGTGGATAGGGATAAGTAGCATGGAATCCCTGAGATGATGGTTGGTGGTAGTATGGGTAAAAATGAGCTGTCTGCGTATGGTATGGTGATGGAAAGTGGTGGTCTCCAGAATAAAATGGAGGACTTCCTACAGGAAGTACAGGTAAAATGGGGGCTAGGCTGGGTATGAGTGGTAAGTTATTACGATGATATTCCCTCAATACCTCTACCTTTACTAGATCCTCCACTAGTATTCTTCTTGAGCTTGAAATATTAATCATAGACCACTAATGGGGCTTATCACCTCTAGAAGACAAATGCAAAAAATAGCAGTAATTTATATATTTATAAAAATGCAGGGAATAAGTAAATTAAATGCATGAAAAGGAACTACTGTATGTATGCTAACATGTAAAAATTAAAAAATCTACTCTTGAGGAAGATTATAGGGTGTGAGTATCACGAGCCAGCATGAGTAATGTGACGAAGATTAACTAAATGGAGTAAATAATCTACACATAAATCTAATCTTACATTCCTTGGTTCTACGACGAAGGTAAGATGTGCACGGTCAAAATATTTTCAAGCTTCTATGATGGATGTGTTAGAATGCCTACTTGTGGAGCTATGTTCCTTATATCATCTCATATGTGCAGCAGAGTTCATAGATGCACACAGACGTTGCACTCCGGGAATGATGGCTATGTAGAATAATCGATTGACTGGCACATCCTTATGCTTTTTTCACCCTGAATTTGGTTTAAACTTTAGCCATTATATATGATGACATATAATCTCTAACAATTTATCCTTGTAGTATAACATGTATCCATTAACACAATAATATATTTTTATAGTTTTCAAACCAGGTTTGGAAACTAATTTTTTAGTCTGGTATAAATCTGTTTGAATTATCTTATCTCTAAGGTTGGTTTACTTAAATATTCAAATGAATTGATTAAAGTATTCTCTGCGTACATTAAATTATTTCATTATGCTTAACATCTACATAAAAACAAATAACTCTAAGTGAGTAGTACACCCATTCTAAATTGATTATTATGTACCATGTAATAAATCATAACTTTTTTGTACCTCCTTAATCTAGGATTCTTTTATAATATATTGAAGGGGTGGGCCAGTTGCATTATAAATCAAGTCCTCAAATGTCTTAACTCTATCATCCTCAACTATATCAGAACTTATAGACGGGCTGCACTAAGAGTCAAAATGAGGCTCGTATTAATAATGTGAAGTTCAATACCAATATTTTGCCATGAATCCTCTACAATATAGATCAATAGTAATCTCATCTGGTGTAAGATAGGCTTGATTTTTGTGTTTGGAATATGGACAACGAAACCAACCCGAACGAAATAATTACTCCATTAAAAAATTCATCTATCAATATCTTGTGTCCAGGCAACATTCGATCATACTTTTAAGTTCTATACTTTTGAATATCCATAACACAATTGGACTATAAATTCCTACAACCAAATAAAGTGTCAGTTTAAAAAAAAAATTAAATAATGTGTACAATAGTGATCATTTTAGGAGTTTGCATGGATAGTTTGTGTGCCTCCATTATGCACTCCTTGTATATTGGGCAATAGAACAATGTATGTGAATTAGTGTAACACACTAATACATCTATTTTTCCCAATTGATTCATCGGAATGACATCTTCTTATGTGACAAAACCATCTAAGATAACTCTCACTATTCTTATCTTCCACTACAGCTACTCCAACCTTTTCATGTATATGCCCATTTCGTATCATGTCTAGCTTTTCATGTATATGCCCATTTCGTATCATGTCTCTAAGAGTAAAGCCACTAATCCGCCTAAGCATCCTCATCTCAGCAACACTTAACTTAATATTATGCTTCTCTTTTAATGGCGAACTTTTTGTACCATAAAGCATTGTAGGTCTCATTACCATCTTATAAAATTGCTTAAAACCTACATAGGGGCCTATGCATTAATTAATGAAAAACGGTAATAAGACCTTAAAGGATCAAGAGCTCTCTAAAAATATAACATTTACAGCAAATTCTAATGAGCCTATGATCCTATCAATCACAATAATCAAGAGAAAAAAAACTAGGGAGGCAAGAAGCTAGCCCTCAAAAGAGGAACCCAATCCAGATATTCAATGAAACCCCAAAAGCCAACAAATAAGCAACTTCCAACACATGGACATGCAACTGTAAGGCCAAAAATAATGGCAAAATTAAAATAGGTAAATAATAATAAAAATGTACCTAAAAGGAGAATAGACAAAATTGTAGCCAATAGCCGACATACAGCCTCCATCGAATTGTATGGCTTAAAAAAACTTTATCAATTAAAAATTTAATATTTTCTTTTATAAAAAGACTTATTTATAAATTATTATTTAATTACTTTATGAATAGAGAAAGCAACCAAGCAATAAAGTAAAGTGTAATAAAGATAAATAAGGGCACAAGCAACTTGTTTACATGATTTCGCCAAAACTAAAAACCTGGCCTACGACCACACTTGGCCACCCACAACAAGGAATTAACTAAGCAATTCAAGCTTACACTAACTTCCGTGCTTTCCTACACTGGGTAAGCATAACCCCAAAACATTGTACTTTCCTACACTGGGCAAGTACAACCCCCAAACAAATGATTATAAGATCATAAACTAAAGAATTAAAAAAAAAAATACAACCTAACCTTAGCCCTCAACTTTAAAATATTTTAGCCCTCATCCTACAAAATCAACCAACAATACAAATAGTCTAGCTCACAAAACATTTAATTTTAATTAATCACAATCACAAACTTGAATATAGATGTTATGGATATGTAAATTTGTTATATTTATAATCAATCACAAAATGAAATAATGGAATTTTTTATTTAAAAAAAAACTTTCAAACTAGATTTGAAAATATAATTCTCCACTTGGAACAAACTCACTAAAGACTTATCTACTTTGAGCAAAAGATGAAGATGATTGATGGGAAGACTCTTTGGCTTGATTATGAGCACAATAATTAATGAAAATCTAGCAAAGAAAGGTTGGTGGAGATGATTCAGTAAGCAAGACAAAATTTCGACAAAGTTTTAATATGGTTAGGAACAGGCACACACACATAGCCAACCCCACTATTTATTGATAGAATTTTGACCAAGTCAAGAGGGAATTGAAGGGAGATTATTTAGGCTATAATTTGAAATAATAATGAATTTTGGAATGCATTAGATTATCCTACACAAATCCACAAAAAGTAGGAAAGATATCATGCTAGTATTGGCCATGGGAGCTGATTTGGCAATGCATTTGGTTTGGAATCATGCAAGAGGATTTTGTCTAAGGCATGATGAAATATTCACCATTTTATGTGATTATTGCATCATCAATCCAACAGGTGAATGATTTAGCTAATGATTCAAGGTTATGAGGATTAAATAATTTAGAGCACATGGCAATTTCATCTGAGTTAGGAAAGATTTGATCAGGATATTAATCTAATTCATCAAAGATATTTTGTGGTCAACTATAGGATTTGATTAGGTAGGTATTCGAACACTATATTTGAAAAAAAAATTAAAATTCTATTTAGGATGAGAGGTCAAAACTTAAAAAAAGTAGAGATTTTATTTAAGGAAAGTTATTTTGGAGGGAGTTTAGTTTTTAAAATAAAACTAAAAATTCTTGGATTTTTAATGAGTGATTAAACCATTAAATAATTCTTAATATATCTATAATTTTCAAAATTAATTTGACCATAAATAAATTATGATATTGAAGGCTTGTTACATTATAAAAATAATTATCTAATCATTTAATAATGTAGGATTAAAAATATTTTACCTTGCAAGAAGTGCTCCAACATTATTCACAAGTGTATCATTAATTTAATATAAATACTATGATTAGTTTTAGGTAATGAAGAAAATTTTGGCCTCATAATATTCAAGCATAACAATGTGTGTTATGACAAGGTAGAAATAACATGAATAGTAGAAGGAAAGAGAAAATGAATAATTTGGATAGTTGGATTGTCATTTGAGATACAAGGCTACAATTGATAGTATGGAGATGATTAAATATATTTTAGAACATTATTGGATGGTTTAAATAAACAAAACAAAATGAACACAAGTAGTGAAGTTTTGAAATGCAAGATAGTAAACTTTCCAAAAATGACCAAAGTTATGATCATGCATGAGGTAGTTATGATGAATAATTTAGAAAAGCTATGAACTTATCACAATAATGTATTTTAGTTTTTTGATTCAAGCTATATAAATTTGAATTATTGTGCCATACTAAAGGAAAACCACCCTGCCTCAATTCCAAACTAACTTGACTTCAATTGCTTTGATTACTAGTTTATCCTTCATGATTTATTGACACACTTAAATATCAAACATTAGTACCCACCAATCATTTGTTTGTTATCATCAAAATTTCTTTTTTATCCAATGGGACTCATGGGTTTAACAAACCATGCCACCAAACTAACACAAGAATGGGCCCGAATAACCATCCCAAGAAATAACCACCAACAATATCACAAAAAATGACCAAACCGATGTCACCAGAGTATAGAGTCCAATACAACAAAAAAATTGAAAACCCCCACCTAGACTAACCAAGGCTAAGGAGAGCACCAGAGAAGACAAACAAACACACCAGGATTGAAAGCACCAATAGGGACAAGACCAGACCAACAGCTGAAATAACTCAAAAACACCAGGAGAAAAGCAACAACAAAATAGCACCACTAAAGATCTAAGTAGAAGACTTGGATCTGTTAATATAACGAATCGAGTATTTAAACAACAACCCACTTAGGATATATCCAAACCATACAGCCTGATGTACACACTGTAGATGGCTTATTAGGAGAACAAACTCTTATTTTAGGCTGGGCTATTATTCCTTTATACTTTCTTTTTATGTGAAGTAGAGTTTTTATGGATTTTATATAGATTTTATTATATGCTGGTTATTATAGTTTGATGTGTTTTGTGATGCCTTGATGTGATATATCTATTGGGATTATCTGTGATATAATATGATGGACGCTAGACTTCACCTAGGTTAGGATGATCCAGATGCTAATAGAGTTTTCTACAGGTGGTCATGCTCATTCATAGATATAAAAAGGGGGTAAGTAAAAAATTCACTAACCAAATTTTTTGCCGGTGCTAAATATATTAATCCCCCTAAAAATAAAAGAGCTTAACCAAGTAATTATGCCTTGCTCAGATGTGAGCAATGAAATGAATATGACTGATTGATTTCTTTGATGATTTTATATAAACTACTTAGGATAGTGTATAAGTTGTATAGAGTCATTTAAAATTTTTTGATATGTATGATAAATTTAAGAGTTTTACAAGTAGATTTAAAATGGGAAATGTAACATCCAATTTGGAATCCAAAAAGGGAGGAAACACCCATTTGGGGCAGGGGGAGTTCCTACCATTTGGAGAGCTAAATTAGGATAAACTTGAGATCCAAAGAGAGAAAAATATTTGTTCGGGGAGGAGTTCTTTTATTTAGATATCTAGATAATATGGATCCAAGAAGCACGAAGAAAAGAGCCAAAGAAATTAAGAAAGAAACATATATCCCATTTTAAAAATACTTGCATCATTTTGTAGGATTCGAATTCGAGTTCTTGTTATTGGTACCCATTCACTTTTAATTTCTATAGACCCTGGGTTGTAATTAAGTGGCATTGTCCATATGTCCTTTATGTTGATTTAGTTATATATGATTTGATAATGTGTTTAAATTGATTATGAACTAGAAATTACCTATTTTTGTAAGTTTCTTACTTGCATGACCAATTTATTTTAGTGAGGAAAATGCATTTAGGAACTTAAGGATAACTCAAAAATTTTTTTACTCATAACTAAATAAAAAATTTAGGCTTAGATAGAAAGGTAAGCGCTATACAAGAAGTAAGCCCAGGAACACCTAGGAGTTCTCATGTATTCATATTTTACTTTCTCTTCCTTACTAGGCACCTCTCCGCCTGTGGGTCATGGTAGACCACCTGACCTATTAGGGTGCCTTTATGTTTAAGGGATGTTATGCATCTCTAGGAAAAATTTATTTTCTAAGTCAAAATTTTTTAAAGTTTATCATATATGATTTCTACATTAAGAGTCAATCAACATGCATTATATTAATTAGAAACCAATTATAAAAATAAAATTTAATTACATAGAGCATAAATCCAACACACTAATGCATCTATTTTTTTCCAAACAAATCATTAGAATGTCATCTTTTTATGTGACCAAACCATCTAAGACTACTCTCTCTATTCTTATCTTCCATAGGTGATGCTCCAACCTTTTCATTTATATGGTCATTCCGTATCTTGTCTCTAAGAGTAAAGCAACTCATTCACTTAAGCATCCTTATCTCAGCAACACGTAACTTAATATTATGCTTCTCTTTTAATGGCCAACTTTTTGTACCATAAAGCATTGTAGGTCTCATCACCATCTTATGAAATTGGTTAAAACCTATATAGGGGCCTATGCATTATTAATGAAAAAGGGTATAAGATCTAAAAGGATCAAGAGCTCTCTAAAAATACAGCATTTGAAGTAAATTCTAATAAGCCTATGATCCTATCTATTACAAAAATCAAGAGAAAAAAAACCAAGGGAGAGAAGAAGCCAGCCCTTAAAGAGGAACCCAATCCAAATATTCAATGAAGCACCAAAAGCGAACCAATAAGCAGCTTCAAACACATGGACAGGCAGCTGTAAGGCCAAACATAGAGGCAAAATTAAAGCAGGTAAACAACGATAAAAAAGCACCTAAAATGAGAATTGACAAAATTGTAGCCCATAGCCGACATAGAGCCTCCAGCAGTAAACACCATGTAAATAACTAGAAAAATAATTAGTACAAGGAACAAATAAAACAAAATCCATGGGAAAAAGCAAAGAACCCACAATAATAGCCCACCAAGCCACTACAAACCAAACCATGTTAGAAGGTTATGGCGCCCAAGATTGGGGGGGGGGGGGGGGGGGGGTTGGGCGGGGGTGGGGGGCAACATGGATGGCTTCAAAAATTTTTATCAATTAGAAATTTAATATTTTCTTTTATAAAAAGACTTATTTTTAAATTATTAATTAATTATTTTATGAATAAAGAAAGCAACCAGACAATAAAGTAAAGTGTAATAAAGATAAATAAGGACACAAGAAAGTTGTTTACGTGATTCTGCCAAAACTCAAAACCTAGTCTATATTCGCACCTAGCCACCCATAACTAGGAATTCACTAAGCAATTCAAGCTTACACCAACTTTCGAGCTTTCCTACATTGGGTTAGCACAACCCCAAAACATTATACTTTCCTACATCGAGCAAGTAGAACCCCCAAAAAAATTATTATAAGATCATAAACTAAAGAACAAAATAAAAAAATACAACCTAACCTTAGCTCTCAATTTTAAAATATATTAGCCCTCATCCTGCAAAATCAACCAACAATATAAATAAACTAGCTCACAAAAAATTTAATTTTAATTAATCACAAACAAAAACTTGAAAGTTGATGATATGGATATGTAAAGTTGTTATATATGAAATCAATCACAAAATAAAATAATGAAATTTTTTTATTTAAAACAAAACTTTCAAACTAGATTTGAAAATATAATTCACCACTTGGAACAAACTCACCAAGGACTTATCTCCTTTGAGCAAAAGATGAAGATGATTGATGGGGAGACTCTTTAGCTTGATTATGAGCACAAGAATTAATAAAAACCTAGCCAAGAATGGTTGGTGGAGATGATTTAGCAACCAAGACAAAATTCTGGCAAAGTTTTATCGTGGTTAGGAGCAGGCACACACACATAGCCAACCCCACTATTTATTGATAGAATTTTGACCAATTCAAGAGGGAATTGAAGGGAGATTATTTAGGAAATAATTAATTTTGGAATGCATTAGATTAGCCTACACAAATCCACAAAAAAATAGGAAAGATATTATGTTAATATTGGCCATGGGAGCTGATTTGGCAATGCATTTGGTTTGGATTCATGCAAGAGGATTTTGTCTAAGGCATGATGAAATATTAACCATTTTATGTGATTGTCACATATTTAATCCAAGAGGTGAATGATTTAGCTAATGATTCAAGGTTATGAGGATTAAATAATTTAGAGCACATGGCAATTTTAGATAAGCGATTTTCGTGTATTTTGAATCAGCGTTAGGAAAGATTTGATCATGATATCAATCTAATTAATCCAAGATATTTTGTGGACCACTAGAGGATTTGATTAGGAAGGTATTCCAACACCAAATTTGAAAAAAAAAAAAAAATCTATTAAGGATGAGAGGTCAAAACGTAACAAAAATAGATATTTTATTTAAGGAAAGTTATTTTGGAGGAAGTTTAGTTTTGAAAATAAAACAAAAAATTCCTAAATTTTTAATGAGCGATTAAACCATTAAATAATGCTTAATATATCTATTATTTTCAAAAATAATTTTACCATAAATAAATTATGACATTAAAGACTTGTTACATTAATAAAAATAATTATTTAATCTTTTAATATTGTAGGATTAAAAATATTTTACCTTGCAAGAAGTGCTTCAATGTTATTCACGAGTGTTTCATTAATTTAATATAAATACTTTGATTAGTTTTAGGTAATGAAGAAAATTTTTTCCTCATGATATTCAAGCATAACAATGTGTGTTATGACAAGATAGAAATAACTTGAATAGTAGAAGGAAAGCGAAAATGAATAATTTGGATAATTGGATTGTCATTTGAGATAAAAGGCTAGAATTGATAGTATGGAGATGATTAAATATATTTTAGAACATTATTGCATGGTTTAAATAAACAAAACAAAATGAACACAAGTTGTAAAGTTTTGAAATGCAAGATAGTAAACTTTCAAAAAATGACCAAAGTTTTGATCATGCATGAGATAGTTATGATGAATAATTTAGAAAAGCTATGAACTTATCATAATAATGTATTTTAGTTTTTTGATTCAAGCTATATAAATTTGAATTATTGTGCCATACTAAAGGAAAACCACCCAGCCTCAATTCCAAATTGACTTGACATCAATTGCGTTGATTACTGGATTATCCTTTATGATTTATTAACACACTTAAATATCAAGCATTAGTACCCTCCAATCATTTATTTGTTATCTTCAAAATATCTTTTTTATGAAATGGGGCTCATGGGGTTAACAAACCATGCCACCAAACTAACACAAGAATGGGCCCGAATAACAAACCCAAAAAATAACCACCAACAATATCACAAAAAATTACCAAACCTATGTCACCAGAGTATAGAGCCCAACACAATAGAAAACCTAAAACCCCTACCTAGACTAACCAAGGCTAAGGAGACCACCAGAGAAGACAAACCCCAACACAAGGACTAAAAACACCATTAGGAACAAGACCAAACCAACAACGGAAATAACCTGCAAACACTAGGAGAAAACCAACAACAAAATAAGCACTACTAAAGATCTAAGTAGAGGACTAATATCTATTAAAACCACAAATCGAGTATTTAAAAAACAACCCACTTAGGATACATCCAAACCACACAGTCTTATGTACACACTATAGATGGCTTATTAGTACAACCAACTCTTCTTTTAGGCTAGGCTAATGTTCCTTTATATTTTCTTTTTTTTGTGAAGTAGAGTTTTTATGGATTTTATATGGATTTTATTATATGTTGGTTATTATAATTTGATGTGTTTTGTGATGCCTTGATGTGATATATCAATTATGATTATCTATGATATAATATGATGGGTGCTAGACTTCACCTAGGTTAGAATGATCTAGATGCTGAGAGAGTTTTTTACAGCTCATGCATGGATATAAAAGGGGGCTAATAAAGATTTCACTAACAAAATTTTCTGCAGGTGCTAAATATGTTAATCCCCTTAAAAATAAAAGAGTATAACCATGTAATTATGTCTGGCTCAAATGTAAGCAATGAAATGAATATGACTGCTTAAGATTTTTTATGATTTTATATAAATTGTTTAGGATAGCATATAGGTTGTATAGAGTAATTTTAAATTTTTTGATATGTATGATAAATTGAAGAGTTTTGCAAGTAGATTTAAAATGGGAAATGTAACATCCAATTTGGAATCCAAAAAGGGAGGAAACACCCATTTGGGGGTCGGGAGAGTTCCTACCATTTAGAGAGCTAAATTAGGAAGAACTTGAGATCCAAAGGGAAAAAAAAATTGTTCAGGGAGAAGTTCTTTTATTTGGATATCTGGATAATATGGATCCAAGGAGCATGAAGAAAAGAGCCATAAAAATGAAGACAAAAACATATATCTCATTTTAAAAATAGTTTCATCATTTTGTAGGATTCAAATTCGAGTTGTTGTTAGTGGTACCCGTTCACTTTTAATTTTTGCAGACCCCGGGTTGTAATTAAGTGGCATTGGCTGTTATAATCTGGATTCAAGATTTTGATGATAATAAATATTTTTACACATTTGTTTTGGTTGCCTTGCATACTAACCTTTCAGGTTCACAAGATCAATTGCAATTCAAGCCAGCTCAAGATCGAGTCGGTCTGTTTTTTCAATTTCAATGTAATTTTTCTCCTTTCTTGAGTCAAATGTAATGTAATGGATCCCCAAGCTAAGTAACCTTGCAAACACACACTCAGGGGGAGACTTTTAATGAGTTAGAGTTTCTGTTCTATTTTGATCATATCATCTTGGACAATCGAAATATCGTCCTCGATGATCCATTAAAAATAGAAACCCTAATTAGGGCAACCATGTTAAGTCTTTATGATTAAGCAGATCATCCTGGATGATCCCATATTATTTAGGATGATATGCTCAAATCAAAACTTCTCAACTACCAAACTTATTTAGGCAGGTTTTTATTTTAGGACTTTTATCTAATCTTATAGGATGATCCACGTATCGTCCTCGATGATTCATTATAATCATGCCTAAATTAGTCAGGTGATTAAGAAAAATGATTAGGGATTGGTTGATCGATCACATCATCCTTGATGATTATAAGATTGTCCTGGATAATCAATTATAAATCATCATCATCCAATATATCTCACCTAGATGACCCAAACTATGTGCCAGATGATATTGGACATTTTTGAACTAATTGTATAGAATGATAGAGATATTATCTTAGACGATCAAGTCATTTTCTTTAGATCATCCATACTTTTCTCCTGGACATCCTGAACTATGTGCTTGACGATATTCCTGATTTAGAACGAATCATTCAGGATGATCGTAAAATCATCATAGATGATCAAAATAAACCATGTCTTCTAATCGTCTAGAGGAACCAGATCATCCAAACTAAAAGGGGCTAATTTACACTGATCATACAGGACAATCGAAGGATCATCTTAGATAATCTTTGAGGTAAGTTGAAATTTAGAATAATTTTTGAGCCATTCTATTTAAGATCTCTTATTTGCTACTGTTGAAATCTTTTACCACTGTCCTCACTTGAGAGAGTCTTGAGAGGGAGAGGGAGAGCTTGGGAGAGAGAGAGAGAATCTTGTGAGGGAGAGTTTATGAGGTGTTCACAAAGATTACTCCAAGAAAGGATTCAAGTCATCTTCTCTAGTCGTCATCCCTTATCCTTTGGTGGCTCTGTGGGAAGGATCATCAGCAAGAAGATCAAGGATCTCTACCTGCTTTAGGAGGAAGAAAAAGGAGGTAAGGTTCTCTGTCTGCTTTAAGAGGAAGTAAAAGGAGTTTGGGTTCTATGCCTACTTCAGGAGGAAGAAAAAGGAGTTTGGGTTCTATTCCGGCTTCAGCAGGAAGCAAAAGGTGTTTGGGTTCTCTACCTCACCAAGGTTGGTGAAAAGGAGTTTTTATAAAGGCTTCTGTACCTTTTGGTGGGAGCAGAAGGAGAGTCACTGAGTTTTTGTGCAATACCTAGAGCGAAGGCTCCAGGGAGTGGATATAGGTCAAGTTGACCGAACCACTATAAAATCTGGTGTGTTCGTTCTTTTACTGTTTTATTTTTTTATTTCTCCACTTACTTTCCTGTGGATGATTGTATAATTAAAGTTATTATTTTGGTTGATTAATCATCTCCATATCAATATGCTATTTTAATTATTTTAAAGCATTCAAAAAGGTTTTCAAAATCATTTTTCTTAAGAATTTTTAAAACTAGCAATTCACCCCCCTTTTGGTTAGCCTCGGGCTAGTTCATAAGGGCATAACATTCCTAACAAACTTTTAAGTGGTATCAGAGCAGGATTCATAAAATTAAGTTTTGAAATACTTTTGAATTTGATCCATGGCTAACTTTGGTAATAAAAATATCTGCAGAAGGATATTCAATCACTCGACCCCCTTTATTTGATAATATACCTTTTAATTTTTGAAAAACTCACATGTTCACCTTTTTACAATCTATAGATTGTCGCATGTGGATGCTTGTTAAAGATGGATACTGTACACTATTTAGAGTAGTTGATGGCATTAAAACTGAACTTCCTTTTACGGAATGGACTTTTGATGATCGAGATTTAGCACAACTGAATGCAAAATGCTTAAACTATTTTTTCTGTGCATTAAAATTTGAGGATTACATGCATGTCTCTACATGTACAAGTAGTAAAATAATCTGGGATAGATTATGCATTACTTATGAAGGCACATCCGAAGTTAAGAAATCTAGGTTGAATAACATGCTTCACAACTATAAACTCTTTCACATGAAACCTAGTTAGTCAATATCTAAAATGTGTACTTGGTTTATACAAATTATCACCTCCATGCATGCTTTAAGAAGAGAACTAACTAACTATTGAGAAAGTTAACAAAATTATGAGATGTTTGCCTTCTTCCTATGTTGCCAAGTTAACTCTGATCACTAAATCTAAGGATTTGAACAATTATTCTATTGATAACTTACTTGGATCACTCATTTCTTATGAGCAAGGAGTGAACCAAAGATAACTTGATGCGCATGAGAAAAAGAAGGAGAAAACTGTGGTGTTGAAGGCTAATGACACGGAGACTGATTCTTCTTGGTCTGAAAGTGATGATGTTGCCTTAATCACTAGGCAATTCAAAGCTTTCTACAAAAGAGGTAAAAGTACCATCAGAAATAGAACAAAGGTAAGAAAAGAAAAAATTCAAATGGTTCCTCTAATATGGTTTGCTTTAAATGCAGGAAGTTAGACATATAAAAGCTGATTTTCCTATATTTAAAGCTCACCCAAGCAAGGAGAAGAGTGAGGAGAAGCCCAAGTTTAAGAAGGATAAGAAACATATTCAAAAGGCTTTCTGGGCAGATTCTACATCTGACTCCTCTGAGACTGAAGCTGAGGAGGAGACTACAAACTTATGTTTGATGACGGATAAACATCTTGGTCATTCTGACCAAGAAGAGGTATGTGAACTAACCTATGATCAATTACATGATATTTTTGAAAAAATGCATTCATCATATAGGAAATTTAAGAAATTGCATGCTAGCTTAAAATTGGAACTCTTAAACCTGTAAAAAGAGCATGAAGTTTTGCTTAAAGATCATTCTTCATTTGATAGAAATCACATGTCATTACTTGATGAACTTGACAAGTTAAATAAAAAGCATTCTGATTTGATTGTTGAGCATGATTCATTGAAAGCATCACATGTTGAATTAGAAACTACATTCAAGGAATTTGAAACTCATAATTTGATGTAGAGAGTAGGGAGCATGCATTGAGAGTGGAAAATTTAATTCTGGATAGATCAAATAAATTTATTGATGCTAAATTAATCGTTCTTATGAAAAATAAATAACCCCCATAACTTGAAGAATTTTATACACAATTATCAAAGCATGCATCATCCAGGCCTAAAAAGAGGCACTATCATCCACGTAGATTAGTTAACCCTTTTCCTGGCATTAGATGTTTCTCTTATGGCATATTAGGATATATCTCCCACACCTGTACTATTTACTATAGTACACATTGGGTATAGAGGCCCAAATTACATGATTCAAAATATAACACACATACATTGCATGCTTCTTTTCATAAGAAGGAACCAAAACTTGTTTGGGTTCCTAAATCTAACATTTAATAATTTTATAGGGGTGCTCTCACACAAGACCTTGTGAGCGCATGTGGTACCTAGATAAATGATGTTCAAGGTATCTAGAGATGCAAATAAATTTATTTTGCTGGAAGCTAGGGCTATAGGCAAGGTCACTCTTGGAGACAACACCACCAGAAAAGTGCTGGGCGCAGGTATAATCAAAAACTCTAAGAACCTTTTAATTGAAAATATTTTACTTGTAGATGGACTGAAATACAACTGCCCAGTATCAGTCAACTCTGTGAGAAAGGGTTCAACATAAAGTTCCTGACAAACATTTAAATTTTCAGCTTAAATAATAACACTATTTTGCAAGCAAAGAGAATCAACTATATCTACATGCTTGATTTAAATAACATTGAGTGTGCTGCTTCATTCTGCTTAAAAACTATTGCTGATGAGTCTGGGCTTTGGCATAGGAGGTTTTGTCATGCCAGAATAAAAACCCTTGGAAGAGTAACCCAAAAGGACTTAGTTAGAGTTGTCCCCAAGCTTAAGTTCACTAAGGACCACCTGTGTGATGCCTGTCAACTACAGAAACAAGTATAATCTTCTTTCCACTCCATTAAGTAAACCAGCGCCTCTAGACCTTTAAAAGTCCTTCACATGGATTTATTTGGACCCATTAGCACTGCCAGCTTAGGGGAAAAAGTCTATGGATTTGTGATTGTCGATGACTACTCGAGATTCACTTAGATTAGATTTCTGTCACATAAAACTGAGTCATTTGATGAATTTAAAACCTTCTCCATATGGATTCAGAAGAAGCTAAATTGTGAGATTTTGACCACGCATAGTGATCATGGTAGATAGTTTGAGAATGTGAGATTTGGAACTTTCTGTGAGGAACAAGGGATTAGTCATAACTTTTTAGCTCCTAGGACCCCTTAACAGAACGGGGTAGCTGAAAGAAAAAATAGGATCTTAGTGGAAGCCGCTATAGCCATGCTTGCTGAGTATTCACTTCTAAAATACTGTTAAGCAGAAGCAGTGAACATAGCCTGTTATGTGTTGAATATGGTGAATGTTAGATCCAATTTGAATAAGACACCCTATGAGATCATTAGGGTAGAACACCAAACCTATCTCACCTCTATATCTTTGGCTATATGGTCTTCATTCTTAATAATGAAAAATTATCCTCAGGAACATTTGACCCAAAATCTGATGAAGGACTATTCTTAGGATATTCAAGTGTAGGGAAATTTTTTTAGAGTGTTTAATAAGAGGGCATTGGTTGTAGAGGAGAATACTCATATAGTGTTTGATGAATATGACCCTAAGGAGTCTAGAGTCGAGGAAGAAGATAAAATAGGAGAGATTACCCACAGAGTAGAAACTATAAATCAAGAGGAAAGGGTAGAACCTGAAAATAGTTTGCCTAGAGAATGAAATTTTCTTCAAGTCATCCTAAAGAACTGATCTTAGGAGACCCTTCTAAATGTGTTAGAACTAGGCATGGAATTAAAAATGAAGTGAACCACTCTACCTTTATCTCAATGACTGAACCCACAAACATCAATCAAGCCCTTTCTAATGAATTTTCAATCTTAGCTATGCAAGAAGAATTTAACTAATTTATGAGTAATGATGTCTAGGAGTTGGTAGAAAGACCTATTAATCAAAGTGTAGTAGGAACCAAATGGATCTTTAAGAATAAAATAAATGATTCTTGTGTGGTGGTTAGGAATAAGGTAAGATTGGTGGCTAAGGGGTATAACCAAACAGAAGTGATTGATTTGAGGAGACCTTTGCCCCTGTAGCTAGATTGAAAGCCATTAGAGTGATACTAGACTTTTCCTATTATAAGGGATTTAAGCTTTTCCAAATTGATGTCAAGAGTGTCTTTTTAAATGGGGTAATAAAAGAAGATGTGTTTGTAGAGCAACCCCTAGGTTTTAAGAGTTCCTAATTTCTAAATCATGTTTACAAATTAGAGAAGGCCTTGTATGGATTAAAACAGGCACCCAGAACTTGGTATAAGAGGCTTAGCACATTCCTACTAGAAAGGAAGTTAGTTAAGGGGAGCGTAGACACCCCCTTTTTCTAAAGAAAGTAGGAGATGATTTACTCATTGTCCAGATCTATGTTGGTGATATATTTTTTGGATCTTCTAATCAAAATTTATGTGATGATTTTTCTAAAATAATGAGTAAAGAGTTTGAGATGAGTATGATGGGAGAATTATCCTACTTTTTAGGGTTTAGCATAAGGCAAATGGATGATAGAACTTTTCTCAATCAATCAAAGTATACTGAGGACATCTTGAAGAAATATGAAATAGATAAAACTAAGCCAATAAATACTCCCATAAGCTCCACTGTCTAGTTCATTAAGGATTTAAATGAAAAATATGTTGATCAAAAGAAGTATAGAGGAATAATTAGATCAGTGCTTTACTTGACTGCTAGCCGACCTGATATAATGTTTAGTGTTTACCTCTATGCTAGATTTTAACCTGATCCTAAAGAATCACACCTGACTGCAGTTAAGAGAATCCTTTGATATCTTTTAGGGACACCAAACTTAGGAATCCGGTATCCTAGACACATCACTTCTTTTGAAATAATCAAATATTTTGATTTTTATTTTGTAGGATGTAGGGTGGATAGAAAGAGCACTTCTGGAACTTTCCAATTCATAGGATAATCCTTAGTCTCCTGGTCTAGTAGAAAAAAAACTTTATTGCACTTTCCACTGCTGAAACATGGTACATTACCTTAGGAAGTTGTGTGGCCCAAGTTCTTTGGTTAAAGCAACAAATCTTAGATTTAGGATTACCTGTTGGCACAATTTTAGTTCTATGTGATAACACTAGTGCCATCTACATCTCTAAAAATCCCATCCAACACACTAGGACCAAACACATCGATATAAGGCATCACTTCATTAGGGACCATGTTATCAAAGGAGACATTGAGTTACACCATGTAGCAACTAAAAACTGACTGGCTGTCATATTTACTAAACCACTGGCCTTTGACACATTTAGTATATTAAGAACTAGATTGGGTGTGATTGACATAAATGCTTGAATTTGATGATTACTGATTTCTGAATTTTTTATTTGTTAGTTTTTCTTTTGTTTTTGTTTGATTTGATTATCTGTTTCTTTTTTTGTTCTCATTCTCTGCTGATTTTCTTTTGTTGTTATTGTTTACATGATTTGGTTATTTCTTTTTATGGGCTTTCCTCTTATTTTTGATTTATTTTTTATTTTTTTCAGAATTAGATCACTGCTCACTACTACTTATAAACTTGATTTCTAAATGAGAAGTTTTGCCTTATTTTTGTTTAGAAACTTATAAGCAGAGATTGACTCTTCTAAAATAGTTAAAGGGAAGAAACATTGATGATTGTTTTCTCTTCTTCTAACTCTTTTAATGGTGTATTTTTCTTTTCGAATACAAATCTTTTTCAAAATTAAAAAGCTGGACTTTGAAATAGAGATCATTGTTATCTTCCTACAGTAATCTATCTCATATGAATAGTGTTCCAAATCATTGAATCACTTTCGTATTTTCTTAATCAAGTGGTTGCATTTATCATATGAGAATGATTCTGTTTTGTGGATTACTGTTCCTTATATAAGAGAGTGAGTCTTCTTTTCTTCTCTTATATCTGGAAGATAATCTCATAATTGAGAGTCTTTTAGAGGTTTTAAAAGAAAGGAAGCTTGTCAAAAGATGTGAAAAGTGTGCCAATCAGCTGAAAAAAGGCACAAAATGAGCCCAACTTTGGAAAGATGCACAATACTCGCCAATAAAATTGAAAAGATACACAAAGTGTATAAAAATCAAAAGATGCACAAAGTGCACCAAATTATTGAAAAAGAGGCACAAAATGAGCCTACAAAGAAATAAGCTTCCTCCTCTTTCAAATCTTTAAAAATCTTAGAGGAATTCATGTACCACTTAATATATTCAACACTTAAGAGAGAAAATCATGATTTCTATTTCTCCTATTTGCAATACTATTTTATAAGATATTTTTATTGAATGTCGTATGAAAGGATCATGTTTCTTATCTAAGTTCTTCTCTTTTGGTTTTAGAAGAATTTGAACACGTAAGGTGTCCAAGGTAGGAGTTACAAAAATCGATTTTCCAACTTTTTTGGATTTCATCTCATCAATCTCTTCTTACTGGTTTTTGAATTGAAAATTAAGAAAATTTTTTGATTTACTAGAGCAAATTGATTCAAAAAAAATAAAAAAATGGTTTTGTTGTTGTTTCCTCATTTTACTTCATTTAGTTTTTCTTCCATTGCTTTGATTTTAATTTTTTTGTGATTTTTTTGTCCTCTAATCATTTCTCTCCATCCTTCATTTTTTTAAATTTTCTCACTCATCTTGGATGATCCTTGCATCGTCCTAAATGATGTAATCAACTCATCCCCATCATGAACCAACGGCTGATGTAAACCAATTATTGGTGATCGTCCTGGATGATACACCTCATCATCTTGGACGATCCACATGGCAGAAGTTGAACAACTTAAATTCGGCCCGTTTGATTCATTAATTTCATATCATTCTGGATGATCAACCTAATTATCCTGGATGATACTTTTCATCAAAAGTCATCCACCTTTACTCCTCGGGATGATCATCTGAGTCTAATCATCCTGGATGATTTTTGATTGTCCTGAACGATCAGACCACCTTTTTAACCAATCATCCAGGCTGACATTATTGCTTCACATTGTCAGGGATGATATCACAATAGTCCTGGATGATATTTGCAAATCTTTAAATTTAGCCCAATTTCACCATTTTTTTCGCTCCAATCTTCTTCCTCCCTTCACATCTCTCTTCCTTTCAGTTAAGTTCTCTAATGGCTGATGGAAAAAGGGCTGTGTAGCAGGGAGCAAGTTCCTCAAGGAATAATGTTGATCCTCACTTCACTGATATAGCCGATCAGGCTGGATTCCAATGGTATCTCAATGTCAGCATTACTCAGTCCAAAATAGTGAATCGATGTATCCTCACCTATATGATAATAGACCTCTTTGCTCACACCTCTCTTACCTTCATTCTGACACTAATCTTTCCTTTTAGCACTAAACTTCTTTGTGTCTTTTTTGCAAACCTACACATTGATCCTGCTTATACCTCCCTTCGCTTCTTTGTTAATAGAAGACCTGTAGAATTAATCGTTTAGGATTTTCATGACATTCTCCAACTTTCCATCACTGGAGATAAGCTTCACCTCTTATCCTCTGATCCTAATTTTAACTAGAGTCTCGCAAATCATTTCCTTAGGAATACCAATACCCCGTACCATGACAATGCTTGTACGTCCTTAGTTTCGTCAAATGTCCCTTCTTCCTTCTACTCCAACAACTCCTTCCATATTTTTCATAGCACTCATCTTTATCCGGAGCCCGGCACGGATGTTGAGGGAGAAGAGGAAGAAGCTGCTCCTGAGCTTGTCCCTGAACATGTTCTTCCACCTGTTCCTATCTGCCAGTAGTCACAGTTGGATCTATTGGTGGAGATGTTTGACTAGTGGGAGGCCAGGTTTGACTCCTATCCTACATTGTTGCATAGGAGACGTATCAAAACTAGGATATGACCTAGTTTGGAGAGCAGTTCACCACCATTCACAGCTACTTTCAGCCACCACCACCTCCTCCACCTTATTAGGAACCTCCTTTCCTCTAGTTTGCCTAGTGTGATGCTTGTACTGTTGTTTTTGTTATGTTGCTTTATTTAATTGTTCTTTCTCCTTTTTTAATGTCAAAAGGGGGAGTTGATTGTGTTGGTATTTTTTGAGTTATTTGTGTTTAAGTGTCATTTGTGTTTAGTGTTGTTGTACTTTTTATCTGTATTAGTAGAATTTGCATTACTTAGTTTTACTTGCACTATGTTTTATTTATTTTAGTTTCTTACTTGAAAATTAACTAACAAATATTTGTCATCATAAAAAAGGAAGAGATTATTGCAAATCTGGATTCCAGATTTTGATGATAACAAACATTTCAGCATATTTATTTTCATTGCCCTACATACTAACTTTTCAGGTTCACAAGATCAATTACAATTTAAGCCAGCTCAAGATTGAGTTAGTCTATTTTTTCAATTTTAATATAAATTTTCACCTTTCTTGAGTCAAATGTAATATAATGGATCCCCAAGCTAAGTAACCTTACACACACACACTCAGGGGGAGATTTTTAGTGAGTTAGAGTTTCTGTTCTATTTTGATCATACCATCCTGGATGATTTAAATATCATCTTGGATGATCCATTGAAAATAAAAACCCTAATTAGGGCAACCATGTTAAGTCGGTCTAATTAAGCAGATCATCCTAGACGATCCTCTATCGTCAAGGATGATATACTCAAATTAAAACTTCTCAGCCGCCAGACTTATTTAGGTAGGTTTTTATTTTAGGACTTTTATCTAATCGTGCAGGACGATCCATGTATCATCCTAGATGATTCATTACAATCATATCTAAATTAGTCAGGTGATTAAGAAAAGTAATTAAGGATTGATTGATTAATCACACCATCCTGGATGATTAATTATAAATCCTCATCGTCTAATATATCTCACCTGGACGACCCAAATTATGTCTTAGACGATGTTTTCATTTTGAATTAATCACATAAGAAGATAGCTTTATTATCCTAGACGATCAATTATTTTGAAATTATCTAGCATAGTTGTCCCGGATGACCCAAACTATGTACCAGATGATATTGGGCATTTTTGAACTAATCGTACAGATGATAGAGATATCATCCTAGACGATAAAGTTATTTTCTTTAGATCATCTAGAATTTTCTCCTGGTCGTCCCGAACTATATGTTGGATGATATTCCTGATTTAGAACTAATATTCCGAGATGATCGCAAAATCATCCCAGACGATCAGAATAAACCATGTCTTTTAATCATCCAGAGGAACCAGATCGTCTAGGCCAAAAGGGGCTGATTTACACTGATCATATAGGACGACGAAGGATTGTCCTGGATGATCTTTGGTGGTAAGTTAAAATTTAGGGCAATTTTTGGGCCCTTCTATTTGTGATCTCTTTTGCTACTATTGAAATCTTTCACCACTATCTATCCTCACCTGAGAGAGTCTTGAGAGGGAGAGGGAGAGCTTGGGAGAGAGAGAGAGAGAGAGAATCTTATGATGGGGAGTTTGTGAGGGGTTTATAAAGGTTACTCCAAGCAAGGATTCGAGTCGTCTTCTCCAGTCATCATCCCTTATCCTTTAGTGGCTCTATGGGAAGGATCGTTAACAAGAAGATCAAGGTTCTCTGCTTACTTCAGGAGAAAGTAAAAGGAGGTAAGGTTCCCTGCTTGCTTCATGAGGAAGCAAAAGGAGTTTTGGTTCTTTGCTTGCTTCAAGAGGAAGCAAAATGAGTTTGGGTTCTCTTCCTGCTTCAGGAGGAAGCAAAAGAAGTTTGGGTTCTCTACCTCACAAGGGTTGGTGAAAAGGAGTTTTTGTAAAGGCTTCTCCACCTTGCTGTTGAAGCAGAAGGAGAGTCATTGAGTTTTAGTGCAATAATTAGAGGGGAGGCTCCGGGGAGTGGATGTAGGTCAAGTTGATCGAACCACTATAAAATCTAATGTGTTCATTCTTTAATTGTTCTATTTTTTAATTTCTGCACTTTACTTTCTAATGGAAGATCATTCGATTAAAGTTATTATTTTGGTTGATTAATCATCTCCACATCAACATGCTATTGTAACTATTTTAAAACATTCAAAAAGGTTTTCAAAATCATTTTTGCTTAAGAATTTTTAAAACTACCAATTCAGCCCCCTCTTGGTTAGCCTCGGGCTAGTTCATAAGGGCTTAGCATCCCTAACGAACATTCATTAGCCATATGTAATTTACATTGATTTTTTTATATATGATTTGATAATGTGTTTAAATATATTATGCACTAAAAATTACCTATTTTTCCAGGTTTCTTTCTTGCATGACTGATTTATTTTAGCGAGGAAAATGCATTTAGGCTTTTAAGGATAACTCAAATATTCTTATACTCATAAGTAAATAAAAAATTTATGCTTACATAAAAAGATAAGAGCTATATAAGAAGTAAGCCCAGGAATGCCAGGGAGCTTTCATGCACTCATATTTTACTTTCTCTTCCTTACTAGGCACCTCCCCACCTGTGGGTAATGGCAGACCACCTGACCTAATAGGGTGCCTTAATGTCTAGGGGATGTTATGCATCTCTAGGAAAAATTTATTTTCTTTGCCAAAATTTTTTAAATTTTATCATACATGATTTCTACTTTAAGAGTCAATCAACATGCATTATATTAATTAGAAACCAATTATAAAAATAAAATTTAATTGCTTAGATCATAAATCCAACCATACATAGGTAAATGGGCCAATTAGGACATTCTCTAAATGTCGAATCCAATTTCTCAAAAACTTAAATAATATCCTTCCCATCTTTCATAATAACCTGAAACATAATTTTAAAACGCCTAGGTGGTTTAGCTAGCACTCTAATAAAGGTCAAAGTAAGTCTAGATTTGTATGTTAGTAACTAGAGTCGGGTTACTATTGCTTAGTCCCCAAATTAGATTTTTGATCCGGGGCGGACCAAAAATCATTAGTCCTTAACATTGAGAATCTAATCCCATTATTTTAGTGAAATGATAACTCAAATTAAAATTCTCTCTAAATCAAAATGTAAAGACTAACACTTAGGATACAATGAGGCATTTCTAAATTATTTCAAATCCCAAAATGCTTCCAACTTCTCATCCTTTCGACTCAAAAATAAATGCTCAAAATTGGTCCAATCCCATTTGAAACTCCAACATCTCACCTTTCATATCACTCCTTGAGAATTCAAAATAAAACTTCTATCATTATTCTAATTGAGTATTCGTACGAAGCCTAAAACATCATATGATATGATTAACTAATATGATTTACCTTCATAGGAGATTTAAGATCTAGAAATAATCAAACACCATTCTATTTAGCTCCAAAATAGAATGGGGGAAAAATCACCCTCTTTGGGAAAATCAAAATCAATGAAGATCATTATCGTCATATTCAAATAATTGATAATAGGTGGGGAAATATATCATTTAATAACAATATCCTTGAATATGAAATTAATGATAAATGTATATAGATTATTGTAGTTAAATATGTATTTGAACATCATTTTGACCTTTTGGGGCCATATGTAGTTCACTAAGATGATCTGACTGCAATAATTGATGATGAAATATTTCATCTGCCATAGTCAAATATACGATTGAATGTCATTTTGATTCTCCAAGATCATGTATAATTCTCTTTGAAATTTGATTATGGTAGTTAGGTTAAAAACTTATAATTTTGTACTATAAACCAATTAGGGAATGATATTTTCACCATCCAAGATTTGCAAAAGATTTGCTAAGAAGTAATTAAGAGAACATAAATAGGAGGCTTCCAAAAAAGCCTTGTTGTTTATATTTGTGTCAAAAATCATCTAGGATGATCATACGATCATCATGTACGATTAGTACAAAATAGCCTTTTCGACCATAATGATCTCCTTTGCTCTGTATGATCAGTAGAAGTATTTTATACAGATCATCCCGTATGATTGTTCAATCATCAAGGATGATTAGTTCAATATGGGGGGCAATCAACATATCATCCTGCAACAGTCTCAGGACGTCTATGACGATCTCTTAGACGATTAGAACAAAATTATGGTTTCATCTAGAATGATACGAGATCGTCCTATGAAATATAAAAGATCATCCAGGACGATTCAAGTAGATCGTCCTCTATGATATGATTAACCAATCTAACCATTATTAGTCTCCTAATCAACAAATTATTTTAGGCATGATTGTCATGAATCATCCAGGACGATATGGATCATCCTATATGATAAGAACAAATTTTGAATTATAAAATCTTGTGTAAATTATGATTGGCGGCTATCTGTCTCAATCTGTACTGATTGTCCTGTACAATATGAATCATCTAGAATGATTAGTTAAATAAACTTAATTATCAAGGTTACCCTAATTAGGGTTTGTGTTTTTAACTGTTCGTCCTAGATGATTTAAAATCGTCATCTACGATATGATCAAAAAATAAAAACCTCTCTAACTCACCAAATTTCTCCCCCTGCATGTGTGTGTGCAAGGTTACTTAGCTTTAAGATCCATCACAGAACATTTGACTCAAGAAAAGGTAAAAGATGCATTGAATTTGAAATTACAAACTGACTCAATTCTAGTTTACCTGATGTTTGAGCTGATATGCATTGCAAATGATTTTGTGGACCTGAAAGGTTAGTAGGCAGGGCAACTAAAATAAATATGCAATAACAGTAGAAGTAAAGATATAAGAATATTTATTTTCATCAAAATCATAGTGATTGGATCTAGATTTGCAAGATTTCCATCACAAACAACAATAGTAAATCATCGTATCAACATTTGCGACAAAATTTCCATCATAATTCCACCGAAAACCTATAACATAAATAAAAAAAAGCTCCTACTATTTGTTATTGAGCTTTCCAATAATACAAATCAAGCAGTCTAAAAGAAATAATTAAATATAGTAATAAAAAGTAATAATAATCCAACAATTACATTCCAGTAGCTTAAATAAATAATCATATTCTATAAAATTCTATTATTTTTATAACATTATTAAAGTTTCACTAGTGCTTATACATCAAAAGAAAGAGAATGGATCAAAAATATTTTTACAAACACTCTCTAAGGAATCAATATCCTCACTTTCATGCTCGGCCAATGTGGATGTAGGTTGATTTTCATCAATCTGCTTTCTCAATCTCCTAAGCTTATCTAGTATCTGAATGTTCATGTCGGCCTATGCTTTTCAAACATTTTCTGACTTTTCTATCAAGTTAACCACATGTTGCCTATATAAACTCTGTTGGCTGCCTGCGGAGTAGCAGAAGTAGAAGAGATTGTCCCTCATACGCATAAGATTGCAAGAGTAATTCATAAACCCATCCCTTCTAAATTCCAGCTACAACTTGCGACTATGTGCGGTAGTTAGAAACATCTAAAGATTCCCCAGAGGAACCCTCACCTATTGCAGCCTAGCTCTCTTGAAGCCTTATATCATCCTAAAAAATATAATATTAGATTAATCATCATATAATCATCACTTATAATATTTTTATAAGTATAATATCCTTATATACTTACATATGCTCTCCTAACTCACTCATCCTCCCACGGTTAGTCCTCCTAGGGAACTCAACTACAGTGTGTTCTCTTCCAAGCATCTCCTTCTGCCATATACATAGATTAGCATGCGTAAACATAGAAATTATTAAAATATATTAAAATTCTTATCAATCATCATCTATGCTCAGTTTGTGGAACTGAGCTCCCAGTATTGAAGGAGCTACCTATGCCCCCGACGTTAGAAGCACTATTAGCTCTACCCATAAACCCTCTCCAATCCAAACCAGTCACTCGCCTATCCTTCTAATGCGAGTGAATATGTCTCGTAGATGAGTTGCTCCATGTTTCTAAAAATTTATTATGATACGAGTACCATGCTTAGGCAAATAATATAAATCTAATTATATATAATAAATTAAAAAATATATTCATTATTAATGTACTAAACTATGAAAAGTTGTTAATAGTAACAATTTACTAATCTCAAACTCCTTGAACCACATGTCACACACTTTCTTTAGGATTTTCTTCCAAGAGCATATGGAGCATCAAACCTTCTTCGTATGATTTCTCGTATCTTATACATTGGTTACTTTGATAGATAAAACTTGCACAAAATAATTAGTTAAGAAATATTATTTCTTAAATGTTTGCGTAATATAAAATATATATATTTACATACATGTCGCCCTCAGGCTGAATCAGTATGTGCCCATCTATAATCGGTGTTACGACAGCCTACATGGAAGGTCCAGTTGTGGTTGGGATGAAAGGTCAATCTATATAGGGCTGAGGGGGATGGTGGGCAGTAAAATGGAAGAATGTATGGTGGATAGAGAAAAGTATCATGGAATCCTTGAGACGATGGTGGGGGGTAGTATGGGTAAAAAGGAGCTCTCTACGTATGGTCTGGTGATGAAAAGCGGGGGTCTCTAGAATAAAATAGAGGACTCCCTGCAAGAGGTGTAGGTAAAAGCGGGGCTAGGCTGGGTATGAGTGGTAGGCCACGAAGAGGATGTCCCCTCAACACCTCTACCACAACTAGATCCTCTACTTGTATTCTTCTTGAGATTTAAATATTTATCATAGACCGCCAATAGGGCTTATCACCTCTAGAAGACATCTGCAAAAATAGTAATAATTTATATATTTATAAAAATGTAGTGAATAAGTAAATTAAATGCAGGAAAAGGAACTACTGTATGTATGCTAACATGTAAAAATTAAAAAATCTACTACGGAGGAAGATTGTAGGGGTTGAGTATCACGAGCCAGCATGAGTAAGGTGAGGAAGATTAACAAAATGGAGTAAGTCATTTACACATAAACCTAATCTTACATTCCTTGGTTCTACGGTGAAGGTAAGATGTGTATGGTCAAAATATTTCTAGGCTTCTATGATGGATGTGTTAGAATGCCTACTTGTGAGATGGGTTCCTTATATCATCTCATATGTGCAGCAGAGCTCACAGATGCATACCAACGTTACAATCTAAGAGAAATGGGTAAGTAGAATAATCAATTGACTCGCACATCCTTATGCTTTTTTTTACCCTAAATTTGGTTTAAACCTTAGCCATTATAATGATGACATATAATCTCTGATAATATCCTTTTAGTATAATATGTATCCATTAACATAGTAATATATTTTTATAGCTATCAAACCAAGTTTGAAAACTAATTTTGTAGTCAAGTATAAATCTATTTGAATTATATTATCTATCGAGTTGGTCTCCTTAAATAGGCCAACGAATTGATTAAAGTATTCTCTAGGTATATTGTATTATGTTATTATGCTTAACATCTTTGTAACAACAAATAACTCTAAGTGAGTAGTACACCCATTCTAAATTGAATATTATATAGCATGTAATAAATCATAATAATTTTGTACCTCGTTATTCTAGGTTTCTTCTATATATTATTGAAGGTGTGGCCCAGTTGCATTATAAATCAAGTTCTCAAATGTCTTATCTTTATCTTCCTCAACAATATTAGAACTTATAGACGGGCTGCACTGAGAGTCAAAATGAGGCTCGTACTAACAATGTGAAGTTCAAGACCAATATCTTGGCATGAATCCTCTGCAATTTAGATCAATAGTAATCTCATCTTGTGTAAGATAGGCTTGATTTTGTTTTTTAGAATATGGACAATGAAACCTGCCAGAACGAAATAATTCACTCCATTAAAACAAATTATCTGTTAATATCTTGAGTCCAGGCAACATTCGATTATACATCTAATTTCTATACTTTCGAATATCCATAGCATACTTGGACTATATTTCCTACAACCAAATAAAGTATCAATTGTAAAAAAATTTAATTAATATGTACAATAGTGATGATTTTAAAAGTTTGCATGGATAGTTTGTGCACCTCCATCACGCTCTCATTGTATATTGGGCAATAGAACAGTGTATATGATTTAGTGCAACACACTAATACATCTATTTTTCCCAAATGATTCATCGGAATGTCATCTTTTTATGTGACCAAACCATTTAAGATGGCTCTCTCTATTCTTATCTTACATAGGAGCTACTCCAACCTTTTCATTTATATGGTCATTTTGTATCTTGTCTCTAAGAGTAAAGTAACTCATCCACTTAAGCATCCTTATCTCAGCAACACGTAACTTAATATTATGCTTCTCTTTTAATGGCCAACTTTTTGTACCATAAAACATTGTAGGTCTCATCACCATCTTATAAAACTGGTTAAAACCTACATAGGGGCCTATGTATTATTAATGAAAAAGGGTATAAGACCTTAAAGGATCAAGAGCTCTTAAAAATACAGCATTTAAAGAAAATTCTAATAAGCCTATGATTCTATCTATTACAATAATGAAGCGAAAAAAATGAGGGAGGCAGGAAGCCAGCCCTCAAAAGAGAAAACCAATCCAGATTTTTAATGAAGCACCAAAAGCCAAGCAATAAGCAACTTCAAATACATGACAGACAGCTATAAGACCAAAAATAGAGGCAAAATTAAAGAAGGTAAACAACAATAAAAATGCACCTAAATGGAGAATATACAAAATTGTAGCCCACAACTGACATAGAGCCTCTAGCAGCAAACACCATGCAAATAGCTAGGAAAATAATTAGGACAAGGAACACAGAAAACAAAAGCCATGGGAAAAAGGAAAGAACCCACAATAATAGCCCACCATGCCACTACAAACCAAACCATGTTAGAAGGTTATGGCACCCAAGAGGGGAGGGGGAGGGGGGAATTGAATGGCTTCAAATATTTTTATCAATTAAAATTTTAATATTTTCTTTTACAAAAAGACTTATTTTTAAATTATTAATTAATTATTTTACGAATAAAGAAAGCAACCCAACAATAAAGTAAAGTGTAATAAAGATAAATAAGGACAAAAGAAACTTGTTTACATGATTCGGCCAAAACTCAAAACCTGGCCGATGTCCACACCTGGCCACCCACAACTAGGAATTCACTAAGCAATTCAAGATTACACCAACTTCCATGCTTTCCTACATTGGGTAAGCACAACCCCAAAACAGTTTCCTACACCTGGAAAGTACAACCCCGAAACAAATCATTATAAGATCATAAACTAAAGAACAAAATAAAAAAATACAACATAACCTTAGCTCTCAATTTTAAAATATATTAGCCCTCATCCTGCATAATCAACCAACAATATAAATAAACTAGCTCAAAAAAATTTAATTTTAATAAATCACAATCACAAACCTGAAAGTAGATGATATGTATATGTAAAGTTGTTTTATATGAAATCAATCACAAAATAAAATAATCAAATTTTTATTTATAAAAAAACTTTAAACTAGATTTGAAAATATAATTCACCACTTGGAACCAGCTCACCAAAGACTTATCTCCTTTCAGCAAAAGATGAAGATGATTGATGGGGAGACTCTTTGGCTTGACTAAGAGCACAAGAATTAATGAAAATCTAGTGAAGAAAGGTTGGTGGAGATGATTTAGCAAGCAAGACAAAATTCCGGCAAAGTTTTAAGGTGATTAGGAGCAGGCACACACACATAGCCAACCCCACTATTTATTGATAGAATTTTGACCAAGTCAAGAGGGAATTGAAGGTAGATTATTTAGGAAATAATTTGAAATAATAATAAATTTTGGAATGCATTAGATTAGCCTACACAAATCCACAGAAAATAGGAAAGATATTATGTTAATTTTGGCCATGGGAGCTGATTTGGCAATGCATTTGGTTTGGATTCATGCAAGAGTATTTTGTCTAAGGCATGATGAAATATTAACCATTTTATGTGATTGTCACATCTTCAATCCAAGAGGTGAATGATTTAGCTAATGATTCAAGGTTATGAGGATTAAATAATTTAGAGCACATGGCAATTTTGGACAAGCGATTTTCAAGTATTTTGGATAAGCGTTAGGAAAGATTTGATAATGATATCAATCTAATTAATCCAAGATACTCTGTGGTCAAATATAGGATTTGATTAGGAAGGTAGTTCAACACTAAATTTGAAAAAAAAAATCTATTATGGATGAGAGGTCAAAACTTAACAAAAATAGATATTTTATTTAAGGAAAGTTATTTTGGAGGGAGTTTAGTTTTGAAAATAAAACTAAAAATTCCTAAATTTTTATGAGTGATTAAACCTTTAAGTAATACTTAATATATCTAGAATTTTCAAAAATTTAAAGACTTCTTACATTAATAAAATAAATTACTAATTTTTTAAATATTGTAGGATTAAAAATATTTTACCTTGCAAGAAGTGCTCCAACATTATTCACAAGTGTATCATTAATTTAATATAAATATTTTGATTAGTTTTAGGTTAATTAATGAAGAAAATTTTGGCCTCATGATATTCAAGCATAACAATGTGTGCTATGACAAGATAGAAATAACATGAATAGTAGAAGGAAAGAGAAAATGAATAATTTGGATAATTGGATTGTCATTTGAGATACAAGGATAGAATTGATGGTATGGAGATGATTAAATGTATTTTAGAACATTATTGGAAGGATTAAATAAACAAAAACAAAATGAACACAGGTTGTGAAGTTTTGAAATGCATGATAGTAAACTTTCGAAAAAAGACCAAATTTATGATCATGCATGAGACAATTATGATGAATAATTTAGAAAAGCTATGAACTTATAACTAAATGTATTTTAGCTTTTTGATTCAAGCTATATGACTTAGAATTATTGTGTCATACTAAAGGAAAACCACCCAGCCTCAGTTCCAAACTGACTTGACTTCAATTACTTTTATTACTGGATTATCCTTTATGATTTGTTGACACACTTAAATATCAAACATTAGTACCCTCCAATCCTTTATTTGTTATCATCAAAATATATTTTTTATGCAATGGGGCTCATGGGGTTAACAAACCATGCCACCAAACCAGCACAAGAATGGGCTTGAATAACCAACCCAAGAAATAACCACCAATAATATCACAAAAATCGACCAAACCCATGTCACCAGAGTGTAGAGCCGAACACCATAGAAAAACCTAAAACCCCCACCTAAGCTAACTAAGGCTATGAAGACCACCAGAGAAGACAAACCCGAACACCAAGACTGAAAGCACCAATAGGGATAAGACCATACCAATAAAGGAAATAACCTGTAAACACTAGGATAAAACCAAAAACAAAATAAGCACCACTAAAGATCTAAGTAGAGGACTTAGATCTATTAGAACAACCAATCGAGTATTTAAATAACAACCCACTTAAGATACATCCAAACCCCACAGCCTGATGTACATATTATAGATGGCTTATTCGGACAACCAACTCTAATTTTAGGTGAGGTTGTTGTTCCTTTATATTTTCTTTTTGTGTGAAGTAGAGTTTTTATGGATTTTACATGGATTTCATTGTATGTTGGCTATTATAGTTTGATGTGTCTGTGATACCTTGATGTGATATTTCTATTGTGATTATCTATGATATAATATGATGGGCACTAGGCTTCGACTAGGTTTGGAGGATCTAGATGCTAACAGAGTTTTCTTCATGTGGTCATGCTCATGCATGGTTATAAAAAGGGTGCTAATAAAAATTTCACTAACCAAATTTTCTGCCGGTACTAAATATGTTAATCCCCCTAAAAATAAAAGAGTATAACTAAGTAATTATGTCTGGCTCAGATGTGAGCAATGAAATGAATACGACTGCTTGAGATTTTTGATGATTTTATCTAAACTGGTTAGGATAGCATATAGGTTGTATAGTCATTTTAAATTTTTTGATATTTATGATAAATTCAAGAGTTTTGAAAGTAGAATTAAAATGGGAAATGTAACATTAAATTTGGAATCCAAAAAGGGAGGAAACACCCATTTGGGGGGAGTACCTACCATTTGAAGAGCTAAATTAGGATGAACTTGAGATCAAAAGAGAAAAAAATATCTCTTCGGAGAGGAGTTCTTTTATTTTGATATCTGGATAATTTGGATCTAAGAAGCATGAAGAAAAGAGCCAAAGAAATGAAGACAAAAACATATATCATATTTTAATAATACTTGTGTCAAATTGTAGGATTCAAATCTGAGTTGTTATTAGTGGTACCCGTTCACTTTTAATTTTTACAGACCCTGGGTTGTAATTAAGTTGCGTTGGCCATATGTCCATTACGTTGGTTTAGTTATTTATAGTTTGATAATATATTTAAATTGATTGGGCACTAGAAATTACTTATTTTTCTAGGTTTCTTTCTTTCATAACCAATTTATTTTAGTTAGAAAAATGCATTTAGGCTCTTAAGGATAACTCAAAAATTTTTATACTCATAACTAAATATTAAATTTAGGCTTACATTGAAAGATAAATGTGATCTAAGAAGTAAGCCCAAGAATGCCTAGGAGTTCTCATGCATTCATATTTTACTTTTTCTTCCCTAGGCACCTCCCTGCCTGTGGGTCATGGAAAACCACCTGACCTATTAGGGTGCCTTTATGTTTAGGGGATGTTGTGCATCTCTAGAAAAAATTTATTTTCTATGCCAAAAATTTTTAAAGTTTATCATATATAATTTCTACAGAAAGAGTCAATCAGCATGCATTAAATTAATTAGAAACCAATTATAAAAATAAAATTTAGTTGCATAGAGTATAAATGGGCGAATTAGGACTTTCTGTAAATGTCGAACCCAATTTCTCAAAACTTAAATAATAGCCTACCCATCTTTCAAAATAACTTAATACATAGTTTTAAAGTGACTAGGTGGTTTAGCTGGCACTCCAATCTAGGCGAAAGTAAGTCTAGATTTATATGTTAGTAACTAGATTCGGGTTACTATTACTTAGTGCCAAAATTAGATTTTGGATCCGGGGTTGACCCAAAATCATAAGTCCCCAACGTCGGGAATCCAATAATTTTATTTTAATAAAATGATAACTCAAATTAAAATTCTATCTAAATCAAAATGTAAAGCCTAACACTTAGGATAGAATGTGGCGTTTCTAAATTATTTCGAATCCCAAAATGCCTCCTACTTCTCGTCCTTTAGACTCAAAAACAAATGCTCAAAATTGGTCCAATCCCATTTGAAACTCCAACATCTCAGCTTTCGTATCACTCCGTAAAAATTCAAAATAAAACTTCTTTTTTTATTCTAATTGAGAGTATTTGTAGGAAGGCTGAAACTTTATATGATGTAATTAACTATGAAGACTTACCTTCGTAGGAGATTTAAGATCCCAGAAATAATCAAACACCATTCTATTTAGCTCCTAAATAGAATGGGGGAAAAATCATCCACTTTAGGAAAATCAAAATTTAGGATGATCATTTTCAACATATTCAAATGATTGATAATAGGTGATATTCTCCCTCTTTGGGGAAATATATCATTTAATAACAATATGATTGAATATGAAATTAATGATAAATGTATCAAGATTATTGTAGTTAGATATGTATTTAAATGTTATTTTGACCCTTTGGGACCATATGTAGTTTACTATGTTGATCTGACTACAATAATTGATGATAAAATATTTCATCTATCATTGTTAAATATACGATTGAATGTCATTTTGATTCTCCAGGATCATATATAATTCTCTAAAAAATTTGATTATGGTAGTCAGGATAAAAACTTATAGTTTTGTAATATGAACCAATTAGGGAATGATATTTTCACCATTGAAGATGATACATCGATCATAATGACGAGTTCGACTACAAAACTAAAAGAAATTTAAAAGGATTATATTCAAATTTTTAAATAAAATATAATTATAATTGCTTTGCATTTTTAATAAAGCAAGCAAACAGCGACCGAGGTGGGTTTTTGTTACTAAAGTGTTGTTATGTCGGCGCTAGTGGGAGATAGAGTTGGGATTCTATTATGTCGGTGCTTGTGGGTGTCATGTGGGATTTTGGTAATAAAGATGTATGAAATTTGGGCTTAAGAGATATTTTTATAATCATTATGAAGTATTTATTTATAATTTAGTTAATCTGAAGAGTTTGATATATTATAGGTAATTTTCATATTTAATTTGAATTTATTATAATTATCTGAAGTTAGTGGGTCTTAATTAAGGGTTGGATTAGGTTTTTTAAATAAGGGGTTTAAAGGGCCCTAAAAATTCCTAGAAAATTCTGGAGGGTTTAAGATATCACTAAGTTGAAGTGTTTCAAGTTTTAAGTCAGTCTGAGATGTGCCCTAGATCCTAGAATTTCTCTAAGTTTTCTAGATGGGTCCTTAATTATTGTCCTTAGGATGCCACTAAATTAAATAGGTTTAAATTAAATATTATTATCTAACCATTAGGAAAACATAAAAGGAGATGCAATACAATATAACACATCAGGTCCTTAGAACTAGGAGAGTCTAGACTAAGTGTTCGTGCATCCTACACATGCAAAGGAAGACTAGATAGTAATTAGATGAAATTAAAGATGTGATTAGTGAATGATTGGAGTCCAATCATCCTCTAATCCTCCCCCCATGAATGCTATTATCATGCTGGATCTATGTTTAAAATTTCACTAATGGATCTCTCAAAAATTAAAGGATTTAAGATACATATAATTTTTAAAATAATTTAAAATACATAAATATTAGCCAATATAATTATATAAGTTTTAAAATAAGTTGATAAAAATAATTCCAAATATCTCATTGAGAGATCCACTGACCACCAAAGAGAAGTTTGAACAAAGTTTCAAAATAAAATTTTAATTTGAAAATAATTAATATGTTAATTATCGAAAAGAATATTTAAATAGTTAAGTATTTAAATAACAGGAAAATAATTAATAAATATTAAATTTTAATATCTGAAAATAATTTTAAATGAAAGTACATATTTTTTTGAAAAAATTAGAGATATTAAATAAAAATATTGGATTTAACATGAATTAAGTATGAATTATTAAAGTTTAATGTAAATATAAGGTATCTTAAAATAATCTAAAATAATTAATGTTTGAAAATAATTATTTATTTAAATAAAAGTAATTATCAGAGCATCAGGGATTTATAATAATTTTAAAAAAGTAATAATTATAAAATTATTAGGAAATATCTTAAATTTTTATTTAACTGATATATGTTACACATATAATATATTATCAACGATACAATTGTATACTTGTTAAGATTGAAATTGCACTCAAAAAGTTGAACGACGAATCATATCCTCATTTGTACATATTTCAAGCGTCATATATGCTATATTAGTTCTTTCAATGAAATAAAATCATCTCATAGTTAGGCTTGTATCACTTCTTATTTAATTTAGGGTATCGGCAAGAATTAAGAAATTGTATTTATATTTTCTCATAATCTTGATGGTTAATAAACCTAGAGCAATGAAAAACCTTGTCGAATTACCATTATATTTTGAAATATCAAACATATATAGATGACTATTCATATCATTCTCAACTCACCATTTCCTCTTTAATAACAATCATTAATGAATAATAATGAATCATGTAAGTAAATTATGTTGTTCTTATTCTTTTTATTCGTATCTACATGAAAACATTGAGTTAATGTTGAATATTAAAATAAAAAATGAATTTTGTGTGAATGTAAGCCCCCAAATCTTAATGTGATTGATTAGCTTTATGAGCCTCATTCGTATGCATTTGATACACGAATGAAAAGCTATGTTGGACAAGTTGCACTCTCTCTTTTTATTTAGTGTATGTTTGATTATGAATGTTTATGAAGAACTGTTAAAAGGCTCTTGTGCGATCTCCTTTATACGTCATGTAAATGTGTTTTCATATGTTTAATATGTAATGTGCTTCTTCATCAACTTTCCTTACCAATGTTAGTGAATGTTCACTTGTGTTATTATGATTTTCCTCATATATTCTACAATAATGAATCTCCAAGTTCGATGTTGTCGGATTCTCTTCATGCTTCATGTGTAGTTATCCTTCATGCTTCATGTTAGAAAACTCTTCTAATGCTTCATGTTCTATGGTGATATTCATGTGTTAGATAAGTGCAAATATTGAATTGTTTATTATTTAAAATCTTGTTTATTTGCATTTCTTTTTTGAATAGCCTCTACGCTCACCCTATGTTTACTCTTGCTTTGTTATTTGCAAGGTACATCAGGAGAAATTTGGACAAAAGGAGCTTGGAAAATGGATAGGAGCATCAGTCACTCTCATTAATTTCAATGGGGGCACTACGGGCGGAACCACTAGGTTATAGCCCCTGATGTTATAAGTTTACTTAAAACATAGAAGCCCTTAGGGAGCTTATTGATTGTGTTATTCCCCAAACATAGGGCCTTGTAGAAACTTCATTTTTCTTAGATTTCCTCTTGTTTATTATAGAACCAAAAATCTTTTTACACATGTGCATGTGTCTAAAGGGTTAGAATATAAACAAAATTTTTCATTCCATATAACATTAATGACATTTAAGGATAAAAATTAAGGATGAGTCTTAGAGAACATAGACTTAGGATACATGCACCCTTTAGGAGAAAAATATTAAACATAGAAAACATATTGACATTTTATCCTAGGATTAGTATACATTATTCATCTAGTCTTAATCATATTTAATCAATGATCGAAAACCTCTGACAAAACAATAATAATCTAGACGAAATTGCATAAAAAAATATACTTAACTTTTGTTAATCAAATCATAACTAATATACACAATCACTAAAAGATAGAATTTGAATATAAAGTTGAACTAAATCTAATTAAAATATTAATCACCTCTTAATCAAATATTAACTAAATAAAATTCTTTAAAAGTGAAATTAAATTTAAGAGTTATAAAATTGGAGAATAAATCTAAAGTAAAATATGCTAAAATAAAAGCCTTATAAAACCCAAACTATAATTCATTAAATCTTCTCATAATTACATAAACAATCTTAAAATCCTTCTAAGAATTGGAATTAAATAACAACCTAAAGATTAATAACATAAACAATTAAATGAACAAAATAAGAAACTAATTGGAAATTCAACATAATTCAAAATTTCAAAGATCTAATAACTGATCCAAAATTTAATCAAACAATAAATCATTCCTTTTAAAATTAATTAATCAACTCCTGATCTTTAACCAAATAAATTAACTTAATCGGTTACTAATGGGTAACCCAGGCCTACGAGGCTATTAAGTTAGCCCTTAGGAGGGTTAAATAAACCATACGATCTTGATGAGCAACAAAGGTGGTAATCACTAAACACTAAAAATGAATTGTTAAAACTAACATTAAGATATTAATATTTAAACTTGAATTAAAGCTTTTCTTTTTCCTTTAATAAATCAGAGCAGAAAGCAACTTTAACTAAATTATCCTATATAGGACACATCTAAACTACATACCCTGCTGCACACACTAGAACTTATTTGCTAGGTTCTCCGACTCTACTCTTAGGTTAGGCCATTGGTCTATTTTGGTGTGATGTGGGTACCTTACCTGGAGGGTATCCTTGGTATGTTTATTTACTTTCTATACTCTTGATGTCATGTATGCATCTTTATACACCTTACTTCACAGTGCACCTTGTCTACATACATACATCATATTATTATTGCTCAAGTGAAAATGTCAAAGTAGAATGTGCCTAGGATGCTTGTTAAAGAAGACTCAAAGTACAATGTGCTTAGGTGCAAATGTATGTGTAAGAGTCAAGTGTAAATGTAAAGTGTCTAGAATGTAACTAGATTGAGTTGTATACATTATTTGAGTAGTAGAGGCTTAAAAATATTTTCTTATACACATAGATATAGGGATCCAAAAGATAATCCCTCTCTTCCGAAGGGGTTCTCTTCTGGAATCATATAGAGGAGCCGGAGCCAGAAGACAATAGGTAATTATATTTATACCCATATTATATAAGAGTAGAAAACCATGCTTATCGTAGTGGAGCCTTGCCACCTTATTTTATTGCAGACCCTAGGTTGTATGTATACTCCAAAGAAATGAATAAAATGTTTATTTATGCAATTATTTCATGCATCATACATGGTGATATATAGGTACATTTATATATTTAAATCAATATACTTGATTGTTTAGGATAGATCCATCCTTTTTGCATTTATAAGGCGATTAGTTATGTTTAAGATGTTAGCTGGCAGCTCACTTCAGGAAAGCATCAGCCCAGATTATACACCCCTCAGTGTCTCACCTCTAACTTCTAATAAATTTTGAATTGATCATCCCTCCTAAGATAACAAATTCAATCTTTGATCTTCTAAATTCAAATTTTTAATCACATCTTTATATATTTTAAAAAAAGGTCTAATCATCACTGAAGACAAGAAGAATAGTTTATCCCCTTTAGAATAGAATATAGGAACCCCTTCTCTACACCAAAGCAAGAAGAGAACAATATAACATACTTAATCAAGAGTTTTCTTGGGTCGAGTCCTAAGATGTAATTAACCATGAGGCTTACGCCCAAGAAAAATTAATCCCTACATCAGGTTATATATATTATTACCCATCGAGGTCTGTAGGTGAAAGCCGCTATCCTACATGATTAATCGTATATATGATCTCATCTGCTCTTCCATTGACCTACTTGCATAGAATGTAAATGCCAACGATCATTTTGTCCTATAAGATAGTGCAATTATACCCTTTGTATTATGTTCCCCTCAAAGCAGAATCCTTTCGGAGACCTACACCATCTTGACCATCATTTTTTGTGTGAATTATATGATAGGTCAATCTACATGTCTAGTAGATTAGTTATCCTTGATCGTCATTATTGTTGGCTCTAACTGCTTTCAGTCGAGTCCAAATATTTCACACTTTGCATTTTTACGTGTAATAATATTTTTAGTCATCTGTCATCACCCATATTTGTCATTGATCTTGGAATTTGATTTAGTGACACTACAGGAAATTTAGTCATTTTTGGAGGAATAATCCACTGCAAAATAAGACAAATCTATCTCAAATCCTGGATTATGATAGATTCGTAATTAAATTGAATCTGTTGTTAAAACCTGTATTGCAAAAGTATTTATAATGTAACAGATCCAATACAAATATTTTATGATGGATTTGTGGTAGATATGCAATGGAAAATTCACCGCAATTTACAGCAGAATATCCATCGTGCATTGTGACAAAAAGTCTGTCACAAATCAGCCATCCATTGTGACAGAAATTTTCTGAAAGTTTGTTAGTTGTGAAACCCTAAAGAACTAGCCTGAGGCTAAACAAGAGGGGTGTAAATTGGTGTTTTAAGAATTCTTAAAAAAAAAAATCTTTTTATCTTTTTTGAATATTTTAAGAAAATAACTTGTGTGGAAGCAGATAACAAAATCAGAGATTTCATCCACAGTATAAATCATAAATAAGTGTAAAAATAAAATAGGAAAATAATAATAATAAAGAGCACACTGAATTTTATAGTGGTTTGGTCAAATCTGACATATGTACACTCTCCGAAAATCTCCTTTCTTGGTATTGCACTAATCAGTTAGTGTCGATTCTTTTACCCCTACAACAGAGCAGAGATGCCCTTACGAAATCTTTCCATCAACTCGGTGAGGCAGAGAACCTTAAATCCTTTTTCACCCACCTGGTGAAGGCAGAGAACTCAGAATCCTTTTACTCTCACCTGGAGTTGGCAGAGAACCATGAATCATTTTACTCACACTTGGAGTAGGTAGAGAACCTTATTCTGATGCTGATGATCATCTCCCTAGAGCCACCAAGGAACCAAGGATAAAGATTAAAGCAGATGATCAAATTCGTGTTTGTAGCAAACTTTGTTTGTCCCCTCACAAACTCCCCCTCACAAGATTCTCTCTCACTCTCCCAAACTCTCCTTCTCCTTCTCCAAGCTCTCTTAGGTTAGAACAATAGAAAAAGATTTGCTAAGAAGTAATTAAGAGAACTTAAATAAAAGGCTTCCAAAAAAGCCCTGATTTCAATTTTGCATCAAAGATCATCCAAGATGATCCTACGATCATCCTATATGATTAGCAAAAAAGAGCCTTTTCAACCAGGACGATCGTCTTTGCTCTGTCTGATCAGTAGAAATATTTTATACAGATCATCCCATATGATTATTCGATCATTTGGGATGATTAGTTCAATATGGGAGGCAATGACATATTGTCCCGCAACAGTCTCAGGACGTCTAGGATGATCTCCTAGATCATTAGAAGAAAATTATGGTTTCATCTTGGATGATAGAGATCATCCTATGAAATATAAAAGGTCATCCAAGACAATCCAAGTTGATCCTCTTGTATGATATGATTGACCAATCTAACCATAATTAGTCTCCTAATCAATGGATTATTTTAGGCATGATTGTTATGAATTATTCGGGATGATATGGATCGTCCTGTATGATAAGAAAAAATTTTAAATTATAATTTCTGACCTAAATTATGATTGGCTACTATCTATCTCAATCTGTACTGATCGTCCTGTATGAAATGAATCATCCAGGATAATTAGTTAAGCAAACTTAATTATCAGGGATGCCCTAATTAGATTTTGTGTTTTTAACTGATTATCTAGGATGATTTAGATTCATCTTGTACGATATGATAAAAAAATAAAAAAATCTCTAACTAACCAAATGTATCCCCCTGAGTGTGTGTGTGCAAGGTTACTTAGCTTTAGGATCTATCACAATACATTGCACTCAAGAAAAAATAAAATATGCATTGAAATTGAAATTACAGACTGACTCAATCCTAGTCTACCTTGTCTTTAAGCTGATATGCATTACAAGTGATCTTGTGGATTTGAAAGGTTAGTATGTGGATTTGAATGGTTAGTAGGCATGGCAACTAAAATAGATAAGCAATAGTAGTAGTAGTAAAGAAATAAGAATATTTGTTATCATCAAAATCACAGTACTTGGATCCAGATTTGTAACATTTCCATCACAAACAATAATACTAAATCATCATATCAACATTTGCGATAGAGTTCCATCATAATTCCACCGAAAACCTATATTGTAAATAAAAAATAGCTCCTACTATTCATATTGAGCATTCCAACAGTACAAATCCAAATAGTTTAAAAGCAATAATTAAATATAGTAATAAATAGTAATAATAATCCAACAATTACATTCCAATAGCTTAAATAAGTAACCACATTCTATAAAATTCTATAATTGTTATGACAATGTTAAAGTTTCACTAGTGCTTAAACACAAATGAAAGAAAATGGATCAAAAATATTTTTACAGACACTCTAGAAGAAATCTATATCCTCGCTTTCATGCTCGGCCGATGCGGATGTAGGATGATTTTTATTAATCTGCTTTCTCAATCTCCTATGCTCATCTAGTATCTAAATGTTCATGTGCACCTATGCTTTTCAAACATTTTCTAACTTTGCTATCAAGTCAGCCACAAGTTGCCTATATAAACCCTCTTGGTTGCTTGTGGAGTAGTGGTAGTAGAAGAGATTGTCCCTCATACGCATAAGCTTGCAAGCCTAATTCATAAATCCATCCCTTTTGTATTCCACCTACCACTTGTGACTAAGTGCGGTACTCATAAATATCTAAAGATTTCCCAGAGGAACCCTCACCTACTATAGCTTGGCTCTCTCGAAGCCTTATATACTCATCCTAAGAAATATAGCAATAGATTAATCATCATATAATCGTCACTTATAATATATTTGTAAGTATCATATCCTTATATACTTATATATGCACTCTTAGCTCACTCATCTGCCCACTATTGGTCCTCCTCGGGAACTCAACTATAGTGTGTTCTCTTCTAAGCATCTCCTTCTGCAATATACTTAGATTAGCATGCATAAATAATGAAATTATAAAAATATATTAAAATTCTTATCAATCGTCATTTATGCTCAGTGTGTGGAACTGAGCTCCCAGTATTGAAGGAGCGACCTATGCCCCCAATGTTAGAAGCACTATTGAGCTCTACCCATAAACCCTCTCCAATCCAAAGCGATCACTCGCCTATCCTTCTAATATGAGTGAATATGTCTCGTAATCGAGCTGCTCCACATTTCTCAAAATTTCTTATGATTAATGTACCATGCTCATTCAACCAATATAAATCTATTTGTATATAATAAATTAAAAAATATATTTATTATTAGTTTAATAAACTATAAAAAGATGTTAATATATTACAACTTACTAATTTCAAACTCATTGAACCACATGTCACGCACTTTCTTTAGGATTTTCTTCCAAGAGCATATGAAGCATTAAACCTGCTTCGTATGATATCTCGTATCTTGTATGTTGGTTACTTTGATAGATAAAACCTGCATAAAATATTTTGTTGAGGAATATTATTTCTTAAAAGTACATGTAAGATAAAATATATATATTTAAGTACATGTCACCCAGGCTGAATTAGCATGTGCCCATCTATAATCTATGTTGTGGCAGCCTACATGGAAGGTCCAGTTGAAGTTGGGATGTAGGTCAAGATACCTAGGGATGAGGGGAATGGTGGGTAGTAAAATGGCAGAATGTATGGTGGATAGGGATAAGTAGCAAGGAGCAGATGTCTAATGACGGAAAGCGGGGGTCTCCAGAATAAAATGGAGGACTCCCTACAGGAGGTGTAGGTAAAAGGGGGGCCAGGCTAGGTATGAGTGGTAGGATATGAAGAAGATGTCCCCTCAATACCTCTACCCCTACTAGATCCTCCACTAGTACTCTTCTTGAGCTTGAAATATTTATCATAGACCCCCAATGGGGCTTATCACCTCTAGAAGACATGCAAAAAATAGCAATAATTTATATATTTATAAAAATGGAGCAAATAACTAAATTAAATACAGGAAAAGGAACTATAGTATGTATGCTAACATATAAAAATTACAAAATCTACTCTGGAGGAAGATTGTTGGGGGTGAGTATCACGGGCCAGCATGATTAAGGTGAGGATGATTAACTACATGGAGTAAATCATCTACACATAAACCTAATCTTACATTCCTTGGTTCTGCGATGAAGGTAAGATGTGTACGGTCAAAATATTTCTAGGCTTCTATGATGGATGTGTTAGAATGCTTACTTGTGAGCTTTGTTCCTTATATCATCTCATATATGCAGTAGAGCTCATAGATACATACAGACGTTGCAATCCGGGAATGATGGGTAAGTAGAATAATTGATTGACTGGCACAACCTTAAGCTTTTTTTTACCCTAAATTTGGTTTAAACCTTAACCATTTTAATGATGAAATATAATCTCTAACAGTTTATCCTTGTAGTATAACATGTATCCATTAACACAATACTATATTTTTGTAGCTGTCAAACCAAGTTTTAAAACTAATATTTTAGCCCAGTATAAATCTGTTTGAATTATATTATCTATCAGGTTGGTTTACTTAAATAGGCCAATGAATTGATTAAAGTATTGTCTTGGTATATTATATTATTTCATTATGCTTAACATCTTCGTAACAACCGATAACTTTAAGTGAGTAGTACACCCATTCTATATTGATTATTGTGTACCATGTAATAAATCATAACAGTTCTATACCTTCTTATTCTAGGATTCTTTTATATATTATTGAATGTGTGGCCCAGTTGCATTATAAATCAAGTCTTTAAATGTCTTAACTCTGTCTTCCTCAACTATATTAGAACTTATAGACGAGCTGCACTGAGAGTAGAAATGAGGCTCATACTAATAATGTGAAGTTCAAAACCAATATTTTGGCATGAATCCTCTGCAATATAGATCAATAGTAATCTCATCTGGTGTAAGATAGGCTTGATTTTTGTGTTTGGAACATGAACAATGAAACCTACCTGAATGAAATAATTCACTCCATTGAAAAAATTTATCTGTTAATATCTTGTGTCCAAGCAACATTCGATTATACATCTAACTTCTATACTTTCGAATATCCATAACACAATTGGACTATAAATTCCTACAACCAAATAAAGTTTCAATTTAAAAAATTTAAATAATGTGTACAATAGTGATGATTTTAGGAGTTTGCATGGATAGTTTGTGCACCTCCTCATGCACTCATTATATATTGGGCAATAGAATAGTGTATGTGAATTAGTGCAACACACTAATACATCTATTTTTCCCAAACAATTCATCAGAATGTCATCTTTTTATGTGACCAAACCAACTTTGATGACTCTCTCTATTCTTATCTTCCACTAGAGCAACTCTAACCTTTTCATGTATATGCTCATTTCGTATCAAGTCCCTAAGAGTAAAGCCACTCATCCACCTAAGCATCCTCATCATAGCAGCACTTAACTTAATATTATGCTTCTCGTTTAATGGCCAACTTTTTATACCATAAAGCATTGTAGGTCTCAACACCATCTTACAAAATTGTTTAAAACCTATAGAGCGGCCTATGCATTAATTAATGAAAAAGGGTATAAGATCATAAAGGATCAAGAGCTCTCCAAAAATATAGAATTTTAACCAAATCCTAATGAGCCTATGATCCTATCTATTACAATAATTAAGAGAAAAAAAAAACTAGGGAGGCAAGAAGCCAGCCCTCAAAAGAGGAACCCAATCTAGATATTCAATGAAGCACCAAAAGCTAACCAATAAGCAACTTCCAACACATGGACAGGCAACTGTAAGGCCAAAAATAAAGGCAAAATTAAAACAGTTAAACAATAATAAAAATGTACCTAAAAGGAGAATAGACAAAATTGTAGCCAACAGCCGACATACAGCCTCCACCGAATTGGACGGCATAAAAAAATTTTATCAATTAAAAATTTAATATTTTCTTTTATAAAAAGATTTATTTGTAAATTATTAATTAATTATTTTATGAATAGAGAAAGCAACCTAGCAATAAAGTAAAGTGTAATAAAGATAAATAAGGGCACAAGCAACTCGTTTACATGATTTGGCCAAAACTAAAAACCCGGCTTACGATCACACCTGGCCACACACAACAAGGAATTAACTAAGCAATTTAAGCTTACACCAACTTCTGTGCTTTCCTACACTGGGTAAGAACAACCACAAAACATTGTACTTTTCATACACTAGGCAAGTACAACCTCCAAACAAATCATTATAAGATCATAAACTAAAGAACAAAATAAAAAAAAATGCAACCTAACCATAGCCCACAACTTTAAAATATTGTAGCCCTCATCCTGCAAAATCAACCAACAATACAAATAGACTAGCTCACAAAAAATTTAATTTTAATTAATCACAATCACAAACTTGAATGTAGATGTTATGGATATGTAAAGTTGTTATATATATAATCAATTACAAAATGAAATAATGGAATTTTTTATTTAAAAAAAACTTTCAAACTATATTTGAAAATATAATTCACCACTTGGAACAAACTCACCAAAGACTTATCTCCTTTGAGCAAAAGATGAAGATGATTGATGGGAAGACTCTTTGGCTTGATTATGAGCACAATAATTAATGAAAATCTAGAAAAGAATGGTTGGTGGAGATGATTTAGCAAGCAAGACAAAATTCCAGCAAAGTTTTAGTATGGTTAGGAGCAGGCACACACACATAGCCAACCCCACTATTTATTGATAGAATTTTGACCAAGTCAAGAGGGAATTGAAGGGATATTATTTAGGCAATAATTTAAAATAATAATGAAGTTTGGAATGCATTAGATTAGCCTACGCAAATCCACAAAAAATAGGAAAGATATCATGTTAATATTGGCCATGGGAGCAGATTTGGCAATGCATTTGGTTTGGATTCATGTAAGAGGATTTTGTCTAAGGCATGATGAAATATTCACAATTTTATGTGATTATCGCATCATCAATCCAAGAGGTGAATGATTTAGCTAATGATTCAAGGTTATGAGGATTAAATAATTTAGAGCACGTCGCAATTTCATCTGAGTTAGGAAAGATTTGATCAGGATATTAATCTAATTAATCCAAGATATTTTGTGGTCAACTGTAGGATTTGAATAGGTAGGTATTCGAACACTAAATTTAAAAAAAAAAAAAATTTCTATTAAGGATGAGAGGTCAAAACATAACAAAAGTAGAGATTTTATTTAAGGAAAGTTATTTTGGAGGGAGTTTGTTTTGAAAATAAACCTAAAATTTCCTGAATTTTTAATGAGTGATTAAAACATTAAATAATGCTTAATATATATAGAATTTTCAAAATTAATTTGACCATAAATAAATTATGACATTAAAGACTAGTTACATTATACAAATAATTATCTAATCTTTTAATAATGCAGGATTAAAAATATTTTTCCTTGCAAGAAGTGCTCCAATATTATTCACAAGTGTATCATTAATTTTATATAAATATTGTGATTAGTTTTAGATAATGAAAAAAATTTTGGCCTCATGATATCATGCATAACAATGTGTGTTATGACAAGGTAGAAATAACATGAATAGTAGAAGGAAAGAGAAAATGAATAATTTGGATAATTGGATTGTCATTTGAGATACAAGGCTAGAATTGATAGTATAGAGATGATTAAATGTATTTTAGAACATTATTGGATGGTTTAAATAAATAAAACAAAATGAACACAAGTAGTGATGTTTTGAAATGCAAGATAGTAAACTTTCCAAAAATGACCAATGTTATGATCATGCATGAGGTAGTTATAATGAATAATTTAGAAAAGCTATGAACTTATCACAGTAATGTATTTTAGTTTTTTGATTCAAGCTATATAAATTTGAATTACTATTCCATATTAAAGGAAAACCACCCTTCCTCAATTCCAAACTAACTTGACTTCAATTGCTTTGATTACTAGTTTATCCTTCATGATTTATTGACACACTTAAATATCAAACATTAGTACCCTACAATCATTTGTTTGTTATCATCAAAATATCTTTTTTATCCAATGGGGCTCATGGGGTTAACAAACCATGCCACCAAACTAGGCACCTCTCCGCCTATTGGTCATGGTAGACCACCTGACCTATTAGGGGGCCGTTATGTCTAGGGGATGTTATGCATCTCTAGGAAAAATTTATTTTCTAAGCCAAAATTTTTTAAAGTTTATCATAAATGATTTCTTCATTAAGATTCAATCAACATGTATTATATTAATTAGAAACCAATTATAAAAATAAAATTTAATTACATAGAGCATAAATCCAATACACCAATACATTTATTTCTCCCAAACGATTCATCGGAATGTCATCTTTTTATGTGACCAAACCATCTAAGACTACTCTCTCTATTCTTATCTTCCATAGGAGCTACTCCAACCTTTTCATTTATATGGTCATTTCATATCTTATCTCTAAGAGTAAAGCAACTCATCCACTTATGAATCCTTATCTCAGCAACATGTAACTTAATATTATGCTTCTCTTTTAATGGACAACTTTTTGTACAATAAAGCATTGTAGGTCTCATCACCATCTTATAAAATTGGTTAAAACCTATATAGGGGCCTATGCATTATTAATGAAAAAGGGTATAAGTTCTTATAGGATCAAGAGCCCTCTAAAAATATAGCATTGGAATTAAATTTTAATAATCCTATGATCCAATCTATTTCAATAATCAAGAGAAAAAAAACCAGGGAGGCAGGAAGCCAGCCCTCAAAGAGGAACCCAATCCAGATATTCAATGAAGCACCAAAAGCCAACCAATAAGCAGCTTTAAACACATGGACAAGCAGTTGTAAGGCCAAAAATAGAGGCAAAATTAAAGCAGGTAAACAACAATAAAAAGGCACCTAAAAGGAGAATTGACAAAATTGTTGCCCACATCCGACATAGAGCCTCCAGCAGTAAACACCATGCAGATAGCTAGAAAAATAATTAGGACAAGGAACAAAGAAAACAAAAGCCATATGAAAAAGCAAATAACCCATAATAATAGCCCACCAAGCCACTACAAACCAAACCATGTTAGAAGGTTATGGCGCCCAAGAGGGGAGGGGGGGTGGGGGGGCGGCGAATTGGATGGCTTCAAAAATTTTTATCAATTAAAAATTTAATATTTTCTTTTATATAAAGACTTATTTTTAAATTATTAATTAATTATTTTATGAATAAAGAAAGCAACCCAACAATAAAGTAAAGTGTAATAAAGATAAATAAGGACACAAGAAAGTTGTTTACGTGATTCGGCCAAAACTCAAAACCCGGCCCATGTCCACACCTGGCCACCCAAAACTAGGAATTCACTAAGCAATTCAAGCTTACACCAACTTTCATGCTTTCCTACATTGGGTAAGCACAACCCCAAAACATTATATTTTACCTACATTGAGCAAGTACAACCCCCCAAAAAATCATTATAAGATCATAAACTAAAGAACAAAAGAAAAAAATACAACCTAACCTTAGCCCTCATCCTGCAAAATCAACCAACAATATAAATAAACTAGCTCACAAAAAAATTAATTTTAATTAATCACAAACAGAAACTTGAATGTAGATGATATGGATATGTAAAGTTGTTATATATGAAATCAATGAAAAAATAAAATAATGAAATTTTTTATTTAAAACAAAACTTTCAAACGAGATTTGAAAATATAATTCACCACTTGAAACAAACACACTAAGGACTTATCTCCTTTGAGCAAAAGATGAAGATGATGGTGAGACTCTTTGGCTTGATTATGAGCTCAAGAATTAATAAAAATCTAGCCAAGATTGGTTGGTGGAGATGATTTAGCAAGCAAGAGAAAATTCTGGAAAAGTTTTACCGTGGTTAGGAGCAGGCACACACACATAGCCAACCCCACTATTTATTGATAGAATTTTGACCAAGTCAAGAGATAATTGAAGGGAGATTATTTAGGCAATAATTTTAAATAATAATGAATTTTGGAATGCATTAGATTAGCCTACACAAATCCACAGAAAATATGAAATATATTATATTAATATTGGCCATGGGAGCTGATTTGGCAATGCATTTGGTTTGGATTCATGCAATAGGATTTTGTCTAAGGCATGATGAAATATTGACCATTTTATGTGATTGTCACTTCTTCAATCCAAGAGGTGAATGTTTTAGCTAATGATTAAAGGTTATGAGGATTAAATAATGTAGAGCATATGGCAATTTTGGACAAGCAATTTTCATGTATTTTGAATTAGAGGTAGGAAAGATTTGATCATGATATCAATCTAATTAATCCAAGATATTTTGTGGTCAACTATGGATTTGATTAGGAAGGTATTCCAACACTAAATTTGAAAAAAAAATATATTTTATTTAAGGAAAGTTATTTTGGAGGAAGTTTAGTTTTGAAAATAAAACAAAAAATTCCTAAATTTTTAACGATCGATTAAACCATTAAATAATGCTTAATATATCTAGAATTTTCAAAAATAATTTTACTATAAATAAATTATGACATTAATGACTTGTTACATTAAGAAAAATAATTATCTAATCTTTTAATGTTGTAGGATTAAAAATATTTTACCTTGCAAGAAGTGCTCCAACATTATTCACAAGTATATCATTAATTTAATATAAACACTTTGATTAGTTTTAGGTAATGAACAAAATTTTGGCCTCATGATATTTAAGAATAAAAATGTGTGTTATGACAAGATAGAAATAACATGAATAGTAGAAGGAAAGAGAAAATGAATGATTTGGATAATTGGATTGTCATTTGAGATAAAAGGCTAGATTTGATAGTATGGAGATGATTAAATGTATTTTAGAACTTTATTGGATTGTTTAAATAAACAAAACAAAATGAATATAAGTTGTAAAGTTTTGAAATGCAAGATAGTAAACTTTCAAAAAATGACCAAAGTTTTGATTAGGCATGAGATAGTTATGCTGATTAATTTAGAAAAGCTATGAACTTATCACAATAATGTATTTTAGTTTTTTGATTCAAGCTATATAAATTTAAATTACTGTGTCATACTAAAGGAAAACCAGCAAGCCTCAGTTCCATACTAACTTGACATCAATTGCTTTGATTATTGGATTATCTTTTATGATTTATTGACACACTTAAATATCAAACAATAGTACTCCAATCATTTATTTGTTATCATCAAAATATCATTTTAGTGCAATGGGGCTCATGGGGTTGACAAACCAAGCCAAGAAACCAACACAAGAATAACCAACCCAAAAAATAACCACCAACAATATCACAAAAAATGACCAAACCAATGTCACCAGAGTATAGAGCCGAACACCCCAAAAAAACCTAAAACCCCCACCTAGGCTAACTAAGGCTAAGGAGACCACCAGAGAAGACAAACCCCAACACCAGGATAGAAAGCACCAATAAGGACAAGACCAGACCAACAATAGAAATAACGCGCAAACACCAGGAGAAAAATAACAACAGAATAAGCACTACTAAAGATCTATGTAGATGACTTATATCTATTAAAAAAACCAATCGATTATTTAAAAAACAACCCACTTAGGATACATCCAAACCACACAGCATGATGTACACACTATAGATGGCTTATTAGGACAACCAACTCCTGTTTTAGGCTAGGTTGTTATTCCTTTATACTTTCTTTTTGTGTGAAGTAGAGTTTTTATGGATTTTACATGTATTTCATTGTATGTTAGTTATTATAGTTTGATGTGTTCTATGATGCCTTTATGTGATATATCTATTGTGATTATCTATGATATAATATGATGGGCGCTAGACCTCGCCTAGGTTAGGATAATCTAGATGCTAACAACATTTTTTACAGGTCATGCATAGATATAAAATGGGGGCTAATAAAAATTTCACTAACTAATTTTTTTGCAGGTGCTAGATATGTTAATCCCCGTGAAAATAAAAGAGCATAACCAAGTAATTATATCTGGCTCAGATGTTAGCAATGAAATGAATATGACTGCTTGAGATTTTTGATGATTTTAAATAAACTGCTGAGGATAGCATATAAGTTGTATAGAGTCATTTTAAATTTTTTGATATGTATGATAAATTCAAGAGTTTTGCAAGTATATTTAAAATGGCAAATGTAACATCCAATTCAGAATCCAAAAAGGGAGGAAATACCCATTTGGGGGCCAGGAGAGTTCCTACCATTTAGAGAGCTAAATTTGGATGAACATGAGATCCAAAGAGAAAAAAATATATGTTCAGCTAGGAGTTATTTTATTTGGATATCTGGATAATATGGATCCAAAGAACATGAAGAAAAGAGGCAAAGAAATGAAGGCAAAAAAATATATCACATTTTAAAAATACTTGCGTCATTTTGTAGGATTCAAATCCAAGTTGTTGTTAGTGGTACCCATTCACTTTTAATTTCTATAGACCGTGGGTTGTAATTCAATGGCATTGGGTATTGCAAATCTGGATTCAAGATTTTGATGATAATAAATATTTCAGCACATTTGTTTTAGTTGTCCTGCATACTAACCTTTCAAGGTTCAAAAGATCAATTATAATTCAAGCCAGCTCATGATCGAGTCAGTCTATTTTTTTAATTTTAATATAATTTTTCACCTTTCCTAAGTCAAATATAATATAATGGATCCCCAAGCTAAGTAACCTTGGACACACACACTCAGGGGAAGATTTTTAGTGAGTTAGAGTTTCTATTTAATTTTGATCATATCATCTTGGACGATCAAAATATCATCCTGGACGATCCATTTAAAATAGAAACTCTAATTAGGACAACCATGTTAAGTCTTCTGATTAAACAGATCATCCTAGACGATCCTCTATTATTCACATCAAATCAAAACTTCTTAGACGCTAGACTTTTTTAGGCAGGTTTTTATTTTAGGACTTTTGTCTCATCGTATAGGACGATCCACGTATCATCCTGGATGATTCATTACAATCTTGCCTAAATTAATCAGGTGATTAAGGAAAGTAATTAGGGATGGATTGATCAATCACATCATCCTGGATGACCACAAGATCATCCTGGTTGATCTATTATAAATCCTCATCGTCCAATATATCTCACCTAAACGACCCGAACTATGTGCCAGATGATATTTCCATTTTGAACTAATCATACAGGACGATAACTTTATCATCCTCGATGATCAATTATCTTAAAATTGTCTAGCACAGTTATCCCAGATGACCCAAACTATGTGCCGAATGATATTGGGCATTTTTGAACTAATCGTACAGGATGATAGAGATATCATCCTGGACGATCAAGTCATTTTCTTTAGATCATTTAGACTCTTCTCCTCGACATGCCAAACTATGTGCTGGACAATATTCCTAATTTAGAACTAATCATCAAGGACGATCATAGAATAGCCTTGATCGATCAGAATAAATCATGTCTTCTAATAGTCTAGAGGAATCAGATAGTCCAGGCCAAAAGGGGCTGATTTACACTAATCGTACAAGACGATCTTTGACGGCAAGTTAAAATTTAAGGCAATTAGGACTTTCTCTAAATGTCAAATCCAATTTCTCAAAAACTTAAATAATAGCCTTCCCATCTTTCATAATAACTTGATACATAATTTTAAAGCGACTAGGTGGTTTAGTTAGCACTCCAATCTAGGTCAAAGTAAGTATAGATTTATATGTTAGTAACTAGAGTTGGATTACTATTGTTTATTTACCGAATTAGGTTTTGGATCCGGGGCGGACCAAAATCATAAGTCCCTAACATCGAGAATCTAATCCTATTATTTTAATGAAATTATAACTCAAATTAAGATTCTCTCTAAATAAAAATACAAAGACTAACACTTAGGATAGAATGAGGCATTTCTAAATTATTTCAAATCCCACAATGCCTCCTACTTCTTATCCTTTGGACTCTAAAATAAATGCTAAAATTGGTCCAATCCCATTTGAAACTCCAACATCTCACCTTTCATATCACTCCTTGAGAATTCAAAATAAAACTTCTATTATTATTCTAATTGAGTATTCGTAGGAACCCTGAAACTTCATAAGATGTAATTAACTAATAAGACTTACCTTCGTAGGAGATTTAAGATCCCAGAAATAATCAAACACCATTCTATTTAGCTCCAAATTATAATTGGGGAAAAATCACCATCATTGGGAATATCAAAATCAAGGAAGATCATTATCATCATATTCAAATGATTAATAATAGGTGATATTCTCCCTCCTTCTGGAAATATATCATTTAATAACAATTTTCTTGAATATGAAATTATTCATAAATGAATTTAGATTATTGAAGTTAGATATGTATTTGAACGTCATTTTGACCTTTTGGGGCCATATATAGTTCACTATGATGATCTGACTATAATAATTGATGATAAAATATTTCATCTACCATAGTCAAATTTACGATCGAATGTCAATTTGATTCTCCAGAATCATGTATAATTCTCTCCAAAATTTGATTATGGTAGTCAGGATAAAAATTTATCTCCGAAGTAGTCAGGATAAAAATTTATAGTTTTGTAATATGAACTAATTAGAGAATGATATATTCACCCTTTTAAGATGATAGATTGATCATAATGACGAGTTCAACTACAAAACTAAAAGAAATTTAAAATGATTATATTCAATTTTTTTCAAAGAAAATATAATTATAATAGTTTTGCACTTTTCAATAAAAGTAAGCAAACAACTACCGAGGTGGGTTTCTTTTACTAAAGTGTTGTTATGTCGGCGCTAGTTGGAGACAGAGTTGGGATTCTATTATGTTGGTGCTTGTGGGTGTCGGGTGGGATTTTGTTAATGAGCTTAAGAGCTATTTTGATAATCATTATGAAGTATTTCTTTATAATTTAGTTAATTTAAGTATTTGTTTAATTATATACAATGTCAGTATTTTATTCTAGTTTTTAGTTTTAGTTATTAATTTCTGTTTTAGGCTGGGATAGCCTACTGAGCCGTGTTAGCTCATCCATTCTTTTGTTTTTATTTCTAGGCCTAAGGAAGGGTACGGAGCGAGCTGAGTAGTTTGAATGATAGGCTCTAATATATGTTGTAGGTATGTTTTGGTTAGTTTTAATTTTTGCAGGCATGACTTTTATTTTGCTATTCTCTCTATTTCTAAGCATTCTTATAGATAGCCTTCAAATTATATATTTGTGAATAATATATTGAAAATCATGTTGAGATTCATTATATGTTTACTTTATATTGCATTCCATAGTGGATCTGTGTAGTATATATATTAAAAGTTTTATTTCAGTATTTCTCCAACTAGATCTTGGGGTCAATCTTGTCACAATCTAATATAGTATGAGCTGTGTGATATCAGGTCATATCAGGTTGGATGGTGATTGTAAAAATGGTGGAGTGTTTCTTATAGGGGTTGGATGGAAACATGTGCATGATAGATTTCTAGTGAAAGACAAATATCTTGTGGAGTTTCATTTCCTCCAAAGGAGATACCATAAACTTGTTCGTGAGAAGTTAGAACTTTTATTAGAAAGTTTTATAGAACGTGCAAAAGAAAATGCCCAAGTTATAATACATCGCAAGTAGGAAAGGGACAATGGTTTCATGTTAAATCTTTATGGCATGAACATGCAAAGTTCATCAAAATGTAAAAGAAAGAATTTTTTCTTACCGGAGAATGGCAAGAACTGCCACAACAATTTGAATAGAACACTTTACGCTGTTCGATGCAAAGTCAGTTACAAGCTCACATTCATTAATTGCATAAGGAATGAGCAAACTGTTGAAATAAGTTTAATTTGTGTTTTAGTCTTAAACTAGTTGTTCTTTTAGTGTGTAAAAACCTGTATTTTACACCTCTCCTATTTTGATGATTATGTGTTTATCTTGTATTCCACAATACTAATATAACACACACAGAGAGACATGTATATATATATATATATATATATATATATATATATATATATATATATATATATATATATATATATATATATATATATATATATATATATATATATATATATATATATATATAGCTTTGTGTGCATCCCTTAATTGGCCTAAATGTCTGACTTAGTGCAAAAAATAATGAAGCTACGCAAGCTATTTTTCTGGAGGAAATTATTGACCTCTTCTTTGGAAGAGGTCGACTTTATAGAAAATTTTATGCGCACGACACATTGGGTTATTTTGTATACATATATACACTTAATAATATCTAGATCTTTATAAGAAAAAATTAGCCCTATATATTGTAAACAATCATCAAACATTAAAGTGGGACCGGTTCTTCGAAGATAAGTTTTAAAGTTTTTTTTAGCTAAAACTCATTCTAATTTGTTTTGGAGGAAGAATGCCATCCTAAACTTAAATAAGATTTAGCTTGATAAAGAAATCAAAAGAAAAATAGGAACATTCATTTTGCATGATGGCGAACATTCCTCTCCAACTCCGATCCTTCAAACTCCATCTCATCTTACCCAAGAATCTCCGCAACCGTCTTGCAAAAACCTTTACGTTGATCTACGTCCCAAGAACTAGCGCAACCTTGTCAGAAATCAATGGTGCGAAGTTCCCTCCGAAAAAATCGGCCCCTATTATTTTGCGTCGCGATCGATTGGTAGAAGCTGAAAGTGATACGGAGGTCGTGTACGCAAGCACGGATCAAGTTTTCACATCCGATGGCCTGAGGTTTGAGGTTAGCTTTGGTTGAGAGAAATCCCTTAAAGGGATTTTTCAACGAGATGTGAGATGGGGACTAGAGTGTGAGTTGATCGGCTTGAATATGTTGATGAAGATAAGTGTAGTGACTGATCAAGGAGTTTTAATTGGAGAGAGAGAGTGAAGTTAAGGAGAAATCGATTTTGTCAGAAGTTGTCAGTTATACAGGAGGATGATGATGAGGAGATGGTAGAATCGAACTATTTGAAACATGAGCATGGGATTGACGATGGGAATGAAGTGGGGAATAAAGGTGTTAGTTGGGCTATAAATATAGGAATTTTGGTTGCATCTTTAGGAGTTGGGTTTTTTATTTTTAGGGCTCCCTTGAAGAGTTTAGTAAGATGAAATTTGTTGTAAGAAAATATTTTCTTATATATTTGGAAAAGGATCATTGATCCTATATGTATTGATATTTTTCATGATATGATTGTATTAACTAGTTCTTTTGCCATTATTTTTTTTTCAGTTACTATTCTATGTTGTAACATTCAGTTTTCATTTGTCATCCAATTTAATTTAATAATATTTCTTTCTGAGTTTCGATTGCAGGCTGAATGAAATAATAATTAATTTTTTTAAATGCTAAAGACTACGACCTTAAACATGCTCATGCAGTCATATATGCACAAAATCAAACACTTAATCAAAAATAAAAATCCTTATTTTAACTCTTTGGACATAAAATAATTCTTTTAGACAGAAACAACTAAAAGTGTAAGTGAGTCAAGCTGACTCGTGAGCCTGATAAGGCTAGGCTCTGCTCGATAAATAGCTCATGAGCCGACCTCGATGAGCTAAAGAGCCAGGCCTAACTCGACTCGTTAGCCCAAGAGTTGGTTCGTTTAAAAAATAATTGTATAAAATTCATTTTAAATGTATTAGCATTCAGAATTTTTTAAGTACAAAATTATTAAAAATATTTAAAAATTATCTTGATTTCTTATATTAAATTATTCTTTATTATTTTTCTTTTTATTTCCCATTCTCTTAATTATTTTATCACAAAGAAAAGTATGCATGAATATCTCCATTTTGGTAGGAGCGGAAGCCAACTGCCTTTAAATGTGTCTCTATTTAATTTTATCTCGTTCTGATGCTTGTTTTATTGCCTTCGTCTTTGATAGTTTTTTTATTATTTTTTAAAATAATTTTTTAAGTCAAAAAATTATAGCTCAAAAATATTAAATTTAAAAATATTTTTTACAAAAAAATTTCTTTAGGAAACAGTAAAAAAATTCTCTCAAGCGAGGCCTTAATTGACATGAGGAGATCCATCAGGGGATTCTGCATATTCTATGGAGACTATGATATCCTAGAACACAAAAATGAAACAATAATTTTTATATATGTATATATGGGTTTGTGAGTCTAAATAATAACATGCATTGCTTGCACTCTAAAGTTCATGAATTTTTTGGTACGAGGAAAGGACACTTCAATCAAGTTAAAATTTAAGTGATTTCAACTTTTAATTATTTTTAACAAATTTACATAACTTAGACCTCATATTTTTTTTTTATTTTAAATTAGATTTTGTTTTTATTATGATGGGAAAGATTTAGTTTTATTCTCTATTTCACTTATTTTGCGTAGCTATTAAGATATTAGTAGTTTGCTTGACCCATCTGTTGACCTCCTTTTTGGCATCGGCCACTTCCATTGCCTTATTATTTGTATTTTCTAGATCGACCCATCTCCCTGTATGTTACGTTGCAGTGCTCGATAAAGGATCAAATCGTGTATTTTACCATGATCTGTTGTTGGCCTTAGGATTACTTCTTTTTGATCACATGTTGTGATCTATTTTATTCTAAAATGCAAGTGGTCAGGTTGATGTCGATTCAATGTAATTTCATGTGTTTGAGCCTTTTTTGAACATCCTTAATTCACACTCAATATCTTTTGCTTCGGGCCATCGTTTTATGAAATGGATTGCGCGGGTGTATCCGCAACAACGAGATCTTCTAAACGAGCCCATTCACGCACGAGTCAGGCATCGTTTTACATGTGTCGAGTTGAGAGGAGGTGGGATTATTATCATTATTTCATATTATTATTATTATTATTATTATTATTATTATTATTATTATTACTTCTTTGTTTATTTAAATAAAAAAATGATGAAATAAAAAAATACATATCTTTTGAACAAATTTAAAATTAAATAATCGTAATAAATTAGATTTAGATTAAAATTTAAAATTAAATTATATATATATATATATATATATATATATATATATTCTGATTAGGCTTAAATACAATCTAATTCGGCATTATTTTTTTATATGTTTTCCTAAACCAAGCTATTTCTTATCTAATGGCTGAGATAAAATGTAGGAGATGGTATTTGATATGAGCCATTTGATCAAGGGTTTATTGGATTTGTCACAGGATCGGTTCAAGTGGACAGTTCACAAGCATGCCTCCAACTCCCTTACATTTACGAAAAACTAATCTCTCACATCAGAGCTGCAGCTTCGACTCCCGTGCTTCCCCCATTCAGCTTTTGGTCCAAGACTCCAGCTAAAGTTCAGAGAAATGGCAGACTGATCCCCTACCTCGGTTCCACATCACCTGGGGCCTGTTGCATCCGGGTGATATGGCGCATCCGGATTGGCCTCCGGACGATTCGGAGATGGACAAAACATGGCCGGCTCTAGCCCCCATTTTGCCGCCAGTGCTGTTCTCAGGTTCCTACCAGCCACCCTACAGTCCGACCCAACTGCCGACGCCGTGCCTCATTCTAGCAGACCTACCACGTCGACCTCCACCGGCGATGCCCAGCCAGCCGACTGACCTTACACTGCCAGTCTCGTCCGACCGGTTGCCATTTCCATTCCTGAATGATTATCCAACATATATTTTTCTGTACACATGACTTGAGTCTAGAAGCTGTAATGAACTTTTCTTTCTTTGTTCTAAAGTGTGGTTACTGTTGCACTTTTGAATGGATATTTTGGTAAATAATACTTGTTTGGATTCAAACTCCATTATAAAATAAGAAGAAGCTAAAACGTCTTATGTAAATACCATATGATAGCTGTTTTCTTATTCTTCTTTGTAGCACTCATGTTACAGGCATACAGAACTACATCCATATCGTGATTATAATGGGCTTTTCATTATGGCTTAAAATGTTTATGCATAGCTGAATAAATTAGAAAGATATCATTGTAAATTTTAATTTCAGATACTTACATGCTCAATGTTGGAAGGCTTTTACTTCCCAACTTATTAAGTCATTAAGATAAATCTCATATTCTTGACCCATTCGAGTTGTTGAAATTATTTTGTGTCTTGCTTAAAAGCTATGAAATATCTCATGATGGTATATATATATATATATAATTTTAATACCAAAGAGTTAAGATTTATTTATGCTCAACATTGATCAAGGGTTTATTGGATATCTGAGTATAAACTGATATATGTTACACATATCATATATTATCAACGATACAATTGTATACTAAGATTGAAATTGCACTCAAAAAGTTGAATGACGAATCATATCATCATTTGTACATATTTCAAGCATCATATATGCTATATTAGTTCTCTCAATGAAATAAAATCATCTCATAGTTAGGCTTGCATCACTTCTTATTAATCACCCCTTAATCAAATAGTAACTAAATAAAATTCTTTAAAAATGAAATTAAATTTAAGGGTTATAAAATTGGAGAATAAATCTAAAGTAAAAATGCTAAAATAAAAGACTTATAAAACCCATACTATAATTCATTAAATCTTCTCATAATTACATACACAACCTTAAAATCCTTCTAAGAATTGGAATTAAATAACAACATAAAGATTAATAACCTAAATAATTAAATGAACAAAATAGGAAACTAATTGGAAGTTCAACACAATTCAAAATTTCAAAAATCTAATTACTAATCCAAAATTTAATCAAACAATAAATCATTCTTTTTAAAATGAATTAATCAACCCTAATCTTCAACTAACTAAATTAACTTAATGGGTTATTACTGGCAAACCCAGACCTATGAGGCTATTAAGTTAGCCCCAAGGAGGGTGAAATAAACCATAAGATCTCGATGAACAACAAAGGTAGTAATCAGTAAATACTAAAAATGAATTGTTAAAACTAACATTAAGATATTAATATTTAAACTTGAATTTAAACTTCCCTTTGACCTTTAACAAATCAAAACAGAAAGCAATTTTAACTAAATTATTATATATAGGACACTGACTCTAGTCTTAGGTTGGGCAATTGGTGTATTTTGGTGTGATGGTGGTACCATACATGGAGGGTATCCTTGGTGTATTTATTTACTTTCTCTACTCTAGATGTCATGCATGTATCTTTGTACACCTTACTTCACAGTGCTCCTTGTCTACATACATGCATCATATCATTATTGCTCAAGTTAAAATTGTTAAAGTAGAATATACCTAGGATGTTTGTAAAAGAAGATTCAAACTAGAATGCGCCTAGGTGCAAATGTATGTGCAAGAGTCAAGTGTAAATGTAAAGTGTCTAGAATGTAACTAGATTGAGTTGTAAACATTCATTGAGTTGTAGAGCCTTAAAAATATTTGCTTATATGCATACATATAGGGCTCCAAAAGATAATCCCTCTCTTTTGGAGGGTGTTCTCTTTGGAAATCCTATAGAGGGGCCAGGGCCAAAAGACAATAGGCAAGTATATGTAAACCCATATTATATATGAGTAGAAAACTAGGCTTTTTGTGGTGGAGCATGGCCACCTTATTTTACTGCAGGCCTTGGGTTGTGTGTACGCTCCAAAGAAATGATTAAAATGTTTATTTATGCATTTATTTCATGCATCATACAGGATGATAGATAGGTACATTTATATATTTAAGTCAATATTCTTGATTCTTTAGAATAGGGCCATCCTTCTTACATTCATAAAGAAATTGATTGTGTTTAGGATGTTAGTTAGCAGCTCACTTCAGGCAAGCATAAGCCTAGATTGTACACCCCTCAGTGTGTCTCCTCTAACTTGTAATAAATTCTGAATCGATCATTCCTCGTAGGATAACAAATTCAATCTTTGATCTTCTAAACTCAAATTTTTAATCACATCTTTATATATTTAAAAAAAAGGTCTAATACACTACTAAAGATAAGGAGAATAATTTATCCCCTTTGGAATAGAATATTGGAACCCCTTCCGTGCACCAAATCAAGAAGAGAATAATATAACATTCTTAATCGAGAGTTTTTTTAGGTTGAGGCCTACAATATAATTAAGCATGGGGCTTGCGCCCGTGGGAAACCGATTCCTACATCAAATAAACCCTATTCGGGCTGATATATCGAATGAGGGAAATCTCGTGACTTTAATCAAGTTATATATATTATTACCCATCGAGGTGTGTAGGCAAAAGTGGCTATCCTCCATGGTTAATCGTATATATGATCTCATCTGCTCTTCCATTTTCCTGCTTGTGTAGAGTGTAAAGGCCTACAATCATTTTGTCCTATGGGATAGGGCGATCAAACCCTTTGCATTTCGTTCCCCACTAAGAAGAATTCTTTCAGAGACCCACACCATCTTTGTCATCATTTTTTGTGTGAATCAAATTATAGGCCAATCTACATGTCCAGTAGATTAGTCATCCTTGATCCTCATCATTGTTGGCTCTAACTACCTTCAGTCGAGCCCAATTCTTTCACACATTGCATTATTGCATGTAATAATATGTTGACTCATCTGTCATCACCCAAGTTTGTCATTGATCTTGGAATTTTATTTAGTGACACTACTAGAAATTTAGTCATTTGTGGAGGAATAATCTGCTACAAATCTTAGTTTACGATGGATTTGCAATGGAATTGAATATATTGTTAAAACCTACGTCACAAAAGTATTTACGATGTAACAGATCCATCACAAATATTTTGCCATGGATTTGTAGCGGATGTGTGATGGAAACCCCACCGCAAATTGCAATAGAATATCCGTTGTACATTATAATAAAAAATCCTTTGCAAATCACTTGCTCATTGTGACAGAAATTTTCTAAAAGTTCATGAGGGTTGTGAAACCCTAAAGAACCAGCCCGAGGCTAACTAAGAGGGCTGTGAATTTGTATTTTAAGAATTCTTAAATGAAAAGAAAAATCTTTTTATCTTTTTTTGAATATTTTAGAAGTAAACAACTTATGCAGAAGAAGATAACAAAATTAGAGATTTTAACGATAGAATAAATCAAAGATAATTACAAAAATAAAATACAAAAAAAAAAAAAAAAACAACACACTAAATTTTATAGTGATTCGGTCAAATCTGACATATATCCACTCTCTGAAAACCACCTTTCCAGGTATTACACTAATCAGTTAGCGTCTCTCCTTTTTCCCTCACAGCAGGGTAGAGAAGCCCTTATAAAATCATTCCATCGATTTGGTGAGGCAAAGAACCTTAAATCCTTTATCACCCTCTTGATGAAGATAGAGAACCCGGAATCCTTTTACTCTTACCTAGAGTTGGCAGAGAACCATAAATCCTTTTACTTACACCTGTAGTAGGTAAGGAACCTTGATCTGATGCTGATGATCATCTCCCTAAAGCCACCAAGGAACCAAGGACGAAGATTGAAGAAGACGATTGAATCCGTGCTTAGAGCAAACTTTGTCAATCCCCTCACAAACTTCCCCTCATACGATCTCTCTCTCTCTCTCCCAAACTCTCCTTCTCTTTCTCTAAGCTCTCTTAGGTTAGAACAAGTGCAAAAGATTTGCTAAGAAGTAATTAAGAGAACTTAAATAGAAGGCTTCCAAAAATACCGTGATTTTCATTTTTGCGTCAAAGATTGTCTAGGATTATCCTACGATCTTCCTGTACGATTAGTACAAAATTACCTTTTCATCCAGGATGATCACCTCTGCTCTATACAATCAGTAGAAGTATTTTATACATATTATCATGTATGATTATTCGATCGTCCAGGATGATTAGCTTAATATGGGAGGTAATTGACATATCATCCCATAACAGTCTCGGGATTTCTAGGATGAGCTCCTGGATGATGAGAAGAAAATTATGGTTTCATCTTGGATGATAAAAGATCATCCTATGAAATATAAAAGATCATCCGGGACAATCGAAGTAGATCATCCTATATGATATTATTGACCAATCTATCCATAATTAGTCTCCTAATAAACAGATTATTCTAGGCATGATTGTCATGAATTGTCCAGGATGATATGAATCATCCAGGATGATATGAATCATCCAGGATGATATGAATCGTCCTGTATGATAAGAACAAATTTTGAATTATAAATCTTGCCTAAATTGTGATTGGCGGCTACCTATCTCAATATGTACTGATCGTCCTGTATGATATGAATAGTCCAGGATGATTAGTTAAGCAAACTTAATTATCAAGGATACCCTTATAAGGGTTTATGTTTTTAACTTATCATCCAAGTCGATTTCGATTCATCCTGGATGATATGGTCAAAAAATAGAAAATTCTCTAACTCACCAGATTTCTCTCTCTGAGTGTCTGTGCAAGGTTACTTAGCTTCAGTATCCATCACAGTACATTTCACTCAAGAGAAGGTAAAAGATGCATTGAAATTGAAATTACAAACTGACTCAATCCTAATCTACCTGATCTTTGAGTTGATATGCATTGCAAGTGATCTTATGGACCTGAAAGGTTAGTAGCCAGGGCAACCAAAATAGATATACAATAGTAGCAGTAGTAAAAAAACAAGAATGTTTGTTATCATCAAAATCACTATGCTTGGATCCAAATTTTCAATATTTCCATCACAAACAACAATACTAAATCATCATATCAACATTTGCGACAGAATTTTCATCGCAGTTCTACCGAAAAACCTATATCATAAATTAAAAGTAGCTCCTACTATTTGTTATTAAGCTTTCCAACATCACAAATCCAAACTGTTTAAAAGCAATAATAAAATATAGTAATAAAAAGTAATAATAATCCAATAATTATATTCCAATAGTTTAAATAAAAAACCACATTCTATAAAATTTTTTAATTGTTATAACATTGTTAAAGCTTCACTAGTACTTATACATCAAAAGAAAGAAAATGGATCAAAATATTTTTACAGACACTTTAGAAGGAATCTATATCCTCACTTTCATGCTCAGCCGATGTAGATGTAGGATGATTTTCATCTATCTGCTTTCTCAATCTCCTAAGCTCATCTAGTATCTAAATGTTCATGTCCGCCTATATTTTTCAAACATTTTCTAACTTTGCTGTCAAGTTAGCCACATGTTGCCTATATAAACTCTCTTCGCTGCTTGCGGAGTAGCGGTAGTAGATGAGATTGTCCCTCATACGCATAGGCTTGCAATCCTAATTCATAAACCCTCCCCTTCTGCATTCCACTGACCACTTGTGACTAAGTGCGGTAGTTAGAAACATCTAAAGATTCCCCGGAGGAACCGTCACCTACTGCAGCCTGGCTCTCTCGAAGCCTTACATACTCATCCTAAAAAATATAACATTAGATTAATCATCGTATAATCATCACTTATAATATTTTTCTAAGTATTATATTCTTATACACTTACATAAGCCCTCTTAGATTAGTCATCCTCCCACTATTGGTCATCTTCGGGAACTCAATTGTAGTGTGTTCTCTTCCAAGCATCTCCTTCTACAATATACTTAGATTAGAATGCATAAATAGAGAAATTATTAAAATATACTAAAATTCTTATAATTTGTTATTTATGCAAGTGTGTGGAACTGAGCTCCCAGTATTGAAGGAGCTACGTATGCCCCCAACGTTAGAAGTACTATTTAGCTCTGCCCATAAACCATCTCTAATCCAAAGCGGTCACTCGCCTATCCTTGTAATGCGAGTGAATATGTCTCTTAGATGAGCTGCTCCACATTTCTCAAAATTTATTAAGATATGAGTACTATGCTCAGGCAACTAATATAAATCTAATTGTACATAATAAATTAAAAAATATATTCATTATTAGTGTAATAAATTATGAAAAGATGTTAATAAAATTACAACTTACTAATCTCAAACTCCTTGAACCACATGTCACACACTTTCTTTAGGATTTTCTTCCAAGAGCATATGGAGCACCAAACCTGCTTCGTATGATATCTCGTATCTTATACGTTGGTTACTTTGATAGATAAAACTTGCACAAAATATTTAGTTGAGGAATATTATTTCTTAAATGAACGCATAGTATAATATATATATATATATATATATATATATATATATATATATATGTACATGTCACCCTCAGGCTTAATCAGCATACGCCCATCTATAATCGTTGTATGGTAAAATGGGAGCTAGGCTGGCTATGAGTGGTAGACTATGAAGAGGATTTCCCCTCAATACCTCTACCTTTACTAGATCCTCCACTAGTATTCTTTTTAAGCATGAAATATTTATCATAGACCACCAATGGGGCTTATCACCTCTAAAAGACATATGCAAAAAATAGTAGTAATTTATATATTTGTTAAAATGCAGTGAATAAGTAAATTAAATGCAGGAAAAGGAACTATTGTATGTATGCTAACATGTAAAAATTAAAAAACTACTCTAGAGGAAGATTATAGGTGGTGAGTATCACGAGCTAGCATAAGTAAGGTGACGAAGATTAACTAAATGGACTAAATCATCTAGCAATAAATCTAATCTTACATTCCTTGGTTCTACGACGAAGGTAAGATATGTACGGTCAAAATATTTCCAGGCTTCTACGATAGATGTGTTAGAATGCCTACTTGTGAGTTGTGTTCCTTTATTATCCCATATGTGCAATAGAGCTCATAGATGCATACAGACATTGCAATCCAGGAATGATGGGTAAGTAGAATAATCGATTGACTGGCACATCCTTATGCTTTTTTTACCCTAAATTTGGTTTAAACCTTAGCCATTATATATGATGACATATAATCCCTAACAATTTATCCTTGTAGTATAACATATGTCCATTAACATAATAATATATTTTTATAGCTGTCAAACCAAGTTTGAAAACTAATTTTTTAGTCCAGTATAAATCTTTTTGAATTATATTACCTATCGGGTTGGTTTACTTAAGTAGGCCGATGAATTGATTAAAGTATTCTCTGGGTACATTATATTATTTCATTATGCTTAACATCTTCGTAACAAAAGATAACTCTAAGTGAGTAGTACTCCCATTCTAAACTGATTATTATGTACCATATAATAAATCATAACAGTTTTGTACCTCCTTATTCTAAGATTCTTTTATATATTATTGAAGGTGTGGCCCAGTTGCATTATAAATCAAGTCCTCAATTATCTTAACTCTGTCTTCCTCGACTATATTAGAACTTATAGATGGGCTACACTGAGAGTCAAAATGAGGCTCGTACTAACAATGTGAAGTTCAACACCAATATTTTGGCATGAATCCTCTGTAATATAGATCAATAGTAATATCACTGAGTGTAAGATAGGCTTAATTTTTGTGTTTGGAATGTGGACAATGAAACCTACCTGGATAAAATAATTCACTCCATTAAAAAATTCATTTGTTAATATCTTGTGTATAGGCAACATTCGATCATACATCTAACTTCTATACTTTCGAATATCCATAACATAATTAGACTATAAATTCCTACAAACAAATAAAGTATCAATTCAAACAAAAATTAAATAATGTGTACAATAGTGATGATTTTAGGAGTTTGCACGGATAGTTTGTGCGCCTCCATCATGCACTTATTGTATATTAGGCAATAGAACAATGTATGTGAATTAGTGCAACACACTAATACATCTATTTTTCCCAAACGATTCTTCAAAATGTCATCTTTTTATGTGACCAAACCATCTAAGACAACTCTCTCTCCATTCTTATCTTACACTAGAGTTACTCCAACCTTTTCATGTATATGATCATTTTGTATCATATCTCTAAGAGTAAAGCCACTCATCCAACTAAGCATCCTCATCTCAACAACACTTAACTTAATATTTTGCTTCTTTTTTAATGGTCAACTTTTTGTACCATAATGCATTGTAGGTCTCATCACCATCTAATAAAATTGGTTAAAACCTACAAAGGGGCCTATGCATTAATTAATGAAAAAAGGTATAAGACCTTAAAAGATCAAGAGCAATCTAAAAATACAGCATTTGAAGCAAATTCTAATGAACATTTGATCCTATCTATTACAATAATCAAGAGAAAAAAAAAAGCGGGAGGCAGGAAGCCTGCCCTCAGAAGAGGAACACAATCCAGATATTCAATGAAGCACCAAAAGTCAACCAATAAGCAGCTTCCAACACATGGACAGGCAACTGTAAGGCCAAAAATAGAGGCAAAATTAAAATAGGAAAAGAACAATAAAAATGTACCTAAAAGGAGAATATTCAAAATTGTAGCCCACAGACGACATAGAGCTTCGAGTGAATTGGATGGCTTCAAAAAATTTTATCAATTAAAAATTTAATATTCTCCTTTTAAATATATTTTTTTGTAAATTATTAATTAATTATTTTATGAATAGAGAAAGCAACCCAGCAATAAAGTAAAGTGTAATAAAGATAAATAAGGACAAAAGAAACTTGTTTACGTGATTCGGCCAAAACTCAAAACCCTGCCTACGTCCACACCTAGCCACCCACAACTAGGAATTAACTATGCAATTCAAGCTTACACCAACTATCGTGCTTTCCTACACTACGTAAGCACTACCCCAAAACATTGTACTTTATTAAACCGGGCAAGTACAACCCCCAAACAAATCATTATAAGATTATAAACAAAAGAATAAAATTAAAAAAATTCAATGTAACCTTAGCTCTCAATTTTAAAATATTTTAGCACTCATCTTGCAAAATCAACCAACAATACAAATAGACTAGCTAACAAAAATTTTAATTTTAATTAACCACAATCACAAACTTGAATGTAGATGATATGGATATGTAAAGTTGTTATATATGGAATCAATCACAAAATGAAATAACGAAATTTTTTATTTAAAAAAAAACTTTTGAACTAGATTTGAAAATATAATTCACCACTTGGAACAAACTCACCAAAGACTTATCTCCTTTCAGCAAAAGATGAAGATGATTGATGGGGAGAATCTTTGGCTTGATTATGAGCACAATAATTAATGAAAATCAAGAATAGCCAAGTAAGGTTGGTGGAGATGATTTAGCAAGCAAGACAAAATTTCTGCAAAGTTTTAACGTGGTTAGGAGCAGGCACACACATATAGCCAACCCCATTATTTATTGAAAGAATTTTTACCAAGTAAAGGGAGAATTGAAGGGAGATTATTTAGGAAATAATTTGAAATAATAATGAATTTTCGAATGCATTAGATTAGCCTACACAAATCCATAGAAAATATGAAAGATATTATGATAATATTGGCCATGGGAGCTGATTTGGCAATGCATTTGGTTTGGATTCATGCAAGAGGATTTTGTCTAAGGCATGATGAAATATTAACCATTTTATGTGATTGTCACATCTTCAATCCAAGAGGTGAATTATTTAGTTAATGATTCAAGGTTATGAGGATTAAATAATTTAGAGCACATTGCAATTTTGGACAAGCAATTTTCATGTATTTTGAACCAGAGTTAGGGAAGATTTGATCATGATATCAATCTAATTAATTCAAGATATTTTGTGATCAACTAGAGGATTTGATTAGGAATGTATTCCAACACTAAATTTGAAAAAAAAAAATTTTAATTCTATTAAGGATGAGAGGTCAAAACTTAACAAAAATAGAAATTTTATTTAAGGAAAGTTATTTTGGAGGGAGTTTAGTTTTGAAAATAAAACTAAAAATTCCTGAATTTTTAATGGCTGATTAATAATTCTTAATATATCTAGAATTTTCAAAATTGATTTGACCATAAATAAATTATCACATTAAAGACTAGTTACATTAATAAAAATAATTATCTAATCTTTTATTATTGTAGGATTAAAAACATTTTACCTTGCAGGAAGTGCTCCAACATTATTCACAAGTGTATCATTAATTTAATTTAAATATTTCGATTAGTTTTAGGTAATGAAGAAAATATTGGCCTCATGATATTCAAGCATAACAATGTGTGCTAAGACAAGATAGAAATAACATGAATAGTAGAAGGAAAGAGAAAATGAATAATATGGATAAATGGATTGTCATTTGAGATAAAAGGCTAGAATTGATAGTATGGAAATGACTAAATGTATTTTATAACATTATTGGATGGTTTAAATAAATAAACTAAAATGAACACAAGTTGTGAAGTTTTGAAATGCAAGATAGTAAACTTTCAAAAAATGACCGAAGTTTTGATCAAGCATGAGATAGTTATGATGAATAATTTAGAAAAGCTATGAACTTATCATACTAATGTATTTTAGTTTTTTGATTCAAGCTATATAAATTTGAATTATTGTGCCATACTAAAGGAAAACCACCCAGCCTCAGTTCCAAATTGACTTGAAATCAATTGCTTTGATTACTGGATTGTCCTTTATGATTAATTAACACACTTAAATATCAATCATTAGTACCCTCCAATCATTTATTTGTTATCTTCAAAATATCTTTTTTATGCAATGGGGCTCATGGGGTTAACAAACCATGCCACCAAACCAACACAAGAATGGGCCTGAATATCCAACCCAAAAAATAACCACCAACATTATCACCAAAAATGACCAAACATATGTCACGAGAGTATAGAGCTCAACACCACAGAAAAACCTAAAACCCCCACCTAGACTAACCAAGGCTAAGGATACCACCAGAGAAGAAAAACCGCAACACTAGGACTAAAAGCACCAATAGGGATAAGACCAAACCAACAATAGAAATAACCCGCAAAAACCAGGAGAAAACCAACAACAAAATAAGCACTACTAAAGATCTAAGTAGAGGACTAATATCTATTAAAATAACCGATCGAGTATTTTAAAAAAACCCACTTAGGATACATCCAAACCACATAGTCTGATGTACTCACTATAGATGGCTTATTCGGATAACCAACTCTTCTTTTAGGCTAGGCTGTTGTTCCTTTATACTTTCTTTTTGTGTGTAGTAGAGTTTTTATGGATTTTATGGGGATTTTATTGTATGCTGTTATTATAGTTTGATGTGTTTTGTGATGCCTTGATGTGATATATCTATTGTGATTATCGATGATATAATATGATGGGTGCTAGACTTTGCCTAGGTTAGAATGATTTAGTTGCTAACAGAGTTTTTTACAGCTCATGTATGGATATAAAAGGGGGCTAATAAAAATTTCACTAACCAAATTTTTTGCATGTGCTAAATATGTTAATCCCCCTAAAAATAAAAGAGTATAACCATGTAATTATGTCTGGCTCAGATGTGAGCAATGAAATGAATATGACTGCTTGAGATTTTTGATGATTTTATATAAATTGTTTAGGATAGCATATAGGTTGTATAGAGTCATTTTAAATTTTTTTATATGTATGATAAATTCAAGGGTTTTGTAAGTAGATTTAAAATGGGAAATGTAACATCCAATTTGGAATCCAAAGAGGGAGGAAACACCCATTTGGGGGCCAGGAGAGTTCCTAGCATTTAGAGAGCTAGATTAGGATGAACTTGAGATCCAAAGGGAACAAAAATATTTGTTCAGGGAGAAGTTCTTTTTTTTTGATATCTGGATAATATGGAGCCAAGGAGCATGAAGAAAAGAGCCATAAAAATGAAGACAAAAATATATATCTCATTTTAAAAATACTTTCGTCATTTTGTAGGATTCAAATCTGAGTTGTTGTTAGTGGTACCCGTTCACTTTTAATTTCTACAGACCCTGGGTTGTAATTAAGTGGCATTGGCTGTTATAAATCTGGATTTAAGATTTTGATTATAATAAATATTTCTACACATTTGTTTTAGTTTCCCTTCAAACTAACCTTTCAGGTTCACAAGATCAATTACAATTCAAGCCAGCTCAAGATTGAGTTAGTCTATTTTTTCAATTTCATTGTAATTTTTCACCTTTCTTGAGTCAAATGTAATGTAATGGATCCCCAAGCTAAGTAACCTTGCATACACACACTCAGGGAGAGATTTTTAGTGAGTTAGAGTTTCTATTCTATTTTGATCATATCATCTTAGACAATCGAAATATCATCCTAGATGATCCATTAAAAATAGAAACCCTAATTAGGGAAACCATGTTAAGTCGGTATGATTAAGCAAATCATCTTGGATGATCCCTTATTATCTAGGATGATATGCTCAAATCAAAACATCTCAACTGCCAAACTTATTTAGGCAGGTTTTTATTTTAGGACTTTTATCTAATCTTACAGGATGATCCATGTGTCATCCTGGACGATTCATTACAATCACTCTTAAATTAGTCAGGTGATTAAGAAAAATAATTAGGGATTGATTGATCGATCACATCATCTGGATGATTACAAGATTATCCTGGTTGATCAATTATAAATTGTCATTGTCCAATATATCTCACCTAAAAGACCCGAACTATGTGCCATATGATATTACTATTTTGAACTAATTATATAGGACGATAGCTTTATCGTCCTAGATGATTAGTTATTTTGAAATCATCCAGCATAGTTATCTTGGATGACCCGAACTATGTGTCGAATGATATTGGGCATTTTTGAACTAATTGTATAGGGCGATAGAGATATTATCCTAGATGATCAAGTCATTTTCTTTAGATCATCCATACTTTTCTCCTGGACATCCTGAAGTATGTGCTTGACGATATTCCTGATTTAGAACCAATCGTCCAGGATTATTGCAAAATCATCTTAGACGATAAAAATAAACCATGTCTTCTAATCATCTAGAGGAACCAAATCGTCCAGGCTAAAAGGGGCTAATTTACACTGATCATACAGGAAAATCAAAGGATCATCCTGGATGATCTTTGATGGTAAGTTGAAATTTAGGGTAATTTTTGAGCCATTCTATTTACGATCACTTGTTTGCTACTATTGAAATCTTTTACCACTATCCTCACCTGAGAGAGTCTTGAGAGGGAGAGGGAGAGCTTGGGAGAGAGAGAGAGAATCATATGAGGGAGAGTTTATGAGGTGTTCACAAAGATTACTCTAAGCAAGGATTCGAGTCATCTTTTCCGATCATCATCCCTTATCCTTTGGTGGCTCTGTGGGAAGGATCATCAGCAAGAAGATCGAGGATCTCTACCTACTTTGGGAGGAAGCAAAAGGAGGTAAGGTTCTCTGTCTGTTTCAGGAGGAAGTAAAAGGAGTTTAGGTTCTATGCCTGCTTTAGGTGAAAGCAAAAGGAGTTTAAAACTACCAATACACCCCCCCTTTTGGTTAGCCTCGGGCTAGTTCATAAGGGCTTAACATCCCTAACGAACTTTCAAGTGGTATCAGAGCAGGATTCATAAAATCAAGTTTTAGATAACTTTTGAATTTGATCCATGGCTAACTTTAGAAATAGAAACGCCACATAAGGATATTCAATCACTCTACCCCCTTTATTTGATAATATACCTTTTGATTTTTGGAAAACTCACATGTTCACCTTTTTACAATCTATAGATTATCTGCATGTGGATGTTTGTTAAAGATGGATACTCTACACGATTTAGATTAGTTGATGGCATTAAAACTAACTTCTTTAACGGAATGGACTTTGATGATCGAGATTTAGCACAACTGAATGCAAAATGCTTAAACTATTTTTTTTGTGTGTTAAAATCTAAGGATTACATGCATGTCTCTACTTGTACAACTGGTAAAATAATTTGGGATAGATTATGTATTACTTATGAAGGCACATCTGAAGTTAAGAAATCTAGGTTAAATAACTTGCTTCACGACTATAAACTCTTTCACATGAAACCTAGTTAGTCAATATCTAAAATGTATACTAGGTTTATACAAATTATCACCTCCCTGCATGCCTTAAGAAGATAACTGACTAACTATGAGAAAGTTAACAAAAGTCTTGGATATTTTCCTTCTTTCTATGATTCCAAGATAACTGTGATCACTAAATCTAAGGATTTGAACACCTATTCTATTGATAACTTACTTGAATCACTCATTTCATATGAGCAAGGAGTGAACCAAAGATAACTTAATGCGGATGAGAAAAAGAAGGAGAAAACTATGGCGTTGAAGGCTAATGATACGGAGACTGATTCTTCTTGGTCTGAAAGTGATGATGTTGCCTTAATCACTAGGCAATTCAAAAGCTTTCTACAGAAGAGACAAAAGCACCATCAGAAATGGAACAAAGGTAAGAAAAGAAAAAAATTCTAATGGTTCCTCTAATATGGTTTGCTTTGAATGCAGGAAGTCGGATATATAAAAGCTGATTATCCTACATTTAAAGCTCACCCGAGCAAGGAGAAGGGTGAGGAGAAGCCCAAGTTCAAGAAGGATAATAAATATATTCAAAAGGCATTCTGGGCGGATTCTACATCTGACTCCTCTGAGACTGAAGCTGAAGAGGAGACTACAAACTTATGTTTGATGACAGATGAACACCTTGGTCATTCTGACCAAGAAGAGGTATATGAACTAACATATGATCAATTACTTGATGTTTTTGAAAAAATTCATTCATCATATATGAAATTTAAGAAATTGCATGCTAGCCTAAAATTGGAACTCTTAAACCTGTAAAAAGAGCATAAAGTTTTACTTAAAGATCATTCTTCATTTGATAGAAATCACATATCATTAGTTGATGAATTTGCAAGTTAAATAAAAAGCATTCTGATTTGATTATTGAGCATGATTCATTGAAAGTATCGCATGTTGAATTAGAAACTACATTAAAAGAATTAGAAACTTATGCATTTGATGTAGAGAGTAGGGAGCATGCATTGAGAGTGGAAAATTTAATTCTGGATAGTTCAAATAAATTTTTTGATGCTAAATTAACCATTCTTATGAAAAATAAATAACCTCCATCACTTGAAGAATTTTATACACAATCATCAAAGCATGCATCATCCAAACCTAAGAAGAGGCACTATCACCCACGTAGATTAGTTAACCCTTTTCCTGGCATTAGATGTTTCTATTATGGCATGTTAGGATATATCTCCCACTCCTGTACTATTCACTATAGTACACATTGGGTGTAGAGGCCCAAATTACAAAATTCAAAATATATCACACATACATTGCATGCTTCTTTTCATAAAAAGGAACCAAAACTTGTTTGGATTCCTAAATCTAACATTTAATAATTTTATAGGGGTGCTCTCACACAAGACCTCATGAGAGCATATGGTACCTAGATAACTAATGTTTAAGGTATATGTTTGGAGATGCAAATTAATTTATTTTGCTGGAAGCTAGGGCTAGAGGAAAGGTCACTCTTGGAGACAACACCACCAGAAAAGTGGTGTACGCAGGTATAATCAAAAACTCCAAGAACCTTTCAATTAAAATATTTTACTTGTAGATGGATTGAAATACAACCTGCTTAGCATCAATCAACTCTGTGACAAAGAGTTCAACATAAAGTTCCAGATAAATACTTATATTATCACCTTAAAAAATAACACTATTTTACAAGGAAAGATGATCAACAATATCTACATGCTTGATTTAAATAACATTGAGTGTGCTGCTTCATTCTGCTTAAAAATTATTGCTGATGAGTATGGGCTATGGCATAGGAGGTTTTGTCTTGCCAGAATAAAACCCCTTGGAAGAGTAACCCAAAAGGACTTAGTTAGAGGTGACCCCAAGCTTAAGTTCACTAAGGACCACCTGTGTGATGGCTGTCAACTAGGAAAACTGAAAGTTCGATAGGGATGTTAAGCCCTGATGAACTAGTCCCGAGGCTAACTAAGAGGGGGGGGTGAATTAGTTATTTAAAAATTTGAGAGCAAGAGTAAAAAATCTTTTCGATGATTTACAGCCGAAACAAGTAAAACACATAAACAAAAAGATCAAATAGAGATTTCACCAAAGCAGATAATCACAGAAAACTAAAGTACAGAAAGTAATCAGAAAGAACACACCAGATTTTATAGTGGTTTAGTTAACTTTACCTATGTCCACTCCTCGGAGCCTCCCCTCAAGGTATTACACTAACTCAAAGTGACTCTCCTTCTGCTCCCACCGCAAGGCGGAGAAGCCTGTACAAAAACTCCTTTCCACCGACATGGTGGGGCAGAGAACCTAATCTCTTTTCGCTTCCTCCTGAAGCAGGAAGAGAAAATCGAACTCCTTTCGCTTCCTCCTGAAGCAGGTAGAGAACCTAAACTCCTTTTGCTTCCTCCTGAGCGGGCAGACAACTCGGATCTTCTTGCGAACGATCCTCTCACAAAGAACACCAAAAAGATGAGAGACGACAAACGGAGAAGATGACTCTGATCCTTGCTTAGAGCAACCTTTTTTAATCCCTCGCCAACTCCCCCTCACAAGATCCTCTCTCTCTCTCCCAAACTCTCTCTCTCTCTCTCTAGGGTTTCTCTGTAAAGGAAAGTGGCAAAAGATATTTCTTGTTGGAAGAAAAAGATCTTTTATAGGAGGTCACAAAATTTTCCCTAAATCTCAACTGGTCGGCCAAGATCGTCTAGGAAGATCAATAGATCATCGCGTATGATCAGTTCAAAATCAGTTGTTTCAGCCTGGACGATCTGGCTCTTCTGGATGATCAGTGGAAATATTATTCAGATCATCCCGTACGATTCTACGATCGTCTGGGACGATTAGTGTAAATTCAGAAATTTCATCCAGAAGACTGCTCTGGTCATCCAGAGAAACTTGTGCTGGATGACCCAAAAATGACTAGATCATCTAAGACGATACGGATATCGTCCTGTATGATTAGTTCAAAAAGTGCCAAAATCATCCTGATCACCGCTCTAGACGTAAGCTGAAACATACTAGACGATCATGATCATCCCGGACGTTCCTGCGATCGTCCCGGATGATATGATCATATAAATTAAATACTAATTTCTTTCCTTAATCATCAGACTAATTTAGGCATGATTGTACTGGATTGTCCAGGATGATACACGTATCGTCCGGGACGATCAGACCAAATATCTTAAAATAAAAATATGCCTAACTTGATCTAGCGGCTGAGAATTTTTGATTTGAGTCTATCATCCTGTACGATATATTAATCGTCCAGGATGATCGGCTTAATCAGACAGACTTAACTTGGTTGCCCTAATTAAGATTTCTGCTTTTACTTGATCATCCAGGATGAAGTGAATATCGTCCAGAATGATCTGAACAAAAAAAATAAACAGAAACTCTAATTCACTCAAGCTCTCTCCCTGAGTGTGTGTGTGTAATGTTACTTAGCTAAGGGATCAGTTACATTATAATTGACTCAAGAAAAAGAAAACAGTACACTTAGACACACTTGGACCGATCTTGAGTTGGCTTGAGTTGCTTTTGATCTTTTGTACCTGAAAGGGGTTAGCCAAGCAAAACAGAATACAAACATATTTGTCATCTTCAAAACTATACTTTTTGAAACCAAATTTGGTCCTCAAGATGCTGAATGAGTCAAAGGCCAGTAGTTTAATAAATATATCAGTCAGCTGATTTTCAGTTGCTACATGATGTAGCTCAATATCCCCTTTTGTAACATGGTCCCTAATGAACTGATGCCTTATATCAATGTGTTTGGTTCTAGAATGATGGATTGGATTCTTAGAGATGTAGATGGCACTAGTATTATCATACAGAATAGAAATTGTGCCCACAAGTAATCCTAAATCCAAGACTTGTTGCTTCAACCAAAGAACTTGGGCCACACAACTTCCTAAGGCAATGTACTCAGCTTCAACAGTGGAAAGTGTAACTGAGTTCAATTTTTTACTGGACTAGGAGACTAAAGACTGTCCTATGAATTGACAAGTTCTAGAAGTGCTCTTTCTGTCCACCCTACACCCTGCAAAGTCAGAATCAGAATATCCAATAATCTCAAAAGAGGTGCTGTGTCTAGGGTACCAGATTCCTAGGTTTGGGGTCCTTAAAAGATATCTAAGAATTCTCTTAATAGCAGTCAGGTGGGACTCTTTAGGATCATCCTAAAACCTAGTACAAAGATAAACACTAAACATGATATCAGGTCGGCTAGCAGTCAGGTAAAGCAGTGATCCAATTATTCCTCTATACTTCTTCTGATCAACAGATTTTCCACTTGAATCCTTATCTAACTGAACAGAGGAGCTCATGGGAGTGTTGATTGGCTTGGCTTTTTCCATTTCATATTTCTTCAAAATTTCCTTAGTGTATTTAGATTTATTGAGAAAGGTTCCATCATCCATTTGTCTTATGCTAAACCTCAAAAAGTAGGACAATTCTCCCATCATACTCATCTCAAACTCTTTACTCATTATTTTAGAAAACTCATCACCTAAATATTTATCAGAAGATCCAAAAATTATATCATCAACATAGATCTGGATAATGAGTAAGTCATCCCCTATTCGCCTCAGAAACAGGGTGGTGTCTACGCTCCCCTTAACAAACTCTCTTTCTAACAGGAATGTGCTAAGCCTCTCATACCAAGCTCTGGGTGCCTGTTTCAATCTATATAAGGCCTTTTTTAATTTATAAACATGATTTGGATATTGAGAAATCTCAAAACCTGGGGGTTGTTTTACAAAAATACCCTCTTTTATTACCCCATTTAAAAAGGCACTCTTGACATCCATTTGAAACAGCTTAAATCCCTTGTAACAGGCAAAGGCTAGTAGCACTCTAATGGCTTCCTATCTAGCTACAGGGGCAAAGGTCTCCTCAAAATTAATCCATTCAATCTGATTATACCCCTTAGCCACCAATCTTGCCTTATTCCTAACCACCACACCAGAATCATTCATCTTATTCTTAAAGACCCACTTGGTTCCCACTATACTTTGATTCCTAGGTCTTTCTACTAACTCCCAAACATCACTCCTTACAAATTGATTCAGTTCCTCTTACATAGCTAAGATCCTGAATTCATCAGAAAGGGCTTGATTGATATTGGTGGGTTCAGTCATTGAGATAAAGGAAGAGTGGTTTACTTCCTTCCTAAGTCCATGCCTAGTCCTAACACCTTCAGAAGGGACTCCTAAGATCAGTTCTTTAGGATGACTCGAAGAATATCTCCAATCTCTATGCAGAGTGGTTTGAGGTTCTACCCTTTCCTCCAGATTTGTATTTTCAACCCCTTAGGTAATCTCTTCTACCTCTTCTTCTTCCTCAACTCTAGTCACCTTAGGATCAGATTCATCAAACACCACATGAGTTGTCTCTTCCACCACCAAAGTCCTCTTATTGAACACCCTAAAGGATTTCCCCACATTAGAATAGCCTAAGAACACTCCTTCATCAGATTTAGGGTCAAACTTTCCTAAGGATGATTTCTCGTTGTCAGAATGAAAACCCTACAGCCAAAGACATGGAGGTGGGACAGGTTTGGAGTTCTACCCTTAATGATCTCATAAGGTGTCTTATTCAGATTTGACCTTATATTCACCCTATTCAGCACATAACTGGCAGTGTTCACCGCTTCATCACAAAAGTATTTTGGACGTGAATACTTAGTAAGCATGGCTCTAGTGGCTTCCACTAAGGTCCTGTTCTTCCTTTCAGCTACACCATTCTGCTGAGGGGTCCTAGGAGCTAAAAAATTATGACTAATCCCTTGCTCCTCAAAGAAACTTCCAAACTTCACATTTTCAAACTCCCCACCATGATCACTATGAATAGTCAAGATCTCACAACCTAACTTCCTCTGAGTCCAAGTGGAGAAGGACTTAAATTCATCAAATGACTCAGATTTATGTGACAGAAATTTAATCTAAGTGAACCTCGAGTAATCATCAATAATCACAAAACTATAGACTTTCCCCCCTAAGCTGGCAGTGCTAATGGGTCCAAAGAGATTCATGTGAAGGTCTTCTAAAGGTCTAGTGGTGCTAATATCGTTAACAGAGTGAAAGGAGGACTGGACTAGCTTCCCTAATTGACAGGCATCACACAGGTGGTCCTTAGTGAACTTAAGCTTAGGGATACCTCTAACTAAGTCCTTTTGGGTGACTCTCCTAAGGGTTTTCATACTGGCATGACACAATCTCCTATGCCACAAATAAGACTCATCAGTAGTAGTTTTTAAGCAAATTGAATTTTCAGCTTCAATACAACTTACATCCAGCTTGTAGACATTGTTGATCCTTTGTCCCTGCAAAACAATTTTATCATTTAAGCTTAAAATGCAGCAAGTGGGTAGGAATTTGATGTTGTGTCTTTTGTCACAGAGCTGACTGATGCTCAGCAGGTTGTGTTTCAGTCCATCTACAAGAAAAATATTATCAATTATAAAATTCTTTGAATCACCAATTATACCTGAACCTACCACCCTCCTGGTGGTGTTATCTCCAAGTGTAACCTTGCCTCCCGCCCTGGCTTCCAGCGAAATGAACTGATTTGCATCTCCAGTCATGTGTCTTGAACATCTGCTGTCCAGGTACCACATGCTCTCATAAGGTCTTGTGTGAGAGCACACCGACAAAATCATCAAACGTCAGATTTAGGAACCCAAATAGGTTTGGGTTCCTACTTATGAAAAGAAGAATGCAATACATGTGTGCTGTGCTGTGAAATAGGCAATTTGGGCTTCCACACCCAATGTGTACTACTTTGAACAGTGCAGGTGTAGGAAATGTGTCCTAACATGCCACAAGAAAAACATCTAACACCAGGAAAAGGGTTAACTAATCTACGTGGGTGATAGTTCCTCTTCCTAGATTTATATGAAACATGCTTTAATGATTTTAAAATAGATTCTTCAAAAGGTGGAGGTGCATAAAATTGTGCAAAAGTAGGAGGGATTTCATTTTTCTCAAAAGCACTGATTTTAACTTTCAGAAATTCATTCTCCTTATTAAGACTTGCAATTTCAAATTTCAATGCACCATTGCTACTCTCCACTTCACATGCCATGTTGTCTAATTCTTTAAAAGCTTTCTCTAAATCAACATGCGAGGTTTTCAATGAATCATGCTCATTAACTAAATCAGAATATTTTTTGTTCAATTCATCAAACTCATCAAGTAAAGATATGTGATTGCTGTCAAGTGTGGAATGATCTTTAACTACAGAATCATGCTCTTTTTGTAAATTCAGAAATTCTAGTTTTAGGCTAGCATGAGGTTTCTTAAGCTTCCTATACGATGCGTGAATTCTTTCAGATATTTCAAATAATTGATCGTAAGTAAGCTCACATACCTCTTCCTGGTTAGACTGACCAAGATGATCATCAGCCATCAGACACAAATTGGTTTTCTCCTCTTCAGCTTTAGTCTCAGAGGAGACGGATGCAGAATCTGCCCAAAACACCTTCTGAATTTGCTTTTTATCCTTTCTGAACTTGTGTTTCTCCTCATCCTTCTCCTTGCTTGGGTGACCTTTAAGTGTAGGACAATCAGCCTTAATGTGTCCAGGCTTCCTGCATTCAAAACAAACAGAGATGAACCCTTAAAAGTTTTACTGGACTTACCCTTGTTCCACTTCTGAAAGTTCTTATATTTCTTCCTTAGAAAGCTTTTGAATTGCCTAGTGATTAAGGCTACATCATCGCTATCAGACCCGGAAGTATCAGCGTCACTCTCATTGGCCTTCAGTGCCACTATTTTCTCCTTCTTCTTCTCACCTGCATCAAGCTGCCTTTGGTTCACCCTTGCTCGTAAGCAATGAGTGATCCAAGTAAGCTATCAATAGAGTAAGTATTGAAATCTTTAGATTCAATGATTGCAGTTATTTTAGCATCATACGAAGAAGGCAAACATCTAAGAATTTTGTTCACTCTTTTATAGTTTGTAAGTTCTCTTCCTAAGGCTTGCAAAGAAGTGACAATTTGAGTGAACCTTATATACATTTCAGAAATGGATTCCGTAGGTTTCATGCCAAAAAGTTCATTGTCATGAAGCAATATGTTTAACCTAGACTGTTTGACTTCAATTGTACCTTCATAAGTGATGCACAATCTATCCCAAATTTCTTTGCCAGTTGTATAAGTAGAAACACGCATGTAATCCTCGGATTTTAAAGCATAGAAAAAATAGTTCAAACATTTGGCATTCAGTTGGGCTAAATCACGATCATCAAAAGTCCAATCAGTAAAGGGCAGTTTAGTTTTAACATTATGAAACATTCTAAACGGCAGCTCGTAGCCATCCTTAACAAGCATCCACAAGCGATAATCAATTGATTGAATAAAAGTGGACATGCGAGTTTTGCAAAAATCAAAAGGTATGTTATCAAACAATGGCAGTCGTGTAATTGAATAACCTTCAGCAGTATTATGATTACCAAGATTAGCCATGGATCAAATTCAAAAGTTTTTCAAAACTAGATTTTATGAATCCGGCTTTGATACCACTTAAAAGTTCGATAGGGATGTTAAGCACTGATGAACTAGCCCAAGGCTAACTAAGAGGGGGAGGTAAATTGGTTATTTAAAAATTTGAGAGTAACAGTAAAAAATCTTTTCGTTGATTTGCAGCGGAAACAAGTAAAACACATAAACGAAAAGATCAAACACAGATTTCACCAAAGCAGATAATCACAGAAAACTAAAGTGTAGAAAATAATCAGAAAGAATATACCAGATTTTATAGTGGTTTGGTCAACATAACCTATATCTACTCCCCGGAGCCTCCCCTCCGGGTATTGCACTAACTCAAAGTGACTCTCCTTCTGCTCCCACAGCAAGGCGAAGAAGCCTGTACAAAAACCCCTTTCCACCGACACGGTGAGGCAGAGAACCTAACCTCCTTTCTCTTCCTCCTGAAGCAGGTAGAGAACCTCAAACTCCTTTCGCTTCCTCCTGAAGCAGGCAGAGAACCTGAACTCCTTTCGCTTCCTCCTGAAGCGGGCAGAGAACCCGGATCTTCTTGCGAACGATCCTCTCATAAAGAACACCAACAAGACAAGAGATGATGAATGGAGAAGACGATTCTGATCCTTGCTTGGAGCAACCTTTGTGAATCCCTGACAAACTCCCCCTCACAAGATCCTCTCTCTCTCCCAAACTCTCTCTCTCTCTAGGGTTTCTTTGTAAAGGAAAGTGGCAAAAGTTATTTTTTATAGGAGGGCTCAAAATTTTCCCTAAATCTTAACTAGTCGGCCAAGATCATCCAGGATGATCGATAGATCGTCCTGTACGATCAGTTCAAAATCAGCTGTTTCAGCTTGGATGATCTGGCTCTTCTGGACGATCAGCGAAAAAGTTGTTCAGATCATCCCATATTATTTTGCGATCGTCCGGGATGATTACTGTAAATTTAGGAATTTAGTCCAGAAGACCGCTCTGGTCGTCCAGAGAAACTTGTGCTGGATGAACCAAAAATGACTTGATCGTCCAGGATGATACAGATATCATCTTGTACGATTAGTTCAAAAAGTGCCAAAATTGTCCTGATCACCACTCTCGACGTACAGCTGAAACATACTAGACGATCATGATCATCTCGGACGATCCTGCGATTATCCCGGATGATATGATCATATTAATTAAATATTAATTACTTTCCTTAATCACCAGACTAATTTAGGTATGATTGTACTGGATCATCCAGGATGATACACGTATCGTCCGGGATGATCAGACCAAATATCTTAAAAAAAAACTTGCCTAACTTGATCTAGCTGCTGAGAATTTCTTATTTGAGCCTATCGTCTCGTACGATATATTGATCATCCAGGACGATCAGCTTAATTAGACAGACTTAACTTGGTCACCCTAATTAGGGTTTCTATTTTTACTTGATCTTCCAAGATGAGGTGAATATCATCCAGGATGATCTGAACAAAAAAAATGAACAGAAACTCTAATTCACTCAAGCTCTCCCCCTGAGTGTGTGTGTGTAAGGTTACTTACCTAGGCGATCAGTTATATTACAATTGACTCAAGAAAAGAAAAATAGTACACTTAGACACACTTGGACCTGATCTTGAGTTGGCTTGAGTTGCTTTTGATCTTTTGTACCTGAAATGGGTTAGCCAAGCAAAATAGAATACAAACATGTTTGTCATCATCAAAACTATACTTTTTGAGACCAGATTTGCAACAAAAATAAGTCTAATCTTCTTTCCACTCCATTAAGGACATTAGCACTTCTAGACTTTTAAAGTCCTTCACATGGATTTATTTGGACGCATTAGCACTGCCAGCTTAAGGGGAGAAGTCTATGGATTTGTGATTGTCGATGACTACTCGAGATTCACTTAGATTAGATTTCTGTCACATAAAACTGAGTCATTTGATGAATATAAAACCTTCTCCATTTGGATTCAAAAGAAGCTAGGTTGTGAGATCTTGACCACTTATAGTGATCATGGTGGATAGTTTGATAATGTGAGATTTGGAACTTTCTGTGAGGAACAAGGGATTAGTCATAACTTTTCAGCTCCTAGGACCCCTCACCAGGATGGGGTAGCTGAAAGAAAGAATAGGACCTTAGTGGAAGCCACTAGAGCCATGCTTGCTGAGTATTCACTTTCAAAATACTTTTGGGCAGAAGCAGTGAATACAACCTGTTATGTGTTGAATTGGGAGCATGTTAGATCCAATTTGAATAAGACACCCTATGAGATCATTAAGGGTAGAACACCAAACCTGTCTCACCTCTATATCTTTGACTGTATGGACTTCATTCTTAATAATGAAAAATCATCCTTAGGAAAATTTGACCCAAAATCTGGTGAAGGAGTGTTCTTAAAATATTCAAGTGTAAGGAAATCTTTTTATAGTGTTTACTAAGAGGACATTAGTTATAGAGGATAATACTCATGTAGTGTTTGATGAATCTGATCCTAAGGAGTCTAGAGCCGAGGAAGAAGATGAAATAGGAGAGATTACCCATATAGTAGAAACTATAAATCTAGAGGAAAGGGTAGAACCTGAAAATAATTTGCCTAGAGAATGGAGGTTTTCTTCGAGCCATCATAAAGAACTGATCTTAGGAGACCCTTCTAAATGTGTTAGAACTAGACATGGACTTAAAAATGAAGTGAACCACTCTACCTTTATCTCAATGAATGAACCCACCAACATCAATCAAGCCCTTTCTGAGGAATCTTGGATCTTAGCTATGCAAGAAGAACTTGACTAATTTATGAGTAATGATGTCTGGGAGTTGGTAGAAAGACCCAATAATCAAAGTGTAGTAGGAACTAAATGGATCTTTAAGAATAAATTAAATGATTCTTGTGTGGTGGTTAGGAATAAGGTAAGATTGGTGGCTAAGGGGTACAACCAAACAGAAGGGATTGATTTGAGGAGACCTTTGCCCCTGTAGCTAGATTGAAAGCCATTAAAGTACTATTAGACTTTTCCTGTTATAAGGGATTTAAGCTTTTCCAAATTAATGTCAAGAGTGTCTTTTTAAATGGGGTAATAAACGAAGATGTGTTTGTAGAGCAACCCCCAAGTTTTGAGAGTTCCTAATTTCTAAATCATGTTTACAAATTAGAAAAGGCCTTATATGGATTAAAGTAGACACCCAGAGCTTGATATGAGAGGTTTAGCACATTCCTACTAGAAAGAAATTTGGTTAAGGGGAGCGTAGACACCCCCCTTTTTCTAAAGAAAGTAGGATATGATTTACTCATTATCTAGATCTATGTTGATGATATACTTTTTGGATCTTCTAATCAAAATTTATGTGATAATTTTTCTAAAATAATGAGTAAAGAGTTTGAGATGAGTATGATGGGAGAATTGTCCTACTTTTTATGGTTTAGCATAAGGCAAATGGATGATAGAACTTTTCTCAATCTATCAAACTACACTAAGGACATCTTGAAGAAATATGAAATAGATAAAGCCAAGCCAATAAATACTCCTATAAGCTCCACTGTCTAGTTAGTTAAGGATTCAAATGGAAAATATGTTTATTAAAAGAAGTATAGAGGAATAATTGGATCACTGCTTTACTTGACTGCTAGCCGACCTGATATAATGTTTAGTGTTTACCTCTGTGCTAGATTTTAAGCTGATCCTAAAGAATCCCACCTAAATGCAGTTAAGAGAATTCTTAGATATCTCTTAGGGGCCCTAAACTTGGGAATCTGGTATCCTAGACACATCACGTCTTTTGAAATTATCAAATATTTTGATTTTGATTTTGCAGGATGTAGGGTGGATAGAAAGAGCACTTCTGGAACTTGCCAATTCATAGGACAATCCTTAATCTCCTGGTCTAGTAAAAAAACTCTATTGCACTTTCCACTACTGAAATTGGGTACATTACCTTAGGAAGTTGAGTGGCCCAAGTTTTTTAGGTGAAGCAGCAAATCTTGGATTTAGGATTACCTGTTGGCACAATTTCAGTTATATGTGATAACACTAGTGCCATCTACATCTCTAAAAATCCCATCCAACACTCAAGGACCAAACACATCGATATAAGGCACCACTTCATTAGGGACCATGTTATCAAAGGAGACATTGAGTTACACCATGTAGCAACTAAAAACCAACTGGCCGACATCTTTACAAAATCACTGGCCTTTGACACATTCAGCATCTTAAGAACCAGATTTGGTGTGATTGACATAAATGCATGAATTTGATGATTACTGATTTCTGAATTTTCTATTTTTTATTTTTTCTTTTGTTTTTGTTTGATTTGATTATCAGTTTCTTTTTTTGTTCTCATTCTCTGTTGATTTTCTTTTGTTGTTATTGTTTACATGATTTGGTTATTTCTTTTTATGCGCTTTCCTCTTATTTTTGATTTATTATTTATTTTTTTCAGAATCAAATCACTGCTCACTACTACTGATAAACTTGATTTCTAGATGAGAAGTTTTGCCTTATTTTTGTTTAGAAGCTTATAAGCAGTGATTGACTATTCTAAAATAGTTAAGGGGAAGAAATATTGATGATTATTTTCTCGTCATCTAACTCCTTTAATGGTGTATTTTTCTTTTTGAATACAATTCTTTTTCAAAATTAAAAAGTTGGACTTTAAAATAGAGATCCTCAGTATCTTCCTACAGTAATCTATCTTATATGAGTAGTGTTCCAAATCATTGAATAACTTTCGTATTTTCTTAATCAAGTTCTTGAATTTATCATATGAGAATGATTCTGTTTTGTGGATTACTGTTCCGTATATAAGAGGGTGAGTCTTCTTTTCTTCTCTTATATCTAGATGATAATCTCACAATTGAGAGTCTTTTAGAGATTTTAAAAGAAAGGAAGCTTGTCAAAAGATGTGAAAAGTGTGCCAATCAGCTGAAAAAAATCCCAACACTAAAAAGATGCACAATGCTCGCCAATAAAATTGAAAAGATACACAAAGTGTATAAAAATCAAAAGACGCATAAAGTGCGCCAAGTAATTATAAAATAGGCACAAAATGAGCCTACAAAGAAATAAGCTTTCTCCTCTTTCAAATCTTGAAAAATCTTAGAGGAATTCATGTGCCACTTAATACATTCAAACACTTAAGATAGAAAATCATGATTTCTGTTTCTCCTATTTTCAATACTATTTTATCAGATATTTTTATAGAATGTCATATGAAAGGATTGTGTTTCTTATCTAGCTTCTTCACTTTTGGTTTTAAAGTAATTTGAACATGTAAGGAGTCAAAGGTAGGAGTTACGAAATCAATTTTCCAACTTTTTTGGATTTCATCCCATCGATCTCTTCTTATTGTCTTTTGAATTGAAAATTAAGAAAAAATTTTGATTTACTGGAGCAAATTGATTCAAAAAAAATAAAAAAAAATGGTTTTGTTGTTGTTTCCTCATTTTACTTCATTTAGTTTTTCTATCTTTGCTTTGATTTTAATTTTTTTGTGATTTTTGGTCCCCTGATCATTTCTCTCCATCCTTCATTTTTTTAATTTTTTCTCACAACATCCTGGATGATCCTCGCATCATCCTAAATGATGTGATCAACTCATCCCCATCATGAACCAACGGCTGATCTAAACCAATTTCGGCCCATCTGATTCATTAATTTCATATCATCCTGGATGATCCACCTAATTGTCATAGATGATACTTTTCATCAAAAGTCTTCCAACTTGACTCCTCGGGACGATCATGTGAGTCTAATCATCCTGGATGATTTCTGAATGTCCTGAACGATCAGAACGCCTTTTTAACCAATCATCCAGGCTGACATTATTGCTTCATATCATCAGGGATGATATCACAATCGTCCTGGATGATATTTGCAAATCGTTAAATTCAGCCCAATTTCACCATTTTTTTCACTCCAATCTTTTTCCTCCCTTCCCATCACTCTTCCTTTCAGTTAAGTTCTCTAATGGCTGATGGAAAAAGGGCTATGCAGTAGGGAGCAAGTTCCTTAAGGAGGAATGTTGATCCTCACTTCATTGATGTAGCAGATCAGGCTGGATTCGAATAGTATCTCGATGTCAGCATTACTCAGTCCAAAATAGTGAATCAATGTATCCTCACCTATCTGATAATAGACCTCTTTGCTCACACCTCTCTTACCTTCATTCTGACACTAATCTTTCCTTTTAGCACTGAACTTCTTCGTGTCTTTTTTGCAAATGTACACATTGATCCTGCTTATACCTCCCTTCGCTTCTTTGTTAATAGACAACCCGTAGAATTAATCATTTAGGATTTTCATGACATTCTCCAACTTTCCAGTATTGGAGATAAGCTTCACCTCTTGTCCTCTGATCCTAATTTTAACTAGAGTCTCGCAAATCATTTCCTTAGGAATACCAATACCCCCAACCATGACAATGCTTGTACTTCCTTAGTTAAGGATGCTAGAACAATCCAGCACGTCCTATGATATTCTATTATTCCAAAGGCTAGTGACCAGATCCACTTTACTCCCTTACTATCAATGACTACCTACTACATCATGGCCCATCGCGACTTCAATGCTATTGATCTTCTGTTTCACTACATTAAATATTTAACTAGCATTAGGGATCTAGGCCACAGAAGATGTCCCAACTTAGCCTTAGGACACATCATAACCTACACTCTTGAAACCAAATATAATCTTCAATATCTAGTTTCACCAAATGTCCCTCCTTCCTTCTACTCCAACAACTCTTTCCATATTTTTCATAGCACTCATCTTCATCCGGAGCCCGGCACGGATGTTGAGGGAGAAGAGGAAGAAGCTGCTCCTGAGCTTGTCCCTAAACATGTTCTTCCACCTGTTCCTATCTGCCAGTAGACACAGTTGGATCAACTGGTGGAGAGGTTTGACTAGTGGGAGGACAGGTTTGACTCCTACATTGTTGCATAGGAGAGCATCAAAACCAGGATATGACCTAGTTTGGAGAGCACTTCGCCACCATTCATAGCTACTTTCAGCCACCACCACCTCCTCCACCTTATTAGGATCCTCCTTTCCTCTAGTTTACATAGTGTGATGCTTGTACTATTATTTTTGTTATGTTGCTTTATTTAATTGGTCTTCCTCCTTTTTTAATGTCAAAAGGGGGAGTTGATTGTGTTGGTATTTTTTGTGTTATTTGTGTTTAAGTGTCATTTGTGTTTAGTGTGTTGTACTTTTTATCTGTATTAGTAGAATTTGCTTTACTTAGTTTTACTTGTACTGTGTTTTATTTATTTTAGTTTCTTACTTGAAAAGTAACCAACAAATGTTTGTCATCATTAAAAAGGAAGAGATTGTTGCAAATCTGGATTTAAGATTTTGATGATAACAAACATTTCAGCATATTTATTTTAGTTTCCCTTCCTACTATCCTTTCAGGTTCACAAGATCAATTACAATTTAAGCGAGCTCAAGATTGAGTCGTTCTATTTTTTAATTTTAATATTATTTTTCACCTTTCTTGAGTCAAATGCAATATAATGGATCTCTAAGCTAAGTAACCTTACACACACACACTCAGGGGGAGATTTTTAGGGAGTTAGAGTTTCTATTCTGTTTTGATTATACCGTCCTAGATAATTTAATTATCATCTTGGATGATCCATTGAAAATAGAAATCGTAATTAGGGCAACCCTGTTAAGTCGGTCTAATTAAGCAGATCATCCTGGACGATCCCCTATCGTCAAGGACGATATGCTCAAATCAAAACTTCTCAGCCGCCAGACTGATTTAGGTAGGTTTTTATTTTAGGACTTTTATCTAATCGTGCAGGACGATCCATGTATCATCCTAGATGATTCATTATAATCATATCTAAATTAGTCAGGTGATCAAGGAAAGTAATTTAGGATTAATTGATTAATCACACCATCATGGATGATCAATTATAAATCCTCATCGTCCAATATATCTCACCTGGATGACCCGAACTATGTGCTAGACGATGTTGCCATTATGAATTAATCATAAAAGAAGATAGCTTTATCATCCTAGACGATCAATTATTTTGAAATTATCTAGCATAGTTGTCCCGGATGACCCAAACTATGTGCCAGATAATATTGGGCATTTTTGAACTAATCATATAGGATGATAGAGATATCATCGAGGACGATCAAGTTATTTTCTTTAGATCATCCAGACTTTTCTCCTAGACATCCCGAACTATGTGCAGGATGATATTCCTGATTTAGAACTAATCATCCCAGTCGATCGGAAAATCATCCCAGATGATCAGAACAAACCATGCCTTCTAATCATCCAGAGGAACCAGATCGTCTAGGCCAAAAGGGGCTGATTTACACTGATCGTATAGGACAACGAAGGATTGTCCTGGATGATCTTTGGTGGTAAGTTAAAATTTAGGGCAATTTTGGGCCCTTCTATTTAAGATCTCTTATTTTCTACTGTTGAATTCTTTCACCACTATCTATCCTCACCTGAGAGAGTCTTAAGAGGGAGAGGGAGAGCTTGGGAGAGATAGAGAGAATCTTGTGATGGGGAGTTTGTGAGGAGTTCACAAAGGTTACTCCAAGAAAGGATTCGAGTAGTCTTCTCCAGTCGTCATCCCTTCTCCTTTAGTGGCTCAATGGGAAGGATCGTTAACAAGAAGATCAAGGTTCTCTGCTTACTTCAGGAGGAGGTGAAAGTAGGTAAGATTCTCTGCTTGCTTAAGGAGGAAGCAAAAGGAGTTTGGGTTCTCTGCTTGCTTCAAGAGGAAGAAAAATAAGTTTGGGTTCTCTGCCTGCTTTAGAAGGAAGCAAAAGAAGTTTGGGTTCTCTTCCTCACCAGGGTTAGTGAAAAGGAGTTTTTGTAAAGGCTTCTCCATCTTGTTGTGGAAGCAGAAGGAGAGTCACTGAGTTTTAGTGCAATACCTAGAGGGGAGGCTCCGGGGAGTGGATGTAGGTCAAGTTGATCGAACCACTATGAAATTTGGTTTGTTAGTTCTTTTACTGTTCTATTTTTTATTTCTGCACTTTACTTTCAAGTGGATGATCATGCAATTAAAGTTATTATTTTGGTTGATTAATCATCTCCACATTAACGTGCTATTGCAATTATTTTAAAACATTCAAAAAGGTTTTCAAAATTATTTTTGCTTAAGAATTTTTAAAACTACCAATTTACCCCCCTCTTGGTTAGCCTTGGGTTAGTTCATAAGGGCTTAACATCCCTAACGAACTTTCATTGGCCATATGTCATTTATATTGATTTAGTTATATATGATTTGATAATGTGTTTAAATATATTACGCACTAAAAATTACCTATTTTTCCACATTTCTTTCTTGCATAACCAATTTATTTTAGTGAGGAAAATGCATTTAGGCTCTTAAGGATAACTCAAAAATTCTTATACTCATAACACAATAAAAAATTTATGCTTACATAGAAAGATAAGAGCTACATAAGAAGTAAGCCCAGGAATGCCAGGGAGTTTTCATGCATTGATATTTTACTTTCTCTTCCTTACTAGGCACCTCCCCGCCTGTGGGTCATGGCAGACCACCTGACCTAATAGGGTGCCTTTATGTCTAGGGGATGTTATGCATCGCTAGGAAAAATTTATTTTCTATGCCAAAAATTTTTAAAGTTATCATATATGATTTCTACTTTAAGAGTCAATCAGCATGTATTATATTAATTAGAAACCAATTATAAAAATAAAATTTAATTTCATAGAGCATAAATCCAACCATACATAGGTAAATGGTCCAATTAGGACTTTCTCTAAATGTTGAACCCAATTTCTCAAAAACTTAAATAATAGCCTTCCCATCTTTCATAATAACCTAATACATAGTTTTAAAGCAACTAGGTGGTTTAGCTGGCACTCTAATCAAGGTCAAAGTAAGTCTAGATTTGTATGTTAGTAACTAGAGTTAGGTTACTATTGTTTAGTTCCCAAATTAGATTTTTGATTCGGGGCGGACTAAAAATCATAAGTCCCTAACATCGGGAATCTAATCCTATTATTTTAGTGAAATGATAACTCAAATTAAAATTCTCTCTAAGTCAAAATTTAAAGACTAACACTTAGGATAGAATGAGGCATTTCTAAATTATTTCAAATCCCAAAATGCCTCCTATTTCTCATCCTTTTGACTCAAAAATAAATGCTCAAAATTGGTCCAATCCCATTTAAAACTCCAACATCTCACCTTTCATATCACTCGTTGAGAATTCAAAATAAAACTTCTATTATTATTCTAATTGAGTATTCGTACGAAGCCTGAAACTTCATATGATGTGATTAACTAATAAGATTTACCTTCATAGGAGATTTAAGATCCCAGAAAAAATCAAACACCATTCTATTTAGCTCCAAAATAGAATGGGGGGAAAAATCACCCTCTTTGGGAAAATCAAAATCAAGGAATATAATTATCGTCATATTCAAATGATTGATAATAGGTGATATTCTCCCTCTTTGGGGAAATATATCATTTAATAACAATATCCTTGAATATGAAATTAATGATAAATGTATATAGATTATTGTAGTTAAATATGTATTTGAACATCATTTTGACCTTTTGGGGCCATATGTAATTCACTATGATGATCTCACTGCAATAATTGATGATGAAATATTTCTTCTACCATAGTCAAATATACGATTGAATGTCATTTTGATTCTCCAGGATTATGTATAATTCTCTTCGAAATTTGATTATGGTAGTTAGGATAAAAACTTATAGTTTTGTAATATAAACCAATTAGGGAATGACATTTTCACCATCCAAGATTTGCTAAGAACTAATTAAGAGAACTTAAATAGGAGGCATCCAAAAAAGCCTTGATTTTTAATTTTGTGTCAAAAATTGTCTAGGATGATCCTACAATCGTCCTGTACGATTAGTACAAAATAGCCTTTTCAACCAGAATGATCTCTTTTGCTCTATACAGTCAGTAGAAGTATTTTATACAGATTATCCCGTATGATTATTTGATCGTCGAGGATGATTAGTTCAATATGGGGGGCAATCAACATATCATCCTGCAACAGTCTCAGAACATCTAGGATGATCTCTTAGATGATTAGAACAAAATTATGGTTTCATCCAGAATGATAGGAGATCATCCTATAAAATATAAAAGATCATCCAGGATGATTCAAATAGATCGTCCTGTATGATATGATTGACTAATCTAACCATAATTAGTCTCCTAATCAACAAATTATTTTAGGCATAATTGTCATGAATCATACAGGATGATATGGATCATCCTATATGATAAGAACAAATTTTGATTCATAAAATCTTGCATAAATTATGATTGGCGGCTGTCTGTCTCAATCTGTACTGATCATCCTGTACAATATCAATCATCTAGAATGATTAGTTAAACAAACTTAACTATCAGGGTTACCCTAATTAGGGTTTGCATTTTTAACTGTTTGCCCTAGATGATTTAGAATCATCATGTACGATATGATCAAAAAATAAAAAACTCTCTAACTCACCAAATTTCTTCCCCTGAGTGTGTGTGTGCAAGGTTACTTAGCTTCAAGATCCATCACAGTACATTTGACTCAAGAAAAGGTAAAAGATGCATTGAAATTGAAATTACAAACTAACATAATCCTAGTCTACCTGATCTTTGAGCTTATATGCATTGCAAATGATTTTGTGGACCTGAAAGGTTAGTAGGCGAGGCAACTAAAATAGATATGCAATAGTAGCAGTAGTAAAGAAATAAGAATATTTATTTTCATTAAAATCACAGAGATTGGATCCAGATTTGCAAGATGTCCATCACAAACAACAATAGTAAATCATCGTATCAACATTTGCGACAAAATTTCCATCATAATTCCACCAAAAACTTATAGCATAAATAAAAAATAGCTCCTACTATTTGTTATTGAGCTTTCCAATAATACAAATCCAAACAGTCTAAAACCAATAATTAAATATAGTAATAAAAAGTAATAATAATCCAACAATTACATTCCAGTAGCTTAAATAAATAATCATATTCTATAAAATTCTATTATTTTTATAACATTGTTAAAGTTTCACTAGTGCTTATACATCAAAAGAAAGAGAATGGATCAAAAATATTTTTACAGACACTCTCTAAGGAATCAATATCCTCACTTTCATGCTCGGCCGATGTGGATGTAGGTTGATTTTCATCAATTTGCTTTCTCAATCTCCTAAGCTTATCTAGTATCTGAATGTTCATGCTTGCCTATGCTTTTCAAACATTTTCTAACTTTGCTGTCAAGTTTACCACATGTTGACTATATAAACTCTCTTGGCTGCCTACAGAGTAGCAGTAGTAGAAGAGATTGTCTCTCATACGTGTAAGCTTGCAAGCGTAATTCATAAACCCATCCCTTCTACATTCCAGCTACAACTTGCGACTATGTGCGATAGTTAGAAACATCTAAAGATTCCCCAGAGGAACCCTCACCTACTGCAGCCTGGCTCTCTTGAAGCCTTATATACTCATCCTAAAAAAAATAATATTAGATTAATCATCATATAATCATCACTTATAATATTTTTGTAAGTATAATATCCTTAAATACTTACATATGCCCTCCTAGCTCACTCATCCTCCCACGGTTGGTCCTTCTAGGGAACTCAACTGCAGTGTGTTCTCTTCTAAGCATCTCCTTCTACAATATACATAGATTAGCTTGCATAAACAAAGAAGTTATTAAAATATATTAAAATTCTTATCAATCATCATCTATGCTCAGTGTGTGGAACTGAGCTCCCAGTATTGAAGGAGCTACCTATGCCCCCGATGTTAGAAGCACTGTTGAGCTCTACCCATAAACCCTCTCCAATCCAAATCGATCACTCGCCTATCCTTCTAATGCGAGTGAATGTCTCGTAGATGAGTTGCTCCATGTTTCTAAAAAATTATTATGATACGAGTACCATGCTCTGGAAAATAATATAAATCTAATTATATATAATAAATTAAAAAATATATTCATTATTAGTGTACTAAACTATGAAAAGATGTTAATAATTATAATTTACTAATATCAAACTCCTTGAACCACATGTAACACACTTTCTTTAGGATTTTCTTCCAAGAGCATATGCAGCATCAAACCTGCTTCGTATGATATCTCGTATATATTCGTTACTTTGATAGATAAAACTTGCACAAAATATTTAGTTGAGGAATATTATTTCTTAAATGTATGCATAATATAAAATATACATATTTACGTACATGTCTCCCTCAGGCTAAATCAGCATGTGCCCATCTACAATCGGTGTTACGGCAGCCTACATGGAAGGTCCAGTTGTAGTTGGGATGGAAGGTCAAGCTACATAGGGCTGAGGGGGATGGTGGGCAGTGAAATGGTGGAATGTATGGTGGATAGGGATAAGTAGCATGGAATCCCTGAGATTATGGTGGAGGATAGTATGGGTAAAAAGGAGCTATTTGCGTATGGTCTGGTGAGGAAAAGTGGGGGTCTCTAGAATAAAATAGAGGACTCCCTGCAAGAGGTATAGGTAAAAGGGGGGCAAGGCTGGGTATGAGTGGTAGGCCATAAAGAGGATGTCCCCTCAACACCTCTACCCCTACTAGATCCTCCCCTGGTATTCTTCTTGAGCTTGAAATATTTATCATAGACCGCCAATGGGGCTTATCACCTCTAGAAGACATCTGCAAAAAAAGCAATAATTTATAGATTTATAAAAATGTAGTGAATAAGTAAATTAAATGCAGGAAAAGGAACTACTGTATGTATGCTAACATGTAAAAATTAAGAAATCTACTCTGGTGGAAGATTGTAGGGGGTGAGTATCACAGGCCAGCCCGAGTAAAGTGAGGAAGATGAGCTAAATGGAGTAAATCATCTATAGATAAACCTAATCTTACATTCCTTGGTTCTACGGTGAAGGTAAGATGTGTATGGTCAAAATATTTCAAGGCTTCAATGATGGATGTGTTAGAATGCCTACTAGTGAGATGTGTTCCTTATATCATCTCATACGTGCAGCAGAGCTCACAGATGCATACAGACGTTGCAATCCAGGAATGATGGGTAAGTAGAATAATCGATTGACTAGCACATCCTTATGGTTTTTTTACCTTGAACCTATTTTAAACCATAGCCATTATAATGATGGCATATAATCTCTAACAATTTATCCTTGTAGTGTAATATGTATCAATTAACACAATAATATATTTTTATGGCTGTCAAACCAAGTTTGAGAACTAATTTATTAGTCCGGTATAAATCGATTTGAATTATATTATCTATCGAGTTGGTTTACTTAAATAGGCCAACGAATTGATTATAGTATTCTCTGGGAACATTATATTATTTCATTATGCTTAACATCTTCGTAACAACAAATAACTCTAAGTGAGTAGTACACCCATTCTAAATTGATTATTGTGTACCATGTAATAAGTTATAACAGTTTTGTACCTCCTTATTCTTGGATTCTTTTATATATTATTGAAGGTGTGGTCCAGTTGCATTATAAATCAAGTCCTAAAATGTCTTAACTCTGTCTTCATCAACTATATTAAAACTTATAGACAGGCTATACTGAGAGTCGAAATGAGACTCGTACTAACAATGTGAAGTTCAATACCAATATTTTAGCATGAATCCTCTGCAATATTGATTAATAGTAATCTCATCTGGTGTAAGATAGGATTTATTTTTGTGTTTAGAATATGGACAATTAAACCTACCTGAATGAAATAAATCACTCCATTAAAAAAATTCATCTGTTAATATCTTGTGTCCAAGCAACATTCAATCATGCATCTAACTTCTATACTTTCGAATATGCATAACACAATTGGACTATAAATTACTACAACCAAATAAAGTATCAACTTAAAAAAAATTAAATAATGTGTACAATAGTGATGATTTTAGGAGTTTGCATGGATAGTTTGTGCGCCTCCATTACGCACTCATTGTATATTGGGCAGTGGAATAGTGTATGTGGATTAGTGCAACACACTAATACATCTATTTTTTCCAAACGATTCATCGAAAGGTCATCTTTTTATATAACCAAACCACCTAAGACGATTCACTCTGTTCTTATCTTCCACTAGAGCTACTCTAACCTTTTCATGTATATGCGCATTTCGTATCATGTCTCTAAGAGTAAAGCCACTCATCCACCTAAGCATCCTCATCTTAGCAACACTTAACTTAATATTATGCTTCTCTTTTAATGGCCAGCTTTTTATACCATAAAGCATTATAGGTCTCATCACCATCTTATAAAATTGGTTAAAACCTATAGAGGAGCCTATGCATTAATTAATGAAAAAGGGTCTAAGTCCTTAAAGGATTAAGAGCTCTCTAAAAATACAGCATTTGAAGAAAATTCTAATGAGCCTATGATCCTATCTATTATAATAATCAAGAGAAAAAAAAAATCCAGGGATGTAGGAAGCCAGCCCCAAAATAGGAACCCAATCCATATATTCAATGAAGCACCAAAAGCCAACAAATAAGCAGCTTCCAACACATGGACAGGCAATTTTAATGCCAAAAATAGAGGCAAAATTAAAACAGGTAAATAAGAATAAAAGTATACCTAAAATGAGAATAGTCAAAATTATAGCCCACAGCCGACATAGTGCCTGCAGTGAATTGGATGGCTTCAAAAAATTTTATCAATTTAAAATTTAATATTTTCTTTTATAAAAAGACTTATTTGTAAATTATTAATTAATTATTTTGTGAATTGAGAAATCAAACCAACAATAAAGTAAAGTGTAATATAGATAAATAAGGACACAAGCAACTTGTTTACGTGATTTGGCCAAAACTCAAAATCTGGCCTACGTCCACACCTGGCCACCCACAACGAGGAATTAACTAAGCAATTCAAGCTTACACCAACTACTGTGTTTTCCATCACTTGGTAAGCACAACCCCAAAACATTATACTTTCCTACACCGGGCAAGAATAACTCCCAAACAAATCATTATAAGATCATAAACAAAAAAACAAAATAAAAAAAAATACAACCTAACCTAAGCGTTCAATTTTATAATATTTAAGCCCTCATCAAGAAAAATTAACCAACAATCCAAATAGACAAGCTCACAAAAAATTTAATTTTAATTAATCACAATCACAAACTTGAATGTAGATGATATGGATATGTAAAGTTATTATATATGGAATCAATCACAAAATGAAATAGTGAAATTTTTTATTTAAAAAAAAAAAACTTTCAAACTAGATTTGAAAATATAATTCACCACTCGGAACAAACTCACCCAAGACTTATCTCCTTTGAGCAAAAGGTGAAGATGATTGATGGGGAGATTCTTTGGCTTAATTATGAGCACAAGAATTAACGAAAATCTAGCCAAGAAAGGTTGATGGAGATGATTTAGTAAGCATGACAAATTCCGGCAAAGTTTTAACGTGGTTAGGAGCTACACACACATAGCCAACCCCAATATTTATTGATAGAATTTTGACCAAGTCAAGAGGGAATTGAAGGGAGATTATTTAGGCAATAATTTGATATACAATGAAATTTGGAATGCATTAGATTAGCCTACACAAATCCACAGAGAATAGGAAAGATATTATGTTAATATTGGCCATGGGAGCTGATTTGGAAATGCATTTGGTTTGGATTCATGTAAGAGGATTTTATCTAAGGCAAGATGAAATATTAACCATTTTATGAGATTGCCACATCTTCATTCCAAGAGGTGAATTATTTAGCTAATGATTCAAGGTTATAAGGATTAAATAATTTAGAGCACATGGCAATTTTGGACAAATGATTTTCATGTATTTTAAATTAGAGTTAGGAAAGATTTGATCATCATATCAATCTAATTAATCCAAGATATTTTGTGGTCAACTAGAGGATTTGATGAGGAAGGTATTCCAACACTAAATTTAAAAAAAAAATTAAAAATTCTATTAAGAATGAGAGGTCAAAACTTAAGAAAAATAGAGATTTTATTTAAGGAAAGTTATTTTGGAGGGAGTTTAGTTTTGAAAATAAAACTAAAAATTCCTGAATTTTTGATGAGTGATTAAACCATTAAATAATGCTTAATATATCTAGAATTTTCAGAATTAATTTGACCAAAAATAAATTATTACATTAAAGACTAGTTACATTAATAAAAGTAATTATTTAATCTTTTAACAAAGTTGGATTAAAAATATTTTACCTTGCAAGAAGTGCTCCAACATTATTCACAAGTGTATCAATAATTTAATATAAATATTTTTATTAGTTTTAGGTAATGAAGAAAATTTTGGCCTCATGATTTTCAAGCATAACAATGTCTGTTATGATAAGATATAAATAACATGAATAGTAGAAGGAAAGAGAAAATGAATAATTTGGATAATTGGATTGTCATTTGAGATAAAAGGCTAGAATTGATAGTATGGAGATGATTAGATGTATTTTAGAACATTGTTGGATGGTTTAAATAAACAAAATAAAATGAACACAAGTTGTGAAGTTTTGAAATGCAAGATAGTAAACTTTCCAAAAATGACCTAAGTTATGATCATGCATGAGATAGTTATGATGAATAATTAAGAAAAGCTATGAACTTATCACTATAATGTAATTTAGTTTTTTTATTCAAGCTATATAAATTTGAATTATTGTGCTATACTAAAGGAAAACCACCCAGCCTTAGTTCCAAACTGACTTGACTTCAATTGCTTAGATTACTGGATTATACTTTATGATTCATTGACACACATAAATAGCAAACATTAGTACCCTCCAATCATTTGTTTGTTATCATCAAAATATCATTTTTATGCAATGGGGCTCATGGGGTTGACAAACCATGCCACCAAACCAACACAAGAATGGGCCCGAATAACCAACCCAAGAAATAACCACCAACAATATCATAAAAAATAACCAAACCCATGACACCAGAGTATAGAGACCAACAACATAGAAAAACCTAAAACCCCCACCTAGACTAACCAAGGCTAAAGAAACCACCAGAGAAGACAAACCCCAACACTAGGACTGAATGCACCAATAGGGACAAGACTAGACTAACAGTTGAAATAACCTGCAAACACCAGGAGAAAACCAACAACAAAATAAGCACCACTAAAGATCTAAGTAGAGGACTTAGATCTATTAAAATAACCAATCAAGTATTTAAACAACAACCCACTTAGGATACATCCAAATCACACAGCCTGATGTACACACTATAGATGACTTATTAGGACAACCAACTCTTATTTTAGGCTAGGTTGTTGTTCCTTTAAACTTTCTTTTTTTGTGAAGTAGTGTTTTTATGGATTTTACATAGATTTTATTGTATGCTGGTTATTATAGTTTGATATGTTCTGTGATGCCTTTATGTGATATATCTATTGTGAATATCTGTGATATAATATGATGGGCGCTAGACTTCGCCTTGGGTAGGATGATCTAGATGTTAACAGAGTTTTCTAGAGGTGGTCATGCTCATGCATGGATATAAAAGGGGGCCAATAAAAATTCACTAATCAAATTTTTTACAGGTTCTAAATATGTTAATCCCCCTAAAAATAAAAGAGCATAACCAAGTAAATATGTCTGGCTCAGATGTGAGCAACGAAATGAATATGACTGCTTGAGATTTTTGATGTTTTTTAATAAAGATCTTAGGATAGCATATAGGTTATATAGAGTCATTTTAAAATTTTTTTTTATGATAAATTCAAGAGTTTTGCAAGTAGATTTAAAAGGGGAAATGTAACATCCAATTTGGAATCCAAAAAGGGAGGAAACACCCATTTGAGGGCCAGACGAGTTCTTACGATTTGGAGAACTAAATTAGGATGAACTTCAGATTCAAAGAGAAAAAAATATCTATTCGGGGAGGAGTTCTTTTATTTGGATATCTGGATAATATGGATCCACGGAGCACGAAGAAAAGAGCTAAAGAAATTAAGACAAAAACATATAACACATTTTAAAAATGCTTGCGTCATTTTGTAGGATTTGAATCCTAGTTATTATTAGTAGTACCCGTTCACTTTTTATTTCTATAGATCCTGGGTTGTAATTAAGTGGTGTTGGCCATATGTCCTTTACGTTGATTTAGTTATATATGATTTGATATTGTGTTTAAATTGATTATGCACTAGAAATTACCTATTTTTCTAGGTTTCTTTCTTGCATGACCGATTTATTTTAGCGAGGAAAATGCATTTAGCCTCTTAAGGATAACTCATAAATTCTTACACTCATAACAAAATAAAAAATTTAGGCTTACATAGAAAGATAAGAATTATATAAGAACTAAGCCCAGGAATTCCTGGGAGTTCTCATGATTTCATATTTTACTTTCTCCTCCTTACTAGGCACCTCCCCGCCTATGGGTCATGGCCGACCGCTTGACCTATTAGGGCGCTTTTATGTCTAGGGGATGTTATGCATCTTTAGGAAAAATTTATTTTCTATGCCAAAAATTTTTAAAGTTTATCATAGATGATTTCTACATTAAGAGTCAATCAGCATGCATTATATTAATTAGAAATAAATTATAAAAATAAAATTTATTTGCATAGAGCATATATCTAACCATACATAGGTAAATGGGCCAAGTAGGACTTTTTCTAATTATCAAACCCAATTTATCAAAACTTAAATAATGGCCTACCCATCTTTCATAATAACCTGATACATTATTTTAGAGCGACTAGGTGGTTTAGCTGGAACTCCAATCAAATTAGATTTTGGATCTGGGGCGGACCCAAAATCATAAGTCCCTAACGTCGGGAATCTAATCCTATTATTTTAATAAAATAATAACTCTAATTAAAATTCTCTCTAAATCAAAATGTAAAGACTAACACTTAGGATAGAATGAGACGTTTCTATATTATTTCAAATCCCAAAATGCCTCCTACTTCTCATCCTTTGGACTCAAAAATAAATACTCAAATTGGTCTAATCCCATTTGAAACTCCAACATCTCACCTTTTATATCAGTCATTGAGAATTCAAAATAAAACATCTATTTTTATTCTAATTGATAGTATTCGTAGGAAGCTTGAAACTTCATATGATGTAATTAACTATGAAGACTTACCTTCATAGGAGATTTAAGATCCCAGAAATAATCAAACACCATTCTATTTAGCTCCTAAATAGAATTGGGGAAAAATCACCCTCTTTCGGAAAATCAAAATCTAGGATGTCATTATCGTCATATTTAAATGATTGATAATAGCTAATATTCTCCCTCTTTGTGGAAATATATCTTTTAATAACAATATTCTTGAATATGAAATTAATGATAAATGTATCAAGATTATTGTAGTTAGATATATATTTGAATGTCATTTTGACCCTTTGGGGTCATATATAGTTCACTATGATGCTCTAACTACAATAATTGATGATAAAATATTTCATCTACCATAGTCAAATATACGATTGAATGTCATTTTGATTCTCCAGGATCATATATAATTCTCTCCGAAATTTAAGTATGGTAGTAAGGATAAAAAATTATAGTTTTGTAAAATGAACCAATTAGGGAATGACATTTTCACCATCCAAGATGATACATCGAAATTTTTTTCAAAGAAAATATAATTATAATTGCTTTACACTTTTCAATAAAAGTAAGCAAACAACGATCGAGGTGGGTTTCTTTTACTAAAGTGTTGTTATGATGGCGCTAGTGGGAGACAGAGTTGGGTTTCAATTATGTCGGTGCTTGTGGGTGTCGGGTGGTAATTTGTTAAAGAAGATGTATGAAATTTTGGGCTTAAGAGCTATTTTGATATTCATTACAAAGTATTTATTTATAATTTAGTTAATTTCAATATTTGTATAATTATATACAATGTCAGTATATGATTTTAGTTGTTAATTTTAGTTATTAATTTCTATTTTTAGGCTACGATAGCTTACTGAGCTGTGTTACCTCATCGATTCTTTTCCTTTTATTTTTAGGCTCGGGGAAGGGTAAGGAGCGAGCTGAGTAGTATGGATAACAAGCTCCAATATGTGTTGTAGGTAAGTTTTGGTTGGTTTTAATTTTTGCAGTCTTGGCTTTTATTTTGTTATTCTCTCTGTTACCAAGCGTTGTTATAGATAGCCTTCAAATTATATATTTTTGGATAATATACAGAAAATCATGTTGAGATTTAGTATACTTTCACTTTATATTGCATTCAATAGTGGATCTCTGTAGTATATAAATTAAAAGTTTTATTTCAGTACTTCTCCAATCAGATCTTGGGATCAATCTTGCCACAATCTGATACAGTATGAGCTGTGTGATATCAAGTCATATAATGGTTGGGTTGTGACAGTTGTAATGGTGGAGAGTTTCTTATAGGGGTTGGATGGAAACATGGGCAGGATAGATTTCTAGTGAATGACAAATATCTTGTGGAGTTTCATTTCCTCCAAATGAGATACCATAAACTTGTTCATGAGAAGTTAGAACTTTTATTAGAAAGTTGTAAAGAACATGCAAAAGAAAATGCCCAAGTTGTATTACATCGCAAGTAGGAAAGGGACAATGGTTTCATATTATATCTTTATGACAAGATCATGCAAAGTTCATCAAGGTGTAAAAGAAAGAATTTTTTTCTCTTGTGGAGAATGGCAAGGACTAGCACAACAATTTGAATAATACACTTTATGTTGCTCGCTGCAAAGTCAGTTACAAGCTCGCATTCATTTATTACATAAGGAATGAGCAATCTCTTGAAATAAGTTTAATTTGTGTTTTAATCTTAAACTAGTTGTTCTTTTAGTGTGTAAAAACCTGTATTTTGCACCTCTCTTATTTGGATGATTATGTGTTTATCTTGTATTCCATAATTCTAATATAAAACACACAGAGACATAAATATATATATATATATATATATATATACTTATATTATTTTTTAAATATTTAATTTTTTAAAATTTAACATCATAATATTTAAATTAGCTATATAATAATTCTTAATTCAAATTATATATCTTTGTGTGTTTCCCTTAATTGGCCTAAATGAATGGCTTAGTGCAAAATATAATGAAGCTATATAAGCTATTTTTTGGAGAAAATTATTGACCTCTTCTTTGGAGTAGGTCGACTCAATACAATATTTTATGCGTCATTGGGTTTTTTGTATACATATATACACTTAAAAATGTCTAGATCTTTCAAAAAAAAAATTAGTCCTATATATTGTAAACAATCTTCACACATTATAGTGGGACCTGTTCTTCAAAGATAAGTTTTAATGTTTTTTTTAGCTAAAACTAATTGCAATTTGTTTACTATCAACTCGCAAGGCTCTTTGAAAACTTCCAATAGGCCGTAATGTGGCAAAGAAGAAATCAATTCGCATGCCTCTCTCTCTCTCTCTCTCTCTCTCTCTCTCTCTCTCTCTCACTCATCTACCATCTATAAATATAGCTGGAGATAGAATGCCATCTTAAACTTAAATAAGATTTAGCTTGGTAAAGAAATCAAAAGCAAAATAGGAACATTCATTCTGCATGATGGAGAACATTCCTCTCCGACTCCGATCCTTCAACCTCCATCTCATCATACCCATGGATCTCTGCAATTGTCTTCCAAAAACCTTTATGTTGATCTATGTCCCAAGAACTAGCACAACTTTGTTAGAAATCAATGGTGCAAAAAACCCTCCGAACAAACTGGACCCTATTGTTTTGCGTCGCGATCGATTGGTGGAAGCTTAAAGTGATATGGAGGTCGTGTACACATGTACAGATCAAGTTTTCGCTTCCGATGGCCTGAGGTGTTAGGTTAACTTTGATGGAGAGAAATCCCTTAAATGGATTTTTCAACGAGATGTGGGATGGGGACTAGAGTGTGAGTTGATCAGCTTGAATATGTGGATGCAGATAAGTGTAGTGACTGATCAAGGAGTTTTAGTAAGAGGGAGAGAGTGAAGTTAAGGAGAAATCGATTTTGTCAGAACTTGTCGGTTATATAGGAGGAAGATGAGGAGGAGATGGGAGAATTGAACTTTTTGAAACATGAGTATGGGATTGACTATGGGAATGAAGTGGGAAATAAAGGTGTTAGTTGGGATATAAATATAGGAATTTTGGTTGCATCTTTAGGAGTTGGGTTTTTTATTTTTAGGGCTCCCTTGAAGAGATTAGTAAGATGAGATTTGTTGTAAAAAAATATTTTTTTATATATTTGGAGAAGGATCATTGATCCTATATGTATTGATATTTTTTATGATATGATTGTATTAACTAGTACTTTTTGCCGTTAATTTTTTTCGAGTTACTATTCTAATGTTATAACATTCAGTTTTTATTTGACATCCAATTTAATTTAATAATATTTCTTTCTGAATTTTGATTGCAGGCTGAATGAAATAATAATTAATTATTTTTAAATGCTGAAGACTACGACCTTAAACATGCTCATGCAATCATATATGCACAAAATCAAAGACTTAATAAAAAATAAAAATCCTTATTTTAACTCTTTGGACATAAAGTAATTCTTTTAGACAGAAACAACTACGGTGTAAGTGAGTCAAGCTAACTCGTGAGCCAGCTAGGGCTAGGCTTGGCTCGATAAATAGCTCATGAGCCGACCTCGATGAGCTAATGAGCCAGGCCTAACTCGACTTGTTAGCTTAACAGTTCGCTCATTTAAAAAATAATGGTATAAAATGCATTTAAAATGTATTACCATTCAGAATTTTTTAATTATTTAAAAAAAATTAAGTAAAAAATTTATAGCTCAAAAATATAATATTTAAAAATATTTTTTACTAGAAAATTGTTTTAGAAAACAGTAAAAAATTTCTCTCAAACGAGGCCTTAATTTATTTTATATATGACTGCGTGATTATCATCTTCTCAGCCACCTCAAGGCAACTCTAGGACTAGGTATATTTTTCTCTTGAAAATTGAATTTGCAAATAAAGCTTTTATTGATGAAAACTAGGAGTAGTTCTTTGACATGAGGAGATCCATCAGGGGATTCTGCATATTCTATGGAGACTATGATATCCTAGAACACAAAAATGAAACAATAATTTTTATATATGCGTGCGTTTGTGTATGTATATATGGGTTTGTGTGAGTAAATAATAGCATGCATTGCTTGCACTCTAAACTTCATGAATTTTCTAGTACGAGGAAAGGACACTTCAATCAAGTTAAAATTTAAGTGATTTATTTTTTAATTATTTTAAACAAATTTTGATATCTTAAACCTAATATATTTTTAATTTGAAATTAGTTTTTGTTTTTATTATGAGGGGAAAGCTCTAGTTTTGTTTTGCTATTTCACTTATTTTGTGTAGCTGTTAAGATATTAGTAGTTTGCTTGACCCATCTGTTGACCTCCTTCTTGGCATTGGCCACTTGCATTGCCTTATTATTTGTATTTTGTGGATTGACGCATCTCCCTATATGTTACATTGTTGTGCTTGATAAAGGGTCAAATCGTGTAGTTTACCTTGATCCGTCGTGGGCCTTAGGATTACTCCTTTTTTATTACATGTTGTGCTTTTTTTTATTCTAAAATGCATGTGGCCAGTTTGAAGTCGATTCAATATGATTTCACATCTTTGAGCCTTGATTGCACATCCTTATTTAACACTCGATATCTTTTTCTTCGGGCCCTCATTTTGTGAAATGGATTGCGTGGGTGTATCCGGATCAATTTCATGGGTGTATCCGGATCACCGAAATCTTCAAAATGAGCCCATTCGCACTTGATTCGGGCATCGTTTGATGTGTGTCAAGATGAGAGGAGGTGGGATTATTATCATTATTTCTTATTATTGTTATTATTATTATTATTACTTCTTTGTTTATTTAAATAAAAAATTATGAAATAAAAAAATACATTTCTTTTTAACAAATTTAAAATGAAATAATTGTAATAAATTAGATATAGATTAAAATTATATATATATATATATATATATATATATATATATATATATATATATATTCTGATTAAGCTTAAATACAATCTATCTTGGCATTATTTTTTTAAATGTATTCCTAAACCAAGCTATTTCTTATCTAATGGCGAAATAAAATGTAGGAGATGGTATTTGATATGAGCCTTTCATCAAGGATTTATTGGATTTATCACAAGATCAGTTCAAGTGAAGTTCAACTAAAGTTCAGAGGTATGCCAAACTGATCCCCTACGCCGGTCCCACGTCACCCGGGGCCCGGTGCATCCAGGTGATGTGATTCGTCCAGATTCACCTCCGGATGGTTCGTACACCGCACGTAATAATCTCTCCACCCCAAGAGGCAGAGATGGGAGGCAAGGAGCTCTCCAATAGGAGATTTTTGCTCAAATAACTCTCTCCCTCTCAAGACTATGGCTACAAGCCCTCCTCCCTCATGACATGATGGAGCTTTAAAGATGGACAAAACATTGATGGCTCTAGCCCCCATTTCGTCGTCAGCGCTACTCTCAAGTTTTCGCCGGCCACCCTACAGCCCGACCCAACTGCCGGCGCCATGCCTCATTCTAGCCGACATACAGCGTCGACCTCCATCGGTGAAGCCCAGCCAGCCGACTGACCTTACATCGCCAGTCTCATCCGGCCGGTTTCCCACGCCAACCTGCTGGGCTCTATCTAGCCTGACCTCATCACCAGCATGTCTGCCTCCTTCAACTTCTTCTACCCAAGCTACACACCAACTCCGACTCCCTCTCGTCTGACCACCTCTAACTAGTTGATTTGCTGCCTCCAGTAAGTTTGACCGATGTCGCCTTAGCTGCCTCCAGTCATCCAACCCACCAGGCATCTACTTGACCGACCCAACCACTCAGGGTGCCTAACTTGCAAGCTCGCCGACGAACCATCTTGTCATCGGGAAGGTAACAACCTGCCTCATCCTTTTGTACTATTTTGGTTGAGTATACTGATTCTCAAACTCAAGGTTAAGTGGAATGGGAGTGGGACTCTATTTGGTGTGAGATTCAAAGTAGTCATTTCCATTACTGAATGATTATCCAACTTATATTTGTCTGTACACGTGACTTGAATCTAGAAGTTGTAATGAACTTTTCTTTCTTTGTTCTAAGGTGTAGTTACTGTTGCACTTTTGAATGGATATTTTGGTAAATAATACTTGTTTGGATTCAAACTCCATTATTAAAAAAAGAAGCTAAAATGTCTTATGTAAATACCATATGATAGCCGTTTTCTTATTCTTCTTTGTAGCACTCATGTTACAGGCATATAGAATTACATCCATATCGTGATTATAATGGGCTTTTCATTATGGCTTAAATAGTTTATGCATAGCTGAATAAATTAGAAATATATCATTGTAAATGTTAATTTTAGATACTTACATGCTCAATGTTGGAAGGCTTTTACTTCCCAACTTATTAAGTCATTAAGATAAATCTCATATTCTTGACCCATTCGTGTTGTTGAAATTATTTTGTTTCTTGCTTAAAAGCTATGAAATATCTTATGATTATATATATATATATATAAATTAAAAAACATTTTAATACCATAGAGTTAAGATTTATTTATGTTGTACATTGAATAGTTCATTGTATTAAAACTTTGAAAACGAATATCAGAGTATAAACTGATATATGTTACACATGTGATATATTATCAACGATACAATTGTATACTTGTTGAGATTGAAATTGCACTCAAAAAGTTGAACAATAAATCATGTCCTCATTTGTACATATTTCAAGCGTCATATATGCTCTATTAGTTCTCTCAATGAAATAAAATCATCTCATAGTTAGGCTTGTATCACTTCTTATTTTATTTAGGGTATCGGCAAGAATTAAGACATTGTATTTATATTTTCTCATAATCTTGATGGTTAATAAACCTAGAGGAATGAAAAACCTTGTCGCATCACCATTATATTTTGAAATATCAAACATATATAGATGACTATTCATATCGTTCTCAACTCACCATTTCCTCTTTAATAGCAATCATTAGTGAATAATAATGAATGATGTAAGTATATTATGTTATTCGTATTCTTTTTCTTCATATCTACATGAAAACATTGAGTTAATGTTGAATATTGAAATAAAAATTGAATTTTGTGTAAATGTAAGCCCCTAAATCTTAATGTGATTGATTTGTTCTATGAGCTTCATTCGTATGCATTAGTTACACGAATGAAAGGCTATGTCGGACAAGTTCAATCTCTCTCTCTCTCTCTCTCTCTCTCTCTCTCTCTCTCTCTCTCTCTCTCTCTTAGTGTATGTTTGATTATGAAAGATTTATGAAGAACTATTAGAAGGTTCTTGTACGAACTCCTTTATACGTCATGTAAATGTGTTTTCATATGTTTAATATGTAATGTGTTTCTTCATCAACTTTCCTTACCAATGTTACTGAATGTTCACATGTGTTATTATGATTTTTCTCATATATTCTACAGTAATCGATGTCCATGTTCGATGTTGTCGGATTCTCATCATGCTTCATGTGTAATTATACTTCATGCTTCATGTTACTAAACTCTTCTAATGCTTCATGTTCTATGGTGATATGCATGTGTTAGATAAGTGCAAATATTGAATTGTTTATTATTTAAAATTTTGTTTATTTGCATTTCTTTTTTGAATAGCCTCTACGCTCACCCTATATTTACTCTTGCTTTATTATTTGTGTGGTACATCGAGAGCTATTTGGACAAAAGGAACTTGGACAATAGATAGAAGCATCAGTCACCCTCATTAATTCCGATGGGGGTGGTACGGGAGAAACCATCGGGTCATAGCCCCCGATGTTGTAAGTTTTCTTAAAACTTAGAAGCCTTATTGATTGTGTGATTCCCCAACCTTAAGGGCCTTGTAGAAACTTCATTTTTCTTATATTTCCTCTTGTTTATTATAGAACCTAAAATCCATTTAAACATGTGCGTGTGTCCAAAGGGTTAGAATAGAAATAATATCTTTCATTCCATATAACATTAGTGACATTTAAGGAAAAAAATTAAGGATGAGACTTAGAGATCATAGACTTAGGATGCAACACCCCTTAGGATAGAAACCTTAAACATAGAAAACTTAGTGAAATTTTATCCAGGGTTAGTATGCATCATGTTGCAAATCTGGTTTTGATGATGACAAACATGTTTCTAGTGTGTTTTGCTTGGCTAATCCGTTTCAGGCACAAAAGACCACGAGCCACTCAAGCCAACTCAAGATAGGGTCCAAGTGTGTCCATTGTACTGATTTTCTTTTTCTTTAGTTAATTTTAATGTAACTGATCCCCTAGCTAAGTAACCTTGCACACACACACTCAGGGGGAGAACTTGAGTGAGATAGAGTTTCTGTTCATTTTTTGTTCAGATCGTCCTGGACGATATTCACATCATCCTGGATGATCCAGTAAAAACAGAAACCCTAATTAGGGCGACCAAGTTAAGAGGGTCTGATTAAGCAGATCATCCTGGATGATCTTTGGATCGTACGGGACGATATGCTCAAATTAGAAATTCTCAGCCGCCAGATCAAGTTATGCAAGTTTTTATTTTAAGTTATTTGGTCTGATCGTCCCGGACGATACGTGTATCAACCTGGACAATTCAGTACAATCATGCCTAATTTAATCTGGTAATTAAGGAAAGCAATTAATATTTAATTGATACGATCATATCGTCCTAGACGATCGCAGGATCGTCCCGGACGATCAGGATCATCTAGTGCATTTCAGCTGTACGTCCCGAACTGTGTTTAGGATGATTTGGGCACTTTTTGAACTAATCGTACAGGGCGATGTCCCTATCGTCCTGGACGATCAAGCCATTTTTTGGTCATCCAGAACAGGTTTCTCTGGACGACCCGAACTATTTTCTGGACGATATTTCACAATTTACACTAATCATCCCGGACGATCGCAGGATCGTACGAGACAATATGATCAATTTTTTCTACTGATCGTCTAGAAGAGCCAGATCATCCAGGCTGAATCATCTAAATTTGAACTGGTTGTACAGGACGGTCTACCGATCGTCCTGGACGATCTTGGCCGACCAGTTGAGATTTAGGGCAAATTTTAAGCCCTCCTATAAAATAAATTTTTCTTGTGATAAGAAAAATCTTTTGCCACTTTCCTTCCCAGAGAAACCCTAGAGAGAGAGAGAGTTGGGAGTGAGAGAGAGGATCTTGTGAGGGGGAGTTAGTGAGGGATTCACTAAGGTTGGTCCAAGCAAGGATCAGAGTCGTCATCTCCGCTCGTCGTCTCCGCTCGTCGTCTCCAGTCTAGTTGGTGTTCGTCGTGGGAGGATCGTCGGCAAGTAGATCCGGGGTTCTCTGCCCTCTTCAGGTGGAAGCAAAAGGAGTTTGAGGGTTCTCTGCCCGCTTCAGGAGGAAGCAAAAGGAGTTCGAGGGTTCTCTTCCTTCTTCAGGAGGAAGCAAAAGGACGTTGGGTTCTCTACCTCACCGTGTGGTGGAAAGGAGGTTTTTGTACAGGCTTCTCCGCCTTACCGTGGGATCAAAAGGAGAGTCACTTTCTGTTTAGTGCAATACCCAGAGGGGAGGCTCCGGGGAGTGGACGTAGGTCAAGTTGACCGAACCACTATAAAATCTGGTTTGCTTTTCTGATTCAGTTTTGCACTTTACTTTTCTGATATTAACTGCTTGGGTGAATATCTGTGATTGATCTTTTCGCTCTTGTTTACTTGTTTCTACTGCTAAGTATCGAAAAGATTTTCATTGTTGTCGTGAAATTTTTAAATAACCAATTCACCCCCCCTCTTGGTTAGCCTCGGGACTAGTTCACTAGGGGTTAACATCCCTATTGAACTTTCAAGTGGTATCAGAGCCGGATTCAAAATTTAGGTTTAAAAACTTTTGAATTTGATCCATGGCTAACTGTAACAATCGTAATACTGCTGAAGGTTATTCTATTACAAGACCACCGTTGTTTGATAATATTCCGTTTGATTTTTGGAAAACACGCATGTCTACTTTTCTTCAATCGATTGACTATCGTATGTGGATGTTAGTTAAGGATGGATACGAACCACCTTTTAGATTGATTAACAATGTGAAAACTGAACTTTCGTTTACAGATTGGACTTTTGATGATCGTGATTTAGCACAGTTAAATGCAAAATGTTTGAACTATTTCTTTTGTGCTTTAAAATCTGAAGACTATATGCGTGTTTCTACTTGTACAACGGGTAAAGAAATCTGGGATAGATTGTGTATAACATATGAAGGTACAACTGAAGTCAAACAGTCTAGGTTAAACATCTTGTTACATGATTATGAACTTTTTCGCATGAAACCTAGTGAGACTATTTCAAAAATGTACACAAGGTTCACTCAGATTATTACCTCCTTGCATGCTTTAGGTAGAGAACTTACTAACTATGAAAGAGTGAACAAAATTCTTAGATGTTTGCCTTCCGCATACGATGCTAAGATTACTGCGATCACTGAATCTAAAGATTTAAATACTTACTCTATTGACAGCTTACTTGGATCACTCATTGCTTACGAGCAAGGGGTGAACCAAAGGCAACTTGATGCAGGTGAACGAAAGAAGGAGAAAATAGTGGCACTGAAGGCCAACGAGAGTGCGTCTAGCTCTTCCGGGTCTGATAGCAATGATGTTGCCTTAATCACTAGGCAATTCAAAAGCTTTCTAAGGAAGAAACATAAGAACTATCAGAAGTGGAACAAGGGTAAGTCCAGTAAAATATTTAAGGGTTCATCTGATACTGTGTGTTTTGAATACAGGAAGCCTGGACACATTAAGGCTTATTGTCCTACACTTAAAGCCCATTCAAGCAAGGAGAAGTGTGAGGAGAAACCAAAGTTCAGAAAGGATAAGAAGCGAATTCAGATGGCGTTCTGTGTAGACTCTGCATCCGACTCTTCTGAGACTGAAGCTGAAGAGGAGGAAAGAAACTTGTGTCTGATGGCTGATGATTACCCTGGTCAGTCGGACCAGGAAGAAGTATGCGAGCTTACTTACGATCAATTATTTGAAGTTTCTGAAAAAATTCATACATCGTATAAGAAGCTTAAGAAAACTCATGCTAGTCAGAAATTAGATTATTTGACTTTGCAAAAAGAGCATGATTCTGTAGTTAAAGATCATTCCACACTTGATTCCAATCACATGTCTCTGCTTGATGTGTTTGATGAATTGAACAAAAAATATTCTGATTTAGTTTCTGAGCATGATTCATTGAAAACTATGTATGTTGATTTAGAAAGAGCTTTTAAAGAGTTAGATACAATGGCGTGTGAAGCAGAAAGTAGCAATGCAACCTTAAAATTAGAAATTACAAGTTTAAAGAAAGAAAATGAGTTTTTGAAAGTGAAAATCAATGCTTTTGAAAAGAACATAACACCGCCTACTTTTGAACAGTTTTATGCACCGCCACCTTTTGAAAAATCTGTTGCAAGTTCATCAAAGCATATTTCATATACATCTAGGAAGCGGCATTATCACCCACGTAGATTAGTTAACCCTTTTCCTGGTGTTAGATGTTTTTCATGTTGCATGTTAGGACATATTTCCCACACCTACACTATTCACCGTAGTACACATTGGGTGTGGAGACCCAAATTTCCTGTTTCACAGCACAGCATGCATGCATTGCATTCTTCTTTTCATAAGAAGGAACCCAAACCTGTTTGTGTTCATAAGACTGACGTTTGATAATTTTGTAGGTGTGCTCTCACACAAGACCTCATGGGAGCATGTGGTACCTCGACAGCAGATGTTCTAGACATATGACTGGAGATGCAAATCGGTTCATATCGCTGGAGGCCAGGGCTGGAGGCAAGGTTACACTTCGAGATAACACCACCAGGAAGGTGGTAGGCTCAGGTATAATTGGTGATTCAAAGAATTTTATGATTGACAATGTTTTTCTTGTAGATGGACTGAAACACAATTTGCTGAGCATCAGTAAACTTTGTGACAAAGGATAAAGCATCAACTTCCTGCCCACTGGCTGCATTTTAAGCTTAAATGATAAAGTTGTTTTGCAGGGGCAGAGGATCAACAACGTCTACAAGCTGGATGTAAGTTGCATTAAATCTGATAATTTAATTTGCTTAAAAACTGCTGCTGATGAGTCTTGGTTATCGCATAGGAGATTGTGTCATGCCAGTATGAAAACCCTTAGGAGAGTCACCCAAAAGGACTTAGTTAGAGGTGTGCCCAAGCTTAAGTTCACTAAGGATCACCTGTGTGATGCCTGTCAGTTAGGGAAGCAAGTCCAGTCTTCCTTTCACTCTGTTAAGGACATTACCACCTCTAGACCTCTAGAAGTTCTTCACATGGACCTCTTTGGACCCATTAGCACTGCCAGCTTAGGGGGGAGAGTCTATGGATTTGTAATTGTAGATGATTATTCAAGGTTCACTTGGGTGAAATTTTTGTCACATAAATCTGAGTCATTTGATGAGTTTAGATCGTTCTCTACTTGGATTCAGAAGAAGTTAGGATGTGAGATTATTACCATCCATAGTGACCATGGAGGGGAGTTTGAAAATGAAAGATTTACAAGTTTTTGTGAGGATCAAGGTATTAGTCACAATTTTTTAGCTCCTAGGACCCGTCAGCAGAACGGGGTAGCCGAAAGGAAGAACAGGACCTTAGTGGAAGCCGCTAGAGCCATGCTTGTCGAGTATTCACTTCCAAAATACTTTTGGGCTGAAGCGGTGAACACTGCTTGATATGTGTTGAATAGGGTAAATGTGAGAGTCAAACTGAATAAGACACCTTATGAGATCATTAAGGGTAGAACTCCAAATCTTTCCCACCTCCATGTCTTTGGCTATAAGGTTTTCATTCTGAACAACGGGAAGTCACCTTTAGGAAAATTTGACCCCAAATCTTTTGAAGGAGTGTTCTTAGGATATTCAAGTGTGGGGAAATCCTTTAGGGTGTTCAATAAGAGGACTTTGGTGGCGGAAGAAATAACCCATGTAGTGTTTGATTAATCTGATCTTAAGGAGTCTAGATCTAAAGTAGGAGATGAAGAGATTGTTGAGGTTACCCAAGGGGTTGGAAATACAAATCTGGAGGAAAGGGTAGAACCTCAAACCACTTTGCCTAGAGATTGGAGATATTCTTCGAGTCATCCTAAAGAACTGATCTTAGGAGACCCTTCTGAAGGTGTTAGGACTAGGCATGGACTTAGGAAGGAAGTAAATCATTCTGCCTTTATCTCAATGAATGAACCCACCAACATCAATCAAGCCCTCTCGGATGAGTTTTGGATTTTAGCTATGCAGGAAGAATTGAATCAATTTGTAAGGAATGATGTTTGGGAGTTAGTAGAAAGACCTAGAAATCAAAGTATTGTGGGAACCAAGTGGGTCTTTAAGAATAAGATGAATGATTCTGGTGTGGTGGTTAGGAATAAGGCAAGATTGGTGGCTAAGGGGTATAATCAGATAGAAGGGATTGATTTTGAGGAGACTTTTGCCCCTGTATCTAGATTGGAAGCCATTAGAGTGCTACTAGTCTTTACCTGTTATAAGGGATTTAAGCTGTTTCAAATGGATGTCAAGAGTGTCTTTTTAAATGGTGTAATAAAAGAAGATGTTTTTGTAGAACAACCCCCAGGTTTTGAGAGTTCCCAATATCCAAATAATGTTTATAAATTAAAAAAGCCTTATATGGATTGAAACAGGCACCTAGAGCTTGGTATGACAGGCTTAGCACATTCCTGTTAGAAAGAGAGTTTGTTAAGGGGAGCGTAGACACCACCCTTTTTCTGAGGAGAATAGGGGATGATTTACTCATTGTCTAGATTTATGTTGATGATATCATTTTTGGATCTTCTGATAAATATTTATGTGATGAGTTTTCTAAAATAATGAGTAAGGAGTTTGAGATGAGTATGATGGGAGAATTGTTCTACTTTTTGGGGTTTAGCATAAGGAAAATGAATGATTGAGCCTTTCTCAATCAATCTAAATACACTAAGGACATTTTGAAGAAATATGAAATGGACAAAGCCAATCCAATCAATACTCCCATGACCTCCTCAGTTTGGTTAGATAAGGATTCAAGTGGAAAATCTGTTGATCAGAAGAAGTATAGAGGGATAATAGGATCACTACTTTACCTGACTGCTAGCCGACCTGATATCATATTTAGTGTCTATCTTTGTGCTAGGTTTTAGGCTAATCCTAAAGAGTCCCACCTGACTGCTGTTAAGAGAATTCTTAGATATCTTTTAGGGACCCCAAACCTAGGAATCTGGTACCCTAGGCATAGCACCTCTTTTGAGATCATTGGATATTCTGATTCTGACTTTGCGGGGTGTAGGGTGGATAGAAAGAGCACTTCTGGGACTTGTCAGTTCATAGGACAGTCGTTAGTCTCCTGGTCCAGTAGAAAACAGAACTCAGTTGCACTTTCCACTGCTGAAGCTGAGTACATTGCCTTAGGAAGTTGTGTGGCCCAAGTTCTTTGGTTAAAGCAACAAGTCTTGGATTTAGGTTTACCTGTTGGCACTATTTTTGTTCTGTATGATAATACTAGTGCCATCTGCATCTCTAAGAATCCAATCCAACATTCTAGGACCAAACACATAGATATAAGGCATCACTTCATTAGGGACCATGTTACAAAAGGGGACATTGAGCTACATCATCTAGCAACTGAAAATTAGCTGGCTGACATATTCACTAAACCACTGGCCTTTGACTCATTCAGCATTTTGAGAACCATATTAGGAGTGATTGATATAAATGCTTGATTCTGATGACTTCTGATTTCTGATTGTTCTGATTGTTATTCTGTTTTGTGTTATTTAGTTTTTGGTTTGATTATTTGCTTTCAGTTGATTTTATCTCTTCCGCTGATTTCTATTTTTGCCTTGTTGTTGTTTTGATTTGAGTATTTGCTTTGATGTATTTTTTTCCTGCTTTTTATTCACTAGTTCATACCTTGCACTTACTGTTTTATGCTTTTCAAAGTCTGATCACTGCTCACTACTTCTGATAATCTGAATTTCTGCTGGGAGTTTTACCTTGTTTTTGTTTGGAAGCTGGTAAGCAGTGATTGACTCGACTGGATCTGTTAAAGGGAAGAAACATAGATGATTGTTTCTCTTCCTCTTACTCCTTTGCTGGTGTATTGTTTCTTTTGGATAAAACATCCTCTTTAAAATTAAAATTTTAGTTTTTGAAATAGAGATTTATCTTATCTTCTTATAGTAATCTACCTCATATTAATAGTGTTTTCAAAGTCTTGAGTCATTATTTTGATTTTCTAAACCAAGTGATTGCACTTATCATATGACGTCTGGCTTTTATTTTGTGAGTCACTCTTCCTTTTCATGGAAAGCATCTCCTATATCTGGAAGGTAATTTCACAGCTGTGACTATTTAACGATTATGAAAAGAAGAAAGCTTACAAAAGATGTGTAGTGCGCCAAATCAATTGAAAAAGAGGCACAAAATGAGCCCAAAGCTGAAAAGATGTGAAATGTCGCCAACTAAAAGATACACAAAGTGTATCAAAAATGAAAAGATGCGCAAAGCGCCAAATAAATTTAAAAAGAGGCATAAAATGAGCCCAACCAAGTTTTCTTTCCTTTCAGATCGTTAAAGGTCTTAGAAAAATCCGCGCGCCACTTAATACTTTCAAAAGCTTGTGTTTGAAAATCCTGATTTCTGATTTTTTACTTTGTAACACTATTATATCAGATACTTTTTTGGAACGAGGCTTGAAAGGATCTCTCTTCGAATCTAATTTCTTTTTTTCTGAATTGGATGTTCGGTTTGAAAGAGATTTGCATCGATATGGTGCCCGAGGTGGGAGTTACGAAAGTCAATTTTTCCAACTTTTTCTTGATTTCAGCGTTGTCAATCATCTTCTTATTGGTCTTTGGATCTAAAATCAAGGAAAATTTCTGATTTACTCGAGCAGCTTGATTAAAAAAAATGGTGCTTTTATGTATTTTTTGCTGTAAGTTTTATTCATTTTTATTTTGTTTTAATTTCATGATTGTATTTTTGAGATCCTGATCTATCACCTCCATCCTCCATCTTTTTCTATTTTCTTCACATCATCCTGGATGATACCTCGATCGTCCTAGATGATCCTCTTCATCCTGGACAATCCCAACATCGTCCTGGATGATTCATTCAAAATCATCCCCACATTGCTCCTACTACTGAAAAACTTCAATTATTGGTGATCGTCCTGGACGATCCTTACATCGTCTTGGACGATATGATCCATATCTTCCTGATCTGATCAAACGGTTGGCATTGCACCAATTATTATCCATCATCCTGGATGATCCACTTCATCGTCCTGGACGATCCACGTGTCAGCCGCTGGACGATTGGAATTCAGCCCGTCCGACACACTTATTGCACATCGTCCAGGACGATCCACCTAATCGTCCGGGACGATATCTTTTCGTCAACAGTCATCCAGCCTGACTCCTCAGGATGATCGCCTGTGTCTAATCATCCTGGATGATCTCTGATTGTCCTGGATGATCGGACCGCTTTTTTGACCAATCGTCTAGGACGTCATAAATGCCACTATCGTCCCGGACGATGTCGCGATCGTCGAGATGATCAGGCCGTTTTCTATATAAACAGTAGTTTTTGTTAAGGATTTTCACTCTTTCTCCCTCTACTTTCCTTCACTTTTGATTCCTAATGGCTGGTGGCAAACGCTCGTGGCAAAAGGGTGCAAGCTCCTCCCGGGGGCCGGTTGATCCTCGCTTTCCCAATGCAGCCGATCAGGCTGCCAACGAGCAATATTGTGAAGTGGGGATCACACCGTCGAAAATCGTAAATCCTCGCACTCTTACTTATCCTGTCCTTGACCTCTTCGCACACACCTCCCTCACCTTCATCATGACTCTTGCCTTTTCATTTAGCTCAGAACTTCTTCGCGTTTTCTTTGCAAACTTGTGGATTTAGGCCGATTATTTCACCCTCCGCTCTTATGTAAATCAGCGCCCCGTCGAACTCACTTACCAGGACTTTCATAACATTCTCTAACTTTTTGTCACTAGCGAGAAACTCCACACCCTTATCACCGACCCTGACTATGATTGGAGTATCGACAATCATTTCCTTCGTAATACAAATGCCCCTTATCATGACAATGCATGTACTACACTTCTTAAGGACGCCCGGACTATTCAACATGTCCTTCGTTCCTCCGTCATTCCAAAGGCAGGGGATCGAATTCACCTCACCCCACTACTGTCCTTGACCACCTACTACATCCTAGCCCATAGGGAATTTAATGCATCTAACCTTATTATCCGGTACATCGAGCACCTCACCACTATTCGGGATCCAGGTCATCGCCGTCATCCAAATCTAGCCTTAGGACATATCATTGCCTATGCCCTGGAAACCAAATATGACCTGCAATATCCCGCAGCTCCAGATGTCCCTCCTTCCTTCCTCACCAACAATTCCTTCCATGTCCTACACAGCACCTGACTACATCCGGAGCCCGCCCCAGATGTTGAGGAAGAGGAGGAAGAGGCCATTCCAGTTCCTGCTGTACCAGATGCACCTGCTCCTCTTCGCATTGCCTCTCCCTTTGACCACCTGGTGCAGCGCTTCGATCAGTGGGAGGCCAGATTTGACTCCTATGTGGCTACCCAGGAGCAGCGGCACGCCGAGGACATCCAGCGCTTCACTGACTATGCTGCGCAGCATCAACAGCAGTATGACCAGGACATTGCCTGGATTGGAGCCCATTTTCAAGCCATTCACCACTACTTCAACCCATCACCGCCACCTCCTTCTTCCGATCAGGATCCGCCTCCGTTCTTGTTTTCTGCTTTGTAGTTATTTTCTTTTCTGTTCTGTACTGATGTTTTAGTATTTCTGTTTACACTCCTCCTTTTTGTGATGTCAAAAGGGGGAGTCAGTTGTAGTCATTTCAGTTTTTTGTTATGTGTTATATTTCCTAGATTGATTTAGTTAAATGAAAGTTGAAAAAAAAAATTATTTGTTTTTTCGATCTCTTAGTTAATGTTATTTTCCAACTACTGTACAAATGTTTGCCATCATCAAAAAGGGGGAGATTGTTGCAAATTGGGTTTTGATGATGACAAACATGTTTCCAGTGTGTTTTGCTTGGCTAATCCGTTTCAGGCACAAAAGACCACGAGCCACTCAAGCCAACTCAAGATCGGGTCCAAGTGTGTCCAATGTACTGATTTTCTTTTTCTTGAGTCAATTATAATGTAACTGAGCCCCTAGCTAAGTAATCTTGCACACACACACTCAGGGGGAGAACTTGAGTGAGTTAGAGTTTCTGTTCATTTTTTGTTAAGATCGTCCTGGACGATATTCACATCATCCTGGACGATCCAGTAAAAATAGAAACCCTAATTAGGGCGACCAAGTTTAGAGGGTCTGATTAAGCAGATCATCCTAGACGATCTTTGGATCGTACGGGACGATATGCTCAAATCAGAAATTCTCAGCAGTTAGATCAAGTTAGGCAAGTTTTTATTTTAAGTTATTTGGTCTGATTGTCCCGGATGATACGTGTATCTTCCTGGACGATTCAGTACAATCATGCCTAATTTAATCTGGTAATTAAGGAAAGAAATTAATATTTAATTGATACAATCATATCGTCCTGGATGATCTGGATCGTCTAGTGCATTTCAGTTGTATGTCTCGAACTGTGTTCAGGATGATTTAAGCACTTTTTAAACTGTGTCCTGGACGATCAAGCCATTTTTTGGTCGTCCAGCACAGGTTTCTCTGGACAACCCGAACTGTCTTCTGGACGATATTCCATGATTTACACTAATCATCACGGACGATCGCAGGATCGTACGAGACGATATGATCAATTTTTTCTACTGATCGTCTAGAAGAGCCAGATCGTCGAGGCTGAATCAGCTGAATTTGAACAGATCGTACAGGACGATCTACCGATCATCCTGGACGATCTTGGCCGACCAGTTGAGATTTAGGGCAAATTTTAAGCCCTCCTATAAAATAAATTTTACTTGGGACAAGAAAAATCTTTTGCCACTTTCCTTCCTAGAGAAAGCCTAAAGAGAGAGAGAGAGAGTTGGGAGTGAGAGAGAGGATCTTGTGAGGGGGAGTTAGTGAGGGATTCACTCAGGTTGCTCCAAGCAAGGATCAGAGTCGTCGTCTCCGCTCGTTGTCTCCCATCTAGTTGGTGTTTGTCGTGGGAGGATCGTCGGCGAGTAGATCCGGGGTTCTCTGCCCGCTTCAGGTGGAAGCAAAAGGAGTTCGAGGGTTCTCTGCCCGCTTCAGGTTGAAGCAAAAGGAGTTCAAGGGTTCTCTGCTTACTTCAGGAGGAAGCAAAAGGACGTTGGGTTCTCTGCCTCACCGTGTGGTGGAAAGGAGGTTTTTGTACAGGCTTCTCCGCCTTGCTGTGGGAGCAAAAGGAGAGTCACTTTCTCTTTAGTGCAATACCCGGAGGGGAGGCTCCGGGGAGTGGACGTAGGTCAAGTTGACCGAACCACTATAAAATCTGGTTTACTTTTCTGATTCAGTTTTGCACTTTACTTTTCTGATATTAACTGCTTGGGTGAATATCTGTGATTGATCTTTTCGATCTTGTTTACTTGTTTCCGCTGCTAAGTATCAATAAGATTTTCATTGTTGTAGTAAAATTTTTAAATAACCAATTCACCCCCCCTCTTGGTTAGCCTCGGGACTAGTTCACTAGGGCTTAACATCCCTATCGAACTTTCACATCATTCATCTAGTGTTAATCATAATTAATCAATGATCGAAAACCTCCGACAAATCAGTAATAATCTAGATAAAATTGCAAATTAATATACTTAACTTTTGTTAATCAAATTATAACTAACATACACAATCACTAAAAAAATTTGAATATAGACTTGAACTAAATCAAATTAAAATATTAATCAACCCTTAATCAAATATTAAATAATTAAAATTCTTTAAAAACAAAATTAAATTTAGGAGTTATAAAATTGGAGAATAAATCTAAAGTAAAATATGCTAAAGTAAAAGACTTATAAAACCCAAACTATAATTCATTAAATCTTCTCATAATTATATACACAATCTAAAAATCCTTCTAAGAATTGGAATTAAATAACAACCTAAAGATTAATAACCTAAATAATTAAATGAATAAAATAAGAAACTAGTTGGAAATTCAACATAATTCTAAATTTCTAATATCTAATAACTAATAAAAAATTTAATCAAACAACCAATTATTTCTTTTAAAATTAACTACTCAACCCCTAATCTTGAACCAACTAAATTAACTTAATCAGTTATTACTGGGTAACCCAGGCCTATGAGACTTTTAAGTTAGCCGCAAGGAGGGTGAAGTAAATCATACGATCTCGGTGAGCAACAAAGGTGATAATTACTAAACACTAAAAATGAATTGTTCAAACTAACATTAAGATATTAATATTTAAACTTGAATTAAAGCTTTCCTTTAACCTTTAACAAATCAGAACAGAAAGCAAATTTAACTAAATTTTCCTATGTAAGACACATCCAAACTACACAGCCTGCTACATACACTAGAACTTATTTGCTAGGATCACCGACTCTAATCTTAGGTTAGGCCATTGGTGTATTTTGGTGTGATGCGGGTACCTTACCTGGACGGTATTCTTGGTGTGTTTATTTACTTTCTGTACTCTGGATGTCATGCATGTATCTTTATACACCTTACTTCACAGTGCACATCTTCCACATACATGCATCATATCATTATTGCTCATGTGAAAATGTTAAAGTACAATGTACCTAGGATGCTTATAAAAGAAGATTCAAAGTAGAATACACCTAGGTGCAAATGTAAGTGCAATAGTCAAGTGTAAATATAAAGTGTCTGAATGTAATTAGATTGAGTTGTATACATTCATTGAGTTGTAGAGGCTTAAAATATTTGCTTATATGCATACATAAAGGGCTCCAAAAGATAATCCCTCTCTTTCGGAGGGTGTTCTCTTTTGGAATCCTTTAGAGGAGCCAGGGCCAGAAGACAATATACAAGTATATTTAAACACATATTATATAGAAGAAGAAAACCAGGCTTATTGTGGTGGAGCCTGGCCACCTTATTTTATTACAGACCCTGGGTTGTATGTATGCTCCAAAGAAATGAATAAAACGTTTATTTATGCATTTGTTTCATGCATTATACATGGCGATAGATAGGTACATTTATATATTTAAATAAATATATTTGATTCTTTAGGATAGAGCCATCCTTCTTGCATTCATAAGGTGATTGATTATGCTTAGGATGTTAGCTGACATCTCACTTCAAGGAAGCATAAGCCCATATTATACACCCCTTAGTGTGTCTCCTCTAACTTCTAATAAATTATGAATCTATCATTCCTCCTAGGATAACAAATTCAATCTTTGAAAAGGTCTAATCATCACTAAAGATAAGCAGAATAGTTTATCTCCTTCGGAAAAGAATATAGGAACCCCTTCTGTACACCAAACTAAGAAGAGAATAATATAACATCCTTAATCAAGAGTTTTTGTGGGTCGAGGCCTAGGGTGTAATTAAACACGAGGCTTGCGCCCGTGGGAAACTTATCCCTGCATCAAATAAACCTCATTCGAGTTAATGTATCGAATTGGGGAAATCTTGTGACTTTGATCAGGTTATATATATTATTACCCATCGAGGTGTGTAGGTAAAAGCCACTATCCTCCATGGTTAATCATATATATGATCTCATCTGCTCTTTCATTGCCCTGTTTATATAGAGTGTAGAGGCCTACAATCATTTTATCCTACGAGATAGTGCGATTGTTCCCTTTGCATTCTATTCATTTCAAGCAGAATCCTTTCAGATACCCACACCATCTTGATCACCATTTTTTGTGTGAATTATATTATAAGTCAATCTATAAGTCCAGTAGATTAGTCATCCTTGATCTTCACAATTGCTGGCTCTGATTGCCTTCAGTCGAGTCCATATCTTTCACACTTTGCATTGTTGCATGTAATAATATGTTGAGTCGTTTGTCATCACCCATGCTTGTCATTGATCTTGGAATTTGATTTAGAGATACTATAGGAAATTTAGTTATTTGCGAAGAAATAATTCACTGCAAAATAAGACAAATATGTTACAAATTCTGGTTTACGGCAGATTTGTAAAAGAATTGAATTTACTGTTCAAACCTGTGTCACAAAAGTATTTACAAAGGAACAGATCCATCACAAATATTTTGTAATGGATTTACGATGGATGTGCGATGGAAACTCCACCATAAATTGTAGTAGAGTATCCATCATGCATTGTGATAAAAAATCCATCGCAATTCAGCCACCCATTGTGATAGAAATTTTCTGAAAGTTCATGAGGGTTGTGAAACCCTAAAAAACTAGCCCGAGGCTAACTAAGAGGGGGGTGAATTAATGTTTTAAGAATTTTTAAACAAAAAGAAAAATATTTTTATCTTTCTTTAAATATTTTAGAAGCAAACAACTTTTATAGAAGTAGATAACAAAATCAGATATTTTAACAACAGAACAAATCATAGAAAAGTGTTGAAATAAAATATAGGAAAAATAATAATAAAGTGCACACTAAATTTTATAGTGGTTCGGTCAAACCTGACATACGTCCACACTCCAGAAACCTTCTTTCTAGTTATTGCACTAGTTAGTTTGTGTCTCTCCTTTTTCCCCACAGCAAGATAGGGAAGCCCTTACAAAATCTTTCCATCAACTCTGGTGAGGCAGAGAACCTTAAATCCTTTTTCACCATCCTAGTGAAGGCAGAGAACCACGAATCTTTTACTCCCACCTGGAGTAGGTAGAGAACCTCGATTTGATGCTGATGATCATCTCTCTAGAGTAACAAAGGAACCAAGGATGAAGATTGAAGAAGATGATCAAATCCATGCTTGGAGCAACCTTTGTGAATCCCCTCACAAGATTCTCTCTCTCTCTCCCAAACTCTGCTTCTCCTTCTCTGAGCTCTCATAGGTTAGGATAACAGTAAAAGATTTGCTAAGAAGTAATTAAGAGAACTTAAATAGAAGGCTTTCAAAAATGCCCTGATTTTCAATTTTGCATCAAAGATTTTCTAGGATGATCCTATGAGCGTGCTATACGATTAGTATAAAATAGCCTTTTAAGCCAGGACGATCACCTTTGCTCTGTATAATCAGTATAAGTATTTTATACAGATCGTCCTGTATAATTGTTCGATCGTCCGGGATGATTAGTTCAATATAGGAGGCAATCGATATATCATCCCGCAACAGTCTCGGGACATCTAGAATGATCTCTTGGATGATTAGATGAAAATTATGATTTCATCTTGGATGATAGGAGATCAAACATAAAAGATCATCCAAGATGATCTAAGTAGATCGTCCTATATGATATGATTGACCAATCTAACCATAATTAGTCTACTAATCAACAAATTATTTTAGGTATGATTAACATGAATCATCAAGAATGATATGAATCATCTTATATGATAAGAATAATTTTTGAATTATAAAATCTTGCCGAAATTATGATTGGCAGCTATCTGTCTCAATCTGTACTGATCATCCTGTACGATATGAATCATCCAGGATGATTAGTTAAGCAAAATTAATTATCAAGGATGCCCTAATTAGGATTTGTGTTTTGAATTAATCATTCATAATGATTTAGAATTGTTCTGTATGATATGATCAAAAAATAAAAAAATCTCTAACTCACCAAATTTCTCCCTCTAAGTGTGTGTGTGTAAGGTTACTTAGCTTCAGGATCCATCATACTACATTTGACTCAAGAAAAGGTAAAAAATGCATTGGAATTAAAATTGTAGACTGACTCAATCCTAATCTACCTGATCTTTGAGCTGATATGTATTGCAAGTGATCATGATAACCTGAAAGGTTAGTAGGCAGGGTAACTAGAATAGATATGCAATAGTGGCAGTAGTAAAGAAATAAGAATGTTTGTTATCATCAACATCACAGTACTTGGATCCAGATTTGCAATATTTCCATCACAAACAATAATACTAAATCATCATATCAACATTTGTGACAGAATTTTCATCGCAATTCCACCGAAAACCTATAGCATAAATAAAAAATATCTCCTACTATTTGTTATTGAGCTTTACAATAGCATAAACACAAAAAGTTTAAAAGAAATAATTAAATACAGTAATAAAAGTAATAATAATCCAATAATTACATTCCAATAACTTAAATAAATAACAACATTCTATAAAATTCTATAATTGTTATAACATTGTTAAAGTTTAACTAGTGCTTATACATGAAAAGAAAGAAAATGGATCAAAAATATTTTTACAGACACTCTAGAAGGAATCTATATCCTCGCTTTCATGCTCGGTCAATCTAGATCTAGGTTGATTTTCATCAATCTTCTTTCTCAATCTCCTAAGCTCATCTAGTATCTGAATGTTCATGTCTGCCTATCTTTTTCAAATATTTTCTAACTTTACTGTAAAGTTAGCCACATGTTGCCTAAATAAACTCTCTTGGCTGCCTGCGGATTAGCGTTAGTAGAAGAGATTATCCCTCATACACATAGGCTTGCAAGCTTAATTTATAAAGCCGTCCCTTCTGCATTCCACCTACCACTTACGATTAAGTGTGGTAGTCAAAAACATCTAAAGATTCCCCAGAGGAACCCTCACCTACTGCTGCCTGGCTCTCTTGAAGCCTTATATATTTATCCAAAAAAATATAACTTTAGATTAATGATCGTATAATTGTCACTTATAATATTTTTGTAAGTATCATATCCTTATATACTTACATATGCCCTCCTAGCTCACTCATCCTCCAACTATTGGTCCACCTGGGGAACTCAATTGCAGTGTGTTTTCTTCCAAGCATCTCCTTCTACAATATACTTACATTAGAATGCATAAATAAAGAAATTTTTAAAATATATTAAAATTCTTATCAATCGTCATCTATGCTCAGTGTGTGGAACTGAACTCCCAGTATTGAATGAGATACCTATGCCCCCGACATTAGAATCACTTTTGAGCTCTGCCCAAAAACCCTCTCCAAGGCAAAGCGGTCACTTGCCTATCCTTCTATTGTGAGTGAATATGTCTTGTAGATGAGCTGCTCCATGTTTCTCAAAATTTATTATGATATGAGTACCATGCTCATGAAACAAATATAAATCTAATTGTATAGAATAAATTAAAAGATATATTCATTATTAGTGTAATAAACTATGAAAAGATGTTAATAATATTACAACTTACTAATCTCAAACTCCTTGAACCACATGTCTCGCACTTTCTTTAGGATTTTCTTCCAAGAGCATATGGAGCATCAAATCTGCTTCGTATGATATCTCGTATCATGTATATTAGTTACTTTAATAGATAAAACCTGCACAAAATATTTAGTTAAGGAGTATTATATCTTAAATGTATGTGTAATATATATATATATATATATATATATATATATATATATATATATATATATATATATTTACGTACATGACACCCTCAGGCTGAATCAGCATGTGCCCATCTATAATCGGTGTTGCGATAGCCTACATGGAAGGCCCAGTTGTAGTTGGGATGGAAGGTCAAGCTACATAGGGCTGAGAGGGATGGTGGGTAGTAAAATCATGGAATGTATGGTGGATATGGATAAGTAGCATGGAATCCCCGAGATGTTGGTGGGGGGTAGTACGGGTAAAAATGAGCTATCTGCGTATGGTCTGGTGTCGGAAAGTGGGAGTCTCTAGAATAAAATGGAGGACTCCCTACAGAAGGTGTGGGTAAAAGCAGGGCTAGGCTAGGTATGAGAGGTAGGCTATGAAGAGGATGTCCCCTCAATACCTTTAACTTTGCTAGATCCTCCACTGGTATTCTTCTTGAACTTGATATATTTATCATAGACCGCCAATGAGGCTTATCACCTATAAAAGACATCTACAAAAAATAGCAATAATTTATATATTTACAAAAATGCAGTGAATAAGTTAATTAATTGTAAGAAAAGGAACTACTGTATGTATGCTAATATGTAAAAATAAAAAATTCTATTATGGAGAAAGATTATAGGGTGTGAGTATCAGGGGCCAGCATAAGTAAGGTGAGGAAGATTACTTAAATGGAATAAATCTTCTACACATAAAACTAATCTTACATTCCTTGGTTCTACGATGAAGGTAACATTTGAACGGTCATAATATTTCCAGGCTTCTATGATGGATGTGATGGAATGCCTATTTGTGAGCTGTGTTCCTTGTATCATCTTATATGTGCAAAAGAGCTCCTAGATGCATACAGACATTAAAATCTAAGAATTATGGGTAAGTAGAATAATCGATTGACTGGCACATCCTTATGCTTTTTTTTATCCTGAATTTGGTTAAACCTTAGCCATTATAATGATGATATATAATCTCTAAAAATTTATCCTTGTAGTATGATATGTATCTATTAACACAATAATATATTTTAATAGCTATCAAACTAAGTCTGAAAACTAACGTTTTAGTCCAATAAAAATTTGTTTGAATTATATTATTTATTGGGTTGGTTTACTTAAATAGGCCAATGAATTGATTAAAGTATTCTCTAGGTACATTATATTATTTCATTATGCTTAACATATTCGTAATAACATATAACTCTAAGTGAGTAGTACACCCATTCTAAATTGATTATTATGTACCATGAAATAAATCATAATAGTTTTGTACGTCCTTATTCTAGGATCCTTTTATATATTATTGAAGGTTCGGACCAATTGAACTATAAGTCAAGTTCTCAATTGTCTTAACTCTGTCTTCCTTAACTATATTAGAACCTATAGACAAGCTGCACTATAAGTCGAAATGAGGTCCGTTCTAACAATGTACAGTTCAATACCAATATTTTGGCATGAATCCTCTACAATATAGATCAACAGTAATCTCATCTGGTGTAAGATAGGCTTGACTTTTATGTTTGGAATATGGACAACAAAACCTACCTGAATGAAATAATTCACTCCATTAAAAAAATTCATCTGTTAATATCTTGTGTCCAGGCAACATTCGATCATACATCTAACTTCTATACTTTCGAATATCCATAACACAATTGGACTATAAATTCCTACAACCAAATAAAGTACCAAATTAAAAAAATTAAATAATGTGTACAATAGTGATGATTTTAGGAGTTTGCATGGATAGTTTGTGCGCCTACATCATGCACTCATTGTATATTGGGCATTAGAACAGTGTATGTGAATTGTTGCAACACAGTAATAAATCTATTTTTCCCAAATGATTCATCGGAATGACATCTTCTTATGTGATAAAACCTTCTAAGAAGACTCTCACTATTCTTATCTTCCACTAGAGCTACTCCAACCTTTTCATGTATATGCTCATTTTGTATCATGTCTCTAAGAGTAAAGCCACTCATCCACCTAAGCATCCTCATCTCAGCAACACTTAACTTAATATTATGCTTCTCTTTTAATGGCCAATTTTTTGTACCATAAAGCATTGTAGGACTCATCACCATCTTATAAAATTGGTTAAAACCTACACAGGGGCCTATGCATTAATTAATGAAAAAGGGTATAAGACCTTAAAGGATCAAGAGCTCTCTAAAAATACAACATTTGAAGCAAATTCTAATGAGCCTATGATCCTATCTATTACAATAATCAAGAGAAAAAAAACCAGGGAGGCAAGAAGCCAGCCCTCAAAAGTGGAACCCAATCGAGATATTCAATGAAGCACCAAAAGCTAACCAATAAGCAGCTTCCAACAGATGGATAGGCAACTGTAAGGCCAAAAATAGAGGCAAAATTAAAATAGGTAAACAATAATAAAAATGTTCCTAAAAGGAGAATAGACAAAATTGTAGCCCACGGTTGATATAGAGCCTCCAGCAAATTGGGAGGCTTCAAAAATTTTCATCAATTTAAAATTTAATATTTTCTTTTATAAAAAGACTTATTTGTAAATTATTATTTAATTATTTTATGAATAGAGAAAGCAACCCAGCAATAAAGTAAAGTGTAAAAAAGATAACTAAGGGAACAAGCAACTTGTTTACGTGATTTAGCCAAAACTCAAAACCCGGCCTACATCCACAGCTGGCCACCCACAACTAGTAATTAACTAAGCAATTCGAGCTTACACAAACCTCCGTTCTTTCCTACACTGGATAGACACAACCCCAAAAAATTATACTTTCCTACACCGGGCAAGTACAACCCCCAAACAAATCATTATAAGATCATAAACAAAAGAAAAAAAAAATACAACCTAACCTTTGCTCTCAATTTTAAAATATTTTAGCCCTCATCCTATAAAATAAACCAACAATACAAATAAACTAGCTCACAAAAAATTTAATTTTAAATAATAACAATCACAAACTTGAATGTAGATGATATGGATATGTAAAGTTGTTATATATGGAAACAATCATAAAATGAAATACTGAAATTTTTTATTTAAAAAAAAACTTTCAAATTAGATTTGAAAATATTATTCAACACTTGGAACAAACTCATCAAAGACTTATCTCCTTTGAGCAAAAGTTGAAGTTGATTGATGGGGAGACTCTTTGGCTTTATTATGAGCACAATAATTAATGAAAATCTAGCCAAGAAAGGTTGGTGGAGATGATTTAGCAAGCAAGACAAAATTTTGGCAAAGTTTTAACGTAGTTAGGAGCAGTTACACATACATAGCCAACCCCACTATTTATTTATAGAACTTTGACCAAGTCAAGAGGGAATTCAAGGGAGATTATTTGGGCAATAATTTGAAATAATAATGTATTTTGGAATGCATTAGATTAGCCTACACAAATCCACAGAAAATAGGAAAGATATTATGTTAATATTCGCTATGGGAGCTGATTTGGTAATGCATTTGGTTTCAAGAGGATTTTGTCTAAGGCATGATGAAATATTAACTATTTTATGTGATTGTCACATCTTCAATCCAAGAGGTGAATGATTTAGCTAATAATTCAAGGTTATGAGGATTAAATAATTTAGAGCACATGGCAATTTTGGACAAGAGATTTTCATCTATTTTGAATAAGAGTTAGGAAAGTTTTGATCATGATATCAATCTAATTAATCCAAGATATTTTGTGGCCAACTAGAGGATTTGATTAGGAAGGTATTCCAACACTAAATTTGAAAGAAAAAAATCAAAAATTCTATTATGGATGAGAGGTCAAAACTTAACAAAAATAGATATTTTATTTAGGGAAAGTTATTTTAGAGGGAGTTTAGTTTTGAAAATAAACTAAAAATTCCTGAATTTTTAATGAGTGATTAAACCATTGAATAATGCTTAATATACCTAGAATTTTCAGAATTAATTTGACCATAATAAATTATGACATTAAAGACTAGTTACATTAATAAAAATAATTATCTAATCTTTTAATAATGTAGGATTAAATATAATTTACCTTGCAACAAGTGCTCCAACATTACTCACAAGTGTATCATTAACTTAAAATAAATTTTTGATTAGTTTTAGGTAATGAAGAAAATTTTGGCCTCATGATATTCAAGCATAACAATGTGTGTTATGACAAGATAGAAATAACATGAATAGTAAAAGGAAAGAGAAAATGAATAATTTTGATAATTGAATTGTCATTCGAGATACAAAGCTAGAATTAATAGAATGGAGATGATTAAATGTATTTTAGAACATTATCAGATGGTTTAAATAAACAAAACAAAATGAACACAAGTTGTGAAGTTTTGAAAAGCAAGATAGTAAACTTTCAAAAAATGACCAAAGTTTGATCATGCATGAGATAGTTATGATGAATAATTCTAAAAAAGCTATGAACTTATCACAATAATGTATTTTAAGTTTTTTTATATAAGCTATATAAATTTGAATTATTGTGCCATACTAAAGGAAAACCACCTAGCCTCAATCCCAAACTAACTTGACTTCAATTGCTTTGATTACTGGATTATCCTTTTTGATTTATTGACACACTTAAATATCAAACATTAGTACCCTCCAATCACTTATTTGTTATCACCAAAATATCTTTTTTATGCAATGGGGCTCATGGGGTTAACAAACCATGCCACAAACCAACACAAGAGTGGGCCCGAATAACCAACCCAAAAAATAACCACCAACAATATCACAAAAAATGACCAAACCCATGTCACCAGAGTATAGAGCCCGACACCATAGATAAACCTAAAACCCCCACCTAGACTAACCAAGGCTAAGGAGAACACCAGAGAAGACAAACTCCAACACCAGGATTGAAAGCACCAATAAAGACAAGACTAGACCAATAATAGAAATAACCCACAAACACCAGGAGAAAACTAACAACAAAATAAGCACCACTAAAGATCTAAGCAGAGGACTTAGATCTATTAAAAGAATTAATTGAATATTTAAACAATAACCCACTTAGGATACATCCAAACCACACAGCCTGATGTACACACTATAGATGGCTTATTTGGACAACCAACTCTTGTTTTAGGCTAGGCTGTTGTTCCTTTGTACTTTTTTTTTATGTGAGGTAGAGTCTTTATGGATTTTATATGGATTTCATTGTATGCTGGTTATTATAGTCTGTTGTGTTATGTGATGCCTTGATGTGATATATTTATTGTGATTATTTGTGATATAATATGATGGGCGCTAGACTTCGCCTAGGTTAGGATGATCTAGATGCTAATAGAGCTTTCTATAGGTGGTCATGCTCATGTTTGGATATAAAAAGGGGGATAATAAAAATTTTACTAACCAAATTTCTTGCAGGTGCAATCAAATTAATATGACTGCTTGAGATTTTTTATGATTTTATATAAATTGCTTAGGATAGCATATTTGTTGTATAGAGTCATTTTAAATTTTTAGATACAACAACAACAACAATAACATCAAGACTTTACCCCACTACATGGGGTCAGCTACATGAATCCTTTTTCTCCATTGTGTCCAGTTAAAAGTCAAATTCTCATTTAAATCTAATAGAGAAAGATCATTTTTAATATTTTCTAACCAAGTCTTTTTAGGTCTACCTCTACCTTTCTTAACATAAGTCAAATCTAAGACCTCTACATTCCTAACCGGGTCATCACGAGGCCACTGTTTTATGTGACCAAACCATCTAAGGTGACTCTCTCTAATCTTATCTTCCACTGGAGCTACTTCAACCTTTTCATGAATATGCTCATTTCGTATCCTATCTCTAAGGGTAAAGCCACTCATCCACCTGAGCATCCTCATCTCTGCAACACTTAACTTATAATTATGCTTCTCTTTTAATGGCCAACAGTCAGCACCATAAAGCATTGCAGGTCTCACCACCATCATATAAAATTTTCCCTTAAGTTTGAGGGGTACTTTTCTATCACACAATAAGCCTGATGCATTCCTGCACTTCAACCATCGAACTTGGATTTTGCTGATAATATCCCCATCTATTTCACCATCACTCTGAACAACAGATCCAAGATATCTAAAACATGTATTCTTATTAATTACTTGATCACCCAAAGTCACAATCCCCTCACTAGGTCTATTATTACTAAAATTACACTCCATATATTCTATTTTAGATCTACTCAAGAGAAAACCTTTAGACTCTAAAGTTGACCTCCACAATTCTAGTTTACCTTCGACTCCCTCTCTAGTATTATCAACAAGAAGAATATCATCAGCAAAAAGCATACACCAAGGTACATCCTCTTGTAAATGTCTAGTGAGAATATCCATGACTAAAGCAAATAGATATGGGCTTAAGGTTGATCCTTGATGTAATCCAACCGAAAAAGGAAAATACTTGGTCAAACCACCTTGTGTTTGAACACAAGTAATAGCTCCTGCATACATATCTTTAATGATTTGAATATAAGCATTATAAACTCCTTCCTTTTCAAGCACTCTCCATAGCACTTCTCTTGGAACTTTATCGTATGCTTTTTCTAAATCAATAAATATCATATGTAAATCCTCCTTATTCTCTCTATATTTCTCCATCAAACATCTTAATAAATGTATGGCTTCCATAGTAGACCTACCCGGCATGAATCCAAATTGATTTTGAGAAACATTAGTATCATGCCGCAACCTATGCTCCATAACTAGTTCCCATAGTTTTAAAGTATGACACAATAACTTAATTCCTCTATAATTCGCACAATCTTGTGCATCACCTTTATTCTTAAAAATAGGGATTAACACACTCATTCTCCACTCATCTGGCATCTTTTTAGTCTTCAAAATAGTATTAAAAAGTTTAGTAAGCCAAGAAATTCCTTCATCTCCTAAGCTTTTCCACACCTCTATCGGAATATCATCAGGTCCAACAGCTTTTCCACCCTTCATTTTCTTTAAAGCCTCTCTAACTTTGATTTTACTAATACACCGATAAAAATAGAAATCTTTATTTTCATTTAGGGTACTAAGGTCACTACAGTCAATTTTATTTTTGCATTTTTCATTAAAATGTTTAGCAAAATGTCTCATCCACCTTTGTTGAATATCATCTTCTTAAAAAAGTACTTTTTGATCTTCATCCTTAATACACTTCACTTGAACTAAATCCTTACTACTCCGATCTCTTTGTTTGGCTAACACACACACACACACACACATATATATATATATATATATATATATATATATATATATATCTTTCACCCTCCTTAGAATCTAATCTATTATATAAATCACTAAAAGCTAAACTCTTTGCATTGAATATTACTTTCTTAGATTCCTTATGTGCCAATTTATATATTTTCTAATTATCAGAATTTTTATAATTAAACTAAATTTTATAAAAAATCTTCTTATTTTTAATCTTTTCTTGCACATTTGGGTTCCACCACCAACTATTTTTACTATTAGGAGCTTTTCTCTTTGAAACTCCAAGCACATCTTTTGCAATATTCTTAATATCACTAGCCACTTTTTCCCCCATAACATTAGCATCCTCATGTAGAGATAAAATCTTATGATCTAAAATCTTACTCTCAAAATAATTTTTGTTAATATTCTTAAAATGCCCCCATCTAATCATAGAATATCATTTTACTTTATTTTTTATTTTTTTTCCCCATTATCTTCAAGTCCAAAACTAATAAACAATGTTGGGTACATAAATTTTCACTAGGAATAACTTTATAATCTTTGCAATCTAAACAATCTAATTTTTTTATAAGAAAATAATCAATGTAAGTTATATTATATCCATTTTTATAAGTAATGAGATGCTCATTCTTTTTCTTAAATAAAGAATTAGCAATTAAAAAATCATAAGCTAAACAAAAGTCTAATATGAACTTACCACGTTCATTTGTCATTCCAAACCCATGGACACCATGAATGCTTTTAAAATCATCTACCTATCTACCAACATGTCCATTTAAATCTCCACCAATAAAACTCTTTCTTCAAGAGGTATCTTTTGTATTAATTCTTCTAAGTCATTCCAAAATTTTAATTTTGAACCCATATCCAAACCCACTTGAGGAGCATAAGCACTTATGATGTTAACAAACTTAGCATTAATAATAATCTTTAAAGCCATAATTTTATCTCCAATTGTATTAATATTTATAACATTATCCTTTAAATTCTTATCTAAAATCACGCCTACACCATTTCTAGTACGACTCATACCCGAATACCAAAGTTTAAATCCTAAACTATCAACCTCCTTAGCCTTCTCTCCAACCCATTTAGTTCCCTAAATGCACAGAATATTTATCTTCCGATGAATCATAATATCTATTAATTCCATTAATTTTCCTGTAAGGAAACCTATATTCCAAGTTCCTATCTTAATTTTAGTTTCATGGACTAGCTTATTTGCCCACATCCATCCTTGATGTGGGAACCCTTGCCTATTTAACACTGAGTTTCTAAATTATTTCAAATCCCAAAATGTCTCCAAATTCTCATCCTTTAAACTCAAAATTAAATGCTCAAAATTGGTCCAATCGCATTTAAAACTCCAACATCTCATCTTTCATATCACTCCTTAAGAATTCAAAATAAAACTTCTATTATTATTCTAACTGATAGTATTCATAGGAATGCTGAAACTTCATATGATGTAATTAACTATGAAGACCTACCTTCATAGGAGATTTAAGATCCCAGAAATAATCAAACACCATTCTATTTAGCTCCTAAATAGAATGGAGGAAAAATCACCCTCTTTGGGAAAATCAAAATCTAGGATGATCATTATCATCATATTCAAATGATTGATAATAGGTGATATTCTCCTTCTTTGGGGAAATATATCATTTAATAACAATATGCTTGAATATGAAATTAATGATAAATGTATCAAGATTGTTGTAGTTAGATATGTATTTAAATGTCATTTTGACCCTTTGGGACCATATGTAGTTCACTATGGTGATCTGACTATAATAATTGATGATAAAATATTTCATCTATCATAGTCAAATATACGATTGAATGTCATTTTGATTCTCCAGGATCATATATAATTCTCTCCAAAATTTGATTATGGTAGTCATGATAAAAACTTATAGTTTTGTAATATGAACCAATTAGGGAATGATATTTTCACCATCTAAGATGATACATCGATCATAATGACGAGTTCGACTACAAAACTAAAAGAAATTTAAAAGGATTCTATTCAAATTTTTCAAAGAAAATATAATTATAATTGCTTTGCATTTTTTAATAAAGTAAGAAAACAGTGAGCGAGGTGGGTTTTTATTACTAAAGTGTTGTTATGTCGGCGCTAGTGGGAGATAGAGTTGGGATTCTATTATGTCGGTACTTGTGGGTGTCTTGTGGGATTTTGGTAATGAAGATGTATGAAATTTAGGCTTAAGAGAAATTTTTATAATTATTATGAAGTATTTGTTTATAATTTAGTTAATCTGAAGAGTTTGATATATTATAGGTAAATTTCATGTTTAATTTGAATTTATTATAATTTTCTGAAGTTACCAGGTCTTAATTAATAGTTGGATTAGGGGTTTTTAATTAAGGGGTTTAAAGGGCCCTAAAAATTACTAAAAAATTCTAGAGAGTTTAACATGTCACTAAGTTGAAGTGTTTCAAGTTTTAAGTCATTCTGAGATGTGCCCTAGCTCCTAGAATTTCTCTAAGTCTTCTAGACGAGTCCTTAATTATTTTTCTTAGGATGCCACTAAATTAAATAGGTTTAAATTAAATATTATTGTCTAACCCTTAGGGTAACATAAAAGGAGATGCAATACAGCATAACACATCATGTCCTCAGAACTAGCAGAGCCTAGACTAAGTGTTTGTGCATCCTACACATGCAAAGGAAGACTAAATAGTAATTAGATGAAATTAACGATGTGATTTGTGAATGATTGGAGTCCAACCATCCACTAATCCTCCCCCCATGAATTCTATTTACATGATAGATCTATGTTTAAAATTTCACTAATGGATCTCTCAAAAATTAAAGGATTTAAGATACATATAATTTTTAAAATAATATAAAATACATAAATATTAACCTACATAATTATATAAGTTTTAAAATAAGTTGATAAAAATAATTTCAAATATCTCATTGAGAGATCCACTGACAACCAAAGAGAAGTTTGAACATAGTTTCAAAATAAAATTTTAATTAGAAAATAATTAATATGTTAATTATCCAAAAGAAATATTTAAATAGTTAAGTATTTAAATAACAGGAAAATAATCAATAAAAATTAAATTTTAATATTTGAAAAAAATTTTAAATGAAAGTATATATTTTTTTCAAAAAATTAGAGATATTAAATAAAAATATTGGATTTAACATGAATTAAGTATGAATTATTAAAGTTTAATGTAAATATAAGGTATCTTAAAATAATCTAAAATAATTAATGTTTGAAAATAATTATTTATATAAATAAAAGTAAATATCAGAGCCTCTGGGATTTATAATAATTTTAAAAAATTAATAATTATAAAATTATTAGGAAATATCTTAAATTTATATTTAACTGATATACGTTACACATATAATATATTATCAACGATACAATTGTATAATTGTTGAGATTGAAATTGCACTCAAAAAGTTGAACGACAAATCATATACTCATCTGTACATATTTCAAGCGTCATATATACTATATTAGTTCTCTCAATGAAATAAAATCATCTCATAGTTAGGCTTGTATCACTTCTTATTTAATTTAGGGTATCGACAAGAATTAAGAAATTGTATTTATATTTTCTCATAATCTTGATGGTTAATAAACCTAGAGGAATGAAAGACCTTGTTGAATTACCATTGTATTTTGAAATATCAAACATATATAGATGACTATTCATATCATTCTCAACTCACCATTTCCTCTTTAATAGCAATCATTAATGGATAGTAATGAATGATGTAAGTATATTATGTTGTTCTTATTCTTTTTCTTCGTATCTACATGAAAACATTGAGTTAATGTTGAATACTGAAATAAAAAATGAATTTTGTGTGAATGTAAGCCACCAAATCTTAATGTGATTGATTAGCTTTATGAGCCTCATTCGTATGCATTTGATACACGAATGAAAAGCTATGTTGGACAAGTTGCACTCTCTCTCTTTTTTAGTGTATGTTTGATTATGAAGGTTTATGAAGAACTGTTAAAAGGTTCTTGTGCGATCTCCTTTATACTTCATGTAAATGTGTTTTCATATGTTTAACATGTAATGTGTTTCTTCATCAACTTTCCTTACCAATGTTAGTGAATGTTCAAATGTGTTATTATGATTTTTCTCATATATTCTACAAATTTGAATCTCCATGTTCGATGTTGCCGGATTCTCTTCATGCTTCATGTGTAGTTATCCTTCATGCTTCATGTTAGAAAACTCTTCTAATGCTTCATGTTCTATGGTGATATGCATGTGTTAGATAAGTGCAAATATTGAATTGTTTATTATTTACGATCTTGTTTATTTGCATTTCTTTTTTGAATAGCCTCTACGCTCACCCAAGGTTTACTCTTGGTTTGTTATTTGCAAGGTACATCAGGAGCTATTTGGGCAAAAGGAGCTTGGATAATGGATAAGAGCATCAGTCACCCTCATTAATGAAAGTTCGATAGGGATGTTAAGCCCTAGTGAACTAGTCCCGAGGCTAACCAAGAGGGGGGGTGAATTGGTTATTTAAAAATTTCACGATAACAATGAAAATCTTTTCGATACGTAGCAGCGGAAACACATAAACAAGAACAAAAAAATCAACCACAGATATTCACCCAAGCAGTTAATATCAGAAAAGTAAAGTGCAAAACTGAATCAGAAAAGTAAACCAGATTTTATAGTGGTTTGGTCAACTTGACCTACGTCCACTCCCCGGAGCCTCCCCTCCGGGTATTGCACTAACAAAAAAGTGTCTCTCCTTTTGCTCCCACAGTAAGGCGGAGAAGCCTGTACAAACACCACCTTTTCACCACACGGTGAGGCAGAGAACCCGACCTCCTTTTGCTTCCTCCTGAAGCAGGCAGAGAAGCTTCGAACTCCTTTTGCTTCCACCCGAAGCGGGCAGAGAGCCCCGGATCTTCTTGCGAATGATCCTCCCACGACGAACACCGACTAGACGAAAGACGACGAGCAAAGAAGACGACTCTGATCCGTGCTTGGAGCAACCTTAGTGAATCCCTCACTAACTCCCCCTCACAAGATCTTCTCTCTCTCTCCCAACCCTCTCTCTCTCTAGGGTTTCTCAGGGAAGGAAGGCAGCAAAAGATTTTTCTTGTTTTAAGAAAAAGTTCTTTTATAGGAGGGCTTAAAATTTGCCCTAAATCTCAACTGGTCGGCAAAGATCGTCCAGGACGATCAGTTCAAATTCAAATGTTTCAGCCTGGACGATCTGGCTCTTCTGGACGATCAGTAGAAAAAATTATTCATATCGTCCCGTACGATCCTGTGATCGTCCGGAACGATTAGTGCAAATCGAGGAAAATCATCCAGAAGACAGTTTGGCTCGTCCAGAGAAATATGTGCTGGACGACCAAAAAATGACTTGATCGTCCAGTACGATGGGGACGTCGTCCTGTACGATTAGTTCAAAAAGGCCCTAAATCATCCTGTACATAGTTCTGGACGTACAGCTTAAATGCACTAAATGATCAAGATCGTCCGGGATGATCCTGCGATCGTCCAGGACGATATTATCGTATCAACCAAAAATAAATTGCTTTCCTTAATTACCAGATTAAGTTAGGCATGATTGTACTGAATCGTCCGGGACGATACATGTATCGTCCGGGACGATCAGACCAAGTATCTAAAAATAAAAACTTGCCTAACTTGATCTGGCGGCTGAGAATTTCTGATTTGGGCATATCGTTCCGTACGATCCGGAGATCGTCCAGGATGATTTGCTTAATCAAACCCTCTTAACTTAGTCGCCCTAATTAGGGTTTCTGTTTTGGCTGGATCATCCAGGATGATGTTAAAATCGTCCAGGATGATCTGAACAAAAAATGAACAGAAACTCTAATTCACTCAAGCTCTCCCCCTGAGTGTGTGTGTGCAAGGTTACTTAGCTAGGGGATCGGTTACATTACAATTGACTCAAATATTTTACGATGGATTTGCAGAAGAAGTGTGATGGAAACTCCACCACAAATTGGAGCAAAATATCAGTCGTGCATTGTGACAAAAATTTCATCGCAAATCACCCGCTCATTGTGACAGAAATTTTTGGAAAGTTTGTGAGGGTTGTGAAACTCTAAAGAACTAGCCCGAAGCTAACCAAGAGGGGGGTAAATTGGTGTTTTAAGAATTCTTTAACAAAAAGAAAAAAATTTTATCTTTTTTTGAATATTTTAGAAGCAAACAACTTGTGCGGAAGCAGATAACAAAATCAGAAATTTTAACCAAAGAAAAAATAAAAAATAAGTGCAGAAATAAAATAAAAAATAATAATAATAAATAGCACACTGAATTTTATAGTGGTTTGGTCAAATCTGACATACTTCTACTCTCCGAAAACCTCCTTTCCAAGTATTACATTAATCAGTTAGTGTCTTTCCTTTTTCCCTCACAGCAAGGTGGAGATGCTCTTATAAAATCTTTCCGTCGATTTGGTGAGGCAAAGAACCTTGAATCCTTTTTCACCCTCCTTGTGAAGCTAGAGAACATGAAATCCTTTTACTCTAATCTAGAGTTGGAAGAGAACCATGAATCATTTTACTCCCATCTGGAGTAGGTAGAGAACCTTGATCTAATACTGATGATTGTCTCCTTAGAGCCACCAAGGAACCAAGGATGAAGATTGAAGGAGACGATCGAATTCATGCTTGGAGCAACCTTTGTCAATCCCCTCACAAACTCTCCCTCATAAGATTCTCTCTCTCTCTCCCCCCCCCAAACTCTCCTTCTTCTTATCTAAGCTCTCTTAGGTTAGAACAATAGCAAAAAATTTTCTAAGAATTAATTAAGAGAACTTAAATAGGAGGCTTCCAAAAAAACCCTGATTTTTAATTTTGTGTCAAAGATCGTCCAGGATGATCCTGCGATCTTCCTTGATGATTAGCAAAATTACCTTTTCATCTAGGATGATCACCTTTGCTCTGTACGATTAGTAGAAGTATTTTATATAAATCATCTTGTATGATTGTTCGATCATCTGGGACGATTAGATCAATATGGGAGGAAATCGACATATCGTCCCGTAAAAGTCTCAGAATGTCTAGGACGATCTCCTGGATGATTAGAAGAAAATTATAGTTTTGTCTTGGATGATAGGAGATCATCCTATGAAATATAAAAGATCATCTAGGATGATCGAAGTAGATCGTCCTATACGATATGATTGACCGATCTAACCAAAATTAGTCTCCTAATCAACAGATTATTTTAGGCATGGATAGCATGAATCGTTCAGGATGATATGAATCATCCTATATAATAAGAACAAATTTTGAATTATAAAATCTTGCCTAAATTATGATTGGCAGCTATCTGTCTCAATCTGTACTGATCGTCCTGAAAGTTCGATAGGGATGTTAAGCCCTAGTGAACTAGTCCCGAGGTTAACCAAGAGGGGGGGTGAATTGGTTATTTAAAAATTTCACGATAACAATGAAAATCTTTTTATAACATGCATCGGAAACGAATTAAAACAACGATAAAAAGATCAACCACAGATATTCACCCAAGCATTTAATATCAGAAAAGTAAAGTGCAAAACTGAATCAGAAAAGCAAACCAGATTTTATAGTGGTTCGGTCAACTTGACCTACGTCCACTCCCCGGAGCCTCCCCTCCGGGTATTGCACTAAACAAAAGTGTCTCTCCTTTTGCTCCCACAGCAAGGCGGAGAAGCCTATACAAAAACCTCCTTTTCACCACACGGTGAGGCAGAGAACTCGACCTCCATTTGCTTCCTCCTGAAGCAGGCAGAGAACCTTCGAACTCCTTTCGCTTCCTCCTGAAGCAGGCAGAGAACCTTCGAACTCCTTTTGCTTCCACCTGAAGCGTGTAGAGAACCCCGGATCTTCTTGCGAACGATCCTCCCACGACGAACACCGACTAGACGAAAGATGAAGAGCGGAGAAGACGACTCTGATCCGTGCTCGGAGCAACCTTAGTGAATCCCTCACTAACTCCCCCTCACAAGATCTTCTCTCTCTCTCCCAACTCTCTCTCTCTCTCTAGGGTTTCTCAGGGAAGGAAGGCAGCAAAAGATTTTTCCAAAAATTGGAAAAAGTTCTTTTAAAGGAGGGCTTAAAATTTGCCCTAAATCTCAACTGGTCGGCCAAGATCATCCTGTACGATCAGTTCATATTCAGCTGTTTCAGCCTGGATGATCTGGCTCTTCTGGACGATCAGTAGAAAAAATTATTCATATCGTCCCGTACGATCCTACGATCGTCCGGGACGATTAGTGCAAATTAAGGGAAATCGTCCAGAAGACAGTTCGGGTCGTCCAGAGAAATCTGTGCTGGATGACCTAAAAATGACTTGATCATCCCGGACGATAGGGTCATCGTCCGGTACGATTAGTTCAAAAAGGCCCCAAATCATTCTGAACACAGTTCGGGTCGTACAGCTGAAATGCACTAAACGATCATGATCGTCCAGGACGATATGATCGTATCAACCAAAAATAAATTACTTTCCTTAATTACCATATTAAATTAGGCATGATTATACTGGATCGTCCGGGATGATACACGTATCATACGGGACGATCAGACCAAGTATCTAAAAATAAGAACTTGCCTAACTTGATCTGGCGGCTGAGAATTTCTGATTTGGGCATATCATCCCGTACGATCCGGAGATCGTCCAGGACGATGTGCTCAATCAGACCCTCTTAACTTAGTCGCCCTAATTAGAGTTTCTATTTTAACTGGATCGTCCAGGACGATGTGGAGATCGTCCAGGACGATCTGAACAAAATTTTAATAGAAACTCTAATTCACTCAATCTCTCTCCCTGAGTGTGTGTGTGCAGGGTTACTTAACTAGGGAATCAGTTACATTACAATTGACTCAATAAAAAGAAAAATCATACATTTGACACACTTGGACCTGATCTTGAGTTGGCTTGAGTGGCTCGCGGTCTTTTGTGCCTGAAACAGATTAGCCAAGCAAAACACACTGGAAAGATGTTTGTCATCATCAAAACTAGATTCGCAACAATCTCCCCCTTTTTGATGATGGCAAACATTTGTAAAGTAGTCTGAAAATACAAGTAAATTAGGAGATCAAACAAAACAAACATTTTTTTTTAATTTTCATTTTACAGCTAAAACAATACAGGAAACATGACTCAGAGAACAGAAATAGACACGACTACAACTGACTCCCCCTTTTGAATTCACAAAAAGGAGGAGGAAAAACATAACAACGGAAATAAAACATAAAATAAAACATAAATAGAAGAAATCAAAATAACACAAAAACTAATAGAATTGACCACAAAAAACATATAAAAGCATTTTTTTCTTTTGATTAGGATGCTCGAGAAAATCAGATTTTTTTCCTTGATTTTATACTCAAAAACCAATGACAGGACGATTGACAGCGCTGAAATCCAGAAAAGGTTGGAAATAATCAACTTTCGTAACTCCGACCCCGGGCACCTTATCGATGCAAACTTCTTTCAAAAATTAAAATCCAATTCAGAAGAAAAGACATTAGATTTGAAAAGAGATCCTTTCAACCCTCGTTCCAAAAAAATATATGATATAATAGTGTTACAAAGTAAAAAAATCAGAAATCGGGATTTTCAAAATACAAGCTTTTGAAAAATTAAGTGGCGCACAGATTTCTCTAAGACATTTAACAATCTGAAAAGGAAGAAAGCTTGGTTTGGGCTCATTTTGTGCTTCTTTTTCAAATTGGTTGGCGCTTTGCGCATCTTTTGATTTTTGATACACTTTGTGTATCCAATTTGGCAATTTCGCATCTTTTTATTTTTGGGCTCATTTTATGCCTCTTTTTCAAATTAGCTGGCGCACTGCGCATCTTTTATAAGCTTTCTCCTTTTCATAATCATTAAAGAGTCTCAGCTGTGAGATTATCTTCCAGACATAGGAGATGACTCTCCACAGTAAGGAAGAACGATTCACAAAACAAAAGCCATACAACATATGATAAATGCAATTACTTGGTTTAGAAAATCAAACTAATGACTCAAGACTTTGAAAACCACTATTGATATGAGGCATATTACTGTAGGAAGATAAAATAATCTCTATTTCAAAAACTAACATTTTAATTTTGAAGAGGATTTTTATTCAAAAGAAACTACACACCAGTAAAGGAGTTAAAGGAAGAGAAACAATTATCAATGTTTCTTCCCTTTAACAGATTCAACGAAGTCAATCACTGCTTACCAGCTTCCAAACCAAAACAAGGTAAAAATTCCCAGTCAAAAATTCAGATCATCAGAAGTAGTGAGCGGTGATCAGATCTTGAAAAGCATAAAACAGTAAGTGCAAGATATGAACCAGTAAATAAATAAAAACAGGTAGAAAATCACAGCAAAGTAAATACTCAAATCAAACTAATAGTAAGGCTAACACAGAAATCAGCAGAAGAAATAAAATCAACTGAAAGCAAATAATCCAACCAAAACTAACTAACAGAAATCAGAAATCAGAATACCAAAACTAACTAACAGAAATCAGAAATCAGAATACGAAAACTAACTAACAGAAATCAGAATACCAATCAGAACAATCATAAATCAGCAGTCATCAGAATCAAGCATTTATATCAATCACTCCTAATCTGGTTCTCAAAATGCTGAATGAGTCAAAGGCCAGTGGTTTAGTGAATGTGTCAGCCAACTGATTTTTAGTTGCTACGTGATGTAGCTCAATGTCCCCTTTTGTAACATGGTCCCTAATGAAGTGATGCCTAATATTAATGTTTTTGGTCCTAGAATGTTGGATGGGATTCTTTGAGATACAGATGGCACTAGTATTATCACATAGAATAGAAATTCTGCCAACAGGTACTCCTAAATCCAAGACTTGTTGCTTCAACCAAAGAACTTGGGCCACATAACTTCCTAAGGCAATGTACTCAGCTTTAGCAGTGGAAAGTGCAACTGAGTTCTATTTTTTACTGGACCAGGAGACTAACGACTGTCCTATGAATTGACAAGTCCCAGAAGTACTCTTCCTATCCACCCTACACCCCGTAAAATCAGAATCAGAATATCTAATGATCTCAAAAGAGGTGCTGTGCCTAGGGTACCAAATTCCTAGGTTTGGGGTTCCTAAAAGATATCTAAGAATTCTCTTAACAGCAGTCAGGTAGGACTCTTTAGGATCAGCCTGAAACCTAGCACAAAGATAGACACTAAACATGATATCAGGTCGGCTAGCAGTCAGGTAAAGCAGTGAACCTATTATCCCTCTATACTTCTTCTGATCAATAGATTTTCCATTTGAATCCTTATCTGACTGAACTGAGGAGGGCATGGGAGTATTGATTGGCTTGGCTTTGTCCATTTCATATTTCTTCAAAATGTCCTTAGTGTATTTTAATTGATTGAGAAAGGTTCCATCATCCGTTTTCCTTATGCTAAACCCCAAAAAGTAGGACAATTGTCCCATCATACTCATCTCAAACTCCTTACTCATCGTTTTAGAAAACTCTTCACATAAATATTTATCAGAAGATCCAAAAATTATATCATCAACATAGATCTGGGCAATGAGTAAGTCATCCCCTAATCTCCTCAAAAAAAGGGTGGTGTCTATGCTCCCCTTAACAAACTCTCTTTCTAACAGGAATGTGCTAAGCCTCTCATACCAAGCTCTGGGTGCCTGTTTCAATCCATATAAGGCCTTTTTTAATTTATAGACATGACTTGGATATTGGGAACTCTCAAAACCTGGGGGTTGTTCTAGACTCCTCAATAATCTCTTCATCTTCAACTTCTGATCTAGACTCCTTAGGATCAGATTCCTCAAACACTACATGGGTTGTTTCTTCCACCACCAAAGTCCTCCTATTGAACACCCTAAATGATTTCCCCACACTTGAATATCCTAAAAACACTCCTTCATCAGATTTGGGGTTAAATTTTTCTAAGGGTGACTTCCCGTTGTTCAGAATGAAAACCTTACAGCCAAAGACATGGAGGTGGGACAGATTTGGAGTTCTACCCTTAGTGATCTCATAAGGTGTCTTGTTCAGTTTGACTCTCACATTCACTCTATTCAGCACATAACAGGCAGTGTTCACCGCTTCAGCCCAAAAGTATTTTGGAAGTGAATACTCGGCAAGCATGGCTCTAGCGGCTTCCACTAAGGTCCTGTTCTTCCTTTCAGCTACCCCGTTTTGCTGAGGGGTCCTAGGAGCTAAAAAATTATGACTAATCCCATGATCCTCACAAAGACTTCCAAATCTTTCATTTTTAAACTCCCCTCCGTGATCACTATGGATGGTAACAATCTCACATCCTAACTTCTTCTAAATCCAAGTAGAGAAGGATCTAAACTTATCAAATGACTCAGATTTATGTGACAAAAACTTAACCCAAGTGAACCTCAAATAATCATCTACAATCACAAAACCATAGACTCTCCCCCCTAAGCTGGCAGTACTAATGGGTCCAAAGAGGTCCATGTGAACAACTTCTAAAGGTCTAGAGGTGTTAATGTCCTTAACAGAGTGAAAAGAGGACTGGACTTGCTTCCCCAACTGACAGGCATCACACAGGTGATCCTTAGTGAACTTAAGCTTGGGCACACCTCTAACTAAGTCCTTTTGGGTGACTCTCCTAAGGGTTTTCATACTGGCATGACACAATCTCCTATGCCATAACCAAGACTCATCAGCAGCAGTTTTTAAGCAAATTGAATTAGCAGATTTAATGCTACTTACATCCAGCTTGTAGACGTTGTTAATCCTTTGCCCCTGCAAAACACCTTCATCATTTAAGCTTAAAATGCAGCCAGTGGGCAGGAATTTGATGTTGTATCCCTTGTCACAGAATTGACTGATGCTCAGCAGGTTGTGTTTCAGTCCATCTACAAGCAAAACATTATCAATCACAAAGTTCTTTGAATCACCAATTATATATGTGCCTACCACCTTCCTGGTGGTGTTATCTCCAAGTGTAACCTTGCCTCCAGCTCTGGCCTCCAGCAAAATGAACTGATTTGCATCTCCAGTCATATGTCTAGAACATCCGCTGTCCGGGTACCACATGCCCTCACGAGGTCTTGTGTGAGAGCACACCTACAAAAGTATCAAACGTCAGTCTTAGGAACCCAAACGGGTTTGGGTTCCTTCTTATGAAAAGAAGAATGCAATGCATGCGTGCTATGCTATGAAACAGGCAGTTTGGGTTTCCACACCCAATGTGTACTATGGTGAATAGTGCAGGTGTGAGAAATATGTCCTAACATGCCACATGAAAAACATCTAACACTAGGAAAAGGGTTAACTAATCTACGTGGATGATAATGCCTCTTCCTAGATGTATATGAAACATGCTTTGAAGAACTTGCAACAGATTTTTCAAAAGGTGGCGGTGCATAAAACTGTTCAAAAGTAGGCGGTGTTTTGTTCTTTTCAAAAGCACTGATCTTTACCTTCAAAAACTCATTTTCTTTCTTTAAACTTGCAATTTCAAATTTCAAGGTTCCCTTGCTACTTTCTACTTCACATGCCATTGTGTCTAATTCTTTAAAAGCTCTTTCTAAGTCCACATGCGTAGTTTTCAATGAATCATGCTCAGAAACTAAATCAGAATATTTTTTATTCAACTCATCGAATTCATCAAGCAAAGACATGTGATTTGAATCAAGTGTGGAATGATCTTTAACTACAGAATCATGCTCTTTTTGCAAAGTTAAGTAATCTAATTTCAAACTTGCATGAGTTTTCTTAAGCTTCCTATATGATGTATGAATTCTTTCAGAAACTTCAAATAATTGATCGTAGGTAAGCTCACATACCTCTTCCAGATCCGACTGACCAGGGTGATCATCAGTCATAAGACACAAGTTTGTTTCCTCCTCTTCAGCTTCAGTCTCAGAAGAGTCGGATGCAGAGTCTGCCCAGAACGCCTTCTGAATCCACTTCTTGTCCTTTCTGAACTTTGGTTTCTCCTCACCCTTCTCCTTGCTTGGGTGAGCTTTAAGTGTAGGACATTCAGCCTTTATGTGTCCAGGCTTCCTGCATTCAAAACAAACAGATTCAGATGAACTCTTAAAATTTTTATTGGACTTACCCTTGTTCCACTTCTGATAGTTCTTATGTTTCTTTCTTAGAAAGCTTTTGAATTGCCTTGTGATTAAGGCAACATCATCGCTATCAGACTCGGAAGTGCTAGCATCTGAATCCTTGGCCTTTAGTGCCACTGTCTTCTCTTTCTTGCGTTCACCTGCATCAAGTTTCCTTTGGTTCACCCCTTGCTCGTAAGCAATAAGTGATCCAAGTAAGCTGTCAATAGAGTAAGTGTTTAAATCTTTAGATTCAGTAATAGCAGTAATCTTAGCATCATAAGAAGCAGGCAAACATCTTAGAATTTTGTTCACTCTTTCGTAGAGGTAACAATCTGAGTGAACCTTGTGTACATTTCTGAAATAGTCTCACTAGGTTTCATGCGAAAAAGTTCATAATCATGTAACAAGATGTTTAACCTAGACTGTTTGACTTCAGTTGTACCTTCGTATGTTATGCATAATCTATCCCAGATTTCCTTTCCTGTTGTACAAGTAGAAACACGCATATAGTCCTCAGATTTTAAAGCACAAAAGAAATAGTTCAAGCATTTTGCATTTAACTGTGCTAAATCACGATCATCAAACGTCCAATTAGTAAAAAGCAGTTCAGTTTTCACATTGTTAATCAGTCTAAAAGGTGGTTCGTATCCGTCCTTAACTAATATCCACATGCGATAATCAATAGACTGTAGAAAAGTAGACATGCGTGTTTTCCAAAAATTAAAGGAATATTATCAAACAACGGTGGTCTTGTAATAGAGTATCCTTCAGCAGTATTACGATTATTACAGTTAGCCATGGATCAAATTCAAATGTTTTTAAACCTATATTTTGAATCCCGCTTTGATACCACTTGAAAGTTTGATAGGGATGTTAAGCCCTAGTGAACTAGTCCCGAGGCTAACCAAGAGGGGGGGGTGAATTGGTTATTTAAAAATTTCACGATAACAATAAAAATCTTTTTATAACATGCAGTGGAAACGAATTAAAACAACGATAAAATGATGAACCATAGATATTCACCCGAGCAGTTAATATCAGAAAAGTAAAGTGCAAAACTGAATCTGAAAAGCAAACCAGATTTTATAGTGGTTCGGTCAACTTGACCTACGTCCACTCCCCGGAGCCTCCCTTCGGGTATTGCACTAAACAAAAGTGTCTCTCCTTTTGCTCCCACAGCAAGGCGGAGAATCCTGTACAAAAACCTCCTTTCACCACACGGTAAGGCAGAGAACCCAACCTCCTTTCGCTTCCTCCTGAAGCAGGCAGAGAACCTTCGAAGTCCTTTCGCTTCCTCCTGAAGCAGGCAGAGAACCTTTGAACCCCTTTTGCTTCCACCTGAAGCGGGCAGAGAACCCCGGATCTTCTTGCGAACGATCCTCCCACGACGAACACCGACTAGACGAAAGACGACGAGCGGAGAAGACGACTCTGATCCGTACTCGGAGTAACCTTAGTGAATCCCTCACTAACTCCCCCTCACAAGATCTTCTCTCTCTCTCCCAACTCTCTCTCTCTCTAGGGTTTCTCAGGGAAGGAAGGCAGCAAAAGATTTTTTCAAAAAATTGGAAAAAGTTCTTTTAAAGGAGGGCTTAAAATTTTCCCTAAATCTCAACTGGTCGGCCAAGATCGTCCAGGACGATCGATAGATCGTCTTGTACGATCAGTTCAAATTCAGCTGTTTCAGCCTGGACGATCTGGCTCTTCTGGACGATCAGTAGAAAAAATTGTTCATATCGTCCCGTACGATCCTGCGATCGTCCGTGACGATTAGTGCAAATTGAGGGAAGTCGTCCAGAAGACAGTTCGGGTCGTCCAGAGAAATCTGTGCTGGACGACCAAAAAATGACTTGATCGTCCCGGACGATAGGGTCATCGTCCGGTATGATTAGTTCAAAAAGGCCCCAAATCATCCTGAACACAGTTCGGGTCGTACAGCTGAAATGCACTAAACGATCATGATCGTCCGGGACGATCCTGCGATCGTCCAGGACGATATGATCGTATCAACCAAAAATAAATTGCTTTCCTTAATTACCAGATTAAATTAGGCACGATTGTACTGGATCGTCTGGGACGATACACGTATCGTACGGGATGATCAGACCAAGTATCTAAAAATAAGAACTTGCCTAACTTGATCTAGCGGCTGAGAATTTCTGATTTGGGCATATCGTCCCGTACGATCCGGAGATCGTCTAGGACGATGTGCTCAATCAGACCCTCTTAACTTAGTCACCCTAATTAGGGTTTCTGTTTTAACTGGATCGTCCAGGACGATGTGGAGATCGTCCAGGACGATCTGAACAAAATTTTAACAGAAACTCTAATTCACTCAATCTCTCTCCCCGAGTGTGTGTGTGCAAGGTTACTTAGCTAGGGAATCAGTTACATTATAATTGACTCAATAAAAAGAAAAATCATACATTTGACACACTTGGACCTGATCTTGAGTTGGCTTGAGTGGCTCGTGGTCTTTTGTGCCTGAAACAGATTAGCCAAGCAAAACACACTGGAAACATGTTTGTCATCATCAAAACCAGATTCGCAACACGTCCTATACGATATAAATCATCTAGGATGATTAGTTAAGCAAACTTAATTATCAGGGATGCCCTAATTAGTATTTTTGTTTTTAATTTATCATCCAAGATGATTTAGAATCGTCCTGTATGATATGATCAAAAAATAGAAAATTCTCTAACTCACTAAATTTTTCTCCATGGGTGTGTGTGTGTGCAAGGTTACTTAGCTTCAGAATCCATCACAGTACATTTCACTTAAGAAAAGGTAAAGGATGCATTGAAATTGAAATTACAGACTGAGTCAATCCTAATCTACCTGATCTTTGAGTTGATATACATTGCAAGTGATCTTGTGGACCTAAAGGTTAGTAGGCAGGGCAACTAAAATAGATATGAGTAGTCACAGTAGTAAAATAATAAAAATATTAATTATCATAAAAATCACAATGCTTGGATCCAGATTTGTAATATTTCCATCACAAACAACAATACTAAATCATCATATCAACATTTACGACATAATTTCCTTCGCAATTCCACCAGAAACTATAGCATAAATAAAAAATAGCTCCTACTATTTGTTATTGAGCTTTCCAATAGCACAAATACAAATAGCTTAAAAGCAATAATTAAATATAATAATAAAAAGTAATAATAATCCAAAAATTACATTCCAATAGCTTAAATAAATAACCACATTCTATAAAATTCTATAATTGTTATAACATTGTTAAAGTTTCACTAGTGCTTATACATCAAAAGAAAGAAAATGGATCAAAAATATTTTACACACTCTAAAAGGAATCTATATCCTCACTTTCATACTCAGTCGATGTGGATGTAGGTTGATTTTCATCAATCTGCTTTCTCAATCTCCTAAGCTCATCTAGTATCTAAATGTTCATGTCCGCCTATGTTTTTCAAACATTTTCTAACTTTGTTGTCAAGTTAGCTACTTGTTCCCTATATAAACTCTCTTGGCTACCTACGGAGTAGTGGTAGTAAAAGAGATTGTCCCTCATACGCATAGGCTTGCAAGCCTAATTCATAAACCCATCCCTTTTGCATTCCACCGACCACTTGCGACTACGTGCAGTAATTAGAAAAACTTAAAGATTCCCCAGAGGAACCCTCACCTATTGCAACCTGGCTCTCTCGAAGCCTTATATACTCATCCTGAAAAATATAATATTAGATTAATCATCATATAATCATCACTTATAATATTTTTGTAAGTATCATATCCTTATATACTTACATATGCCCTCCTAGCTTACTCATCCTCCCACTATTGGTCATCTTGGGGAACTCAATTATAGTGTGTTCTCTTCCAAGCATCTCCTTCTATAATATACTTAGATTAGAATGCATAAACAAAGAAATTATTAAAATATATTAAAATTCTTTTCATTTTTCATCTATGCAAGTGTGTGGAACTGAGCTCCCAGTATTGAAGGAGCTACCTATACCCCTGACGTTAGAAGTGCTATTAAGCTCTGCCCATAAACCCTCTCCAATCCAAAGCAGTCACTCACCTATCCTTCTAATGCGAGTGAATATGTCTCTTAGATGAGCTGCTCCATGTTTCTCAAAATTTATTATGATACGAGTACCATGCTCAGGCAATTAATATAAATCTAATTGTATATAATAAATAAAAAAATATATTCATTATTAGTGTAATAAATTATGAAAAGATGTTAATAATATTACAACTTACTAATCTCAAACTCCTTGAACCACATGTCATGCACATTCTTTAGGATTTTCTTCGAAGAGAATATGGAGAATCAAACCTGCTTCGTATGATATCTCATATCTTATACATTGGTTACTTTGACAGATATTAAAATGGAGGACTCCCTGCATGAGGTGTAGGTAAAATGGAGGCTAGGCTGGGTATAAGTTATAGGCTATGAAGAGGATGTCCCCTCAATACCTCTACCTTTACTAGATCCTCCACTAGTATTCTTCTTGAGCTTGAAGTATTTATCATACACCACCAATGGGGCTTATCACCTCTAGAAGACATCTACCAAAAATAGCAATAATTTATATATTTATAAAAATGCAGTGAATAAGTAAATTAAATGCATGAAAAGGAACTACTGTATGTATGCTAACATGTAAAAAGTTAAAAAATCTACTCTGGAGGAAGATTTTAGGGGGTGAATATCACGAGCCAGCATGAGTAAGGTGATAAATATTAAATAAATGGAGTAAATCATCTACACATAAATCTAATCTTACATTCCTTGGTTCTACGACGAAGGTAAGATGAGTACGGTCAAAATATTTCCAGGCTTCTATGATGGATGTGTTAGAATGCCTACTTTTGAGCTGTGTTCCTCATATCATCCCATATGTGCAGTAGATCTCATAGATGCATACAGACGTTGCAATTCGAGAATGATGGGTAAATAGAATAATCGATTGACCGACACATCCTTATGCTTTTTTTTACCCTGAATTTTGTTTAAACCTTAGCCATTACATATGATGACATATAATCTCTAAAAATTTATCCTTGTAGTATAACATGTATCAATTAACACAATAATATATTTTTATAGCTGTCAAACTAAGTTTGAAAACTAATATTTTAGTCCGGAATAAATCTGTTTGAATTATATTACCAATCGGGTTGGTTTACTTAAGTAGGCTAATGAATTGATTAAAGTATTCTGTGGGTACATTATATTATTTCATTATGCTTAACATCTTCGTAACAACAGATAACTCTAATTGAGTAGTACACCCATTCTAAATTTATTATTATATACCATGTAATAAATCATAACAGTTTTATACCTCCTTCTTCTAGGATTCTTTTATATATTATTGATGGTGTGGCCCAATTGCATTATAAATCAAGTCCTTAATTTTCTTAACTCTGTCTTCCTCAACTATATTAGAAGTTATAGACTGGCTACACTGAGAGCCAAAATGAGGCTTGTACTAACAATGTGAAGTTCAACACCAATATTTTGGCATGAATCCTCTGTAATATAGATCAGTAGTAATCTCATCTTGTGTATAATACGCTTGATTTTTGTATTTGGTACATGGACAATGAAAACTACCTGAATGAAATAATTCTCTATGTTAAAAAAATTCATCTGTTAATATCTTGTGTCCAGGCAACATTCGATCATACATCTAACTTCTATACTTTCGAATATCCATAACATAACTGGACTATAAATTCCTACAATCAAATAAAGTATCAATTAAAAAAAATTAAATAATGTGTACAATAGTGATGATTTTAAGAGTTTGCATGGATAATTTGTGCACCTCCATCATGCACTCATTGTATATTGGGTAATAGAACAGTGTTTGTGAATTAGTGGAACACACTAATATATCTATTTTTTTTGAATGATTCATCAAAATGTAATCTTTTTATGTGACCAAACCATCCAAGATAACTCTCTCTATTGTAATCTTCTACTAGAGCTACTCCAACCTTTTCATGTATATGTTCATTTCATATCATGTCTCTAAGAGTAAAGCCACTCATCCAACTAAGTATCCTAATCTCATCAACACTTAACTTAATATTATGCTTCTCTTTTAATAACCAACTTTTTGTACCATAAAGGATTGTAGGTCTCATCACCATCTTATAAAATTGGTTAAAACCTATATAAGGGCCTATGCATTAATTAATGAAAAAAGGTATAAGACCTTAAAGGATCAAGAGCTCTCTAAAAATACAGCATTTGAAGCAAATTCTAATGAACCTATGATCCTATGTATTACAACAAGTAAGAGAAAAAAAAGAGGGTGGCAAGAAGCTAGCCCTCAGAAGAGGAACCCCATCCAGATATTCAATGAAGCACCAAAAGCCAACCAATAAGTAGCTTCCAACACATGGACAGGCTACTGTAAGGCAAAAAATAGAGGCAAAATTCAAACCTCTAAAGAACAATAAAAATGTACCTAAAAGGAGAATAGAAAAAATTGTATCCCACAGCCGACATAGAGCCTCCAGTGAATTGGATGGCTTCAAAAATTTTTATCAATTAAAAATCTAATATTTTCTTTTAAAAAAAGACTTATTTGTAAATAGTTAATTAATTATTTTATGAATAGAGAAAGCAACCCAGTAATAAAGTAAAGTGTAATGAAGATAAATATGGACACAAGCAACTTGTTTACGTGCTTCAGCTAAAACTCAAACCCCTGCATACGTCCACACCTGCCCACCCACAACTAGGAATTAACTAAGCAATTCAAGCTTACACCAACTTCCCTGCTTTCCTACACTAGGTAAGCACTACCCCAAAACATTGTACTTTATTACGCCGGGCAAGTATAACCCCCAAACAAATCATTATAAGATCATAAACAAAAAACAAAATAAAAAAAAATCAACCTAACCTTAGCTCTCAATTTTAAAGTATTTTAGCCCTCATCCTGCAAAATCAACCAATAATACAAATAGACTAGCTCACAAAAAGTTATTAATCATAATCAAAAACTTGAATGTAGATGATATGGATATGTAAAGTTGTTATATATGGAATCAAGCAGAAAATGAAATAATAAATTTTCTTATTTTACAAAAAAACTTTCAACTAGATTTTAAAATATAATTATCACTTGGAACAAACTCACCGAAGACTTATCTCCTTTGAGAAAAAGATGAAGATGATTGATGGGGAGACTTTTGGTTTAATTATGAGCACAATAATTAATGAAAATCTAGCCAAGAAAGGTTGGTGGAGATGATTTAGCAAGCAAGACAAAGTTCCGACAATGTTTTAATGTGGTTAGGAGCAGGCACACACATGTAGCCAACCCCATTATTTTTTGATAGAATTTTGACCAAGTCAAGAGGGAATTGAAGGGGGATTATGTAGGCAATAATTTGAAATAATAATGAATTTTTTAATGCATTAGATTAGCCTACACAAATCCATAGAAAATAGGAAAGATATTATGTTAATATTGGCCATGGGAGCTAATTTGGCAATGCATTTGGTTTGGATTCATGCAAGAGGATTTTTTCTAAGGCATGATGAAATATTAACCATTTTATGTGATTGTCACATCTTCAATCCAAGAGGTGAATAATTTAGTTAATGATTCAAGGTTATGAGGATTAAATAATTTAGAGCACATGGCAATTTTTGACAAGTGATTTTCATGTATTTTGAACCTGAGTTAGGAAAGATTTGATCATGATATCAATCTAATTAATTCAAGGTGTTTTGTGGTCAACTAGAGGATTTTATTAGGAAGGTATTCCAACACTAAATTTGAAAAAAAAATTAAAAATTCTATTAAGGATGGGAGCTCAAAACTTAACAAAAATAGAAATTTTATTTAAGGAATGTTATTTTAGAGGGAGTTTAGCTTTGAAAATAAAACTAAAAATTCCTGAATTTGTAATGACTGGTTAAACCATTAAATAATGCTTAATATATCTAGAATTTTGAAAATTAATTTGACCATAAATAAATTATGACATTGAAGACTAGTTACATTAATAAAAAAATAAATATCTAATCTTTTAATATTGTAGCATTAAAAATATTTTACCTTGCAAGAAGTGCTCCAACATTATTCACAAGTGTATCATTAATTTAATTTTAATATTTTGATTAGTTTTAGGTAATGAAGAAAATATTGGCCTCATGATATTCAAGCATAACAATGTTTGTTAAGACAAGATAGAAATAACATGAATAGTAGAAGGAAAGAGAAAATGAATAATTTGGATAATTGGATTGTCATTTGAGAAAAAAGGCTAGAATTGATAGTATGGAGATGATTAAATGTATTTTCTAATATTATTGGATGGTTTAAATAAACAAAACAAAATGAACACAAGTTGTGAAGTTTTGAAATGCAAGATAGTAAACTTTCAAAAAATGTCCAAAGTTTTGATCATGCAAGAGATTGATGATAAATAATTTAGAAAAGCTATAAACTTATCACAATAATGTATTTTAGTTTTTTGATTCAAGCTATATAAATTTGAATTATTGTGCCATACTAAAGGAAAACCACCTAGCCTCAGTTCCAAATTGACTTGACATCAATTGCTTTGATTATTAGATTATCCTTTATGATTTATTAACACACTAAAATATCAAAAATTAGTACCCTCCAATCATTTGTTTGTTATCTTCAAAATATCTTTTTTATTCAATTGGGCTCATAGGGTTAACAAACCATGCCACCAAGCCAACACAAGAATGGGCCCGAATAACCAACCCAAAAAATAACCACCAACAATATCACAAAAAATAACCAAACCCATGTCACCAGAGTATAGAGCCCAACACCACAGAAAAACCTAAAACCCCCACCTAGACTAACCAAGGCTAAGCAGACCACCAGAGAAGACAAACCCCAACACCAGGACTAAAAGCACTAATAGGGACAAGACCAAACCAACAATAAAAATAACCCACAAACACCAGGAGAAAACCAACAACAAAATAAGCACTTCTAAAGATCTAAGTAGACGACTAATATCTATTAAAATAACCAATTGAGTATTTAAAAAACAACCCACTTAGGATACATCCAAACCACACAGTTTGATGTGCACACTATAGTTGGCTTATTAGGACAACCAACTCTTGTTTTAGGCTAGGCTGTTATTCCTTTATACTTTCTTTTGTGTGAAGTAGAGTTTTTATGGATTTTATATGGATTTCATTGTATGATGGTTATTATAGTTTGATGTGTTTTGTGATGCCTTGATTTGATATATCTATTGTAATTATCTGTGATGTAATATGATGGGCGTTAGACTTTGCGTAGGTTACAATGATCTAGATGCTAACAGAGTTTTCTACAACTCATGCATGGATATAAAAAGGGGGCTAATAAAAATTTCAATAGCCAAACTTTCTGCAGGTGCTAAATATGTTAATCCCCTTAAAAATAAAAGAGCATAACCATGTAATTATGTCTGGCTCAGATGTGAGCAATGAAATGAATCTGAATGCTTAAAATTTTTGATGATTTTATATAAACTGCTTAGGATAGCATATAGGTTGTATAAAGTCTTTTTAAATTTTTTGATATGTATGATAAATTCAAGAGTTTTGCAAGTTGATTTAAAATGGGAAATGTAACATCCAATTTGGAATCTAAAAAGGGAGGAAACCCCCATTGGGGGCCGGGAGAGTTCCTACCATTTAGAGAGCTAAATTAGGATGAACTTGAGATCCAAATGGAAAAAAATATCTATTCGGGGAGAAGTTCTTTTATTTGGATATCTGGATAATAGGAATCCAAGGAGCTCGAAGAAAAGATCCATAAAAATGATGAAAAAAACATATATCTCATTTTAAAAATACTTTCGTCATTTTGTTGGATTCAAATATGAGTTGTTGTTAGTGGTACCCATTCACTTTTAATTTCTACAGACCCTGGGTTGTAATTAAGTGGCATTGGCTGTTAAAAATCTTGATTCAAGATTTTGATGATAATAAATATTTCTGCACATTTGTTTTAGTTGCCCTGCATACTAACCTTTCAGGTTCACAACATCGATTGCAATTCAAGCCAGCTCAAGATAGAGTTAGTCTATTTTTTCAATTTCAATGTAATTTTTCACCTTTCTTGAGTCAAATGTAATGTAATGGATCTCCAAGATAAGTAACCTTACATATACACACTTAGGGGGAGATTTTTAGTGAGCTAGAGTTTCTGTTCTATTTTGATCATATCATCTTGGACGATTGAAATATCATCCTGGACGATCCATTGAAAAAATAAACCCTAATTAGGGCAACCATGTTAAGTCGGTATGATTAAGCAGATCATCCTGTACGATCCCCTATTACCTAGGATGATATGCTCAAATCCAAACTTCTCACCCACCAGACTTATTTAGGCAGGTTTTTATTTTATGACTTTATCTAATCTTATACTACGTTCCACGTATCATCCAGGATGACTCATTACAATTATGCCTAAATTAGTATTAGGGATTAATTGATCGATCACATCATCCTAGACAATTACAAAATCATCTTGGATGATCAATTATAAATCCTCATCGTCTAATATATCTCACTTGGATAACCGGAACTATGTGCCAGATGATATTGCTATTTTGAACTAATCATATAGGACGATAGCTTTATCATCCTGGATGATCAGTTATTTTGAAATCATACATCATAGTTATCCCGGACGATCGGAATTATGTGCTGAACGATATTGGGCATTTTTGAATGAATCATACAAGATGATAGAGATATCATCCTAGAAAATTAAGTTATTTTCTTTAGATTGTCCAAAGTTTTCTCTTGGACTTCCTGAACTATGTGCTGGATGATATTCCTTATTTAGAACCAATCATCTAAGACGATCGTAGAATCCTCCTGGATGATCAGAACAAGCCATGTCTTCTAATCATCTAGAGGAACCTGATCATCCAGGCCAAAAGAGGCTAATTTACACTAATCGTACAGGACAATTGAAGGATCATCCTTGACGATCTTTCATATTAAGTTGAAATTTAGGGCAATTTTTGAGCCCTTCTATTTAAGATCTCTTGTTTGCTACTATTGAAATCTTTTACCATTGTCCTCATCTGAGAGAGTCTTGAGAGGGAGAGGGAGAGCTTGGGAGAGAGAGATAGAATCTTGTGAGGGGGAGTTTATGAGGTATTCACAAAGGTTACTCCAAGCAAGGATTTGAGTTATCTTCTCCAGTCATCATCCCTTATCCTTTGGTGGCTCTGTGGGAAGGATCATCAATAAGAAGATCGAGGATCTCTACCTACTTCAGGAGGAAGCAAAAGGAGGTAAGGTTCTCTGCCTACTTCAGGAGGAAGAAAAAGGAGTTAAGGTTCTCTACCTGCTTTAGGAGGAAGCAAAAGGAGTTTGGTTCTATTCCTGCTTCAGTAGGAAGCAAAAGGAGTTTGGATTCTCTACCTCACTAGGGTTGGTGAAAAGGAGTTTTTATAAAGGCTTCTCCTGCTTGCTATGGGAGCAGAAGGAGAGTCACTGAGTTTTAGTGCAATACCTAGAGCAGAGGCTCCAGGGAGTGGATGTAGGTCAAGTTGATCGAACCACTATAAAATTTGGTGTGTTTGTTCTTTTACTGTCCTATTTTTTATTTCTGCACTTTACTTTCCTGTTGATTATTTTGGTTGATTAATCATCTCCACATCAATATGCTATTTTAATTATTTTAAAATATTCAAAAAGATTTTTAAAATCATTTTTGCTTAAGAATTTTTAAAATTACCAATTCACCCCCCCTTTTGGTTAGACTCAGGCTAGTTCATAAGGGCTTAACATCCCTAATGAACTTTTAAGTGGTATCAGAGTGGGATTCATAAAATCAAGTTTTGAAAAACTTTTGAATTTGATCCATGGCTAACATTGGTATTAGAAATATCGCAGAAAGATATTCAATCACTCGACCCCCTTTATTTGATAATATACCTTTTAATTTTTTGAAAACTCACTTGTTAACCTTTTTATAATCTATAGATTATTACATGTGGATGCTTGTTAAAGGTGGATACTCTACACCATTTACATTAGTTTATGGCATTAAAACTAAACTTCCTTTTACTGAATGGACTTTTGATGATCGATGCAAAATACTTAAACTATTTTTTTCTGTGGATTAAAATCTGAGGATTACATGTGTGTCCCTACTTGTACAACTGGTAAAAAAATTTGGTATAGATTATGCATTACTTATGAAGGCACATCTGAAGTTAAGAAATCTAGGTTGAATATCTTACTTCTCGACTATGAACTCTTTTTGCATGAAACCTAGTTAGTCAATATCTGAAATGTATACTAGGTTTACACAAATTATCACCTCCCTGCATGCCTTAGGAAGAGAACTAACTAACTAGGAGAAAGTTAACAAAATTCTGAGATGTTTGCCTTCTTCCTATGATGTCAGGATAACTGTGATCACTAAATCTAAGGATTTGAACACTTATTCTATTGATAACATACTTGGATCACTCATTTCTTATGAGCAAGGAGTGAACCAAAGATAACTTAATACGGGTGAGAAAAAGAAGGAGAAAATTGTTGCACTGAAGGCTAATGACATGGAGATTGATTCTTCTTGGTCTGAAAGTGATGATGGTTCCTTAATCACTAGGCAATTCAAAAGCCTTCAATAGAAAAGATAGAATCAACATCAGAAATGGAACAAAGGTAAGAATAGTAAAACTTCTAAAGGTTCCTCTGATATGGTTTGCTTTGAATGCAGGAAGTCAGGACATATAAAAGCTGATTGTCCTACACTTAAAGCTCACCCGAGCAAGGAGAAGGGTGAGGAGAAGCCCAAGTTTAAGAAGGATAAGAAACAGATTCAAAAGACTTTCTGGGCAGATTCTGCATCTAACTCCTCTGAGACTGAAGCTGAAGAGGAGACTACAAACTTATGTTTGATGACGGATGAACATCTTGGTCATTCTGACCAAGAAGAGATATGTGAACTAACCTATGATCAATTACTTGGTGTTTCTGAAAAAATCCATTCATCATATGGGAAACTTAAGAAATTGCATGCTAGCCTAAAATTGGAACTCTTGAACCTGCAAAAAGAGCATGAAGTTTGCTTAAAGATCATTCTTCATTTGATAGCAATCATATCTCATTACTTGATGAATTTGATGAGTTAAATAAAAAGCATTCTGATTTGATTGTTGAGAATTATTCATTGAAGGCATTGCATGTTGAATTAGAAACTGCATTCAAGGAATTAGAAACTCATGCATTTGATGTAGAGAGTAGGGAGCATGCATTGAGAGTGGAAAATTTAATTCTGGATAGTTCAAATAAATTTGTTGATGCTGAATTAATCGTTCTTATGAAAAATAAATAACCTCCATCACTTATGAAGAATTTTATACACAATCATCAAAGCATGGATCAACCAAACCTAAGAAGAGACACTATAATCCATATAGATTGGTTAACCCTTTTCTTAGCATTTGATGTTTCTCTTATGCCATGTTAGGATATATCTCCCACACCTACACTGTTCACAGTAGTACACATTAGGTATAGAGGCTCAAATTACAAGATTCAAAATATAACACACATGCATTACATGCTTCTTTTCATAAGAAGGAACCAAAACTTATTTGAGTTCCTAAATCTGACGTTTGATAATTTTGTAGGGGTGCTCTCACACAAGACCTTATGAGAGCATGTCGCACCTGGACAACTGATATTCAAGGCATATGACTTGAGATGCAAATTAATTTATTTTGTTGGAAGCCAAGGCTGGAGGCAAGGTCACTCTTGGAGACAACACCACCAGGAAAGTGGTGGGCACATATATAATCAAAAACTCCAAGAACCTTTTAATTGAAAATATTTTACTTGTAGATGGACTAAAACACAACCTGCTCAGTATCAATCAACTCTATAATAAAGGGTTCAGCATAAAGTTTCTGGCAAACACTTGTATTATCAGCTTAAATAATAACATTATCTTGCAAGAAAAGAGGATCAACAATGTCTACACGCTTAATTTAAATAACATTGAGTGTGCTACTTCATTCTGCTTAAAAATTGTTGTTGATGAGTCTGGACAGTGGCATAGGAGGTTTTATCATGCCAGCATAAAAGCCCTTATAAGAGTAACCCAAAAGAACTTAGTTAGAGGTGTCCCTAAGCTTAAGTTCACTAAGGACCACCTGTGTGATGCCTCTCAATTAGGGAAACAAGTCTAATCCTCTTTCCACTCCATTAAGGACATCAGCACCTCTAGACTTTTAGAAGTCCTTCACATGGATTTATTTAGACCCATTTGTACTGCTAGCTTAGGGGGAAAAGTCTATGGATTTGTGATTGTTGATTACTACTCGAGATTCACTTGAGTAGATTTCTGTCACCTAAAATTGAGTCATTTGATGAATTTAAAAACTTGTCTATTTGGATTCAAAAGAAGATAGGTTGTGAGATCTTGACCACTCATAGTGATCATGATGGATAGTTTGAGAATGTGAGATTTGGAACTTTCTATGAGGAGCAAGGGATTAGTCATAACGTTTCAGCTCCTAAGACCCCTCAGCAAAATGGGGTAGCTGAAAGATAGAATAGGACCTTAGTAGAAGCCGCTAGAGCCATGCTTGCTGAGTATTCACTTCCAAAATACTTTTGGGCAGAAGTAGTAAACACAGCCAATTATATGTTAAATAGGGTGAATGTTAGATCCAATCTAAATAAGACACCCTATATGATCATTAAGGGTCGAACACCAAACCCGTCTCACCTCTATATCTTTGGTTGTATGGTCTTCATTCTTAACAATGGAAAATCATCTTTAGGAACATTTAACCCAAAATCTAGTGAAGAAGTATTCTTAGGATATTCAAGTGTAGGGAAATCTTTTAGAGTGTTTAATAAGAGGATATTGGTTGTAGAGGAGACTACTCATTTAGTGTTTGATGAATCTGATCCTAAGGAGTCTACAGCTGAGGAAGAAGATGAAATAGGAGAGATTACCTATAGAGTAAAAAATGTAAATCTGGAGGAAAGGGTAGAACCCAAAAATACTTTACCTAGAGAATGGAGATTTTCTTGGAGTCATCCTAAAGAACTGATCTTAGGAGACCCTTCTAAATGTGTTAGAACTACTCATGGACTTAGAAAGGAAGTAAACTACTTTACCTTTAACTCAATGACTAAATCAACTAACATCAATCAAGCCCTTTCTGATGAATTTTGGATCTTAGCTATGCAAGAAGAACTTAACTAATTTATGAGTAATGATGTCTGGGAGTTGGTAGAAAGACCAAATGATTAAAGTGTAGTACGAACCAAATGGATCTTTATAAATAAAATGAATGATTCTTGTGTGGTGGTTAGGAATAAGGTAAGATTGGTGGCTAAGGGGTACAACCAAATAGAAGGGATTGATTTTGAGAAGACCTTTGCCCCTATAGCTAGATTGAAAGCCATTAGAGTGCTACTAGCCTTTGCATATTATAAGGGATTTAAGCTTTTCCAAATTGATGTAAAGAGTGTCTTTTTAAATGAGGTAATAAAGGAAGATGTGTTTGTAGAGCAACCCTTAGGTTTTGAGAGTTCCTAATTTCTAAATCATATTTATAAATTAAAAAAGGCCTTGTATGGATTAAAATAGGCACCCAGAGCTTAGTATGAGAGGCTTAACACATTCCTAATGGAAAGGAAGTTTGTTAAGGGGAGTGTAGACACCCCCCTTTTTCTAAAGAAAGTAGGAGATTATTTACTCATTGTTCATATCTATGTTGATGATATACTTTTTGGATCTTCTGATCAAAATTTATGTGATGATTTTTCCAAAATAATGAGTAAAAAGTTTAAGATGAGTATGATGGGAGAATTGTCCTACTTTTTGGGGTATAGCGTAAGGCTAATGGATGATGGAACTTTTCTCAATCAATCAAAGTACACTAAGGAAATCTTGAAGAAATATGAAATAGATAAAGCCAAGCCAATAAATACTCCCATGAGCTCCACTGTGTAGTTAGATAAGGATTCAAATGGAAAATATATTGATCAAAAGAAGTATAGAGGAATAATTGGATCACTGCCTTACTTGACTGCTAGCCGACCTGATATAATGTTTAGTGTTTGTCTCTGTGCTAGATTTTAAGCTGATCCTAAAGAATCCCACCTGACTGCAGTTAAAAGAATCCTTAGATATCTATTAGGGTCCCCAAACTTAGGAATTTGATATCCTAGACACATCACTTCTTTTAAAATTATCGAATATTATGATTTTGATTTTATAGGATGTAGGGTGGATAGAAAGAGCATTTCTGGAACTTGCCAATTCATAAAACAATCCTTAGTCTCCTGGTCTAGTAGAAAAAAACTCTAATGCACTTTCCACTACTGAAACTTAGTACATTACCTTAGGAAGTTGTTTGGCCCAAGTTTTTTGGTTGAAGCAGCAAATCTTGGATTTAGGATTACCTGTTGGCACAATCTCAGTTCTATGTGATAACACTAGTGCCGTCTACATGTCTAAAAATCCCATCCAACACTCAAGGACCAAACACATCGATATAAGGCATCACTTTATTAGGGACCATGTTATCAAATGAGACATTGAGTTACACCATGTAGCAATTGAAAACCAACTGACTGACATCTTTACTAAACCACTAGCCTTTGACACATTCAGCATCTTAATAACTAGATTGGGTGTGATTGACATAAATGCATGAATTTGATGTTTACTGATTCTGAATTTTCTATTTTTTAGTTTTTCTTTTATTTTTGTTTGATTTGATTATCTATTTATTTTTTGGTTTTCATTCTCTACTGATTTTCTTTTGTTGTTATTGTTTACATGGTTTGGTTATTTCTTTTTATGCACTTTCCTCTTATTTTTGATTTATTATTTATTTTTTTTAGAATCAGATCACCGCTCACTACTATTGATAAACTTGTTTTCTAAATGAGAAGTTTTGCCTTATTTTTGTTTAGAAGCTTATAAGTAGTGATTGACTCTTCTAAAATAATTAAATGGAAGAAACATTGATGATTGTTTTCTCTTCTTCTAACTCCTTTAATGGTATATTTTTTCTTTTGAATACAAATCTTTTTCAAAATTAAAAAGCAGGACTTTGAAATAGAGATCCTTATTATCTTCCTATAATAATCTATCTCATTTGAGTAGTGCTCCAAATCATTGAATCACTTTCTTATTTTCTTAATTAAGTGGTTGCATTTATAATATGAGAATGATTCTGTTTTGTGGATTACTATTCCTTATCTAAGAGAGTGGGTCTTCTTTTTTTCTCTTATATCTTGAAGATAATCTCACAATTGAAAGTATTTTAGAGGTTTTAAAAGAAAGGAAGCTTGTCAAAAGATGTACAAAGTGTGCCAATCAGCTGAAAAAAGGCATGAAATGAGCCCTACACTGAAAAGATGTGCAATACTCGCCAATAAAATTGAAAAGATAGACAAATTGTATAAAAATCAAAAGATACGTAAAATGCACCAAATAACTAAAAAGGAGACACAAAATGAGCCAACAAAGAAATAAGCATCCTTCTCTTTCAAATATTTAAAAATCTTAGAAGAATCCATGTGCCAGTTAATATATTCAAACACTTGAGAGTGAAAATCATGATTTCTATTTCTCTTATTTGTAATACTATTATCAGATTTTTTTTCTAGAGCATCGTATGAAAGGATCATGTTTCTTATCTAACTTCTTCTCTTTGAATTAGATTTTTATTTTAAAGGAATTTTAACCTGTAAGGTGTCCGAGGTAGGAGTTATGAAAATCGATTTTCTAACATTTTTGGATTTCATCTCATTGATCTCTTCTTATTGGCTTTTGAAGTGAAAATTAAGGAAAAATTTTGATTTACTAGAGCAAATTGATTAAAAAAAATTAAAAAAATGGTTTTGTTGATGTTTCCTCATTTAACTTCATTTAGTTTTTCTGTCTTTGCTTTCATTTCAAATTTTTTGTGATTTTTGGTTCCCCTGTTCATTTCTCTCCATCCTTAATTTTTTTAATTTTTTCTCATATTATCCTGGATGATCCTCACATCATCCTAGATGATGTGATCAACTCATCCCCATCATGAACCAATGGCTGATCTAAACCAATTATTGGTGATCATCCTAGATGATACATTTCATCTTCCTAGACGATCCACGTGGTAGAAGTTGAACGACTTGAATTTGGCCCGACCCATTCATTAATTTCATATCATCCTGGATGATCCACCTAATTGTCCTGGATGATACTTTTCATCAAAAGTCATCCAGCTTGACTCCTCGGGATGATCATTTGAGTCTAATCATCCTGGATGATTTTTAATCATTCTGAATGATCAGTTCACCTTTTTAACCAATCATCCAGGCTGACATTATTGCGTCACATCATCAGGGATGATATCACAATTATCCTGGATGATATTTGCAAATCTTTAAATTTAGCCCAATTTCACCATTTTTTTTCACTCCAATCTTTTTCCTCCCTTCACATCTCTCTTCCTTTCAGTTAAGTTCTCTAATGGCTGATGGAAAAAGGGTTAAGCTGAAAGTACGAGATACGTTAAGAGGGGGGGTGAATTGGTATTTTAAAAATTCAACCCTACACAAGAGTTCTAATTTTTTTGTATTTTTAAAATATAACTCAACGAATAATGTGCGGAAGCAAATACAACGTTCACAACGATGATATTGATAATTCAATTTTAGATTTTACAACACAAGATTTAAATCATGATTTTTCACCAAACAATTTAACGTACTAATTAAAAGCATGAAAAGTAAAGTACGGTAAATAGGAAAAAACACACCAGAGATTTTTATAGTGGTTCGGTCACTTGACCTACGTCCACTCCCCAGAGTCCTCTACTCCGGGATTTGCACTAGTAAAAGTTGACTCTCCTTTTGCCCCCACAGCAAGGCGGAGAAGCCTTTACAATACTCCCTTTCACCTCCCTCGGTGCGGCAGAATACCAAACGCTATGTCACCCTCCTGGTGACGGCAGTGGACCTTCTCCTTTTTCTCCCTCTTGGAGATGGCAGAGTACCTTCGCAATGTTGATCTTGAAGTGACTCTTCCATCAAGAACTTTCTTGAAGCTTCCCAAAGCCATAAGAGGAGCAAAGCATGCAGCTAGCTTGGAGCCACCGTGTGATCCCCTCACACTACTTCTCCCTCATGCTCAAGCTCACCTTCACCTTCCTCTCTCAAGCCATGGATCTCTCCACAAACTTCTCTCTAATGAATCCTCTTCTTTCCTCAAAGCCTCTCACATCAAAAGGATAGATCAACAACTCCTTAAAAAAGATTTTAAGTTGTTTTTATATCAGGCTTCAGAAAACCCTAAAAGTTTCAACTTTTGCATTTCTGTTCGTACAGTATGATCTATAGTCGTACAGTACAATCAGTTCAATTACAGCTCTGTCCAGTATGAGTACACACGAACAGTTATCGAATTTTATACATATCATACTGTACGATATGTATATCGTTCAGGATGATACTGTTGATTCGTACTGTTCGTACAGGATGAACTGTGGGACGATCCTTGGGACGAAAGAATTCGTCTCTGTCAGTCGTCCAGCACTCCTTCAGTCGTACAGTACGATCAATGTTTTTCGGGATATCATCCAGTACGATACGAATATCATCCAGGATGAATAGAACAAAAATTTTTGGTATCGTCTGGTACGATCGATGGGATGAAAGAAATCGTCTCTGTCGGTCGTCCAGCACTCCACTAGTCATACAGTACGATTAGTTCATTTCTTGATATCGTCCTATATGATATGAATATCGTCCAGGACGAACAGAACAAAAAACCTTGGTTTCGTTTGGTACGATCGCTGGGATGAAAGAAATCGTCTTTGTCAGTCGTACGGTACGATATATGATCGTACAGTACGATCAACTTTTAAATTAAAAACCAACATCTATTTCCTGATTATGGAGATAATTTTGGTAAGTATTAATTAATCGTACAGTACGATAATCATCGTACAGTACGATCAGTTCAGGAAATCAAAATTAAGAACTTACCAAACTTATTCTGGCGGCTAGGGTTTCTCAATTATATCTCATCGTACAGTACGATTAGTTTATAAACTTAATCATTTGAAAATTAGCCGTTAGGCTGAGTATTTTTAATTAATCGTACAGTATGATACGAAATCGTACAGTATGATTTTTTTTAAAAAAAATTTAAAATATTTAAAATAATTCTCCCCCTGTGTGTGTGCATGGTTGCTCCTTTCACATGCATACTTCTGTTGTAGACTCAAGAAATTAAAAATAAAGAAATAAAAATTACAGACTTTTCAACATCCTATTCTACCCGGTTTGAGTCTCAAGTAATCTTGAGCAGTGTGCATCTGACCTGAAATATTAGTGCTCATATACACGGATTAAGCATTTGTAATCTAAAGGAAGTCTATATGGATTCAGTAAGTATTAGTTGTCACCATCAAAATTAAGTGCTCGGGATCCTGGATTTCAACAATCTCCCCCTTTTTGATGGTGTCAAATAATATTTTCTGATAGATAGTTGTTCGGACTTCTTTAGCTCCCCCTCAGAAGAGTAGCTTATTAATTTTTAAATAGGAGGAGAAGAAACCGTTTTTTTTATTATAACATATAAAAAGAAATAACAAGATAGAAAAAACATGTAGTGAAAAACATAAACAACCAATATCATTTAATAGTAAGCAAAAACAGAACAATACAGAACACACAGAAACGTCTCCCCCTTTTGACAGCACCAAAAAAGGAAGAACAAGGAAACAACTACAATGACAACAAATAGAAAACATAAATAACTACAATAACTCAAAGATCTAGATCCTGATCCGAAGGTGGTGGCGAAGGTTGTGGAAACAGCTGGTGGTACTGATGGAGGGACGCAAATTGGTGATCGATCGATGTGAAGCACTCCCTAAACCATCTCATATCAGTTTCATGCTCCTGATGTTGCTGAGCAATGTGGGCATCCAACCTAGTCTCTAGGCGATCAAGGCGTTGAATAATGTCATCGTGAGGGTAGTCGGGAGGACCAAGGCCAGGTGGGTGGATTGGTGGTGGTGGAGGTGCGTCAGCAGGAGCAGAAGCCTCTTCGTCATCAAACTCAGGATCGGCGGGAGCGGCCCCCCGATGGAACAAGATACGAAAGGAGGCATCCGAGTAGAAGATAGGAAGGTGATCTGGAGGTAGCGGATAATGAAGTTGGTACTTGGCATCTAGGATGTATCCTATGACATGCCCTAAAGCAAGGTTCAGTTTGCGGCGGGCACCGGGATATCGGAAGGCAGACAGGGTATGAATATAGTCAAAAACCATTTGGGCTTCATTGAATTTTGTGCAAGACATGATTAGATATGTGACAACAGAAAGCAGTGGAGTAATATGGATGAGGTCTCCAGCTTTGGGTATAATGGATGTGCGAAGGACATGCTGGATAACGCGGGCATTCTGATTTAGGATTTGGACCAGGGGTAGGTGTTGATTGGAGGGGACACCCCTAAGGGTCATATTTACTGATGTCCAATCATAATCATGGGAGATCATGGATTGGGGACGAGGGCCGTCAGTGGATAGCCCTATGTGTGCAGCAATGTCGTTGACGGTGATAACGACATTCTGTTTAAAGATATAAGACGTGAAAGTGGTGTTTTCTAGGTCGATTCGGATATTGGCAAGAAACTCAAATAGGAGTTCGGAGTGAAAAGGAAAGGCAAGAGTCAAAAGGAATTGAAGGGTAGTGGATGCGAACATATTCATCACCTCGAAATTTATGGCGGCTTGATTTAGCATGCGGGATGGAGTGATTTTGGCTTCCTTAATTTTAATATACGCTTTATCGTCCACAGCGGAGAGAAAATGATCATCGAAATGCCGAGAGGAGGAAGAGCTCCCGACGACCATTTGACCGCGCTTATTAGACCCAGACATGGTGGAAGAAAGGATTGGAGAAAGGAGGAAATTCGGAGTGATTGAGAGTGAGTGAGAATAGCCAAAGAATCCCTCCCTTTTATAGAATTTGTGAACTATCATACAGTACGATTGAGTATCGTGCAGTACGATATGCGTAATAATGCCGTCTGGATGACTGTGCAAAAAGGTGAGTCAAATCGTACAGTACGATCAGAATTGTACTGTACGAACATGAGTGTGAGGCGTTCGTCCCAAGGAGTCGTCTGAATGACTTTTGACAAAAATGTTCGTACAGTATGAATAGGTGTTCGTACAGTACGAAAGGCTATAATGTTTGTACCGGCCTAGTTTAAATTCGTCCTAATCCATTTGACACGTGGATCGTACAGTACGATTGGTAATTTGTACAGTACGATGACCAATAATTAGTATCGTACGGTACGAGTGGTGAATCGTACAGTACGATAGGCATAAGACATGAAAGATCTGGACCGTGAATGGGAATGGACGGCTCATATTGGAGTGATTTGAACCTATTGTATCGTACAGTACGATTGTCAGAGAATATCAAGGTTTGTGAGCAGCATGGTAAGAGGATCAGGAATCCATTTTTTTCCCTTTTTTTGTTTTTTTTTTCGAACAAAACAAATCATAACAAACACAAAATTTTTTTTATTTTTTTTTATTTTATTATTTTTATTTTATTTTATTTTATTTTATTTTAGGCTTGAATGTCTATGACATCTAATTTGGTTCTTAAAGTGCTAAATGTGTCATAACCTAATGGTTTTGTGAAAATGTCAGCCAATTGATCTTCAGTAGTAATATGGTGCAGTTCAATATCTCCTTTGGCTATATGATCTCTAATTAAATGATGTCTAATATATATATGTTTAGTTCGTGAATGTTGAATTAGATTTTTGGATATACAAATAGCACTAGTGTTGTCACACATGATCGGAATGGTTCCTACAGGTAGTCCTAGATCTACAAGCTGTTGTTTTAACCATAAAACTTGTGCAACACAGCTACCTACCGCTATATATTCTGCTTCGGCTGTTGATAGGGCTACTGAATTTTGTTTCCTACTGGACTATGAAACTAACGATTGTCCAATGAATTGACAAGTGCCAGAAGTGCTTTTTCTATCTACCCAACATCCTGCAAAGTCTGAATCTGAGTATCCTAAGATTTTAAAAGAAGTGTTGTGTCTAGGATACCAAATTCCTAAGTTCGGGATGCCTAGTAGATATCTAAGAATCCTTTTGACAGCAGTCATGTGAGATTCTTTCGGGTTAGCTTGAAAGCGGGCACAGAGACACACACTAAACATTATGTCTGGTCTACTGGCAGTCAGATAGAGAAGAGATCCAATTATTCCCCTATACCTCTTTTGATCTACAGACTTCCCACTAGGATCTTTATCCAATTGAATGTTAGAGCTCATGGGTGTATTCATAGCCTTAGCATTGTCCATTTCATATTTTTTCAATATATCGTTGATGTACTTAGACTGGCTAAGAAACTTTCCACCTTCCGTTTGTTTTACACTAAATCCAAAGAAGTAACTAAGTTCTCCCATCATACTCATTTCAAACTCATCACTCATTATTTTTGAAAATTCATTACATAAGTTTTTTCCATCGATCCGAACAAGATGTCATCTACATAAATTTGAACAATGAGTACTTCAATTCCTACCTTCTTCAAAAATAAGGTGGTGTCCACACTACCCTTAACAAAACCTCTATCTAGTAGGAACGTACTAAGTCTTTCATACCAGGCTCTAGGTGCATGTTTTAACCCGTATAGTGCCTTTTTCAATTTGAACATGTGGTTTGGAAATTATGAGTTTTCAAACCCCGGAGGTTGCTCCACATAAACATCTTCCTTGATTACCCCATTCAAGAAGGCACTCTTGAGATCCATTTGATACAACTTAAAATCCCTAAAACAAGCAAAAGCTAACAGTACCCTGATGGCTTCTAGTCTAACTACCGGAGCAAAGGTTTCTTCAAAATCTATTCCTTCAATTTGGTTATACCCCTTTGCTACTAACCTAGCCTTGTTTCTCACTACTATCCCAAAGTCATTCATTTTATTTTTAAAGACCCATTTAGTTCCAACCACATTTTGTTCTTTAGGTCTTTTGACTAATTCCCATACATCATTCCTAACGAATTGATTCAACTCTTCTTGCATTGCTAGGATCCAAAATTCATCTCCTAAGGCTTGATCTATACTCGTGGGCTCAATCATAGATATGAATGCAGAATGACTAACCTTTTTCCTAAGTCCATGCCTAGTTTTGACCCCTTCTGATGGGTCTCCTAAGATCAGTTCTCTAGGATGACTAGAAGAGAATTTCTAATCTCTAGGCAGATGTTCTTGAGGTTCCGCTCTAGTCTCTATGGTAATGGTTTCTACTCCCTGTATAACCTCAACTTCTTCTTCTTCATGATTAGGTTCAGAGGTCTTATTGGATTCATCAAATACCACATGAGTGGACTCTTCTACTACTAGGGTTCTCTTATTGAATATTCTATAGGCTTTACCACCGATGAGTAGCCTAGGAAAATCCCTTCATCAGATTTAGGATAGAACTTTCCTAAGGGTGACTTGCCATTGATTAGGATGAAGCATTTGCAACCGAAAACATGTAAGTGGGAAAGATTGGGTGTCCTACCCTTAAGCAACTCATAGGTTGTCTTATTAAGTTTGGATCTAACATTTACCCTATTTAACACATAGCATGCGGTATTTACTGCTTCTGCCCAAAAGTATCTAGGGAGAGTGTATTCAGCTAACATAGCCCTAGCAGCTTCAACTAAAGTTCTATTCTTTCTTTCTGCTATTCCATTTTACTGAGGAGTTCTAGGAGTAGAAAAATTATTTTCTATTCCAACCTCTTTACAAAATGATTCAAATTTATCATTCTCAAATTCCCCACCGTGATCACTATGAATTGTTGAAATTATACATCCTAATTTCCTTTGAATCCAAGTGGAGAAAATTCTAAACTCTTCAAATGACTCACTCTTATGAGCTAGGAATTTCACCCAAGTAAACCTAGAGTAGTCATCTACTATTACAAACCCATACAGCTTCCCTCCTAGGTTGGCTGTACTAACAGGTCCGAACAGGTCCATGTGGAGAGTTTCTAGTGGCCTAGTGGAGTTGACATCTTTGATTGCATGAAATGAAGATTTAACTTGTTTTCCTAATTGGCAAGCATCACAGAGATGATCCTTAGTAAAGTCTAACTTTGGTATGCCTCTAACTATGTCTTTCTGAGTGATGTTCCTAAGTGTTTTCATACTAGCATGGCATAGTCTCCTATGCCATAGCCAAGAGTCATCCACTATTATTTTCAGACACAAAGAGTTTGAGGTTTCAATGCAGTTCAAATCTAACATGTAAACATTGTTTATATGTTTTCCTTCTAACATAAGTGAATCATTTAAGCTAATCATGCATTTATTAGACAGAAATTTTATGTCAAAGCCCTTGTCACATAGTTGACTTATATTTAAAAGATTGTGCTTTAAACCATCCACTAAAAATACATTCTCAATAATTAAATTTTTAGTGTTTCCAATGATACCTGAGCCCACCACTTTCTTGGTGGTGTTGTCTCCCAAAGTTACCTTGCCTCCTGAACTGGCCTCCAGTGTCACGAACTGCTTCATGTCTCCAGTCATGTGTCTCAAGCAGCCACTGTCCAGGTACCACATGCTCTTACTAGGTGTTTTGTGAGAGCATCCCTACAATGTCAATCACGGATTAGCTTTGGGAACCCAAGTGAGTTTGGGTTCCACCCTATGCTTATATGAATGAAATGTATGCATGTTATGCTGTGATGAATGCAATTTAGGTCTCCACACTAGATGTGTCCTATAGTGAATTGAGCACGTGTGGGCTATGTGACCTAGTATGCCACAAGAATAACATCTAACACCTGGAAATGGGTTCACTAATCTACGAGGGTCGTAGTGCCTATTTCTGGGTTTGGATGATGTATGCCGTGCTGGTTTTGAATGAGATGATTCACATGGTGGAGGCTGAAAAAACTCAGCAAACGTGAGAGGTTTTTTATTATTCTCGAATGCATGAAGTTTTTCATTTAAAAATTTGTTCTCTTGGTTAAGACTAGCATATTCGAATCTCAATGCATGCTCACTACTACTAAGTTCCCCTGCTAGTTCTTCTAGTTCCTTAAATGCATTCTCTAATTTAACATGTGATGATTTTAAGGTATCGTGTGCAGTGGTTAACTCAATATGCTTCTTATTTAATGCATCATATTCATCAAGCACAGACATATGATCTTTATCCAAGTTGGAAAAATTCTTTACTACACTAGCATGCTCCTTTTGTAAAGTACTAAACTCAGTATTAAGACTAACATGCTTTTTCTTCAATTTCTATACGAGTCATGTATTTTTTCAGAAATAACAAGCAGTTCATCGTAAGACAGTTGACATACCTCATCTTGATCTAATTGATCAAGATTATCATTAGTCATAAGACACAGATTCGTTACCTCCCCCTCTGCTTCTTCTTCTGATGATTCTGAGGCAGAGTCGGCCCAAAACGCTTTTTGAGTCTTAAATTTTCCCTTCTTGAACTTAGATCTTTCCTCACCCTTTTCCTTGGTTTGATGAGTCTTGATGTTGGGGCAATCATCTCGGAGATGACCGGGTTTCCTACACTCAAAACAAATTATCTCAGATGTAACTTTAGTTTGCTTTGAGTTTTTACCTTTGTTCTAATTGCTTTGATGACGGCGCTGCTTTCTTTTTAGAAAATTTTTGAACTAACGAGTCATCAAGGTGATGTCGTCATCTTCCTCCGCTGCTGAGCTGTCACTTTCAAAATTGTTTGCTTTTAAAGCCACCGCTCGCTCCTTCTTCTTTTCACTTGCATCACTTTGTCGTTGACTCACTCCTTGCTCGTAGGCAATGAGTGACCCAAGCAAATTGTCAATAGAATAAACATTCAGGTCTTTTGACTCAGTTATTGCAGTGATTTTAGCATCATATGAGCTAGGCAAACATCGCAGTATTTTGTTTACTTTTTCTGAGTTAGACAACTCTCTTCCTAAAGCATGCAGAGATGTTACAATCTGGGTGAATCGAGTGTACATGTCAGATATAGTTTCACTAGGTTTCATGCGAAATAGTTCATAATCATGTAGCAGTATGTTCAACCTAGATTGCTTGACCTCACTAGTTCCTTCATACGTGATGTACAGTTTCTCCCAAATTTGCTTACCAGTAGTATAAGTTGAGACTCGCATATAGTCTTCTGATTTCAACGCGCAAAAGAAATAATTTAGACATTTAGCATTTAGTTGTGCAAGTTCTCTATCCTCAATGCTCCATTCATTAAATGATAGTTCAGTTTTAATTCCATTCAACATACGAAATGGTGCAGAATAACCTTCTTGGACTAGCATCCACATGCGATAGTCTAAAGACTGTAAAAATGTAGACATGCGTATTTTCCAGAAATTAAATGGTATGTTATCAAATAACAGTGGGAGAGTTATAGAATAACCCTCCGCAGTGTTACAGTTACCAAATTGAGCCATGGATCTTATGTTTCTAGGTTTTCTAAAACACTATTTTGAAACCCCGCTCTGATACCAGTTGAAAGTACGAGATGCGCCAAGAGGGGGGGTGAATTGGTATTTTAAAAATTCAACCCTACACAAGAGTTCTAATTTTTTTGTATTTTTAAAATATAACTCAATGAATAATGTGCGGAATCAAATACAACGTTCACAACGATGATATTGATAATTCAATTTTAGATTTTACAACACAAGATTTAAATCATGATTTTTCACCAAGCAATTTAACGTACTAATTAAAAGCATGAAAAGTAAAGTATGATAAACAAGAAAAAACACACCATAGATTTTTATAGTGGTTCGGTCACTTGACCTACGTTCACTCCCCGGAGTCCTCTACTCCGGGATTTGCACTAGTAAAAGTTGACTCTCCTTTTGCCCCCCCAGCAAGGCGGAGAAGCCTTCACAATAATCACTTTCACCTCCCTCGATGCGGCGGAATACCAAACGCTATGTCACCCTCCTGGTGATGGCAGCGGACCTTCTCCTTTTTCTCCCTCCTGGAGATGGCCGAGTACCTTGGCGATGTTGATCTTGAAGTGACTCTTCCCTCGAGAACTTTCTTGAAGCTTCCTAAAGCCATAAGAGGGGCAAAGCATGCAGCTAGCTTGGAGCCACCGTGTGATCCCCTCACACTACTTCTCCCTCACGTTCAAGCTCACCTTCACCTTCCTCTCTCAAGCCACGGATCTCTCCATAAACTTCTCTCTAACGAATCCCCTTCTTTCCTCAACGCCTCTCACAGCAAAAGGATAGATCAACAACTCCTTAAAAAAGATTTTATGTTATTTTTATATCAGGCTTCAGAAAACCCTAAAAGTTTCAACTTTTGCATTTTTGTTCGTACAGTACGATCTATAATCGTACTGTACGATCAGTTCAATTACAGCTCCGTCCAGTACGAGTACAGACGAACAGTTATCGAATTTTATACATATCGTACTGTACGATATGTATATCGTTCAGGATGATACTGTTGATTCATTCTGTTCGTACAGGATAAACTGTGGGATGATCCTTGGGATGAAAGAATTCATCTCTGTCAGTCGTCCAGCACTCCTTTAGTCGTATAGTACGATTCGTGTTTTTCAGGATATCGTCCGGTACGATACGAATATCATCTAGGACGAATAGAACAAAAATTCTTGGTATCGTGTGTACGATCGATGGGATGAAGGAAATCGTCTCTGTCGGTCGTCCAGCACTCCACTAGTCGTACAGTTCGATTAGTTTATTTCTTGATATCGTCCAGGACGAACAGAATAAAAAACCTTGATTTCGTTTGGTACGATCGCTGGGATGAAAGAAATCGTCTCTGTCAGTCGTACGATACGATATATGATCGTACAGTACGATCGACTTTTAAATTAGAAACCAACATTTATTTCCTGATTAGGGAGATAATTTTGGTAAGTATTAATTAATCGTATAGTACGATAATCATCATACAGTACGATCAGTTCAGGAAATCAAAATTAAGAACTTACCAAACTTATTCTGGCGGCTAGGGTTTCTCAATTATATCTCATCGTATAGTAAGATATGTATCGTACAGTATGATTAGTTTATAAACTTAATCATTTAAAAATTAGCCATTAGCTTGAGTATTTTTAATTAAACGTACAGTACGATACGAAATCGTAGAGTATGATTTTCTTAAAAAAATTTTAAAACATTTAAAATAATTCTCCCCCTATGTGTGTGCATGGTTGCTCCTTTCACATGCATACTTCTGTGGCAGACTCAAGAAAATAAAAATAAAGAAGTAAAAATTACAGACTTTTCAACATCCTATTCTACCCGATTTGAGTCTCCAGTAATCTTGAGCAGTGTGCATCTGACTTGAAATGTTAGTGCTCATATACACGGATTAAGCATTTGTAATCTAAAGGAAGTCTATATGGATTCAGTAAGAATTAGTTGTCACCATCAAAATTAAGTGCTCGGGATCCTGGATTTCAACATAAGCAGCAGGGAGCATGTTCCTCAAGGAGGAATGTTGATCCGTACTTCACTGATGTAGCCGATCAGGTTGGAATCAATGGTATCTCGATGTCAGCATTACTCAGTCCAAAATAGTGAATTAATGTATCCTCACCTATCTGGTAATAGACCTCTTTGCTCACACCTCTCTTACCTTCATTCTGACACTTATCTTTCCTTTTAGCACTGAACTTCTTCATGTCTTTTTTGTAAACCTACGCATTGATCTTGCTTATACCTCCCTTCACCTCTTGGTTAACAGACGACCTGTAGAATTAACCATTTCGAATTTTCATGACATTCTCCAACTTTCCATCACTGGAGATAAGCTTCATCTCTTATCCTCTAATCTTGATTTTAACTAGAGTCTCACAAATCATTTCCTTAGGAATACCAATACCCTCTACCATAACAATGCTTGTACTTCCTTAGTTAAGGATGCTAGAACAATCTAGCACATCCTTTGATCTTCTATTATTCCAAAGGCTGGTGACAAGATCCATATTACTCCCTTGCTATCAATGACTACCTACAATATTATCGCCCATTGTGACTTCAATGCTACTATTCTTCTGTTTCGCTACATTAAATATTTAACTAGCATTAGGGATCTAGGCCATAGAAGACATCCTAACTTAGCCTTAGGACACATCGTAGCCTACATTCTTGAAACCAAATATAATCTTCAATATCCAGTTCCACCAAATGTCCCTCCTTCCTTCTACTCCAATAACTCTTTCCATATTTTTTGCCACACTCGTCTTCATCTGGAGCCTGGTACAGATGTTAAGCGAGAAGAGGAAGAAGCTGCTCCAGAGCCTATCCTTAAACATGTTCCTGCTCCTGTTCCTATCCGCCAGCAGTCACAATTGGATTAGCTGGTGGAGAGGTTTGACCAGTGGGAGGCCAGGTTTGACTCCTATATTGTTGCACAGGAGACGCAGCACAACACGGATATGACCTAGTTTGGAGAGCAGTTCGCCACCATTCACAGCTACATTCAGCCACCACTAACTCCTCCACCTTTTTAGGATCATACTTTCCTCTACTTTGCATAGTGTGATGCTTGTATTGTTATTTTTGTTATGTTGCTTTGTTCATTTTTTCTTTCTCCTTTTTTGATGTCAAAAGAGGGAGTTGATTGTGTTGGTATTTTTTTGTGTTATTTGTGTTTAAGTGTCATTTGTGTTTAAGTGTCATTTGTGTTTAGTGTTATTAAAATTCAGGATCCCGAGCACTTGATTTTGATGGTGACAACTAATACTTACTGAATCCATATGGACTTCCTTAAGATTACAAATGTTTATCCTTGTATATGAGCACTAACATTTCAGGTCAGATGCACACTGCTCAAGGTTGCTGGAGACTCAAACCGGGAAGAATAGGATGTTGAAAATTCTGTAAATTTTAATTTCTTTATTTTTTTATTTTCTTGAGTCTGCCACAGAAGCATGTATATGAAAGGAGCAACCATGCACACACACAGGGGGAGATTTGTTTTCATGTTAAAATTTTTTTTAAAAAAAATATCATACTGTATGATTTTAAATTATACTGGATGATTAATCAATAATACTCAGGCTAACTGCTATTTTTCAGATGATTATCTTTGTAATCTAATCGTACTGTACCATCGTTATCATACTGTACGATGAGATTCAACTGAAAAACCCTAGCCGCCAGAATAAATTTGGTAAGTTTATAATTTTGATTTTTTGAACTAATCGTACTGTATGATCCATATTATACGGTACAATTAATTGAATACTTACCAAAATTATCTCCTGTAATAAGAAAATAAATATTGGTTTCTTATTTAAAGTAGATCGTACTGTATGATAATATATCGTACCGTACGATAGACAGAGATGATTGTATTCGTCCCTTCGATCGTACCAGACGAAGCTAAGGTTTTTTGTTCTATTCGTCCTGGATGATATTCATATCGTACAGGATGATAGCCTGAAATGAACTAAACATATTGTACGATTAGTGGAGTGCTGGATGACTAACAGAGATGAATTCTTTCATCCCAGGAATCATCCCACAGATCATCCTGTACGAATAATAGAAATCAACATGATCATCCTGTATGATATAAATATCGTACAGTACGATATGTATAAAATTTGAGAACATTCATCTGTGCTCGTACTGGTCGAAGTTGTATTTGAACCGATCGTACTGTATGATGATATATCGTACTGTACGAACAGAGACGTAAAAGTTGAAATTTTTAGGGTTTTTTTAAGCCTGATATAAAAAACAACTTAAAATTTTTTATGAGTGGTTGTTGGTCTGTCTTCTTGCTATGAGAGGCATTGAGAGAGGAAGAGACTCTTGAAGGAGAAGTTTTTCTTTGGAGAGATCGAGGGCTTGTGAGAGAAAAGTGAAGGTGAGCTTGAGCGTGAGGGAGAAGGTGTGTGAGGGGATCACACGGTGGCTCCAAGCTAGCTGCATGCTTTTCTCCTCTTGTGGCTTTGGGAAGTCTTCGGAAAGTTCTCTAGCGAAGAGAGACTTCATGATCAACATCATCTAAGTACTCTGCCGTCTCCAGGAGGGAGAAAAAGTAGAAGGTCCACTGCCGTCACCAGGAGGGTGACATAGTGCTTGGTATTCCGCCACACCAGGGAAGGTGAAGGTGAGTCTTGTAAAGGCTTCTCCACCTTACTGTGGGAGCAAAAGGAGAGTCAACTTTTAGTAGTGCAAATCCCGGAGTGGAGGACTCCGGGGAGTGGACGTAGGTCAAGTGACCGAACCACTATAAAAATCCCTGGTGTGCTTTTTTCATTTTTACCGCACTTTACTTTTCACGCATTTTACTTTCTGCTCTTAATTATTTGGTGAAAAGTTTGATTTAGATTGTTTATTGTGAAATTTGTAATTGTGTCACCAATATCGTTGTTGTGAACGAACTACTAGCTTCCACATTCTATTTGTTAGATTGTTATTTTTAAAAAATAAAATATAAAAACAAAAATAGAACTCCTGTTTAGGTTTAACTTTTTAAAATACCAATTCACTCCCCTCTTGGCGAATCTCTAACTTTCAAGTGTCGTTGTACTTTTTATCAGTATTAGTAGAATTTGCATTACTTAGTTTTACTTGCACTGTGTTTTAATTATTTTAGTTTCTTACTTGAAAATTAACCAACAAATATTTGCCATAATAAAAAAGGAAGAGATTATTGCAAATCTAGATTCAAGATTTTGATGATAACAAACATTTCAGCACATTTATTTTAGTTGCCCTACATACTAACCTTTTAGGTTCACAAGATCAATTGTAATTCAAGCCAGCTCAAGATCGAGTCAGTCCATTTTTTCAATTTCAATGTAATTTTTCACCTTTCTTGAGTCAAATGTAATATAATGGATCTCCCAGCTAAGTAACCTTACACACACACTCGGGGGAAAATTTTTAGTGAGTTAGATATTCTATTCTGCTTTGATCATATGATCCCGGATGATTGAAATATCGTCTTGGATGATCTATTGAAAATAGAAACCCTAATTAGGGCAACCATGTTAAGTCGGTCTAATTAAGCAGGTCATCCTGGATGATCCCCTATCGTCAGAGACGATATGCTCAAATCAAAACTTCTCAGGTACCAAACTTATTTAGGCAGGTTTTTATTTTAGGACTTTTATCTAATCATGCAAGACGATCTACGTATTGTCCTAGACGATTCATTACAATCAGGTCTAAATTAATCAGGTGATTAAGGAAAGTAATTAAAGATTAATTGATCGATCACACCATCCTGGATGATTAATTATCAATCCTCATCGTCCAATATATCTCACCTGGATGACCCAAACTATATACCGGACGATATTGCCATTTTGAATTAATCATACACGAAGATAGCTATATCATCCTAGACGATCACTTATTTTGAAATTGTCTAACATAGTTATCACGGATGACTAGAACTATGTGCCAGATGATATTGGGAATTTTTGAACTAATCGTAGAGGATGATAGAGATATCATCCTAGATAATCAGGTTATTTTCTTTAGATCATCCAGACTTTTCTCCTGGATGTTATGAACTATGTGCTGGATGATATTCCTATTTTAAAACTAATCATCCAGGATGATCGTAAAATCATCCAAGATGATCAGAATAAATAATGTCTTCAAATCATCCGGAGGAACTAGATCGTCCAGGCCAAAGGGGATGATTTACACTGATCGTATAGGATGACAAAGGATTGTCCTGGATGATCTTTGGCGTAAGTTGAAATTTAGGGCAATTTTTGGGCCCTTCTATTTAAGAGCTCATATTTGCTACTATTGAAATATTTCGCCACTATCCTCACCTAAGAGAGTCTTGAGAGCGAGAGGGAGAGCTTGGGAGAGAGAGAGAGAGAGAGAATCTTGTGATGGGGAGTTTGTGAGGTGTTCACAAAGGTTACTCCAAGCAAGGATTCAAGTCATCTTCTCTAGTCGTTGTCCCTTGTCCTTTGGTGGCTCTGTGGGAAGGATAGTTAACAACAAGATCAAGGTTCTCTACTTACTTCAGGAGGAAGTGAAAGGAGGTAATGTTCTCTGCCTGCTTCAGGAGGAAGCAAAAGGAGTTTGGGTTCTCTGCTTGCTTCAAGAGGAAGCAAAATGAGTTTGGGTTCTCTGCCTGCTTCAGGAGGAAGTAAAAGAAGTTTGGGTTCTCTACCTCACCAGGGTTGGTGAAAAGGAGTTTTTGTACTCCGCCTTGCTATAAAAGCAGAAGGAGAGTCATTAAGTTTTAGTGCAATACCTGGAGGGGAGGCTCCGGGGAGTGGATGTAGGTCAAGTTGACCGAACCACTATAAAATTTGGTGTGTTCATTCTTTTACTGTTTTATTTATTAATTTCTGCACTTTATTTTCCTATGGATGATCGTGTAATTAAAGTTATTATTTTTGTTGATTAATCATCTCCACATCAACATACTATTGCAATTATTTTAAAACATTCAAAAATATTTTCAAAATCATTTCTGCTTAAGAATTTTTAAAACTACCAATTCATCCCCCTCTTTGTTAGCCTCTGGCTAATTCATAAGGGCTTAACGTCCCTAACGAACTTTCATTGGCCATATGTTGTTTACATTGATTTAGTTATATATGATTTGATAATGTGTTTAAATTGATTATACACTAGAAATTACCTATTTTTTTAGGTTTCTTTCTTGCATGATCGATTTATTTTAGTGAGAAAAATGCATTTAGGCTCTAAAGGATAACTCAAAAATTCTTATACTCATAAATAAATAAAAAATTTATGCTTACATAGAAAGATAAGAGCTATATACGAAGTAAGCCCAAGAATGCCAGGGAGTTTTCATGCATTCATTTGTGCTTTCTCTTCCTTACTACACACCTCCCCGCCTGTGGGTCATGGCAGACCACCTGACCTATTAGGGTGCCTTTATGTCTAGGGGATGTTATGCATATTTAGGAAAAATTTATTTTCTATGCCAAAAATTTTTAAAGTTTATCATATATGATTTCTACTTTAAGAGTCAATCAACATGCATTATATTAATTAGAAACCAATTATAAAAATAAAATTTAATTGCATAGAGTATAAATCCAACCATATATAGGTAAATGGGCCAATTAGGACTTTCTCTAAATGTTGAACACAATTTCTCAAAAACTTAAATAATAGCCTTCCCATCTTTCATAACAACCTGATACATAGTTTTAAAGCGACTAGGTTGTTTAGCTAGCACTCTAATCCAGGTCAAAGTAAGTCTAGATTTGTATGTTAATAACTAGAGTCGGGTTACTATTGTTTAGATCCCAAATTAGATTTTTGATCCGGGGTAGACCAAAAATCATAAGTCCCTAACATCGGGAATCTAATCCTATTAATTTTTTGAAATGATAACTCAAATTAAAATTCTCTCTAAATCAAAATGTAAATACTAACACTTAGGATAGAATGAGGCATTTCTAAATTATTTCAAATCTCAAAATGTCGCCTACTTCTCATCCTTTCGACTAAAAAATAAATGCTCAAAATTGGTCCAATCCCATTTGAAACTCCAACATCTCACCTTTCATATCACTCCTTGAGAATTCAAAATAAAACTTCTAATATTATTCTAATTGAGAATTCATTGGAAGCCTGAAACTTCATACGATGTGATTAACTAATAAGATTTACCTTCATAGGATATTTAAGATCCCAGAAATAATCAAACACCATTCTATTTAGCTCCAAAATAGAATGGGGGAAAAATCACCCTCTTTGGGAAAAATCACTCTCTTTGGGAAAATCAAAATCAAGGAAGATTAATATCATCATATTCAAATAATTTATAATAGGTGATATTCTCCCTCTTTGTGGAAATATATCATTTAATAACAATATCCTTGAATATGAAATTAATGATAAATGTATCTAGATTATTGTAGTTAGATATGTATTTGAACATCATTTTGACCTTTTCGGGCAATATGTAGTTCACTATGATGATCCGACTACAATAATTGATGATGAAATATATCTACCATAGTCAAATATACGATTGAATGTTATTTTGATTCTCCAGGATCATGTACAATTCTCTTCGAAATTTGATTATGGTAGTTAAGATAAAAACTTATAGTTTTGTAATGATTGACCAATCTAACAATAATTAGTCTCCTATTCCATGAATTATTTTAGGCATGATTATCATGGATCATCTAGGATGATATGGATTGTCCTGTATGATAAGAATAAATTTTGGATTATAAAAGCTTGCATAAATTATGATTGGCGGCTATTTGTCTCAACCTATACTGATCGTCCTGTATAATATGAATCATCCAGAATGATTAGTTAAACAAACTTAATTATTAGGGTTTGTGTTTTTAACTGATCATCCAGGATAATCTAGAATCGTCATGTACGATATGATCAAAAAATAAAAAACTTCCTAACTCACCAAATTTCTTCCCCTGAGTGTGTGTATGCAAGGTTACTTAGCTTCAGGATCCATCACAATATATTTGACTCAAGAAAAGGTAAAAGATGCATTGAAATTGAAATTACAGACTGACTCAATCCTAATCTACCTGATCTTTGAGCTGATATGCATTGAAAATGATCTTATAGACCTGAAAGTTTAGTAGGCAGGGAAACCAAAATAGATATGCAATAACAACAGTAGTAAAGAAATAAGAATATTTGCTTTCATCAAAATCACAATAATTGGATCCAGATTTGCAAGATTTCCATCACAAATAATAATAGTAAATAATCGTATCAAAATTTGCGAGAAAATTTCCAGGACAATTCCACTAAAAACCTCTAGCATAAATAAAAAGTAGCTCCTACTATTTGTTATTGAGCTTTCCAATAGTACAAATCAAAACAGTCTAAATGCAATAATTAAATATAGTAAAAAAAAGTAATAATAATTCAACAATTACGTTCCAATAGCATAAATAAATAATCAAATTATATAAAATTCTATTATTTTCATAACATTGTTAAAGTTTCACTAGTGCTTATACAACAAAAGAAAGAGAATGGATCAAAAATATTTTTACAGACACTCTCTAAGGAATCAATATCCTCACTTTCATGCTCGGTCGATGTGGATGTAGATTGATTTTCATGAATCTGCTTTCTCAATCTCCTAAGCTTATCTAGTATCTGAATGTTCATGCCTGCCTATGCTTTTCAAAAATTTCTAACTTTGCTGTCAAGTTAACCACATGTTGCCTATATAAACTCTCTTGGCTGCCTGCGGAGAAGTAGAAATAGAAGAGATTGTCCCTCATATGTGTAAGCTTGCAAGCCTAATTCATAAACCCATCCCTTCTGCATTCCAACTACCACTTGCAACTATGTGCGGTAGTTAGAAACTTTTAAAGTTTCCCCAGAGGAACCCTCACCTACTGCAGCCTGGCTCTCGTGAAGTTTTATATACTCATCCTAAAAAATATAACATTAGATTAATCATTATATAATCATCACTTATAATATTTTTGTAAGTATAATATCCTTTTATACTTACATATGCCCTCTTAGCTCACTCATCCTCCCACAGTTGGTCCTCCTGGGAAACTCAACTGCAGTGTGTTCTCTTCCAAGCATCTCCTTCTATAATATACTTAGATTAGCATGCATGAATAAAGAAATTATTAAAATATATTAAAATTCTTATTAATAATCATCTATGCTCAATGTGTGAAATTGAGCTCCCAGTATTGATGGAGCTACCTATGCCCCCGACGTTAGAAGCACTATTGAGCTCTGCCCATAAACCCTCTCCAATCCAAAGCGGTCACTCACCTATCCTTCTAATGTGAGTGAATATGTCTCGTAGATGAGTTGCTCCATGTTTCTCAAAATTTATTACGATACGAGTACCATGCTCAAGAAAATAATAAAAATCTAATTATATAAAATAAATTAAAAATATATTCATTATTACTGTACTAAACTATAAAAATATGTTAATAATTACAATGTACTAATCTCAAACTCCTTCAATCGCATGTCACACACTTTCTTTAGGATTTTCCTCCAAGAGTATATGGAGCATCAAACCTGCTTCATATGATATCTCATATCTTATACATTGGTTACTTTGAACGATAAAACTTCCACAAAATATTTAGTTGAAGAATATTATTTCTTAAATGTATGCGTAATATAATATATATATATATATATATATATATATATATATATATATATATATGTTACCCTTAAGCTGAATCAGCATGTGCCCATCTATAATCGGTGTTATGGCAGCCTACAAGGAAGGTCCAGTTGTAGTTGGGATGGAAGGTCAAGCTACATAGGGCTGAGGGCGATGGTGGGCAGTAAAATGGTGGAATATATGGTGGATAGGGATAAGTAGCATGCAATCCCTGAGATGATGGTGGAGGGTAGTATGGGTAAAAAGGAGCTATTTGTGTATGGTCTGGTGATGGAAAGCGGGGGTCTCTAATATAAAATGGAGGACTCCCTGTAAGAAATGTAGGTAAAAGGGGGGCTAGGCTGGGTATGAGTGGTAGGCTATGAAGAGGATGTCCCATCAATACCTCTACCCCTACTAGATCCTCCACTTGTATTGTTCTTGAGCTTGAAATATTTATCATAGACCACTAATGGGGCTTATAACCTCTAGAAGACATCTGCAAAAATAACAATAATTTATATATGAAAATATAGTGAATAAGTAAATTAAATGCAGGAAAAGGCTACTATATGTATGCTAACATGTAAAAATTAAAAAATCTACTATGGAGGAAGATTGTAGGGGGTGAGTATGAAGGGCCAACATGAGTAAGGTGAGGAAGATTAACTAAATGGAGTAAATCATCTACACATAAACCTAATCATATATTCCTTGGTTCTACGGCAAAGGTAAGATGTGTACAGTCAAAATATTTCCAGGCTTCTATGATGGATGTGTTAGAATTCCTACTTGTGAGATGTGTTCCTTATATCATCTCATATGTGTAGCAGAGCTCACAGATGCATACAGATATTGCAATCTAGGAATGATGGGTAAGTAGAATAATTGATTGACTGGCACATCCTTATGCTTTTTTTACCTTGAATTTAGTTTAAATTGTAGCCATTATAATGATGCCATATAATCTCTAACAATTTATCCTTGTAGTATAACATGTATCAATTAACACAATAATATATTTTTATAGCTGTCAAACCAAGTTTGAAAACTAATTTTTTAGTCCAGTATAAATCAGTTTGAATTATATTATCTATCGAGTTGGTTTACTTAAATAGGCCAATGAATTGATTATAGTATTCTTTGGGAAATTATAATATTTCATTATGCTTAACATCTTCGAAACAACAAATAACTCTAAGTGAGTAATACACCCATTCTAAATTGATTATTTTGTTCCATGTAATAAGTTAGAACAATTTTGTACCTCCTTATTCTAGGATTCTTTTATATATTATTGAAGGTGTGTCCTAGTTGCATTATAAATCAAGTCCTCAAATGTCTTAAGTCTGTCCTCCTCAACTATATTTGAGAGAGTTGAAATGAGACTCGTACTAACAATGAGAAGTTCAATACCAATATTTTAGCATGGATCCTCTACAATATTAATTAATAGTAATCTCATCTAGTGTAAGATAGGCTTGATTTTTCTGTTTAGAATATGGACATTGAAACCTACCAGAATGAAATAATTCACTCTATTAAAAAAATTCATCTATTAATATCTTGTGTCCAAGCAACACTCGATCATGCATCTAACTTCTATACTTTCGAATATCCAAAACACAATTGGACTATAAATTCCTACAACCAAATAAAGTATCAATTTAAAAAAATTAAAAAATGTGTACAATAGTGACAATTTTAGGAGTTTGCATGGATAGTTTGTGCAACACACTAATACATCTATATTTTCCAAATGATTCATCAGAATGTCATCTTTTAATGTGACCAAACCATCTAAGATGACTCACTCGATTATTATCTTCCACTAGAGCTACTCCAACCTTTTCATGTATATGCGCATTTCATATCATGTCTCTAAGAGTAAAGCCACCTATCCACCTAAGCATCCTCATTTCCGCAACACTTAACTTAATATTATGCTTCTCTTTTAATGGCCAACTTTTTGTACCATAATGCATTGTAGGTCCCATCACCATCATATAAAATTGGTTAAAACCTACATACTAGCCTATGCATTAATTAATGAAAAAGGGTATAAGGCCTTAAAGGATCAAGAGCTCTCTAAAAATACAGCATTTGAAGCAAATTCTAACGAGCCTATGATCCTATCTATTACAATAATCAAGAGAAAAAAAAACCAGGGAGGCAGGAAGCCAGCCCCCAAAAGAGGAACCCAATCCAGATATTCAATGAAGCACCAAAATCCAACAAATAAGCAGCTTCCGACATATGGATAGGCAACTTTAATGCAAAAAATAGAGGCAAAATTAAAACAGGTAAACAACAATAAAAATATACCTAAAAGGAAAATAGTCAAAATTATATCCCACAACGACATAGAGCCTCCAGCGAATTGGATGGCTTCAAAAATTTTTATCAATTAAAAATTTAAAATTTTCTTTTGTAAAAAGACTTATTTGTAAATTATTAATTAATTATTTTGTGAATAGAGAAATCAAACCACCAATAAAGTAAAGTGTAATAAAGATAAATAAGGACACAAGCAACTTGTTTACGTGATTCGGTCAAAACTAAAAACCCGGCCTACGTCCACAACTGGCCACCCACAACTAGGAATTAACTAAGCAATTCAAGCTTACACCAACTTCCGTGCTTTCCTTCACTGGGTTAGCACAACCCCAAAACATTGTACTTTCCTCACCGGGTAGGAACAACCCCCAAATAAATCATTATAAGATCATAAACAAAAAAAAAAGCCTAACCTTAGCTCTTAATTTTAAAATATTTTATCCCTCATCATGCAAAATTAACCAACAATACAAATAGACTAGCTCACAAAAAATTTAATTTTAATTAATCACAATCACAAACTTGAATGTAGATGATATGGATATGTAAAGTTATCATATATGGAATCAATCAAAAAATGAAATAATGAAATTTTTTATTTAAAAAAAAAACTTTCAAACTAGATTTGAAAATATAATTCACCACTTGGAACAAACTCACCAAAGACTTATCTCCTTTGAGCAAAAGATGAAGATGAATGATGGGGAGACTCTTTGGCTTAATTATGAGCACAAGAATTAATGAAAATGTTGCCAAGAAAGGTTGATGGAGATGATTTAGCAAGCATGACAAAATTCCGGCAAAGTTTTAACGTGGTTAGGAGCAGACACACACACATAGCCAACCCCAATATTTTTTTATAGAATTTTGACCAAGTCAAGAGAGAATTAAAGGGAGATTATTTAGGCAATAATTTGAAATAATAATGAAATTTGGAATGCATTAGATTAGCCTACACAAATCCACAGAAAATAGGAAAGATATTATGTTAATATTGGCCATGGGAGCTGATTTGGCAATGCATTTGGTTTGGATTCATGCAATAGGATTTTGTCTAAGGCAGGTTGAAATATTAACCATTTTATGTGTTTTCCACATCTTCAATCCAAGAGGTGAATTATTTTGCTAATGATTCAAGGTTATAAGGATTAAATAATTTAGAGCACATGGCAATTTTGGACAAGCAATTTTCATGTATTTTAAATTAGAGTTAGGAAAGATTTGATCATGATATCAATCTAATTAATCCAAGATATTTTTTTGTCAACTAGAGGATTTGATGCGGAAGGTATTCCAACACTATATTTGAAAAAAAAATTAAAAATTCTATTAAGGATGAGAGGTCAGAACTTAGCAAAAATAGAGATTTTATTTAAGGAAAGTTATTTTGGAGGTAGTTTAGTTTTGAAAATAAAACTAAAAATTCCTGAATTTTTAATGAGTGATTAAACCATTAAATAATGCTTAATATATCTAGAATTTTCATAATTAATTTGACCAAAAATAAATTATACATTTAAGACTAGTTACATTAATAAAAATAATTATCTAATCTTTTAATAATGTAGGATTAAAATTATTTTACCTTGCAAGAAGTGCTCCAATATTATTCACCACTGTATCATTAATTTAATATAAATATTTTGATTAATTTTAGGTAATGAAAAAAATTTTGGCCTCATGATATTCAAGCATAACAATGTGTGTTATAACAAGATAGAAATAACATGAATAGTAGAAGGAAAGAGAAAATGAATAATTTGGATAATTTGATTGTCATTTGAGATACAAGGCTAGAATTGATAATATGGAGATGATTAAATGTATTTTAGAACATTGTTGTATGGCTTAAATAAACAAAATAAAATTAACACAAGTTGTGAAGTTTTGAAATGCATGATAGTAAACTTTCCGAAAATGACCAAAGTTATGATCATGCATGAGATACTTATGATGAATCTCACAAGAAATAACCACCAACAATATCACAAAAAAGAACCAAACCCATGACACCAGAGTATAGAGCCCAACACCACTGAAAATCATAAAACCCCCACCTAGACTAACCAAGGCTAAGGAAATCTCCAGAGAAAACAAATCCCAACACCAGGACTGAAAGCACCAATAGGGAAAAGACTAGACCAACAACAGAAATAACCCGCAAACACCAGGAGAAAACCAATAACAAAATAAGCACCACTAAATATCTAAGTAGAGGACTTAGATCTATTAAAACAACCAATAGAGTATTTAAACAACAACCCACTTAGGATACATCCAAATCACATAGCCTAATGTACACACTATAGATCGCTTATTAGGACAACAAACTCTTATTTTAGGCTAGGCTGTTGTTCCTTTATACTTTCTTTTTGTGTGAAGTAAAGTTTTTATGGATTTTATTATATGTTGGTTATTATAGTTTGATATGTTCTGTGATGCCTTGATGTGATATATCTATTATGATTACCTGTCATATAATATGATGGGCACAAGATTTCGCCTAGGTTATTATGATCTAGATGCTAACAGAGTTTTCTACAGGTGGTCATGCTCATGTATGGATATAAAAAGGGGGCCAATAAAAATTCACAATCAGAATTTTATGCAGGTTCTAAATATGTTAATCCCCCTAAAAATAAAAGAGCATAACCAAGTAAATATGTCTAGCTCAGATATGAGCAATGAAATGAATATGACTGCTTGAGATTTTGATGATTTTTAATAAACATCTTAGGATAGCATATAGGTTATATAGAGTCATTTTAATTATATGTATGATACATTCAAGAGTTTTGCAAGTAGATTTAAAATGGGAAATGTAACATCCAATTTGGAATCCAAAAAGGAAGGAAACACCGATTTGAGGGCCAGGGGAGTTCTTACCATTTGGAGAGCCAAATTAGGATGACCTTGATGTCCAAAGAGGAAAAAATATTTATTCGGGGAGGTGTTCTTTTATTTGGATATCTGGATAATATGGATCCAAGGAGCATGAAGAAAAGAGCTAAATAAATTAAGACAAAAACATATAACACATTTTAAAAATGCTTGTGTCATTTTGTAGGATTCGAATCCGAGTTGTTATTAGTGGTACCCGTTCACTTTTAATTTCTACAGATCCTGCGTTGTACTTAAGTGGTGTTGGCCATATGTCCTTTATATTAATTTAGTTATATATGATTTGATATTGTGTTTAAATTGATTACACACTAGAAATTACCTATTTTTCTTGGTTTATTTCTTGCATGACCGATTTATTTAAGCGAGGAAAATGCATTTAGGATCTTAAGAATAACTCAAAAATTCTTATACTCATAACTAAATAAAAAATTTAGGCTTACATAGAAAGATAAGCGCTATTTAAGAACTAAGCTTAGGAAAGCTTGGGAGTTCTCGTGCATTCACATTTTACTTTCTCTTCCTTACTAGGCACCTCCCCGCCTATGGGTCATGGCCGACTGCCTGACCTATTAGGGTGCCTTTATGTCTAGGGGATGTTCTGCATCTTTAGGAAAAATTTATTTTCTATGCCAAATTTTTTAAAAGTTTATCATAGATGATTTCTACATTAAGAGTCAATCAGCAAACATTATATTAATTAGAAATAAATTAAAAAAATAAAATTTATTTGCATAGAGCATAAACCTAACCATACATAGGTAAATGGGCCAATGAGGACTTTTTCTAATTGTCGAACCCAATTTCCCAAAAACTTAAATAATAGGCTACCCATCATTCATAATAACCTGATACATTATTTTAGAGCGACTAGGTGGTTTAGCTGGAACTCCAATCCAGGTCAAAGTAAGTCTAAATTTATATGTTAGTAATTAGATTCAGGTTACTATTGTTCAGTGCCCAAATTAGATTTTGGATTTGGCGCAGACCCAAAATCATAAGTCCATAACGTCAGGAATGTAATCCTATTATTTTAGTAAAATGATAACTCAAATTAAAATTCTCTCAAAATCAAAATGTAAAGACTAACACTTAGGATAGAATGAGGCATTTCTAAATATTAGTTCAAATCCCAAAATGCCTCATACTTCTCATCCTTTAGACTCAAAATTAAATACTCAAAATTGGTCCAATCCCATTTGAAACTCCAACATCTCACCTTTCATATCAGTCTTTGAGAATTTAAAATAAAACTTCTATTATTATTCTAATTGAGAGTATTCGTAGGAAGCCTGAAACTTCGTATGATATAATTAACTATGAAGACTTACCTTCGTAGGAGATTTAAGATCCTAGAAATAATCAAACACCATTTTATTTAGCTCCTAAATAGAATGGGGAAAAAATCACCCTCTTTGGGAAAATCAAAATATAAGATGATCATTATAGTCATATTCAAATGATTGATAATAGCTGATATTCTCCCTCTTTGTGGAAATATATCCTTTAATAACAATATGCTTGAATATGAAATTAATTATAAATGTATCAAGATTATTGTAGTTAGATATATATTTGAATGTCATTTTGACCCTTTGGGGCCATATGTAGTTCACTATGATGATCTGACTACAATAATTGATGATAAAATATTTCATCTACCATAGTTAAATATACAATTGAATGTCATTTTCATTCTCTAGGATCATATATAATTCTCTCCGAAATTTGAGTATGGTAGTCAAGATAAAAAATTATAGTTTTGTAATATGAACCAGTTAGGGAATGATATTTTCACCATCCAAGATGATACATTGATCATAATGAGGAGTTTGACTACAAAATTAAAAGAAATTTAAAAGGATTATATTTAAATTTTTCAAAGAAAATATAATTATAATTGCTTTGCATTTTTCAATAAAGCAAGCAAACAGCGACCGAGGTGGGTTTCTTTTACTAAAGTGTTGTTATGTCGGCGATAGTGGGAGACAAAGTTGGGATTCTATTATGTGGGTGTCAGGTGGGATTTGGGTAATGAAGATGTATGAAATTTGGGCTTAAGACATATCTTGATAATCATTACAAATTATTTCTTTACAATTTAGTTAATCTGAAGACTTTGATAGATTATGGGTAATTTTCATATTTAATTTAAATTTACTAGAATTTTTTGAAGTTATCGGGTCTTAATTAAGGGCTGGATTAGGATTTGTTAATTAAGGGGTTTAAAGGGCCTTAAAATTTCATATAAAATTCCAAATGGTTTAGGATGTCACTAAGTTTAAGTGTTTCAAGTTTCAAGTCATTCTGAGGTGTGCCCAAGCTCCTAGAATTTCTCTAAATCTACTAGATGGGTCCTTAATTATTATCCTTAGGTTGCCACTTAGTTAAATAGGTTTAAATTAAATTTTATTGTCTAACCCTTAGGGTAACATAAAAGCAGATGCAATACAACATAACTCATCATGTCCTTAGAACTTGGAGAGCCTAAACTAAGTGTTTGTGCATCCTACACATACAAAGGAAAACTAGACAAAAATTAGACGAAATTAATGATGTGATTAGTGAATGAATGGAGTCCAATCATCCACTAATCCTCCCCCTTGAATGCAATTCACATGCTAGATCTATGTTTAAAATTTCACTAATGGATCTCTCAAAAATTAAAGGATTTAAGATATATATAATTTTTTAAATAATTTAAAATGCATAAATATTAACCAATATAATTATATAAGTTTTAAAATAAGTTAATAAAAATAATTCCAAGTATCTTATTAAGAGACCCACTGACCACGAAAGGGAAGTTTGAGTAAAGTTTCAAAATAAATTTTTTATTTGAAAATAATTAATATGTTAATTATCAAAATAATATTTAAATAGTTAAGTATTTAAATAATAGGTAAATAGTTAATAAAAATTGTTTTTTAATTTCTAAAAATAATTTTCATTGAAAGTACATATTTTTTAAAAATAATTAGAGGTATTTAAAAAAAATATTGGATTTAACAAGAATTAGTTATGAATTATGGTAGTTTAATGTAAATATAAGGTATTTTAAAATAATCTAAAATAATTAATGTTTTGAAATAATTATTTATTTAAATAAAATTAATTATCAGAGTCTCAGAGATTTAAAATAATTTTGAAAAAGTAATAATTATAAAATTATTAGAAAATAACTTAAATTTATATTTAACTGATATATGTTACACATATCATATATTATCAACGATACAATTGTATACTTGTTGAGATTGAAATTGTACTCAAAAAGTTGAACGACGAATCATACCTCATTTGGATATATTTCAAGCATCATATATGTTATATTAGTTCTCTGAATGAAATAAAATCATCTCATAGTTAGGCTTGTATCACTTCTAATTTTATTTAGGGTATCTGCAAGAATTAACAAATTGTATTTATATTTTCTCATATTCTTGATGGTTAATAAACCTAGAGCAATGAAAATCCTTGTCGCATTACCATTATATTTTGAAATATCAAACATATATAGATGACTATTCATATCATTCTCAACTCACAATTTCCTCTTTAATAGCAATCATTAATGAATAATAATGAGTGATGTAAGTATATTATGTTGTTCTTATTCTTCTTCTTCGTATCTATTTGAAAACATTGAGTTAATGTTGAATATTGAAATAAAAAATGAATTTTGTGAAAATGTAAGCCCCCAAATCTTAATGTGATTGATTAGCTTTATGAGCCTCATTCGTATGCATTTGATACACAAATGAAATTCTATGTTGGACAAGTTGCTCTCTCTCTCTCTCTCTCTCTCTCTCTCTCTCTCTCTCTCTCTCTCTCTCTCTCTTTTAGTGTATGCTTGATTATGAAAGGTTTATGAAGAACTGTTAGAAGGTTCTTGTGTGATCTCCTTTATACATCATGTAAATGTGTTTTCATATGTTTAATATGTAATGTGTTTCTTCATCAACTTTCCTTACCAATGTTAGTGAATGTTCATATCTGTTATTATGATTTTTCTCATATATTCTACAATAATGAATTTCCAAGTTCGATGTTGTCAGATTCTCTTCATGCTTCATGTGTAGTTATCCTTCACGCTTCATGTTAGAAAACTCTTCTAATGCTTCATGTTCTATGGTGATATGCATGTGTTAGATAAGTGCAAATATTGAATTATTTATCATTTAAATTCTTATTTATTTGTATTTCTTTTTTGAATAGCCTCTACGCTCATCCTATGTTTACTCTTGCTTTGTTATTTACAGGCACATTAGGAGCTATTTGGATAAAAGGAGCTTGGACAACAGATTGGAGCATCAGTTGCCCTCATTAATTTTGACGGGGGCACTGTGGGAAGAACCATCAGGTCATAGCCCCCGGTGTTGTAAGTTTTCTTAAAACTTAGAAGCCCTTAGGGAGCTTATTGATTGTGCGATTCCCCAGCCTTAGGGCATTATAGAAACTTCATTTTTCGTAGATTGTCTCTTATTTATTATAGAACCCAGAATCCATTTACACATGTGCATGTGTCCAAAGGGTTAGAATAGAAACTATATCTTTCATTCCATATAGCATTAGTGACAATTAAGGATGAGTCTTAGAAAACATAGACTTAGGATGCATGCACCCTTTAGGAGAGAAATATTAAATATATAAAACTTAGTGACATTTTATCCTAAGATTAGTATAAATCATTCATCTAGTCTTAATCATAATTAATCAATGATCAAAAACCTCCGACAAAATAGTAATAATCTAGACAAAATTGCATTAAAAAATATACTTAACTTTTGTTAATCAAATCATAACTAACATACACAATCACTAAAAGATAGAATTTGAATATAAACTTGAACTAAATCTAATTAAAATATTAATCACCCCTTAATCAAATATTAACTAAATAAAATTTTTTAAAAACAAATTAAATTTAAGAGTTATAAAATTGGAGAATAAATCTAAAGTGAAATATGCTAAAATAAAAGACTTATAAAACCCAAACTATAATTCATTAAATCTTCTCATAATTACATACATAATCTTAAAATCCTTCTAAGAATTGGAATTAAATAACAACCTAAAGATTAATAACCTAAATAATTAAATGACCAAAATAAGAAACTAATTGAAAATTCAACATAATTCAAAATTTCAAAGATCTAATAACTAATTCAAAATTTAATCAAATAATAAATTGTTCCTTTTAAAATCAATTAATCAACCCCTAATCTACAACCAACTAAATTAACTTAATCAGTTACTACTGGGTAACCCAGGCCTATGAGGCTATTAAGTTAGCCTCAACGATGGTGAAATAAACCATACGACCTTAGTGAGCAACAAAGGTGGTAATAACTAAACACTAAAAATGAATTGTTAAAACTAATACTAAGATATCAATATTTAAACATAAATTAAAGCTCTCCCTTGACCTTTAACTAATCAGAACAAAAAGCAACTTTAACTAAATTATCCTACAAACGACACATTCAAACTACACAGCCGGATGTACACACTAGAACTTATTGGCTAGGATCATCGACTCTGGTCTTAGGTTAGGCCATTGGTGTATTTTGGTGTGATGCAGGTACCTTACCTGGAGGGTATCTTTGGTGTGTTTATTTACTTTATGTACTCTGGATGTCATGCATGCATCTTTATACACCTTACTTCACAGTGCATCTTGTCTACATGCATGCATCATATCATTATTGCTCAAGTTAAAATGTCAAAGTAGAATGTACCTAGGATTCTTATAAAAGAAGATTCAAAGTAGAATGCGCCTAGGTGCAAATGTATGTGAAAGAGTCAAGTGTAAATATAAAGTGTCTAGAATGTAACAAGATTGAGTTGTATACATTCATTGAGTTGTAGAGGCTTAAAAATATTTTCTTATACGCATACATATAAGGCTCCAAAGATAATCCCTCTCTTTTGGAGGGTGTTCTCTTTTGGAATCCTATAGAGGAGCTGGCGCCAGAAGATAATAGGCAAGTATATTTAAACCTATTTATATAGAAGTAGAAAACCAGGCTTGTTGTGGTGGAGCCTAGCCACCTTATTTTATTGCTGACCCTGGGTTGTATGTATGCTCCAAAGAAATGAATAAAATGTTTATTTATGCATTTGTTTCATGCATCATACATGGCAATAAATAGGTACATTTACATATTTAAATCAAAATCCTTGATTCTTTTGGATAGATCCATCCTTCTTGCATTCATAAGGTGATTGATTGTGTTTAGGATGTTAGCTGGCAGCTCACTTTAGGCAAGCATAAGCCCAGATTGTACACCCCTCAGTGTGTCTCCTTTAACTTTTAATAAATTCTTAATCTATCATTCCTCCTAGAATAATAATTTCAATCTTTGATCTTTTAAACTCAAATTTTTAATCACATCTTTATACATTTACAAAAAAGGTCTAATCATCACTAAAAAAAAAGGAGAATAGTTTATCTCCTTTGGAATAGAATATAGGAACCCCTTATGTGCACCAAACCAAGAAGACAATAATATAACATCCTTCATCGAGAGATTTCCTAGGTTGAGGCCTAGCATGTAATTAACCACAGGGCTTGCACCCATGGGAAACTGATCCCACATCAAATAAACCCCATTCGAGCCTATGTATCAAATGGGGGAATTCATGTTACTTTGATTAGATTATTTATATTATTACCCATAAAGGTGTGTAGGTGAAAGCTGATATCCTCCAGGGTTAATCATATATATGATCTCATATGCTCTTCCATTGGCTTGCTTGCGTAGAGTGTAAAGGCCTACGATCATTTTGTCCTAAGGGATAGTGCAATCGTACCGTTTGCATTATGTTCCCCACCAGGCAGAATCCTTTCGGAGACCCACACCATCTTGATCATCATTTTTATGTGAATCATATTATAAGTCAATCAACATGTCCAGTAGATTAGTCATCCTTGATCTTCATCATTGTTGGTTCTAACTGCATTCAATCGAGTCCAAATCTTTCACACTTTGCATTATTGTGTGTAATAATATGTTGAGTGATCTATCATGACCCATGTTTTTCATTGATCTTGGAATTTGATTTAGTGACACTACAGGAAATTTAGTCTTTTGTGGAGGCATAATCCAGTGCAAAATAAGACAAATCTATTGCAAATCCTAGTTTATGGCAGATTTGCAATGGAATTGAATCTGCTGTTAAAACCTATATCGCAAAAGTATTTACAATGTAACAGATCCATCAAAAATATTTTGCAATGGATTTATGGTAGATGTGAGATGGAAACTTGCAAATTACAGCAGAATATCCATCGTGTATTATGAAGAAAAAATCTGTCGCAAATTATAGCAGAATATCCGCCTATATTTTTCAAAGATTTTTTAACTTTGCTGTCAAGTTAGCCACATGTTGCCTATATAAACTTTCATGGCTGCCAGCGGAGTAGTGGTAGTAGAAGAGGACTATCCCTCATACGCGTAGGCTTGCAAGCCTAATTAATAAACCCGTCCCTTCTGCATTCCACCTATCACTTGCGACTATGTGCGGTAGTAAAAAACATCTAAAGATTCCCTAGAGGAACCCTCACCTACTACAGCCTGGCTCTCTCGAGGCCTTATATACTCATCCTACAAAATATAACATTAGATTAATCATCATATAATCATCACTTATAATATTTCTATAAGTATAATATCCTTATATACTAACATATGCCCCCCTAGCTAACACATCCTCCCACTGTTGGTCCTCCTAGGGAACTCAACTGTAGTGGGTTCTCTTCCAAGCACTCATTTTGCAATATACTTAGATTAGCATGCATAAACAAAAAAAATTATTAAAAAATATTAAAATTCTTATCAATCATCATTTACGCTCAGTGTGTGGAACTGAGCTCCTAGTATTGAAGGAGCTACCTATGCCCCCGAAATCAGAAGCACTATTAAACTCTTCCCATAAACCCTCTCCAATCCAAAGCAGTCACTCACCTATCCTTCTAATGTGAGTGAATATGTCTCATAGACATGCTGCTCCACGTTTCTCAAAATTTATTCTGATACGAGTACCATGCTTAGGAAACTAATATAAATCTCATTGTATATAATAAATTAAAAAATATATTTGTGTTAGTGTAATAAATTATGAAAAGATGTTAATAATATTACAACTAACTAATCTCAAACACCTTGAACCACATGTCACACACTTTCTTGCATCAAACCTTCTTCATATGATATCTCGTATCTTGTATGTTGCTTACTTTGATAGATAAAACCCACACAAAATATTTAGTTGAGGAATATTATTTCTTAAATATATACGTAATATAAAATATATATATATTTATGTACATGTCACCCTCAGGCTGAATCAGCATGTGCCCATCTATAATCGGTGTTGCAATAGCCTATATGGACGGTCCAATTATAGTTGGGATGGAAGGTCAAGCTACATAGGACTGAGGGTGATGGTGGGTAGTAAAATGGCAGAATGTATGATGGATAGGGATAAGTAGCATGGAATCCCTGAGATGATGGTGGGGGTACTATGTGTAAAAGGGAGCTGTCTGTGTATGGTTTGGTGACGAAAAGCGGGGGACTCCAGAATAAAATGGAGGATTCCATGCAGAAGGTGTTGGTAAAAGGGTGGCTAAACTGGGTATGAGTGGTAGGCTATGAAGAGGATGTCCCCTCAATACCTCTACCTCTTCTAAATCCTCCATTGGTATTCTTCTTGAGCTTGAAATATTTATCATAGACTGCTAATGGGTCTCATCACCTCTAAAAGATAACTGCAAAAAATAGAAATAATTTATATATTTATAAACATATAGTTAATAAGTAAATTAAATGTAGGAAAATGAACTACTATATGCATGCTAACATGTAAAAATTAAAAAACTACTATGGAGGAAGATTATAGGGGGTGAGTATCACGGGCCAGCATGAGTAAGGTGAGGAAGATTAAATAAATAGAGCAAATCATCTACACATAAACCTAATCTTACATTCCTTGGTTCTACGGTGAAGTTAAGATGTGTACAGTCAAAATATTTCCAAGCTTCCATTATGGATGTGTTAGAATGCCTACTTGTTAGTTGTGTTCCATATATCATCTCATATGTGCAGCATAGCTCATAAATGCTTACAAACATTACAATCCAAGAATGATGGGTAAGTAGAATAATCGATTGACTGGCACATCCGTATGCTTTTTTTTCCCCTGAATTTGGTTTAAACCTTAGCCATTATAATGATGACATATAATCTCTAACAATTTATCCTTGTAGTATAACATGTATCCATTAACACAATAATATATTTTTATAGCTTTCAAACCAAGTTTGAAAACTAATTGTTTAGTCTAGTATAGATCTATTTGAATTATATTATCTATCGGGTTGGTCTCCTTAAATAGGCTAAGGAATTGATTAAAGTATTCTCTTGGTACATTGTATTATATCATTATGCTTAACATATTCGTATTAACAGATAATTCTAAGTGAGTAGTACACCCATTCTAAATTGAATATTGTATACCATGTAATTAATCATAACAATTTTATACGTCCTTATTCTAGGATTCTTCTATATGTTATTGAAGGTGTGGCCCAGTTGCATTATAAATCAAGTTCTCAAATATATTATCTTTATCTTTCTCAACTATATTAGAACTTATAGATGGGCTACACTAAGAGTAATAATGAGGTTCATACTAACCATGTGAAGTTCAATACCAATATTTTAGCATGAATCCTATGCAATATAAATCAATAGCAATCTCATTTGGTGTAAGATAGGCTTGATTTTTGTGTTTAGAATATGGACAGTGAAACATGCCTAAATGAAATAATTCACTCCATTAAAAAAAATCATCTATTAATATCTTGTGTCCAGGCAACATTCGATTATACATCTAACTTCTATACTTTCAAATATCCATAACATACTTGGACTATAATTCCTACAACCAAATAAAGTATCAATTTAAAAAAAATTAAATAATATGTACAATAGTGATGATTTTAGGAGTATACATGGATAGTTTGTGCGCCTCCATCATGCACTCATTGTATATTGGGCAATAGAACAGTGTATATCATTTAGTGCAACACACTAATACATCAATTTTTCCCAAATGATTCATCGGAATTTCATCTTTTTATGTGACCAAACCATCTAAGACGACTCTCTCTATTCTTATCTTCCACAGGAGCTACTCCAACCTTTTCATGTATATGGTCATTTCGTATTTTGTCTCTAAGAGTAAATCCACTGATCCACTTGAGCATCCTCATCTCTGAAATACTTAACTTAATATTATGCTTCTCTTTTAATGGCCAAGTTTTTGTACCAAAAAGCATTGTAGGTCTCATCACCATCTTATAAAATTGGTTAAAACCTACATAGAGGCCTATGCATTATTATTGAAAAAGGGTATAAGACCTTAAAGGATCAAGAGATCTCTAAAAATAAAGCATTTGAAGGAAATTATAATGAGCCTATGATTCTCTCGTTTACAATAATCAAGAGAAAAAAAAACCAGGGAGGCAAGAAGCCAACCCTCAAAAGAGGAACCCAATCCAGATATTCAATGAAGCACCAAAAGCCAACCAATAAGCAGCTTCAAACACATGAACAGGCAGCTGTAAGGCCAAAAATAGAGTCAAAATTATAGCAGGTAAACAACAATATACATATACGTAAAAGGAGAATAGACAAAATTGTAGCCCACAGCCGACCTAGAGCCTGCAGCAACAAACACCATGTAAATAGCTGGAAAAATAATAAGGACAAGGAACAAAGAAAATAAAAGCCATGGAAAAAGCAAAGGACCCACAATAATAGCCCACCAAGCCACTACAAACCAAACCAAACCATGTTAGAAGGTTATGGCACCCAAGAGGGGGGGGGGGGGGGGCAAATTGGATGGCTTAAAAAAATTTTATCAATTAAAAATTTAATATTTTCTTTTATAAAATGACTTATTTTTAAATTATTAATTAATTATTTTATGAATATAGAAAGTAAGCCAACAATAAAGTAAAGTATAATAAAGATAAATGAGGACACAAGCAACTTGTTTATGTGATTCGGCCAAAACTCAAAACCCAACCTATGTCCACATCTGGCCACCCACAACTAGGAATTCACTAAGCAATCCAAGCTTACACCAACTTCCATGCTTTCCTACACTGGGTAAGCACAATCCCAAAACACTGTACTTTTCTACAACCCCAAAAAAATCATTATAAGATCATAAACTAAAGAACAAAATAAAAAAATACAGCCTAACCTTAGCTCTCAATTTTAAAATATATTAGCCCTCATCCTGCAAAATCAACCAATAATACAAATAGACTAGCTCACAAAAAAATTAATTTTAATTAATCACAAACACAAACTTGAATGTAGATGATATGGATATGTAAAGTTTTTATATATGAAATCAATCACAAAATGAAATAATGAAATTTTAAAAAAAAAACTTTCAAACTAGATATGAAAATATAATTCACCTCTTGGAACAAACTCACCAAAGACTTATCTCCTTTGAGAAAAAGATGAAAATGATTGATGGGGAGACTCTTTGGATTGGTTATGAGCACAATAATTAATGAAACTCTAGCCAAGAATGGTTGGTGGAGATGATTTAGCAAGAAAAATAAAATTCTGGCAAAGTTTTAATGTGGCTAGGAGCAGGCACACACACATAGCCAACCCCACTATTTATTGATAGAATATTCACCAAGTAAAGAGGGAAATGAAGGGATATTATTTAGGCAATAATTTGAAATAATAATAAATTTTGGAATGCATAAGATTAGCCTACACAAATCCACATAAAATAGGAGAGATATTAGGTTAATATTGGCCATGGGAGCTGATTTGGCAATGCATTTGGTTTGGATTCATGCAAGAGGATTTTTTCTAAGGCATGATGAAATATTAACCATTTTATGTGATTGTCACATCTTCAATCCAAGAGGTGAATGATTTAGCTAATGATTCAAGGTTATGAGGATTAAATAATTTAGAGCACATGGTAATTTTGGACAAGCAATTTTCATGTATTTTGAATCAGAGTTAGGAAAGATTTGATCATGATCTCAATATAGATATTTTGTGGTCAACTAGAGGATTTGATTAGGAAGGTATTCCAACACTGAATTTGAAAAAAAAAATTAAAAATTCTTTTAAGGATGAAAGGTCAAAACTTAACAAAAATAGATATTTTATTTAAGGAAAGTTATTTTGGAGGGAGTTTAGTATTGAAAGTAAAACTAAAAATTCCTAAATTTTTAATGAGTGATTAAACCATTAAATAATGCTTAAAATATCTAGAATTTTCAAAAATAATTTGATGACAAATAAATTATGACAATAAAGACCTGTTACATTAATAAAAATAATTATCTAATCTTTTAATAATGTAGGATTAAAAATATTTTACCTTGCAAGAAGTGCTCCAACATTATTCACAAGTGTATCATTAATTTTATATAAATATTTTGATTAGTTTTAGGTTAATTAATGAAGAAAATTTTGGCCTCATTATATTTAAGCATAGCAATGTGGGTTATGCCAAGATAGAAATAACATGAATAGTAAAAGGAAAGAGAAAATGAATAATTTGGATAATTGGATTGTCATTTGAGATACAAGGATATAATTGATGGTATAGAGATGATTAAATGTATTTTAGAACATTATTGGATGGATTAAATAAACAAAATAAAAAGAACACAAGTTGTGAAGTTTTGAAATGCAAGATAGTAAACTTTCCAAAATAGACTAAAGTTATGATCATGCATGAGATAGTTATGATGAATACTTTAGAAAAGATATGAACTTATCAAAATATTGTATTTTAGCTTTTTGATTCAAGCTATATAAATTTTAATTATTGTGCCATACTAAAGGAAAACTACCCTGCCTCAATTCCAAACTGACCAGACTTCAATTGCTTTGATTACTGGATTATCCTTTATGATTTGTTGACACACTTAAATATGAAACATTAGTACCCTCCAATCCTTTATTTGTTATCATCCAAATATCATTTTTATGCAATGGGGCTCATGGGGTTAACAAACCATGGCACCAAACCAACATAAGAATGGGCCTAAATAACCAACCCAAGAAATAACCACCAACAATATCACAAAAAATGACCAAACCTAAGTCACCAGAGTATAGAGCCCAACACCACAGAAAAACCTAAAACCCCACCTAGGCTAACTAAGGCTAAGGAGACCACCAGTGAAGACAAACCCCAACACCAGGACTGAAAGCACCAATAGGGACATGACTAGACCAATAATAGAAAATAACCTATAAACACCAGGATAAAATGAACAACAAAATAAACACTACTAAAGATCTAAGTAGAGGACTTAGATCTATTAGAACAACCAATAGAGTATTTAGGCTTACATTGAAAGATAAACGCTACTTAAGAAGTAAGGCCAGGAACGCCTGGGAGTTCTCATGCATTTATATTTTACTTTCTCTTCCTTAGGCACCTCCCCGCCTATGGGTCATGGCAAACCACTTGACCTATTAGGGTGCCTTTTTGTCTAGTGGATGTTGTGCATCTCTAGAAAAAATTTATTTTCTATGCCAAAAGTTTTTTAAGTTTATCATATATGATTTCTACATTAAGAGTCAATCAGCATGCATTATTTTAATTAGAAACCAATAATAAAAATAAAATTTAATTGCATAGAGCGTAAATGGTCCAATTAGGCCTTTCTGTAAATGTCGAAACCAATTTATCAAAAACTTAAGTAATTGCTTACCCATCTTTCATAATAACCTGATACATAGTTTTAAAGAAACTAGGTGGTTTAGCTGGCACTCCAATCTAGGCTAAAGTAAGTATAGATTTGTATGTTAGTAACTAGATTCGGGTTACTATTATTTAGTGCCCAAATTAGATTTTGAATTTGAGGCGGATGGAAAATCATAAGTCCCCAATGTCGAGAATCTTATCCTATTATTTTAATAAAATGATAACTCAAATTAAAATTCTTTCTAAATCAAAATGTAAAGCATAACACTTAGGATAGAATGAGGTGCTTCTAAATTATGTCAAATCCGAAAATGCCTCCTACTTCTCATCCTTTGGAATCAAAAATAAATGCTCAAAATTGGTCCAATCCCATTTGAAACTCCAACATCTCAACTTTCATATCAGTCCTTGAGAATTCAAAATAAAACTTCTATTATTATTCTAATTGAGAGTATTCATAGGAAGCCTGAAACTTCATATTATGTAATTCACTATGAAGACTTACCTTCGTAGGAGATTTAAGATCCCAGAAATAATCAAATACCATTCTATTTAGCTCCTAAATAGAATGGGGGAAAAAAGCACCCTCTTTAGGAAAATCAAAATCTACGATGATCATTATCGTCATATTCAAATGATTGATAATAGCTGATATTCTCCCTCTTTGTGGAAATATATCATTTAATAACAATATGCTTGAATATGAAATTAATGATAAATGTTTCAAGATTATTGTAGTTAGATATATATTTGAATGTCACTTTGACCATTTGGGGCCACATGTAGTTCACTATGATGATCTGACTACAATAATTTATGATAAAATATTTCATCTACCATAGTCAAATATACAATTGAACGTTTTTTTGATTCTCCAAGATCATATATAATTCTCTCCAAAATTTGTTTATGGTAGCCAGGATAAAAACTTATAGTTTTGTAATATGAACCAATTAGGGAATGATACTTTCATCATCCAAGATGATACATCGATCATAATGAAGAGTTTTTCTACAAAACTAAAAGAAATTTAAAAGGATTATATTCAAAATTTTCAAAGAAAATATAATTATAATTGCTTTGCATTTTTCAAAAAAGTAAGCAAACAATGACCGAGGTGGGTTTCTTTTACTAAAGTATTGTTATGTCGGTGCTAGTGGGAGACAGAGTTGGGATTCTATTATGTGGATGTCGGGTGGGATTTTGGTAATGAAGATGTATGAAATTTAGGCTTAACAGACATCTTGATAATCATTATGAAGTATTTGTTTATAATTTATTTAATCTGAAGAGTTTGATAGATTATGGGTAATTTTCATATTTAATTTAAATTTATTAAAAATTTTTGATGTTATCAGGTCTTAATTAAGAGTTGGAATAGGTTTGTTAATTAATGGGTTTAAAGGGCCCTACAAATTCATAAAAAATTCTAGAGGGTTTAGGATGTCACTAAGTTTAAGTGTTTCAAGTTTCAAGTCATTCTGAGGTGTGCCCTAACTCCTAAAATTTCATTAAATCTACTAGACAGGTCCTTAATTATTATCCTTAAGATGCCACTAAGTTAAATAGATTTAAATTAAATGTTATCGTCTAACCCTTAGGGTAACATAAAAGCAGATGCAATACAATATAACTCATCATGTCCTTAGAACTAGGAGAGCCTAAACTAAGTGTTTGTGCATCCTACACATACAAAGGAAGACTAGACAGTAATTAGACGAAATTAACGATGTGATTAGTGAATGATTGGAGTCCAATCATCCACTACTCCTCCCCCCATGAATGATATTCACATGCTAGATCTATGTTTAAAATTTCACTAATTGATCTCTCAAAAATTAAAGGATTTATGATAAATATAATTTTTTAAATAATTTAAAATGCATAAATATTAACCAATGTAATTATAGAAGTTTTAAAATAAGTTGATAAAAATAATTCCAAATATCTAATTGAGAGATCCACTGACCACCCAAGGGAAGCTTGAACAAAGTTTCAAAATAAATTTTTTATTTGAAAATAATTAAAATGTTAATTATTCAAATAATATTTAAATAGTTAAGTATTTAAATAACAGGAAAATAATTAATAAAAATTAATTTTTAATATCTAAAAATAATTTTAAATGAAAGTACATATTTTTTTAAAAATTTGAGGTATTTAATAAAATATTGGATTTAACATGAATTAGTTATGAATTATTGTAGTTTAAGGTAAATATAAGGTATTTTAAAATAATCTAAAATAATTAATGTTTTAAAACAATTATTTATTTATAAAATTAATTATCAGAGCCTCAGGGATTTACAATAATTTAAAAAAAGTAACAATTATAAAATTATTAGAAAATAACTTAAATTTATATTTAACTGATATATGTTACACCTATCATATATGATCAACGATACAATTGTATACTTGTTGAGATTAAAATTGTACTCAAAAAGTTGAACGACGAATCATACCTCATTTGTATATATTTCAAGCATCATATATGCTATATTAGTTCTCTTAATGAAATAAAATCATCTCATAGTTAGGCTTGTATCACTTCTAATTTAATTTAGGGTATCGACAATGATTAAGAAATTGTATTTATATTTTCTCATAATCTTGATGGTTAATAAAGCTAGCTAGCAATGAAAAACCTTGTCGCATTACCATTATATTTTGAAATATCAATCATATATAGATGACTATTCATATCATTCTCAACTCACCATTTCCTCTTTAATAGCAATCATTAATGAATAATAATGAATGATGTAAGTATATTATGTTGTTCTTATTCTTTTTCTTCATATCTATGTGAAAACATTGAGTTAATGTTGAATATTGAAATCAAAAATGAATTTTTCATGAATGTAAGCCCCCAAATCTTAATGTGATTGATAAGCTTTATGAGCCTCATTCGTACCCATTTGATACAAGAATTAAAGGCTATGTTGGACAAGTTGCACTCTCCTTATCTCTTTTTATTTTAGTGTATGTTTGATTATGAAAGGCTTATGAAGAACTGTTAGAAGGTTCTTGTGCAGTCTCCTTTATACTTCATGTAAATGTGTTTTCATATGTTTAATATGCAATGTGCTTCTTCATCAACCTTCCTTACTAATGTTAGTGAATGTTCATATGTGTTATTATGATTTTTCTCATATATTCTACAATAATGAATCTCCATGTTCGATGTTGTCGAATTCTCTTCATGCTTCATGTGTAGTTATTCTTCATGCTTCATGTTAGAAAACTCTTCTAATGCTTCATGTTCTATTGTGATATGCATGTGTTAGATAAGTGCAAATATTGAATTATTTATTATTTAAATTCTTGTTTATTTGCATTTCTTTTTTGAATAGCCTCTACACTCACCCTATGTTTACTTTTGCTTTGTTATTTGCGAGGTATATCTGGAGCTATTTGGATAAAATGAGCTTGGACAACAGATAGGAGCATCAATTGCCCTCATTAATTTCGATGGGGGCGCTATGGGTAGAATCACCGGGTCATAGCCCCGATATTATAAGTTTTCTTAATACTTAGAAGCCCTTAGGGAGCTTATTTATTGTGCGATTCCCCAACCTTAGGGCCTTGTAGAAACTTCATTTTTCTTAGATTGCCTCTTATTTATTATAGAACCTAAAATCCATTTACACATGTGCATGTGTCCAAAGGGTTAGAATAGAAACAATATCTTTCATTCCATATAACATTAGTGACATTTAAGGACAAAAATAAAGGATGAGTCTTAGAGAAAATAGACTTAGGATGCGTGCACCCTTTAGGAGAGAAATCTTAAACATAAAAAAACTCATTGACATTTTATCCTAGGATTAATACGCATCATTCATCTAGTCTTAATCATAATTAATCAATGACCAAAAACCTCCGACAAAATAGTAATAATCTAGACGAAATTGCATAAAAAATATACTTAACTTTTGTTAATCAAATCATAACTAACATACACAATCACTAAAAGATAGAATTTGAATATAAACTTGAACTAAATCTAATTAAAATATTAATCACCCCTTAATCAAATATTAACTAAATAAAATTCTTTAAAGATGAAATTAAGTTTAAGAGTTATAAAATTGGAGAATAAATCTAAAGTAAAATATGCTAAAATAAAAGACTTATAAAACCCAAACTATACTTCATTAAATCTTCTTATAATTACATACATAATCTTAAAATCCTTCTAAGAATTAGAAATAAATAATAACCTAAAGATTAATAACAATAAATTATTCCATTTAAAATCAATTAATCAACCTCTGATCTTTAACCAACTAAATTATCTTAATCGGTTGCTATTAGGTAACCCAGGCCTATAAGGCTTTTAAGTTAGCCCCAAGGAGGGTGAAATAAACCATACGACCTCGATGAGCAACAAAGGTGGTAATCACTAAACACTAAAAATGACTTGTTAAAACTAACATTAAGATATTAATATTTAAACTTGAATTAAAGCTTTCCTTTGACCTTTAACAAATCATAACAGAACGCAAATTTACCTAAATTATCCTATATAGGACACATCCAAACTACACAGCCTGCTGCACACACTAGAGCGTATTTATTTGGATAACCCAGTCTAGTCTTAGGTTAGGCCATTGGGGTGTTTTGGTGTGATGCAGGAACCTTGCCTGGAGGATATCCTTAGTGTGTTTATTTATTTTCTGTACTCTGGATGTCATGCATGCTTTTTTATACACCGTACTTCACAATGCACCTTATCTACATGCATGTATCATATCATTATTACTCAAGTGAAAATGTCAAAGTAAAATGTACCTTGGATGCTTATAAAAGAAGATTCAAAGTAGAATGCGCCTAGGTGTAAATGTATGTGCAATAGTCAACTGTAAATGTAAAGTGTCTAGAATGTAACTAGATTGAGTTGTATACATTCATTGAGTTGTAGAGGCTTATAAATATTTGTTTGTATGCATACATATAGGGTTCCAAAAGATAATCCCTCTCTTTCAAAGCGTGCTCTATTTTGGAATCCTATAGAGGAGTGGGGCCAGAAGATAATAGGTAAGTATATTTAAACCCATATTATATAGGAGTAGAAAACCAGGCTTGTTGTGTTGGAGCCTGGCCACCCTATTTTATTGCAGACCCTGGGTTATATGTATATTCTAAAGAAATGAAAAAATGTTTATTTATGTATTTGTTTCATTCATCATACATGGCGATAGATAGAGACATTTATATATTTAAATCAATATACTTGATTCTTTAGGATAGAGCCATCCTTCTTGCATTCATAAGGTGATTGATTGTGTTTAGGATGTTAGCTGGTAGCTCACCTCAGGCAAGCATAAGCCCAGATTGTACACCTCTCAGTGTGTCTCCTCTAACTTCTAATAAATTTTGAATTGTTCATTCCTCCTAAGAAAATAAATTCAATCTTTGATCTTCTAACTCAAAATTTTAATTACATATTTATACATTTAAAAAAATAAGTTTAATCATCACTAAAGATAAGGAGAATTATTTATCCCCTTTGGAATAGAATATAGGAACCCCTTCTATGCACCAAACCAAGAAGAGAATAATATAACATCCTTAATCAATGGTTTTCCTGGGTCGAGGCCTAAGATGTAATTAACCACAAGGCTTGCGCCCGTAGAAAATCGATTCCCACATCAAATAAATCCCATGCAAGTTGATGTATCGAATGGGGGAAATATCGTGACTTTGATCAGGTTATATATATTATTACCCATCGAGGTGTGTAGGTGAAAGCCACATTCCTCCATGGTTAATCGTATATATGATCTCATCTTCTCTTCCATTGGCCTACTTGTGTAGAGTGTAAGGCCTACAATCATTTTGTCCTAAAGGATAGTGCGATCATACTCTTTCCATTCTATTCTCGGCTAAGTAGAATCCTTTCGGAGACCCACACCATCTTGATCATCATTTTTATGTGAATTATATTATAGGTCAATCTACATGTCCAGTAGATTAGTCATCCTTGATCATCATCATTGTTGGCTCTAACTGCCTTCAGTCAAGTCCAAATCTTTCACATTTTCCATTATTGCGTGTAGTATTATTTTGAGTCATCTTTCATCACCCAAGTTTGTTATTGATCTTGGAATTTTATTTAGTGACACTACCAAAAATTTAGTCAGTTGCAGAGGCATAATCCACTGCAAAAAAAGACAAATTTGTCACAATTCCTTGTTTATGACGGATTTGCAATGGAATTGAATCTACTGTTAAAACCTGCATCACAAAACTATTTACCATGTAACAGACCCATCACAAATATTTTGTGATGGATTTGCGGTGGATGTGCGATGGAAAATCAACTACAAATTATAGAAGAATATCTGACGAGCATTGTGACAAAAAATCTTTCGCAAATCAGCCGCCCATTATGACAAAATTTTTTTGAAAGTTCATGAGGGTTGTAAAACCCTAAAGAACTAGCCTGAGGCTAACTAAGAGGGGAGTGAATTAGTGTATTAAGAATTCTTAAACAAAAAGAAAAATCTTTTTATTTTTTTTTTTTGAATATTTTAAAAGCAAACAACTTGTGCAGAAGTAGATTACAAAATTAGAGATTTTAACCATAGAATAAATCACAGATAAGTGCAAAAATAAAATAAGAAAAAAATAAAAATAAAGAGCACACTGAATTTTGTAGTGGTTTGATCAAATTTGACATACGTCCACTCTCCAAAAACCTGCTTTCTAGGTATTGCACTAATCAGTTAGTGTCAATCCTTTTGCCCCCACAGCAGGGCAAAGAAGCCCTTATAAAATCACTACAGGAAAATTTATTGTTACCAGCGGACAAAATCAATCGGTAACAATAAAAATCCATGGAAAATTGAAGATTTTTGGTGGATTTTTGACGAAAACCTCTTCGACGGTAATACACGCATCGAAAAAAAATAATCGGTGGAATTAATCAACTGGAAATATTTTTGGTGGATTTTTGCGTATTTTTGCCAAAAACTTTATGGAAAACAATGACATTTCTTTCGCTGAATACCGACATTTTATCTTCTGGTATTTCCAGTGGAAATTTCAGCCAGAAATACCGACGGATAATACACCACAAGTAAATGACGTCCTTGTTACCGTCGAACATTATCGACGGACTAGCCACCGAAAAGTTTTGGTGCAAATACCACCGGAAAGTACAATGTATCTTATTACCGACACCATTTTCGGTGGATTATCCACCAAAAAACTGTAGCATAAACCAAAAAAAACCTACTTACCTTTAAAAGCAGATTTCCACAACCTGCAAACAAAATATATAATAATATATGCATTCATGGGCCACTTCTGATCAATAACATCCTCAATTACATTATAAAACATGTGAAAACAATAAATAAATAAACATGTACACAATAAACATAAATAATAAAAGTAGAAAGGAATCCACAAGAGCATATTATAAAACATGTCCAAAACAACATCCTCCTCAGCTAATGCAGATGTCCACAAGAGTATATTATAAATCATATCCAAAACACAAGAATACAAATATCCAAATCCATAAAATAAATAAATAACATCTACTCTGAATTTGTTTCCTCCTCAGCTGGTATACTCCTCCAACCTTTTCACGTATATGATCATTTCGTATCTTGTCTCTAAGAGTAAAGCACACATCCACCTAAGCATCCTTATCTCTACAACACTTAACTTAGTAATATGCTTCTCTTTTTACGGCCAATATTCTGCACCATAAAGCATTGTAAGTCTAACCACCATCTTATAGAATTTCCCCTTAAGTTTAAGGTGGACTTTTCTATCACACAATAAGCCCAATGCATTCCTTCACTTTAACAATCCAGCTTGAATTCTATTAATCCCCATCTATTTCACCATCACTCTGAATAATAAACCAATATATCAAAAATGTGTACTCTTATTAAAGACTTGACCAGCCAAAGTCATAATTCCCCTACTAGATCTACAAAAAACAACAACAATATCAAGCCTTTATCCCACTACGTGGGGTTACATGAATCCATTTTCTCCATTGTGTCATATTAAAAGTCAAATGCTCGTTTAAATCTAATAAAGAAAGATCATTTCAAATATTTTCTAACCAAGTTTTTTTAGGTCTACCTCTACCTTTATTAAAATAAGTCAAATCTAAGACCTCTACTTTCCTAACCTGGTCATCGGGAGGTCGCTGTTTTGTGTGACCAAACCATCTAAGGCGACTCTCTCTAATCTTATCTTCCACTAGAGCTACTCCAACCTTTTCATGAATTTGCTCATTTCGTATCCTATCTCAAAGGGTAAAGCCACTCATCCACCTGAGCATCCCCATCTCTGTAACACTTAACTTATAATTATGCTTCTCTTTTAACGGCCAACATTCGGCACCATAAAGCATTGCTGGTCTCAATTTTAGATCTACATAAATGAAAGCCTTTAAACTCTAAGGTTAATCTCTATAATTCAAGTTTTCCTTCAACTCCCTCTTTAGTCTTATCAACAAGAAGAATATCATAAGCAAAAATTAAGCATACACCAGGGTACAATCTCTTGCAAATGTCTGGTGAGAATATCTATGACTAAAGCAAAAGGGAGAAAGTTACCTTCACACCAAGTGAACATCGTCGAAGGAGAAAACTCGAACAAGCATGAGGGAACATCTCCCAAGGAGCGAAGGGAATGTCATCGTCGAAGGAGGGAAGTCAAACACCCATCGTCGAAGGTCGAACAGTGAGGGAATGTCATCAGAGTGTCGTCAAACAGAGAGAAAAAGCTGAATGAAATGAGCAACCAGGCATGGATGGCACGAAATAGGGCCTTTACCAGAAGTTTTTCTGGCGGCTAATCTGTCGGTACTATTACCAGTGGATATTATGCCGGTAACATTTCGTAGACTTTAAATAAGCCAACATAAATTATGCCGGTAATTTCGTCGGTAATTTTAGGCATGAAATGCATCGAAAAGCAAAAGTTTTTGGCAAAATTTTGGCGTAAAAGTCCGCCGGTACGTTAGTGATGGTAAATTCGCTGAAAATTCCGCCGCACCATTACCGTCGGAAATTTCGTCGATTTTATCACTGATATTTCTGATGTATATTTTTTGCCAGATATTATGATGGTAATGGGATGTTTGCCTGTAATGAATCTTTCCATCGACTCGGTGAGGCACAGAACCTTAAATCTTTTTTCACCCTCCTCATGAAGGCAAAAAACTTGAAATCTTTTACTCTCACCTGGAGTTGGTAAAGAACCAAGAATTATTTTACTTCCACCTAGAGTAGGTAGAAAACCTTGATCTGATGCTGATGATCGTCTCCCTAGAGCCACCAAGGAACCCAGGATGAAGATTGAAGAAGACGATCAAATCCGTCCTTGGAGCAACCTTTGTGAATCCTCTCATAAATTCACCCTCATAAGATTCTCTCTCTCTCCCAAACTCTCCTTCTCCTTCTCTAAGCTCTCTTAGGTTAGAACAATAGAAAAAGATTTGCTAAGAAGTAATTAAGATAACTTAAATACGAGGCTTCCAAAAAAAGCCCTGATTTCAATTTTGCATCAAAGATTATCTAGGACGATCCTACGATCGTCCTGTACGATTAGCACAAAACAGCCATTTTAGCAGGACGATCACCTTTGCTCTGTACGATCAGTAGAAATATTTTATACAGAACATCCCATATGATTGTTTGATCATCTAGGATGATTAGTTTAATATGTGAGGCAATCAACATACTGTCCCACAACAGTCGTCTAGGATGATCTCCTGGATGATTAGAAGAAAATTATGGTTTTGTCTTGGATGATAGGAGATCATCCTATGAAATATAAAAGATCATCCACGACAATCCAAGTAGATCCTTATGTACAAAATGATTGACCAATCTAACCATAATTAGTCTCCTAATCAATGAATTATTTTAGGCATGATTCATGAATTATCCAAGATGATATAAATCATCTTGTATGATAAGAACATATTTTAAATTATAAAATCTTGCCAAAATAATGATTGGCGGCTATCTATCTCAATCTGTACGGATTGTCCTATATGAAATGAATCATCCAGGATGATTAGTTAAGCAAACTTAATTATCAGGGATGCCCTAAATAGGGTTTGTGTTTTTAACTGATTATCCAGGATGATTTAGAATCGTCCTATATGATATGATCAAAAAATAGAAAACTCTTTAACTCACTAAATTTCTCCCCGTGAGTGTGTGTGTGCAAGGTTACTTATCTTCATGATCCATCACAAAACATTTAACTCAAGATAAGGTAAAATATGCATTGAAATTGAAATTACAGACTAACTCAATCCTTGTGTACCTGAACTTTGAGCAGATATGCATTGCAAGTGATCTTGTGGATTTGAAAGATTAGTAGACACGACAACCAAAATAGATATGCAATAGTAGCAATAGAGAAGAAATAAGAATTTTTGTTATCATCAAAATCACAGTGCTTCGATCCAAATTTGCAACATTTCCATCACAAACAACAATACTAAATCATCGTATCAACATTTGCGACAAAATTTCCATCAAATTTCTGCCATATACATATAGCATAAATAAAAAATAGCTCCTATTATTTGTATTGAGCTTTCCAACAATCCAAATCCAAACAGTTTAAATGTAATAATTAAATACAGTAATAAAAAGTAATAATAATCCAACAATGACATTCTAATAGCTTAAATAAATAACCACATTCTATAAAATTCTATAATTGTTATAACATTGTTAAAGTTTCACTAGTGCTTATACATCAAAAAAAAGAAAATGGATCAAAAATATTTTTACAGACACTCTAGAAGAAATCTATATCCTCGCTTTCATGCTCGGCCGATGCAGATGAAGGTTGATTTTCATCAATCTGCTTTCTCAATCTCCTAAGCTCATCTAGTATCTGAATGTTCTTGTCTGCCTATGCTTTTCAAACATTTTCTAACTTTGCTATCAAGTTAGCCACATGTTGCCTATATAAACTCTCATGGCTTCCTCCGGAGTAGCGGTAGTAGAATAGATTGCCCCTCATATGCATAGGCTTGCAAGCATAATTCATAAACCTGTCCCTTCTGCATTCCACCTACCACTTGCGACTAAGTGCGGCAGTTAGAAATATCTAATGATTCCCCATTGGAAACCTCACCTACTGCAGCCTGGCTCTCTCGAAGCCTTATATACTCATCCTAAAAAATAAAACATTAGATTAATCATCATATAATCATCACTTATAATATTTTTGTAAGTATTATATCCTTATATACTTACATATGCCCTCCTAGTTCACTCATCCTCCCACTTTTACTCCTCATGGGGAACTCAACTGTAGTGTGTTCTCTTCCAAACATCTCCTTCTGCAATATACTTAGATTAGCATGCACAAAAAAAGAAATTATTAAAATATATTAAAATTCTTATCAATCATCATCTATGCTCAGTGTGTGGAACTGAGCTCCCAGTATTGAAAGAGCTACCTATGCCCCCGATGTTAGAAGCACTATTGAGCTCTGCCCATAAACCCTCTCCAATCCAAACTGGTCACTCGCCTATCCTTCTAATGCGAGTGAATATGACACGTAGATGAGCTGCTCAACATTTCTCAAAACTTTTTATGATACAAGTACCATGCTCAGGCAACCAATATAAATCTAATTATTTATAATAAATTAAAAAATATATTCATTATTAGTGTAATAAACTATGAAAAGATGTTAATAATATTACAACTTACTAATCTCAAACTCCTTGAACCACATGTCAGGCACTTTCTTTAGGATTTTCTTCCAAGAGCATATGAGCATCAAACCTGCTTCGTATGATATCTCGTATCTTGTATGTTGGTTACTTTGATAGATAAAACCTACACAAAATATTTAGCTGAGGAATATTATTTCTTAAATGTATGCATAATATAAAATATATATATTTACATACATGTCACCCTCAGGTTAAATCTGCATGTACGCATCTATAATCAGTGTTGCGGCACCCTACATGGAAAGCCTAGTTGTAGTTGGGATGGAAGCTCAAACTACATAGGGCTGAGGGGGATGGTGGGTAGTAAAATGGAAGAATGTATGGTGGATAGGGATAAGTAGCATGGAATTAATGAGATGTTGGTGGGGGTAGTAATGGTAAAAAGGAGCTGTCTGCGTATGGTCTAGTGATGGAAAGCGGGGGTCTCCAGAATAAAATGGAGGACTCCCTACAGGAGGAGTAGGTAAAAGGGGGGCTTGGATGGGTATGAGTGGTAGGCTATGAAGAGGATGTCCCCTCAATACCTCTACCCCTACTGGATCCTCCACTGGTATTCTTCTTGAGCTTGAAATATTTATCATAGTCCACCAATGGGGCTTATCACCTCTATAAGACATATGAAAAAAATAGCAATAATTTATTTATTTATAAAAATGTAGTGAATAACTAAATTAAATACAGGAAAAGGAACTATTGTATGTATGCTAACATGTAAAATTTAAAAGATTTTCTCTGGAGGAAGATTGTTGGGGGTGAGTATCACGGGCCATCATGAGTAAGGTTAGGAAGATTAACTAAATGGAATAAATCATCTACACATAAACCTAATCTTACATTCCTTGGTTCTATGACAAAGGTAAGATTTGTATGGTCAAAATATTTCTAGGCTTCTATGATGGATGTGTTAGAATGCATACTTGTGAGCGTTGTTCCTTCTATCATCTCATATGTGAAGCAGAGCTCATAGATGCATACAGATGTTGCAATTCGGGAATGATGGGTAAGTAGAATAATCGATTGACTGGAACATCCTTATGCTTTTTTTAACCCTAAATTTGTTTTAAACTGTAGCCATTATAATGATTATATATAATTTCAAACAATTTATCCTTGTAGTATAACATGTATCCACTAACACAATAATATATTTTTATAGTTGTCAAACCATGTTTGAAAACTAATTTTTTAGTCCGGTATAAATATGTTTGAATTATATTATCTATCAGGTTGGTTTACTTAAATAGGCCAATGAATTGATTAAAGTATTCTATGGGTACATTATATTATTTCATTATGCTTAACATCTTCGTAACAATAAATAAATTAAAGTGAGTAGTACACCCATTCTAAATTGATAATTGTGTACTATGTAATAAATCATAATAGTTTTGTACCTCCTTATTCTAGGATTCTTTTATATATTATTAAAGGTGTGGCCCAGTTACATTATAAATCAAGTCCTCAAATGTCTTAACTCTATCTTCCTTAACTATATTAGAACTTATAGATGGGCTGCATTGAGAGTCAAAATGAGGCTCATACTAACAAAGTGAAGTTTAATACCAATATTTTGGCATGAATTCTCTGCAATATAGATTAATAGTAACCTCATCTGGTGTAGGATAAGCTTGATTTTTGTGTTTGAAATATCGACAATGAAACCTACTTGAATGAAATAATTCACTCCATTACAAAAATTCATCTGTTAATATTTTGTGTCCAGGCAACATTCGATCATACATCTAACTTTTATACTTTTGAATATGTTACAATCCAAGATCCCGAGCACTTGATTTTGATGATGATAAATAATAATTACTGAATTAACATGTTCTTCCTCAAAAATTATAAATGTTTATTCTTGTTTGTGAGCACTAATATTTCAGGTAAGATATTAATCACTCAAGACTTCTGGAGACTCAAGATTGGGTAGAATAGGATGTACAAGAACTTGTATTTTTATTTTTTTTTTTTTCTTTTGTTGAGTCTTCCATAAAAGCATGTATGTAAAAGGAGTGACCCTGCACACACACACAAGGGGAAATTTTTTTTTTGAAGAATTTTTTTTTAAAATTAAAAAATAATAATAAAATAATAAATCATGCTGTACGATATGTCATTAATACTTAGGCTAATGGCTAAATTCTGAAAGATTAGTTTTGTGATCTAATCATACTATATGATATGTATCGTACTGTATGATTTATTTCTATTCAAAAATTGTAGCCGCCAGAATAACTTTGGTAAAATTTTAAATTTTATTTTTGAACTAATCGTTCTGTACGAGTATAATCATACAGTACAAATATTTGAAATCTTGCCAAAATTATCCCCCGTAATCAGGCAATTAAATTATGGTTTCTTAATTACAGTCAATCGTATTGTATGATACCAATCGTACTGTACGATGAACAGAGATGATTTTTATCATCCCATATATCATACCAGACGAAACCATAATTTTTTGTACTAATCATCCCGAATGATATTTCGATCATACAGGATGTTGTTCGGAAAATGAATTGTTCATTCTGTACGAATGGTGTAGTGCGGGATGATGAACAGAGATGATATCATTTGTCCCATAGAATGTCTCGTACGAACAGTTGAAAAATATAGGGATCGTCCAATAAGATCTATGGATCGTACTATATAATATTCATAAAATTTGTGAATTTTTCGTCTGCATTCGTACTGGATGGAACTATTTTTGAACTGATCGTATTGTACGATATTGGATTGTACTGTACGAACAAAATCATCAAATTGGAATTTTTAAGGTTTTTTGAAGCCTAATTCAAGAGGACTTTTTTTTTATTATTCATTGGGAAGTGAGAAGGTTGTGGTTGACAGAAGAAGGAACTCTTGAGATGGAGCTTTTGCAGAGATCCAAGGTTTGTGAGAGGAAGGTGAAGGTGAGCTTAAGCATGAGGGAGAAGGAGTGTGAGGGGATCACTCGGTTGCACCGAGCTAGCTGCATGCTTGATCCTCTTGTGGCCTTGGTGAGTCTCGGGAAACTTCTTTTGGAAGAGAGGCTTCAAGGTCAACATTTTCAGGGCACTCTGCCATCTCCAGGAGGGAGAAAAAGGAGAAGGTTAGTTGCCGTCACCGAGAGGGTGACATAGCTTCTAGTATTTTGCCACACCGGGGAGGTGAAAGTGAGTCTTGTAAAGGCTTCTCCGCCTTACTGTGGGAGCAAAAGGAGAGCAACTTTTAGTACTGCAATTCTCAGAGTGGAGGACTATGGGGAGTGGACGTAGGTCAAGTGACCAAACCACTATAAAATTTTTGGTATGCTTATTCCATTTTTACCACACCTTATTTTTCACGCATTTATTTACTATTTTAAATTGCTTGGTGAAAAATCAAATTTTAATTTTTTATTGTGAGATTTGCAATTGTGTCTCCAATATTATAGTTGTGAATGAATCATTAGCTTCTATATTCTACTTGTTAGATTGTTATTTTAAAAAAATCAAAAAATTAGAACTCCTGTTTAGGATTAATTTTTTAAAAATACTAATTCACCCCCTCCCTCTTGGCACATCTCGTTCTATCAAGTGGTATTAGAGCTAGGTTTCAAAATAGTATTTTAGAAAATCTAGAAACATAAGATCCATGGCACATTTTGATAACCGTAACATTGCTGAGGGTTCTTCTATAACTCGTCTACCTTTATTTGATAATATACCGTTTGATTTCTGGAAAATTTGCATGTCTACATTTTACAGTCTATAGACTATCACATGTGAATGTTGGTTAAAGAAGGTTACACTGCACTATTTTGTATCTTGAATGGTGTTAAAACTGAATTATCTTTTAATGAATGGAGCAATGAGGATAGAGAATTCTCACAATTAAATGCTAAATGCTTAAATTATTTCTTTTACGCATTAAAATCAGAAGACTATATATGAGTGTCTACTTGTAGTACTGGTAAGAGAATTTGGGATAGATTGTGTATCACATATGAAGGAACCAGTAAGGTCAAACAATCTAGGTTAAACATATTGTTACAAAAATACGAATTATTCTGCATGAAACCTAGTGAAACTATATCTGAAATCTACACTAGATTCACCTAGATCGTGACATGCTGGCATGCTTTAGGGAGAGAGTTGTCTAACTCTAAAAAAGTTAATAAAATACTGTGATATTTGCCTAGCACGTATGATGCAAAAATTACTACAATAACTGAGCCCAAAGGTTTAAGTGTTCATTCAATTAACAATTTGCTTGGGTCACTCATTACCTACGAGTAAGGAGTGAGTCAATGATAAAGTGATGCACGTGAAAAGAAGAAGGAGCGAATGGTGGCTCTAAAAGTGAATAATTCTGAAAGTGAAAGTTCTGCAGCAGAGGAAGATGACGACATAGCCATGATGAATCGTCAGTTCAAGAAGTTTTTGAAAAGAAAGCAACAGCGTCATCAAAGCAATTAGAACAATGGTAAAAGCTCAAAGAATACTAAAGTTGCATCTGACATAATTTACTTTAAGTGCAGGAAACCAGGTCATCTCCAAGCTGATTGCCCCAACATTAAAACTCATCAAACCAAGGAGAAGTGCAAGGAAAGGTCAAAATTCAAGAAGGGAAAATTTAGGACACAAAAAGCTTTTTGGGCCGACTCTACTTAAAAATCATCAAAAGAAGAAGCAGAGGAGGAGGTAATGAATTTATTTCTTATAACTAATGATAACCTTGATCAATTAGATCTAGATGAGGTATGTTAACTTTCTTATGATGAACTGCTAATTATTTCTAAAAAGATTCATGACTCGTATAGAAAGTTAAAGAAAATGTATGCTAGTCTTAACACTAATTTTAGTACTTTGTAAAAAGAGCATGCTAATGTAGTTAAAGAATTTTCTGTCTTGGATAGAGATCACATGTCCCTGATTGATGAATTTGATTCATTAAACAAGAAGCATGTTGAATTAACTACTGTACATGATTCCTTGAAATCATCACATATTGAACGAGAGAGTGCATTTAAGGAATTAGAGGAACTTGCATCTAAGCTAGATAGTAGTGAGCATGCTTTGAAATTCAAAATTACCAGTCTTAAGAAAGAAAATAAGTTTCTAAATGTAAAAATTCATGCATTTGAGAATAATAAAACACCTCCTACATTTGTTGAGATTTATAAACCTTCATTACCTGAAAATTATCATTCAAAATCATCACAGCATGCATCATCCAGACCCAGGAAGAGGCACTATCACCCACATAGTTTAGTGAACCTATTTCTCAGTGTTAGGTGTTACTCTTATGGCATGCTAGGTCACAGAGCCCGCACTTACACAATTTACTATAGGACACATCTAGTGTGGAGACCTAAGCAGCATTCATCACAGCATAACATGCATTCCTCGTATTCATACAAGCATAAGGTGGAACCCAAACTCACTTGGGTTCCCAAAACTAATCTTTGATTGACATTATAGGGATGCTCTCACAGAAGACCTAGTGAGAGCATGTGGTACCTGGATAGTGGCTGCTCGAGACACATGACTAGAGACATGAAGCAGTTTGTGACACTAGAGGCCAGGTCAGGAGGCAAGGTGACTTTGGGAGACAACACCACCGGGAAAGTGGTGGGCTCAGGTATCATTGGAAATTCAAAAAATTTGGTAATTGAAAATGTTCTCTTAGTTGATGGTTTAAAGAATAATCTTTTAAGTATCATTCAACTATGTGATAAGGGTTTTGACATAAAGTTTCTTTCTAACAAATACATGATTAGCTTAAATGATAAATAATGTTTATATGTTAGATTTGAACTGCATTGAAAACTCAAACCCTTTATGTCTGAAAATAATAGTTGATGACTCTTGGCTATGGCATAGGAAACTATGACATACAAGCATGAAAACACTTAAGAACATCACTCAGAAAGACCTAGTTAGAGGCATACATAAGTTAGACTTTACTAAGGACCATCTATGTGATGCCTGCCAACTAGGAAAATAAGTAAAATCATCATTTCATTCAATCAAGGATATCAACACCACTAGGCCACTAGAAACTCTTCACATGGACCTATTTGGACCTGTTAGTATAGCTAGCCTAGGAGGAAAATCGTATGGATTTGTAATAGTGGATGACTACTCCAGGTTTACTTGGGTAAAATTCCCAGCCCATAAGAGTGAGTCATTTAAAGAATTTAGAACTTCCTCCACATGAATTCAAAGGAAATTAGGATGTGTAATTTCAACAATCCATAGTGATCACGGTGGAGAATTTGAGAATCATAAGTTTGAATCATTTTATTAGGAGATAGGAATAGAACATAATTTCTCTACCCCTAGGACTCCCCAATAAAATAGAATAGCTAGAGAGAGAATGTTCAGGTTTCTAGAGTGAGAAAGTGCTTATTTTTTTAAATTTCAATCTTCCCGGGTTTTCTGCCAACTCTTCGGCATAGAGTTCGGGCATGGTGGAGGGAGGCCATCGGCCATCTATGCCATCATCAGAGATCGGTAATCTTCGGCGCCTAAGTTCTGACCTTGATATAGAAGAGGAGAACGTCCGTCGATGGAAGGCAAGAGGAGAACTGGTAATCACAGAAAGGTCTGTTGAGCATCAGCAAAAGTTTGTTCATGTTGAAGGTAAGGGAAAGAATGTTATTCCAATGAAGGATTGTAAGTTTAATGATTTTCCAGATTTAAAAAGCTTCTCTCCTAATCTTGAGGCTTCATCATCGGGTATGAAGATCTTTGTTAATTTCTATGGGAATTTAAATGCAATCTCTGTCTCTGACAGCAAGATAAATGCGAATTCCCTTCCATCGATTGGCAATGGTTTTCATATCCTAATCAAGTCACCAGCTAATTTAGAGAGGAACGAATCTTTGGGAAATCAAATGAATAACAACTCTAATTTGGTGGAAGTGTGGAATTATTTCTCAGCGGAACGAGGTGATTGTGTGGAGAATCATGTGAATTCTGTTCGATCAGAAGGTAGCCCTCTAAGATTGAAACCAGGCGTATTGGATAATGAGGAAGCGGGAGTAGACAAGGCCGCTGATGGTTTGCTCAAGAAAACTATTTCTAGAATGAATACTAATCCTTGGAGAACTAAGCCATACATTAAGTTAAACTTTAATGCAGAGGATGTAGTGATTTCTGAGGATGGTAAGGATGTGAAATTATGTGAAGATAGGGAGAATTTGAATGCTAGTAGGTTATCTAATTCCTTAGTGTTCAAAGTTTTTGGAAAGGAAATTCCTTCACACTTGGTTCCATGGGAAGTCAGACGGCAACGGAGTAAACTTGGTAATCTCCACTTCACTTCACTAGGTAAAGGCTGGTTTTTGTGTTCTTTTAAATCCAATGAAGTAATGGAGAAAGTTCTAACTGGAGGGCCATGGTTTGTGAATGGGCACATAATTGGTATGGAAAAATGGGAGCCAGATTTTTCACCGTAAACCATGAAAGGATTAACTTCTCCAATATGGATTAGGATGCCACACCTCCCTCTTCATTGTTGGGATGAAAAGAACATAGCAAGGATTGCTTCTATGATAGGTAAACCTCTCATGCTTGATGGGAATTTATTCCAATGGTGTAGATGTGAATTTGCATGAGTTTGCGTTAGGGTGAAGATCGATCAAAGAATTCCGTTAGGAGTGTGGGTGGATAGTATTTAAGGAAGGTTTTTTCTAAAAGTGGAGTACGAAAAAATCCCATCCTTGTGCTTCCAATGTAGATTGATAGGCCATGTTAAAGTTGAATGTAATAAAGCTTGTGATGTTCCTAAGGAAGTAGTGGGAGTTAGTAATGAAGGTGGAGAAGTGGCTGCTATGGAGAAGGAAACAGAAATAATTGATTCTACTACTTATGGTCCTTGGGTTCTAGTTAATAGAAATAAAGGAAGAAGGGTTGGCCCGTATAGAGATGTTACTAAACCTGCAAATATGAAGTCTGAGAACGAAAAAAATGTTCATAATCATGGTTTGCAAATGAATCAAAAGGCTGCTTAAGTAGGAAAGAAGCTTGTTGTCCAAGATAGGGAAATGTATCATAAAGTTGATGGTGGAAAGACTTGAAGAATAAAAATGGGGAGGAGATTATTGTGAAGATGGCTACTACTAAACCTGCTATTGGTATAAAGATTCTGGAATCAAATGAACCCACTAAGGTAACGACTGTAGGTGGAATTGAGGAAACAGAACATGATCCTTTAGTTGTTGGGTTACTTGTTTCAGCCAGTGCAGGGGGTGATCAAGGCATAAATGAAGATGGGAAGGGATGCCTACGAACTCAAGTAGATCCAAATGGATTGCTTGCGAACTCAGGTATTCCCTATCTTAAATCTCACGAAAATCTTAGAGGGAACTCAATTCACTGAGTAATGAGAATATTGAAGTTTTGGGAGCATATGAGGTAGAAGGTACTGAGGAAGGAGAAATTTTTAGCAAAGATTTGGGAAGCAAAAGAAGCTTGATTATTCCTTGTAGTGGGGAGCCACAAACAAGTCAGATAGAGGGCATGGACCATTCGGAGCTGAAGATGGCTGTTAAGGAAAATTCATCATCTGGTAAGAAAGTAAAGCTATTGAAAGAGGTCAAATCTTTAGGCTCTAGTAACATAATTGCACATAATAGAAAGATGGAGGGTGGAAAAGTTAAAAAGAATGGGGGTTTTACCCCTAATCTTAAACAATGATGTCTACTCTTTTTTGGAATTATAGGGAAGCCAAGAAAAAAGAGGCTTCCCACTATCTTCATAGTTTAGTAGGGGACTATGGTATTTTTTTCATTGGTCTGTTAGAAACAAAGTTATGCTCTCTGGATGCTTTAGAGGTAAAGAGAATCATTGGTAGTGAATGGGATTTCTCCCATGTCAATGCTAGAGGTAAAGCTGGTGGTATATTGGTTCTTTGGAGGAACAAAACGTCTTCCTTTAAGATCTTAAAGTCTTCTTCTCAATGTATTGTTGGTTGTCTTAAAAGTCCCAATGGTGATTTGAGGAATGTTTCTACTGTTTAAGCTAACAAGGACAAATATGAAAGGAGGAAATTGTGGGAGCTAATTGAAGGATACACTCAAAAGGACATGCCTTGCATTATAGGAGGTGATTTTAATTGTATACTTTCTAAAAGTGATAAGATGGGAGGGAAGAGGTTTGTGTTTTCTCAAGGACCTCAGGAGATGCAGGAGTTCCTTACCAATAATGATCTCCATGATATTGGGACTGCTGGACAAAAATTTACTTGGTGCAACAATAAAGAAGGGAATGCAAGGATATGGGAATGATTGGATAGAATTTGCCTCAACACTAAAGCTTTAAGTTTGATTCCTTTTAATGTAATGAAAGACCTACCTAGAGTAGCCTCTGATCATTGCCCTATATTGCTTAACCTTAATTCTAATGTAAGGAAGTAGAAAACCTTCAAGCTTGAAAATGCTTGGTGTTCTTATGAAGCTTCTAGGGGTGTCATGACCAATGCTTGGAGTAAAGATGACTTTGGTGATTCATCTGACATACTTCAAAGGAAATTGAAAAGGCCTTTGAAAAACCTTTTCTTTTGGAGTAAAAGCAAGTTTAAAGACCTCAACAAGTACGAAGAGGAGCTGTAAGGGATATTTCATCCTTACAAGAAGAGGAAAGCAATAATGGTTTGGATTCAGCAAAACTATTGGTTTTGAGAAGGAAGTTGAATGATCTCAATGTGACGCTTGCTAGACTTGCTATATGGTGGAAGCAACGTTCTAAATCCCATTGGTTAGAACATGGAGATCGTAATTCACATTTTTTCCATGCATTTGCATCAGCTCGAAGGAACAACAATATGATTAAGCAAATAGTTGATGCCCATGGTCAACTTCTTACGGCTCGAGAGGAAATTCAAGCGGTATTTGAAGATTTCTTCAAGAAGAAATGGAGGAAAAGACAATGTCTGCTATCCAAGCTTCCTAGTTTTCTAGAAGACGGAATGCTGAGTGAAGTGCAGAAGTCTTTACTATCTACAGAAGTTACTAAACAGGAATTGCTCTCGGTGGTGATGAAAATAAACAACAACACTGCACCTGGTAATGATGGAGTGAATCCAGGTTTTTTTAAATACTTTTGGAGCATTGTGAATGAAAGTGTGGAATGTTGTTTTTCAATTTTTCAAGACTGGTGTTATGCCAGATTATTGGAAGGAGACTTTGATTGTTCTCATTCCAAAGAGCTCTAATGCTAACAAGCCAGGTATGTTCCGTCCTATAAGTTTGTGTCAAACCCTTTACAAGATGGTTGTTGGTCTGATTTTGAATAGGCTTAGAACTTGTCTTCCAACAATTATTTCGAAAAACCAAGGTGCTTTTGTTATGGGTAAAATGATTTCAGACAATTGCCTTGCGGCTCATGAATTAGTCAATAAGCTGAAATTTTCAAAATCAAAACCTCGATTTATGCTTCTCAAACTTGACATGGAGCAAGCTTATGATAGCATGAGTTGGGAAATCCTCTATAGAATAATGTATGAGGTTGGGTTTTCCTATTGGTTTCATTAACCTTATTAAGGAATGCATTTGCTACCCACTATTTTCTATTATCGTCAATGGGGAAAAAAGTGGATGGATTAAGACAGAATGTGGTTTCAGGCAAGGGTGCCCACTATCTCCTAGCCTTTTTGTTATTTGTTCTGAACTTTTGTCTAAAGCTTTTGTGGAAAGAGGCAATGACTTGGGTATTAAACTTGCTCCTAATACTCCAAAAATAAGTCACTTGCTTTTTGTGGATGATATCTTGATAGTAGCCAAAGCTTCTTGTAGAAATGTAAGGATTATTTCGTCTATTCTAGATGATTATAGTGGCTGGACTGGGCAAACCATCAACAAAAGCAAATATATGGTCTTGTATGGCAGATCTATTTCTTGGTCCAAAAGGAAGAAATTGAAATACATGCTTGATTACAGAATGGTGGAGGAGTTCAAATACCTTGGGGTCAAGATGGCTATTAGAAGATTGAAAGCAAGTGACTATAGAGAAATTTTAGAGAAGGCAATGGTAAGCTCAATACAAGGGGATCTAGAAATTTATTTATGGTTGGGAAGCTTGTGTTAATAAACTCAATCTATTCTTCCATTCCTTTATTTAGTATGGCTCATTCTTTAATTCCTAAAAGCATTCTCAAAGATTTGGATAAGTATTGCAGGAATTACTTGTGGCATAAAGAGCATCAGTGTAATGGTATGCATTATATCCCTTGGGATAAGATGTGTACGCCGGTCAATCTTGGTGGTCGTGGCATTCAAGGGGCAACTAAGAGACAGGGTCCGGTTAGAGCTCGTGTTGCTTGGAATTATGTTAAAAGGAAGGAGGGCCTTCTTACCAAATCTATAGCTACCAAATACGGGATGGATATATGGAACAGTGAAGTTAAGAGATATTCTTCTCCTGCTTAGCATATCATCAGAGATGGAGGATTGTTCTTAAAGCCTATTACAAGGTGGAAAATCTCTAATGGTGAAAGAATCAATATCCTTAATGACAATAGGATTCTTGATTGCAATTTGAACAGCTGGCCAACAATGTGTGATTTTGCAAATCTAGAGAATAAAGACATTTCTTTTTTAATTAAAGATGGAAGATGGAATGAGGAATTGCTTAGCAAAATGTTCTCTGAAGACTTGAGAAAAATGATTCTAAGAACACCCATTAACGGAGGGGAGGAGGAAGACACCTTGGAACTAATGCATACTTACTCTGGTAAGACTATTACTTCTTTGTCTTATCAAGCTTCTATTAAATGTCCTGAAATTCAAAACAAATTGGGTTGGCTATGAAGACTGAAAATCATGCCTAAAGTATTCTTGTTCTGGTGGAGACTGGTTAACCAGGCAATACCTACGAAAGCTTGGATGTACAGAAGGAAATTATCTGAATCTGCTAACTGTCCGAGAGGTTGTGCTGCTATGGAGGATAGTGATCACATTGTAGTCAAATGTATAAAGCTCAAAGACATTTTTTCTTCTTTAAATAAGTGGGGTATCGTATTACCATGCTTCAAGAATTTTACAAATTGCATTAATAAGATGGAAAAGATGGCGGACTCTAACCCAGGAATTGCTAAGCTGTACATTTCAGCAGTATACCATAACTGGAAGGAAAGAAACATGTTTACGCACGGTAGTAAACCAAGGAGTGAAGGATTGGTTGCAGCTCAGATTTTGGCTGAATTTGTTCAACTGTTAACTATTCCAATTGGTATGAACTGGGAAGCTAATCAGCAAATGCTGTATAAAACTTGGTTTCCCCCACCTACTAGTTGGATTAAACTCAATGTTGATGCATCTCTAAGGCAAAATAAGGAAGCAAGCATAGCTGGAATCTTAAGGGATCACAAGGGAAGATTTTTGATGGCGTATGGAAGGAAGATGGTGCATTGGGATATCTCAATGTTAGAGTTGATTTCTAACCTTAACTTCAAAGAGGTTATCAAAGATTGGATGGTGGAGAAACAAGGTATAGTAATTGAAGGAGACAACAAAAATGTTATCAGCTTACTCAAACAACCATTTCCTTGAAGAATTGTAACAAGAAGGTTCAAAAAGTGGATATATCATTTCTTGACGTTTTTAAAAATGTAATTTTCCATTTCACTTCTAGGGAAGGGAAGTGTGTTGCTAATGTTTATGCCCAATCTGCTTTAGAGGGCGATTTTCTTTGGGAACATTTTCTTCTTAATTTCCTTCCATCAAGTATTTATGACTTGATTAGGAAGGATTGTGATAGATTAGCTATCACTTAGGATTGCGTACTTCTTTTTTTTATGTTTAAATGCTAATTGCACTACTTCGAAAAAAAAACAAAATGGAATAGCTGAAAGAAAGAGTAGAACCTTAGTTGAAGCTGCTAGGGCAACATTAGCTGAATACACTCTTACTAGATATTTTTGGGTAGAAGCAGTTAATACTACTTGTTATGTACTAAATAGGGTGAATGTGAGATCCAAACTTAATAAGACACCCAATGAATTACTTAAGGGTAGGACACCGAACCTTTCTCACTTACATGTTTTTGGTTGCAAATGCTTTATCTTAATCAATGTTAAGTCACCCTTAGGAAAGTTTGATCCTAAATCTGATGAAGGGGTCTTCTTAGGGTACTCATCTGTAGGTAAAGCCTATAGAATCTTTAATAAGAAAACCCTTATAGTAGAAGAGTCTACCCATGTGGTATTTGATGAATCTGATAAGATCTCTAAACCTAATCATGAAGAAGAAAAAGTTAAGATTATTCAGGGAGTATAAACCATTACCATAGAGAACAGAGCAGAACTTCAGGAGCAATTGTCTAGAGATTGAAAATATTCTTCGAGTCATCCTAGAGAGTTGATCCTAGGAGACCCATCAGAAGGTGTGAAAACTAGGCATGGACTTAGGAAAGAAGTCAGTCATTCTGCATTTATTTTCATGATTGAACCCACGAATATAGATCAAGCCTTAGAAGATGAATTCTGGATCCTAGCAATGCAAGAAGAGTTAAACCAATTTGTTAGGAATGATGTGTGGGAATTAGTCAAGAGGCCTAAAGAACAAAGTGTAGTTGGAACTAAGTGGGTCTTTAAAAATAAGATGAATGACTCTGGAATAGTAGTGAGAAATAAGGCTAGATTAGTAGAAAAGGTGTATAACCAAATTGACGGAATCAATTTTGAAGAAACCTTTGCTCCAGTAGCCAGACTAGAAACCATAAGGGTGCTCTTAACTTTTACTTTCTTTAGGGGTTTCTAACTATATCAGATGGATATTAAGAGTGCTTTCCTAAATGGGGTAATCAAAGAAGATATTTATGTTGAGCAACCTCGGGGTTTGAAAACTCATAATTTTCAAACGATATGTATAAACTGAAAAAGGCACTTTACGGGATAAAGCAAGCACCTAGAGCCTAGTATGAAAGACTTAGTATATTTTTACTAGATAGAGGCTTTATTAAGGGTATTGTGGACACCACCCTCTTCTTAAAAAGGATAGGAAATGAGATACTCATTATTCCGATTTATGTAGATGATATCTTGTTTGGATATTAAGAGAAAATCTTATGTGATGAATTTTCAAAAATAATGAGTGACGAGTTCAAAATGAGTATGATGGGAGAACTTAATTACTTTCTTGGATTTAGTGTAAAATAGATGGAAGGTGGAATATTCCTTAGCCAATCTAAGTACATCAAGAATATACTAAAAAAGTATGAAATGGATAATGCTAAGGCTGTGAATACTCCTACGTGATATAATATTCAATTAGATAAAGATCTTAATGGAAAGTCTATAGACTAGAAGAAGTATAGGGGAATAATTGGATCACTTCTATACTTAACTGCCAGTAGACCGGATATAATGTTTAGTGTATGTCTCTGTGCATGATTTCAAGCTGACCCAAAATAATCTCACATGACTGCTGTCAAAAAAATTCTTAGATATCTACTAGGCACTCCAAACTTAGAAATTTGGTATCCTAGACACAACACTACTTTTGAAATCTTAGGGTACTCAGATTCAGATTTTATAGGATATAGGGCAGATAGAAAAAGCACCTTAAGTACCTATCAATTTATTGGGCAATCTTTAGTTTTATGGTCCAGTAGAAAATAAAATTCGGTAGCCCTCTCAACAGTTGAAGCAGAATATATAGCGGTAAGAAGCTGTGTTGCTCAAGTTCTATGGTTAAAATAATAGCTTTTGGATCTTAGACTACCTATAGGAATCATCCCAATAATGTGCGATAACACTAGTGCAATTTGTATATCTAAGAATCTAATTTAGCACTGACGAATAAAGCATATAGATGTTAGACATCACTTCATAAGAGATAATGTTGTCAAAGGAGATATTGAATTACACCATATTGCTACTAAAGATCAACTGGCTAACATTTTCACAAAACCACTCGCTTATGACACCTTTAGTACATTGAGAACAAAATTAGGTGTCATCGATATTCATGCTTGATTAAGAAAAACAACATAAAAGGAAAGTTTCCTGATCCTCTCACACTCATCTTGTTGATACCTAACCTTGGATTCCTTTGCACATCGTACTGTTTATTCACTATTGTACTGTATGATCCTTACTAATACATAGATCCCAGCCTTCAATTTCATCAATGGTCCTGATATGTCTAATATTATATCCATCGTACTGTACAAACCACCTATCATACGGTATGATACACATTATTGATCATCGTACTGTATGAACCACCACTCGTACTGTATGAGCCACGTGTCATTTTGAATTGGAATGAATTTAAACTCGCCCTGTATGAGAATTAATGCTTTTCATACTGTACGAACACTTGTTCGTACTGTATGATCCATTTAGTCAAAAGTCGTTCAGACGACTCCTCGAGACGAACAACCTTTCTCTCTAGTTAGTATTATACTAACACCTATCGTACTGTACTATTTGACCACTTTTTCTGACAAGTCATCCAGATGAACTAAATTTTTTGATCGTACTATATGATCCCATATCATACTGTATGATTACCAGAAATTATATAAACTGGAGAGAGTCTATGAATCATTTCACTCACCTCTTTGCCATCTTTACTCCCTTGAATATTTTCTGCTCTATGGCTGGTGGAAGCAAGTGAGGATGACTGATCGAGGGTAGCTCCTCCTCTTCTTGGCAATTCAATGACCAATTTCTCTCTACAGCTGATGAAAAAGCCTATAACAAATTCAAAGCAGAAAAGATTACTCCTTTCCATATGCTTAATTAAGCTGTGCTCAATTTCGAGGTTATGAATCTCTTTGCCTCCGCGACTCTCCAATTCCTCCTTACACTAGCTTTTCCATTTCACTCTGAACTCCTCTATAAATTCCTAGCCAACCTTAAGATCGACTTAGAATGCACAACCTTTACCTCCTATGTCTGTAAACAAAATGTCATCATCACTAAAGACAACATAGCTGAACGCATTAGCCTATCCACTGAAGGACCTCAACCCCAATCTCTACTCACTAATGATTATGATTGGACCTCAGTTAATATGCTACTTAGAAATGTACCCTTTAATTAACACCTACCATTATCCAAAGTCTCAGTCAAAATGCCCGTATTATCCAGCATGTTCTTCGCACATCCATCATACCTAAAGCTAGAGACCGTATTCACATTACCCCACTTCTGTCTGTGATCACTTACTTAATCAAGTCAGCCACCAAATTCGATAAGGCTCAAATGTTCCTTGACCATGTTCATACCTTGTCTTCTCTCCAATATCCCAGTGCCCAAAGAAAACAAAATCTTGCCTTAGGATATATCATAGGATACATCCTTGATGCCAAGTATCAACTCCACTATCCTATCCCTCCAGATAATCTTCCTATCTTCTACATAGACACTTCTTTTCGTATTTTATTCCATCGAGGGCCGTGCACGCTGATCTAATTTTGATCAAGAAGAGGCTGCTGCTCTTGCTGACGTACCTCCACCACCACCAATACAACCACTTGGGCATGCCCATCCTGCCTACCCTCATGATGATATTATTCAATGACTTGATCACCTAGAAACTAGACTGGATTCCCACATTGATCAACAACACTGCCAGTATGCAGATGACATGCAATGCTTTGGGGAACGCTTCACCGTAATTGATCACCAGTTCACGTGCCTCCATCAGTACTTTCAACGACCTCCACCACCACTACCAGATCAGGATCCCGACTTTTGAGAGCTTTAGTTTGTTTTTCTTAGCTGCTTGTCTTTGTGTTTGTTTTGTAGTTTTTTCTTTTGTACTGTTCTATGATGTTCTTCTCTTTTTGCTACTGTCAAAAGAGGAAGAAGTTATGTGATGTTATGTTCTTAAATTTAATGCTATTCATCGTTCTTATTACGTTCTATTACTTTTGTTCTATTATCTTTAAATTTAAAAAATAAAAGAATAATATATATATATATATATAAAGAATTTTGAAAGTCCTCTTATATTTTAAAATCCACCAGTCGAGTGAGAGGTGCTAAGGAAGAAATAACATCTATTATGGGTATCAGATAATATTATTTGATACCATCAAAAATGGGAAGATTGTTGTAATCCAGGATCCCAAGCACTTAATTTTGATGATGACAAATAATACTTACTGAATTAATATGTTCTTCCTCTAAAATTATAAATGTTTATTCTTGTTTGTGAGCACTAACATTTTAGGTAAGATATAAATCGTTCAAGACTGCTAGAGACTCAAGACTGGGTAGAATAGGATGTATAAGAACTTGTATTTTTTTTTTCTTTAATTTTTTCTTTTGTTGAGTCTGCCATAAAAGTATGTATGTAAAAGGAGTGACCATGCACACATGCACAAGGGAAAATTTTTTTAAGAAGAATTTTTTAAAAAAATTAAAAAATAATAATAAAATAATAAATAGTACTGCACGATTTGTCATTAATACTCAGGATAACGGTTAAATTCTGAAAGATTAGTTTTGTGTGAAAGTTCGAAAGGGATGTTAAGCCCTAGTGAACTAGTCCCGAGGCTAACCAAGAGGGGGGGTGAATTGGTTATTTAAAAATTTCACGATAACTACAAAAATCTTTTCGATACTTAACAGCGGAAACAAGTAAACAATAACGAAAAGATCAACCAACGATATTCACCCAAGCAGTTTATATTGAAAAGTAAAGTGCAAAACTGAATCAGAAAAGCAAACCAGATTTTATAGTGGTTCGGTCAACTTGACCTACGTCCACTCCCCGGAGCCTCCCCTCGGGTATTGCACTAAACAAAAGTGACTCTCCTTTTGCTCCCACAGCAAGGCAGAGAAGCCTGTACAAAACACCTCCTTTTCACCACACTGTGAGGCAGAGAACCTGACCTCCTTTCGCTTCCTCCTAAAGCAGGCAGAGAACCTTCGAACTCCTTTTGCTTCCACCTGAAGCGGGCAGAGAACCCCGATCTTCTTGCGAACGATCCTCCCACGAAGAACACCGACTAGACGACAGACGACGAGCGGAGAAGACGACTCTGATCCGTGCTTGGAGCAACCTTAGTGAATCCCTCACTAACTCCCCCTCACAAGATCTTCTCTCTCTCTCCCAACTCTCTCTCTCTCTAGGGTTTCTCAGGGAAGGAAGGCAGCAAAAGATTTTTCCAAAAATTAGAAAAAGTTCTTTTAAAGGAGGGCTTAAAATTTGCCCTAAATCTCAACTGGTCGGCCAAGATCGTCCAGGACGATCGGTAGATCGTCCTATACGATCAGTTCAAATTCAGCTGTTTTATCCTGGACGATCTGGCTCTTCTGGACGATCAGTAGAAATAGTTGTTCATATCGTCCCGTACGATCCTGCGATCGTCGGGACGATTAGTTCAAATTGAGGGAAATCGTCCAGAAGACAGTTCGGGTCGTCCAGGGAAATCTGTGCTGGACGACCAAAAAATGACTTGATCGTCCCGGATGATAGGGTCATCATCTGGTATGATTAGTTCAAAAAGGCCCCAAATCATCCTGTACATAGTTCTGGACGTACAGCTTAAATGCACTAGACGATCAAGATCGTCCGGGACTATCCTGCGATCGTCCAGGACGATATGATCGTATCAACCAAAAATTAATTGCTTTCCTTAATTACCAGATTAAATTAGGCATGATTGTACTGGATCGTCCAGGATGATACACGTATCGTTCAGGACGATCAGACCAAGTATCTAAAAATAAGAACTTGCCTAACTTGATCTGGCGGCTGAGAATTTCTGATTTGGGAATATCCTCCCATACGATCCGTAGATCGTCCAGGACGATCGGCTCAATCAGACCCTCTTAACTTAGTCGCCCTAATTAGGGTTTCTATTTTAACTGGATCATCCAGGACGATCCAGGACGATCTGAACAAATTTTTAACAGAAACTCTAATGCACTCAATCTCTCTCCCTGAGTGTGTGTGTGCAAGGTTACTTAGCTAGGGAATCAGTTACATTACAATTGACTCAATAAAAAGAAAAATCATACATTTGACACACTTGGACCCGATCTTGAGTTGGCTTGAGTGGCTCGCGGTCTTTTGTGCCTGAAACAGATTAGCCAAGCAAAACACACTGGAAACATATTTGTCATCATCAAAACCAGATTTGCAACAATCTCCCCCTTTTGATGATGGCAAACATTTGTAAAGTAGTCTGAAAATAAATGTAAACTAGGAGATCCAACAAACAAATATTTTTTAAATTTTCATTTAACAGCTAAAACAATACATGAAGCATGACTCAGAAAATAGAAACAGACACGACTACAACTGACTCCCCCTTTTGACATCACAAAAAGGAGGAGCGAAAAATATAACACGGAAATAAAACATAAAATAAACATACATAGAACAACAACACAACAGAAAACTAAAACTGAGGCGGATCCTGATCGGAAGAAGGAGGTGGCGGTGGAGGGTAGAAGTAATGGTGAATGGCCTGAAAGTGAGCTCCAAACCAGGCCATGCATGGTCGTGCTGCTGCTGCTGCTGCGCAACATAGTCCGTGAAGTGTTGGAGGTCCTCGTTGTGCTGCTGCTCCTGGGCAACCACGTAGGAGTCAAAACGGGCCTCCCACTGGTCGAAGCGCTGCACCAGGTGGTCAAGGGGAGAGGCAATGTGAAGGGGTGCAGGTGCCTCTGGTGCAGCAGGAACTGGAGCAGCCTCTTCCTCTTCTTCCTCAACATCCGGGGCAGGCTCCGGATGTAGGCGGGTGCTGTGTAGGACGTGGAATGAGTTGTTTGTGAAGAAGGAAGGAGGGACATCAGGAGGGACAGGATACTGAAGGTCATATTTTGTCTCTAAGGCATAGTGAATAAGATGACCTAAAGCTAGATTTGGGCGACGCCTGTGGCCCGGATCTCTAATGGTGGTGAGATGTTCTATGTATCGGATGATCAGATCAGAGGCATTAAATTCTCGACGGGCCATGATGTAGTAGGTGGTCAAGGACAGGAGCGGGGTAATGTGAATCCGATCCCCCGCCTTTGGAATGATGGAGGAACGAAGGACATGCTGAATGGTCCGGGCGTCCTTGAGAAGGGAAGTGCAAGCATTGTCGTGATAGGGTGCGTTGGTATGGCGAAGGAAGTGATTGGCGAAACTCCAATCATAGTCAGGATCGGTGATGATCGTGTGGATCTTGTCGCCAGTGACAGACAAGTTGAGGATATTGTGAAAATCGGCGGTCGTGAGTTCCACGGGGCGTTGATTTACGTAGGAGCGAAGAGTGGAATAGTCCGCGGAAATGTGCAAGTTGGCAAAGAAGATGCGAAGGAGTTCCAGATTGAAGGGAAAGGCTAAGGTCAGAATGAAGGTGAGGGAGGTGTGTGCGAACAAGTCTAAGATGGGATACGTGAGAGTGCAGGGATTGACAATCTTGGAGTGCGTGATACCCACATTACGATAGCATTCAAAAGCCGCCTGATCGGCGGCATTCAGGAAGCGAGGATCGACATGTCCCCGGGATGAACTGGCCCCCTTTTGACAAGATCTTTTGCCACCAGCCATTAGGAAAACCAAAGAGGAGGAAAGGAGAAGGAAGGTGGAGGAAAAACGAGGTGAAAAACATGAAGAAAACTGCTGTTTAAATAGAAAATAGACATATCATCCCGTACGATCGCGGGATCGTCCGGGACGATGTGGTCATTTATGACGTTCTGGACGATTGGTCAAAAAGGCGGTCCGATCGTCCAGGACGATCAGAGATCGTCCAGGACGATTAGACACAGGCGATCGTCCCGAGGAGTCAGGCTGGATGACCGTTGACGAAAAGTATCGTCCAGGATGATTAGGTGGATCGTCTAGGATGATATGCAATAAATATGTCAGGCGGGCCGAATTCCAATCGTCCAGTGGCTGACACGTGGATCGTCCAGGATGATGAGGTGGATTGTCCAGGACGATGGGCAATAATTGGTGCAATGTCAGCCGTTTGATCATATCAGGAAGATATGGATCATATCGTCCAGGACGATGTAAGGATCGTCCAGGACGATCACTAATAATTGGGGTAGTTTCAGCAGCAAGAGCAGTGGGTATGATTTTGAATGAATCGTCCAGGACGATTTTTGGATCGTCCAGGACGATAGGTGTATCGTCCAGGATGATGTGAAGAAAAGCAGAAAAGAATGGATGATGAAGATGATCGATCAGGATCCAAAAAAAACACAACCATGAAATCAAAATAACAAAAAGACGAATAAAACTTACCGCAAAAACACATAGAAGTATTTTTTTTTTTTAATTTAAATTTTTGATTAAGCTGCTCTTAGAAAATCAGAATTATTCCTTGACTTTAGATTCGAAAACCAATGACAGGAGGATTGACAGCGCTGAAATCCAAAAAAGGTTGGAAATAATCAACGTTCGTAGCGCCGACCCCGGGCACCTTATCGATGCAAACCTCTTTCAAAACAAAAATCCAATTCAGAATAAAAGACATTAGATTTGAAAGGAAATCCTTTCAAGCCTCGTTCCAGAAAATATCTGATATAATAGTGTTACAAAGTAAAAAAATCAGAAATCATGATTTTCAAAACTCAAGCTTTTGAAAATATTAAGTGGCGCACAGATTCCTCTAAGACATTTAACAATCTGAAAGGAAAGAAAGCTTGTTTTGGGCTCATTTTGTGCCTCTTTTTCAAATTGGTTGGCGCTTTGCGCATCTTTTGATTTTTGATACACTTTGTGTATCCAATTTGGCACTTTCGCATCTTTTCAGTTTTGGGCTCATTTTATGCCTCTTTTTTAAATTATCTGGCGCACTGCGCATCTTTTATAAGCTTTCTCCTTTTCATAATCATTAAAGAGTCTCAGCTGTGAGATTATCTTCCAGACATAGGAGATGACTCTCTGCAGTAAGGAAGAATGATTCACAAAACAAAATCCATACAACATATGATAAATGTAATCACTTTGTTTAGAAAATCAAACTAATGACTCAAGACTTTGAAAAACACTATTGATATGAGGCAGATTACTGTAGGAAGAGAAAATAATCTCTATTTCAAAAACTAACATTTTAATTTTGAAAAGGATTTTTATTCAAAAGAAACTACACACCAGTAAAGGAGTTAGAGGAAGAGAAACAATTATCAATGTTTCTTCCCTTTAACAGATTCAGCGAAGTCAATCACTGCTTATCAGCTTCCAAACCAAAACAAGGTAAAAACTCCCAGTCAAAAATTCAGATCACCAGAAGTAGTAAGCGGTGATCAGATCTTGAAAAGCATAAAACAGTAAGTGCAAGATATGAACCCGTAAATAAATAAAAATAGGTAGAAAATCATAGCAAAGTAAATACTCAAATCAAACTAACAAAAAGGGTAACACAGAAATCAGTAGAAGAAATAAAATCAACTGAAAGCAAATAATCAAACCAAAGCTAACTAACAAAAATCAGAAATCAGAATACAAAAACTAACTAACAGAAATCAGAAAACAGAATACAAAAAACTAACTAACAGAAATCAGAATACCAATCATAACAATCATAAATCTGCTGTCATCAGAATCAAGCATTTATATCAATCACTCCTAATCTGGTTCTCAAAATGCTGAATGAGTCAAAGGCCAGTGGTTTAGTGAATATGTCAGCCAGCTGATTTTCAGTTGCTACGTGGTGTAGCTCAATGTCCCCTTTTGTAACATGGTCCCTAATGAAGTGATGCCTAATGTCAATGTGTTTGGTCCTAGAATGTTGGATTGGATTCTTAGAGATACAGATGGCACTAGTATTATAACACATAACAGAAATTGTGCCAACAGGTACTCCTAAATCCAAGACTTGCTGCTTCAACCAAAGAACTTGGGCCACACAACTCCCTAAGGCAATATACTCAGCTTCAGCAGTGGAAAGTGCAACTGAGTTCTATTTTCTACTAGACCAGGAGACTAACGACTGTCCTATAAATTGACAAGTCCCAGAAGTACTCTTCCTATCCACCCTACACCCCGCAAAGTTAGAATCAGAATATCCAATGATCTCAAAAGAGGTGCTGTGCCTAGGGTACCAAATTCCTAGGTTTGGGGTTCCTAAAAGATATCTAAGAATTCTCTTAACAGCAGTCAGGTGGGACTCTTTAGGATCAGCCTGAAACCTAGCACAAAGACAGACACTAAACATGATATCAGGTCGGCTAACAGTCAGGTAAAGCAGTGAACCTATTATCCCTCTATACTTCTTCTAATCAACAGATTTTCCATTTGAATCCTTATTTAACTGAACTGTGGAGGGCATGGGAGTATTGATTGGCTTGGCTTTGTCCATTTCATATTTCTTTAAAATGTCCTTAGTGTATTTTGATTGATTGAGAAAGGTTCCATCATCCATTTGCCTTATGCTAAACCCCAAAAAGTATGACAATTCCCCCATCATACTCATCTCAAACTCTTTACTCATTGTTTTAGAAAACTCTTCACATAAGTATTTATCAGAAGATCCAAAAATTATATCATCAACATAGATCTGGACAATGAGTAAGTCATCTCCTAATCTCCTCAGAAAAAGGGTGGTGTCTACGCTCCCCTTAACAAACTCTCTTTCTAACAGGAATGTGCTAAGCCTCTCATACCAAGCTCTGGGTGCCTGTTTCAATCCATATAAGGCCTTTTTTAATTTATAGACATGACTTGGATATTGGGAACTCTCAAAACCTGGGGGTTGTTTTACAAAAACATCTTCTTTAATTACCCCATTTAAAAAGGCACTCTTGACATCCATTTGAAACAGCTTAAATCCCTTATAACAGGCAAAGGCTAGTAGCACTCTAATGGCTTCCAATCTAGCTACAGGGGCAAAAGTTTCCTCAAAATCTATCCCTTCTATCTGATTATACCCCTTAGCCACCAATCTTGCCTTATTTCTCACCACCACACCAGAATCATTCATCTTATTCTTAAAGACCCACTTGGTTCCCACAATACTTTGGTTTCTAGGTCTTTCTACTAACTCCCAAACATCATTCCTTACAAATTGATTCAATTCTTCCTGCATAGCTAAAATCCAAAACTCATCCGACAAGGCTTGATTGATGTTGGTGGGTTCAGTCATTGAGATAAAGGCAGAATGGTTTACTTCCTTCCTAAGTCCATGCCTAGTCCTAACACCTTCAGAAGGGTCTCCTAAGATCAGTTCTTTAGGATGACTCAAAGAATATCTCCAATCTCTAGGCAATGGGGTTTGAGGTTCTACCCTTTCGTCTAAATTTTTATTTCCAACTCCTTGGGTAACCTCAACAATCTCTTCATCTTCTACTTCAGATCTAGACTCCTTAGGATCAGATTCATCAAACACTACATGGGTTGTTTCTTCCACCACCAAAGTCCTCCTATTGAACACCCTAAAGGATTTTCCCACACTTGAATATCCTAAGAACACTCCTTCATCAGATTTGGGGTCAAATTTTCCTAAGGGTGACTTCCCGTTGTTCAGAATGAAAACCTTACAGCCAAAGACATGGAGGTGGGACAGATTTGGTGTTCTACCCTTAATGATCTCATAAGGTGTCTTGTTCAGTTTGACTCTCACATTCACCCTATTCAGCACATAACAGGCAGTGTTCACCGCTTCAGCCCAAAAGTATTTTGGAAGTGAATACTCGGCAAGCATGGCTCTAGCGGCTTCACTAAGGTCCTATTCTTCCTTTCAGCTACCCCGTTCTGCTGAGGGGTCCTAGGAGCTGAAAAATTGTGACTAATCCCATGATTCTCACAAAAATTTCCAAATCTTTCATTTTCAAACTCCCCTCCGTGATCACTATGGATGGTAATAATCTCACATCCTAACTTCCTCTGAATCCAAGTAGAGAAAGATCTAAACTCATCAAATGACTCAGATTTGTGTGACAAAAACTTAACCCAAGTGAACCTTGAATAATCATCAACAATCACAAAACCATAGACTCTCCCCCCTAAGCTGGCAGTGCTAATGGGTCCAAAGAGGTCCATGTGAAGAACTTCTAAAGGTCTAGAGGTGCTAATGTCCTTAACTAAGTGAAAAGAGGACTGGACTTGCTTCCCCAACTAACGGGCATCACACAGGTGATCCTTAGTGAACTTAAGCTTAGGCACACCTCTAACTAAGTCCTTTTGTGTGACTCTCCTAAGGGTTTTCATACTGGCATGACACAATCTCCTATGCCATAACCAAGACTCATCAGCAGCAGTTTTTAAGCAAATTGAATTATCAGATTTAATGCTACTTACATCCAGCTTGTAGACGTTGTTGATCCTTTGCCCCTGCAAAACTACTTCATCATTTAAGCTTAAAATGCAGCCAGTGGGCAGGAATTTGATGCTGTATCCCTTATCGCAGAGTTGACTAATGCTCAGCAAGTTGTGTTTCAGTCCATCTACAAGCAAAATATTATCAATCACAAAATTCTTTGAATCACCAATCATACCTGTGCCTACCACCTTCCTGGTGGTGTTATCTCCAAGTGTAACCTTGCCTCCAGCTCTGGCCTCCAGCGAAATGAATTGATTTGCATCTCCAGTCATATGTCTAGAACATCCGCTGTCCAGGTACCACATGCTCTCATGAGGTCTTGTGTGAGAGCACACCTACAAAATCATCAAATATCAGTCTTAGGAACCCAAACAGGTTTGGGTTCCTTCTTATGAAAAGAAGAATGCGATGCATGCGTGCTGTGCTGTGAAACAGGCAGTTTGGGTCTCCACACCCAATGTGTACTACGGTGAACAGTACAAGTGTGTGATATGTGTCCTAACATGCCACATGAAAAACATCTAACACCAGGAAAAGGATTAACTAAACGTCGTGAGTGATAGTGCCTCTTCCTAGTAGTGTATAAAACATGCTTTGATGAACTTACAACAGAATTTTTAAAAGGTGGCGGTGCATAAAACTGTTCAAAGGTAGGCGGTGTTTTGTTCTTTTCAAAAGCACTGATTTTTACTTCCAAAAACTCATTCTCTTTTTCTTTAAACTTGCAATTTCAAATTTTAAAGCGTCATTGTTACTTTCTACTTCACATGCCATTCTATCAAACTCTTTAAAAGCTTTTTCTAAATCAACATGCGTGGTTTTCAAAGAATCATGCTCAGAAACTAAATCAGAATATTTTTTGTTCACTTCATCAAACTCATCAAGCAGAGACATGTGATTGGAATCAAGTGTGGAATAATCTTTAACTACAGAATCATGCTCTTTTTGTAAAGTCAAATAATCTAATTTCAAACTAGCATGGGTTTTCTTAAGCTTCCTATACGATGTATGAATCTTTTCAGAAACTTTAAATAATTGATCGTAAGTAAGCTCACATACCTCTTCCTGGTCCGACTGACCAGGGTGATCATCCGCCATCAGACACAAGTTTGTTTCCTCCTCTTCAGCTTCAGTCTCAAAAGAGTCGGATGTAGAGTCTGCCCAGAACGCCTTCTGAATCTGCTTCTTGTCCTTCCTGAACTTTGGTTTCTCCTCACTCTTCTCCTTGCTTGGGTGAGCTTTAAGTGTTGGACAATCAGCCTTAATGTGTCCAGGCTTCCTGCATTCAAAACAAACCGATTCAGATGAACCCTTAAAGTTTTTATTGAACTTACCCTTCTTCCACTTCTGATAGTTCTTATGTTTCTTCCTTAGAAAGCTTTTGAATTGCCTTGTGATTAAGGCAACTTCATCGCTATCAGACCCGGAAGTGCTAGCATCTGAATCTTTGGCCTTCAGTGCCACGGTCTTCTCTTTCTTGCGTTCTCCTGCATCAAGTTGCCTTTGGTTCACCCCTTGCTCGTAAGCAATGAGTGATCCAAGTAAGCTATCAATAGAGTAAGTATTTAAATCTTTGGATTCATTAATAGCAGTAATCTTAGCATCATAAGAAGCAGGCAAACATCTAAGAATCTTGTTCACTCTTTCGTAGTTGGTAAGTTCTCTACCTAAAGCATGCAAAGAGGTAACAATCTGAGTGAACCTTGTGTACATTTCTGAAATAGTCTCACTAGGTTTCATGCGAAAAAGTTCGTAATCATGTAACAAGATGTTTAACCTAGATTGTTTGACTTCAGTTGTACCTTCGTATGTTATACATAACCTATCCCAGATTTCCTTTCCCGTTGTACAAGTAGAAACACGCATATAGTCTTCAGATTTCAAAGCACAAAAGAAACAGTTCAAACATTTTGCATTCAACTGTGCTAAATCACGATCATCAAACGTCCAATCAGCAAACAGCAATTCAGTTTTCACATTGTTAATCATTCGAAAAGGTGGTTCGTATCCGTCCTTAACTAACATCCACATTCGATAATCAATAGATTGCAGAAAAGTAGACATGCGTGTTTTCCAAAAATCAAAAGGAATATTGTCAAACAACGGTGGTCTGGTAATAGAATAACCTTCAGCAGTATTACGATTGTTACAGTTAGCCATTGGATCAAATTCAAAAGTTTTTAAACAGAAATTTTGAATCCCGCTCTGATACCACTTGAAAGTTCGAAAGGGATGTTAAGCCCTAGTGAACTAGTCCCGAGGCTAACCAAGAAGGGGGGTGAATTGGTTATTTAAAAATTTCACGATAACTACAAAAATCTTTTCGATACTTAGCAGCGGAAACAAGTAAACAATAACGAAAAGATCAACCAACGATATTCACCCAAGCAGTTTATATTGAAAAGTAAAGTGCAAAACTGAATCAGAAAAGCAAACTAGATTTTATAGTTGTTCGGTCAACTTGACCTACGTCCACTCCCCGGAGCCTCCCCTCCGGGTATTGCACTAAACGAAAGTGACTCTCCTTTTGCTCCCACAGCAAGGCCGAGAAGCCTGTACAAAACACCTCCTTTTCACCACACGGTGAGGCAGAGAACCTGACCTCCTTTCGCTTCCTCCTGAAGCAGGCAGAGAACCTTCGAACTCCTTTTGCTTCCACCTGAAGCGGGCAGAGAACCCCAGATCTTCTTGCGAATGATCCTCCCACGAAGAACACCGACTAGACGACAGACGACGAGCGGAGAAGACGACTCTGATCCGTGCTTGGAGCAACCTTAGTGAATCCCTCACTAACTCCCCCTCACAAGATCTTCTCTCTCTCTCCCAACTCTCTCTCTCTCTAGGGTTTCTCAGGGAAGGAAGGCAGCAAAAGATTTTTCCAAAAATTGGAAAAAGTTCTTTTAAAGGAGGGCTTAAAATTTGCCCTAAATCTCAACTGGTCGGCCAAGATCGTCCAGGATGATCGGTAGATCCTCCTGTACGATCAGTTCAAATTCAGCTATTTTAGCCTGGACGATCTGGCTCTTCTGGACGATCAGTAGAAAAAGTTGTTCATATCGTCCCGTACGATCCTGCGATCGTCCGGGACGATTAGTTCAAATTGAGGGAAATCGTCCAGAAGACAGTTCGGGTCGTCCAGAGAAATCTGTGCTGGACGACCAAAAAATGACTTGATCGTCCCGGACGATAGGGTCATCGTCCGGTACGATTAGTTCAAAAAGGCCCCAAATCGTCCTGTACATAGTTCTGGACGTACAGCTTAAATGCACTAGACGATCAAGATCGTCCGGGACGATCCTGCGATCGTCCAGGACGATATGATCGTATCAACCAAAAATTAATTGCTTTCCTTAATTACCAGATTAAATTAGGCATGATTGTACTGGATCGTCCGGGATGATACACGTATCGTCCGGGATGATCAGACCAAGTATCTAAAAATAAGAACTTGCCTAACTTGATCTGGCGGCTGAGAATTTCTGATTTGGGAATATCGTCCCGTACGATCCGTAGATCGTCCAGGACGATCGGCTCAATCAGACCCTCTTAACTTAGTCGCCCTAATTAGGGTTTCTGTTTTAACTGGATCGTCCAGGACGATGTATATATCGTCCAGGATGATCTGAACAAATTTTTAACAGAAACTCTAATTCACTCAATCTCTCTCCCTGAGTGTGTGTGTGCAAGGTTACTTAGCTAGGGAATCAGTTACATTACAATTGACTCAATAAAAAGAAAAATCATACATTTGACACACTTGGACCCGATCTTGAGTTGGCTTGAGTGGCTCGCGGTCTTTTGTGCCTGAAACAGATTAGCCAAGCAAAACACACTGGAAACATGTTTGTCATCATCAAAACCAGATTTGCAACATTGTGAACTAATCGTACTGTACAATATGTATCATACTGTATGATCTATATCATACTATACGATTTGTTTCTATTCAAAAACCCTAGCTGCTAGAATAACTTTGGTAAGATTTTAAATTTGTTTTTTGAACTAATTGTACTGTATGGTTATAACCATACAACACAAATATTTGAAATCTTGCCAAAATTATCCCCTGTAATCAGGCAATTAAATCATAGTTTCTTAATTACAGTCAATCGTATTGTATTATACTAATCATAATGTACGATGAACAAAGACAATTCTTATCGTCACATATATCATACCAGATGAAATCATGATTTTTTGTACTGATCATCCCGGATGATATTTAGATCGTACATGATGATGTTCTGAAAATGGACTGATCGTACTGTACGAATGGTATAGTGCGGGATGATGAATAGAGATAATATCATTCATCCCACTGATCATCCCATACGAATAGTTAAAAAATAAGAGGATCATCCAGTACGTTCTATGGATCGTACTATACAATATTCATAAAATTTGTGAATTATTCGTCTGCATTCGTACTGGACGGAACTGTTTCTGAACTGATCATACTGTACGATATTGGATTATACTGTATAAATAGAATCATCAAATTGAAATTTTTAGGGATTTCTGAAGCCTAATTCAAAAGGACTTTTTTTTATTATTCATTGGGAAGTGAGAAGGCCGTGGTTGACATAAGAAGGAACTCTTGAGAGGGAGCTTTTAGAGAGATCCATGGTTTGAGAGAGGAAGGAGAAGGTGAGCTTGAGCGTGAGGGAGAAGGAGTGTGAGGGGATCACACGGTTGCTCTGAGCTAGCTGCATGCTTGATCCTCCTGTGGCCTTGGTGAGTCTCGGGAAGGTTCTCAAGGAAGAGAGGCTTCAAGGTCAACGTCTTTAGGGTACTCTACCGTCTCTAGGAGGGAGAAAAAGGAGAATGTTCATTGTCGTCATCGAGAGGGTGACATAGCGTCTAGTATTCCGCTATACTGTGGAACTGAAAGTGAGTCTTGTAAAGGCTTCTCCGCCTTGCTGTGGGAGCAAAAGGAGAGTCAACTTTTAGTAGTGCAATTCTCAGAGTGCAGGACTCCAGGGAGTGGACGTAGGTCAAGTGACTGAACCACTATAAAATTTATAGTGTGCTTTTTCCATTTTTATCGCACTTTCTTTTTCATGCATTTATTTACTGTTTTAAATTGCATGGTGAAAAATCAGATTTTAATTTTATACTGTGAGATTAGCAATTTTGTCACCAATATTGTAGTTATGAATGAATCATTAGCTTCCGCATTCTACTTCTTAGGTTATTATTTTAAAAAAAAATCAAAAAATTAGAACTCATGTTTAGGATTAATTTTTTAAAAATACTAATTCACCCCCCTCTAGGCGTATCTCATACTTTCAAAAAATCCATAACACAATTAGTCTATAAATTCCTACAACCAAATAATGTATCAATTTAAAAAAAGTTAAATAATGTGTATAATAATGATGACTTTAGGAGTTTGCATGGATAGTATGTGCGCCTCCATCATGCACTCATTGTATATTGGGCAATAGAACAGTGTATGTGAATTAGTGCAACACACTAATACATCTATTTTTCCCAAACGATTCTTTGGAATGTCATCTTTTTATGTGACCAAACCATTTAAGGTGACTCTCTCTATTCTTATCTTCCACTAGATCTACTCCAATCTTTTCATGTATATGCTCATTTCATATCATTTCTCAAAGAGTAAAGCCACTCATCCACCTAAGCATAGTCATCTCAGTAACACTTAACTTAATATTATGCTTCTCTTTTAATGGCCAACTTTTTGTACCATAAAGCAATCTAGGTCTCATCACCATCTTATAAAATTAGTCAAAACCAATATAGGTGCCTATGCATTAATTAATGAAAAAGGGTATAAGACCTTAAAGGATCAAGAGCTCTCTAAAAATATAGCATTTGAACCAAATTCTAATGAGCATATGATCCTATCTATTACAATAATCAAGAGAAAAAAAAACCAGGGAGGTAAGAAGCCAGCTCTCAAAAGAGGAACCCAATCAAGATATTCAGTGAAGCCCCAAATGCCAAACAATAAGTACCTTCCAACACATGGATAGGCAACTGTAAGGCCAAAAATAGAGGCAAAATTAAAATAGGTAAATAACAATAAAAATGTACCTAAAAGGAGAATAGACAAAATTATAGCCCACAGCCGACATAGAGCCTCCAGCAAATTAGATGGCTTCAAAAATTTTTATTAATTAAATATTTAATATTTTCTTTTATAAAAAGACTTATTTGTAAATTATTAATTAATTATTTTATGAATAGAGAAAGCAACCCAGCAATAAAATAAAGTGTAATAAAGATAAATAAGGACACAAGCAACTTGTTTACGTGATTCGACCAAAGCTCAAAACTCGGCCTGCGTCCACACGTGGCCACCCATAATTAAGAATTAATTAAGCAATTCAAGCTTACACCAACATCCGTGCTTTCCTACACTGGGTAAGCACAACCACAAAACATTATACTTTCCTACACCGGGCAAGTACAACCCCCAAACAAATCATTATAAGATCATAAAAAAAATAACAAAATAAAAAAAAAATATAACATAACCTTAGCTCTCAATTTTAAAATATTTTAGCCCTCATCCTACAAAATCAACCAACAATAAAAATAGACTAGCTCACATAAAATTTAATTTTAGTTAATCACAATCACAAACTTGAATGTAGATGATATGGATATGTGAAGTTGTTATATATGGAATCAATCACAAAATGAAATAATGAATTTTTTATTTAAAAAAAACATTCAAACTAGATTTAAAAATATAATTCACCACTTGGAACAAACTCACTAGACTTATATCCTTTGAGCAAAATATGAAGATGATTGATGGGGAGACTCTTTTGCTTGATTATGAGCACAAGAATTAATTAAATTCTAGCCAAGAAAGGTTTGTGGAGATGATTTAGCAAGCAAGACAAAATTTCACCAAAGTTTTATCTTGGTTAGGAGCAGACAAACACACACATAGCCTACCCCACTATTTATTGATAGAATTTTGACCAAGTCAAGAGGGAATTGAAGGGAGATTAATTAGGCAATAATTTGAAATAATAATAAATTTTGGAATGCAATAGATTAGCCTACCAAAATCCACAGAAAATAGGAAAGATATTATGTTAATAATTGCCATGGGAGCTGATTTGGCAATGCATTTGGTTTGGATTCATGCAACAGAATTTTGTCTAAGGCATGATGAAATATTAACCATTTTATGTGATTGTCACATCTTTAATACAAGAGGTGAATGATTTAGCTAATGATTCAAGGTTATGAGGATTAAATCCTTTAGAGCACATGGAAGTTTTGGACAAGCAATTTTCATGTATTTTGAATCAGAGTTAGGAAAGATTTAATCATGATATCAATCAAATTAATCCAAGATATTTCGAGGTCGACTAGAGGATTTGATTAGGAAGGTATTCCAACACTAAATTTGAAAAAAAAAATTTCTATTAACGAAGAGAGGTCAAAACTTAACAAAAATAGAGATTTTATTTAAGGAAAGTTATTTTAGAGAGAGTTTAGTTTTGAAAATAAAACTAAATATTCCTGAATTTTTAATGAGTGATTAAACCATTAAATAATGCTTAATATATCTAGAATTTTCAGAATTAATTTGACCATAAAAAAGTTATGACATTAATGACTAGTTACATTAATAAAAATAATTATCTAATCTTTTAATAATGTTGGATTAAAAATATTTTACCTTGCAAGAAGCGCTCCAACATTCTTCACAAGTGTATCATTAATTTAATATAAATATTTTCATTAGTTTTAGGTAATGATGAAAATTTTGGCCTCATGATATTCAGGCATAACAATGTGTGTTATGACAAGATAGAAATAACATGAATAGTAGAAGGAAAGAGAAAATGATTAATTTGGATAATTGGATTGTCATTTGAGATACAAGACTAGAATTAATAGTATTGAGATGATTAAATGTATTTTAGAACATTATTGGATGGTTTAAATAAACAAAATAAAATTAACACAAGTTGTGAAGTTTTGAAATGCAAGATAGTAAACTTTCCAAAAATGAGTTTTCTTAAAACTTAGAAGCCCTTAAGGAGCTTATTGATTGTGCGATTCCCCAACCTTAGGGCCTTATAGAAACTTTATTTTTCTTTGATTGCCTCTTGTTTATTATAGAACCCAAAATCCATTTACACATGTGCGTGTGTCCAAAGGGTTAGAATAGAAACAATACCTTTCATTCCATATAGCTTTAGTGACATTTAAAGATGAGTCTTAGAGAACATAGACTTAGGATGCATGCACCCTTTAGGAGAGAAATATTAAATATAGAAAACTTATTGACATTTTATCCTAGAATTAGTATGCATCATTAATCTAGACTTAATCATAATTAATCAATGATAAAAAAACTCTGACAAAATAGTAATAATCTACACGAAATTGCATAAAATAATATACATAACTTTTGTTAATCTAATCATAACTAACATACACAATCACTAAAAGATACAATTTGAATATAAAGTTGAACTAAATCTAATTAAAACATTAATCACCCCTTAATCAAATATTAACAAAATAAAATTTTTTAAAAATAAAATTAAATTTAAGAGTTATTAAATTGGAGAATAAATCTAAAGTAAAAATGCAAAAATAAAAGACTTATAAAACCCAAACTATAATTCATTAAATCTTCTCATAATTACATACAAAATCTTAAAATCCTTCTAAGAATTGGAATTAAATAACAAACTAAAGATTAATATCCTAAATAATTAAATGAATAAAATAAGAAACTAATTGGAAATTTAACATAATTTAAAATTTCAAAGATCTAATAACTAATCAAAAATTTAATCAAAGAATAAATCAATCCTTTTAAAATCAATTAATCAACCCCTAATCTTCGACCAACTAAATTAACATTAATCGGTTACTACTGTGTAAACCAAGCCTATGAGGCTATTAGGTTAGCCCTAAGGAGGGTGAAATAAATCATACGACCTCGATGAGCAACAAAGGTGGTAATCACTAAATACTAAAAATGAATTGTTAAAACTAACTTTAAGATATTAATATTTAAACTTGAATTAAAGCTTTACTTTGACCTTTAACAAATCAAAATAGAAAGCAACTTTAATTAAATTATCCTATATAGAATGCATCCAAACTATACAGCTTGCTGCACACACTAGAACTTATTTGCTAGGGTCATCGACTCTAGTCTTAGGTTAGGCCTTTGGTGCATTTTGGTGTGATGCGGGTGCCTTACCTGGAGGGTATCCTTGGTGTATTTATTTACTTTATGTACTCTAGATATCATGCATGTGTATTTATACACCTTACTTCACAGTGTACCTTGTCTATATACTTGCATCATATCATTATTGCTCAAGTGAAAATGTCAAAGTAGAATGTACCTAGGATGTTTGTAAAAAAAGATTCAAAGTAGAATGTTCCAAGGTGGAAATTTATGTGCAAGAGTCAAGTGTAAATGTAGTGTCTAGAATGTAACTAGATTGAGTTGTATACATTCATTGAGTTGTAGAGGCTTAAAAATATTTGCTTATACGCTTATATATAAGGCTCCAAAAGATAATCCCTCTCTTTCGGAGGGTGTTCTCTTTTGGAATCCTATAGAGGATCCGAGGCTAGAAGATAATAGGCAAGTATATTTAAACCCATATTATATATGAGTAGAAAACCAGGCTTGTTGTGGTGGAGCCTGGCCAACTTATTTTATTACAGGCCCTGGGTTATATGTATGCTCCAAAGAAATGATTAAAATGTTTATTTATGCATTTGTTTCCTACATCATACATGACGATAGATAGGTACATTTATATATTTAAATTAATATTTTTGATTCTTTAGGATAGAGCCATCCTTCTTGCATTCAATAGGCGATTGATTGTGTTTAGGATGTTAGCTGGCAGCTCACTTCAAGTAAACATAAGCCTAAATTGTACATCCCTCGGTATGTCTCCTCTAACTTCTAATAAATTCTGAATTGGTCATTCCTCCTAGGTTAACAAATTCAATCTTTGAACTTCTAAACTCAAATTTTTAATCTTATCTTTATACATTTTAAAAAAAAGGTGTAATCATCACTAAAGATAAGGAGAATAGTTTATCCCCTTTGGAGTAGAATATAAGAACCCCTTCTGTGCACCAAACCAAATAGAGAAAAATATAACATCCTTAATCGAGAGTTTTTTTAGGATGATGCCTAGGATGTAATTAACCATAGGGCTTATGCCCGTGGGAAACCGAACCCAACAACAAATAAACCCACATTCGAGCTAATGTATCGAATGGGGAAATCTCGTGATATTGATCAGGTTATATATATTATTACCTATCGAAGTATGTAGGTGAAAGTAACTATCATCCATGATTAATCATAAATATGATCTCATATTCTCTTCCATTGGCCTGCTTATGTAGAGTGTAAAGTCCTACAAATATTTTTTCCCCGCCAAGAAGAATTTTTTTAGAGACCCACACCAACTTGATCATCATTTTTTATGTGAATCATATTATAGGTCAATCTACATGTCCAGTAGATTGGTCATCCTTGATCTTCATCATTGTTGGCTCTAACTACCTTCAGTCGAGTCCAAATCTTTGAATTTTTGCATTATTGTGTGTAATAATATGTTGAGTCGTTTGTCATCACCCATGTTTGTCATTGATCTTGGAATTTGATTTAGTGTCACTACAGGAAATTTAGTCATTTATCGAGGAATAATTCGCTGCAAAATAAGACAAATCTATCACAAATCCTGGTTTACAATGGATTTGCAATGGAATTGAATCTGTTGTTAAAACCTGCATCGCAAAAGTATTTATGATGTAACATATCCATCACAAATATTTTGCTATGGATATACAACGAATGTGCGATGGAAACTCTATCGCAAATTGCAGCAAAATATTTGTCGTGTATTGTAATAAAAAATCCATCACAAATCACCCGCCCAATGTGATAGAAATTTTCTGAAAGTTTGTGAGGGTAGTGAAACCCTAAAGAACTAGCCCCAGGGCTAACCAAGAGGGAGGTGAATTGGTGTTTTAAGAATTCTTAAACAAAATTAAAAATCGTTTTACATTTTTTTGAATATTTTAGAAGCAAACAACTTATGCGGAAGCAGATAATAAAAATAGAGATTTCAACGACAGAACAAATCATAGATAAGTGCATAAATAAAATATAAAAAAATAATAATAAAGAGCACACTGAGTTTTATAGTTGTTTGATCAAATCTGACATACGTCCACTCTCCAGAAATCTCCTTTCCAGGTATTGTACTAATCAGTTAGTGTCTCTCCTTTTTCTCTCACAACAAGGTGGAGAAGCCCTTATAAAATCTTTTCATCAATTTGGTGAGGCAGAGAACCTTGAATCCATTTTCACCCTCCTAGTGTAGGCAAAGAACCCAGAATCCTTTTACTCTCACTTGGAGTTAGTAGAGAACCACGAATCATTTTACTCCCACATGGAGTAGCTAGAGAACCTTGATCTAATGCTGATGAATGTCTCCCTGGAGCCACCAAGAAACCAGGGATGAAGATTGAAGAAGAAGATCAAATCCGTGCTTGGATAAACCTTTATCAATCTCCTCACAAACTCTCCCTCATAAGATTCTCTCTATCCCTCCCACACTCTCCTTCTCCTACTCTAAGCTCTCGTAGGTTAGAATAATAGCAAAAGATTTGCTAAGAAGTAATTAAGAGAATATAAATTGGAGGCTTCTAAAAAAGCCCTGATTTTAAATTTTGCATCAAGATCATCCAGGTTGGTCCTACAATCTTCCTGTATGATTATTACAAAATAACCCTTTCAGCCAGGATGATCACCTTTGTTCTGTACGATCAGTAAAAGTATTTTATACAGATCATCTTGTATGATTGTTCGATCATCTGGGATGATTAGATTAATATGGGAGGCAATTGACATATCATCCCCAACAGTCTCAGGATGTCTAGGATGAGCTCCTAGACAATTAGAAGAAAATTATGATTTTGTCTTGGATGATAGGAGATCATCCTATGAAATATAAAAGATCATCCAGGATGATCCAAGTAGATCATCCTATATGATATGATTGACCAATCTAACCATAATTAGTCTCATAATCAATGGAATATTTTAGGCATGATTATCATGAATCATCCAGGATGATATGAATCATCCTATATGATAAGAACAAATTTTGAATTATAAAATCTTGCCTAAATTGTGATTGGCTACTGTCTATCTCAATATGTACTGATCCACCTATACGATATAAATCATCCAGGTTGATTAGTTAACAAACTTAATTATCAAGGATGCCCTAATTAAGGTTTGTGTTTTTAACTTATTGTCTTGGATGATTTAGAATCATCCTGTATGATATGATCAAAAAATAAAAAATTCTCTAACTCACAAAATTTCTCTCCCTGAGTTTGTGTATGCAAGGTTACTTAGCTTCAGGATCCATCACAGTGCATTTCACTCAAGAAAAGGTAAAAGATGCATTGAAATTAAAATTACAGACTGACTCAATCCTAATTTACCTGATCTTTGAGTTGATATGCATTACAAGTGATCTTATGGACCTGAAAGGTTAGTAGGTAGGGAAACCAAAATATATATGCAATAGTAGTAGTAGTAAAGAAACAAGAGTATTTGTTATCATCAAAATCACAGTGCTTGGAACCAGATTTGTAATATTTCCATCACAAATAATAATACTAACTCATCATATCAACATTTGCGGCAGAATTTCCATCGTAATTCCAACGAAAGCCTATAGCATAAATAAAAAAATAGCTCATACTATTTGTTATTAAGCTTTCCAACAACATAAATTCAAATAGGTTAAAAGCAATAATTAAATCCAATAATAAAAATTAATAATAATCCAATAATTACATTCTAATAGCTTAAATAAATAACCACATTCTATATAATTCTATAATTATTATAACATTGTAAAAGTTTCACAAGTGCTTATACATCAAAAGAAAGAAAATGGATCAAAAATATTTTTACAGACACGGTAGAAGGAATCTATATCCTCGCTTTCATGCTCAGTCCATGCGGATGTAGGTTAATTTTCATCAATCTGCTTTCTCAATCTCCTAAGCTCATATAGTATTTGAATGTTCATGTCCGCCTATGTTTTTCAAACATTTTCTAACTTGTCTGTCAAGTTAGCCACATGTTGCCGATATAAACTCTCTTGGCTGCCTATGGAGTAGCGGTAGTAGAAGAGATTATCCCTCATATGCATAGGCTTACAAGCCTAATTCATAAACCTGTTCCTTCTACAGTCCACCGACCACTTGCGACTAAGTGTGATAGTAAGAAACATCTAAAGATTCCCTAGAGGAACCCTCACCTACTACAGCTTGGCTCTCTCAAAGCCTTATATACTCATCCTAAAAAATATAACATTAGATTAATCATCGTATAGTCATCACTTATAAAAATTTTGTAAGTATCATATCTTTATATACTTACATATGCCCTCCTAGACTCATCCTCCCACTGTTGGTCATCTTGGGGAACTCAATTGTAGTGTGTTCTCTTTCAAGCATCTACTTCTATAATATACTTAGATTAGAATGCATAAACAAAGAATTATTAAAATATATTAAAATTCTTTTCAATTGTCATCTATGCCAGTGTGTGGAACTGAGCTCTCAGTACTGAAGGAGCTACCTATGCCCCCGATGTTAGAAGCACTATTGAGCTCTACCCATAAACCCTCTTCAATCCAATGCGGTCACTCACCTATCCTTCTAATATGAGTGAATGTCTTATAGATGAGCTGCTTCACGTTTCTCAAAATTTATTATGATACGAGTACCATGCTTAGGCAAAATTTATTCATTATTAGTGTAATAAATTATGAAAAGATGTTAATATTACAAATTACTAATCTCAAACTCCTTGAATCACATGTCACGCACTTTCTTTAGGATTTTCTTCCAAGAGCATATGGAGAATCAAACCTGCTTCATATGATATCTCCTATCTTGTACATTAATTACTTTGATAGATAAAACCTGCTCAAATTATTTCATTGAGGAATATTATTTCCTAAATGTATGTGTAATATAAAATATAAATATTTATGTACATGTCACCCTCAGGCTGAATTAGCATGTGCCCATCTATAATCGGTGTTTCGGCAGCCTATATGGAAGGTCCAATTGTAGTTGGGATGGAAGGTCAAGCTACATAGGGCTGATGGGGATGGTGGGTAGTAAAATGGCGGAATGTATGGTGGATAGGGATAAGTAACATGGAATCCCTGAGATGATGGTGGTGGGTAGTACGGGAAAAAATGGGCAGTCTGTGTATGGTCTGGTGATGGAAAGCGGGGGTCTCCAGAATGAAATGGAGGACTCCCTGCAGGAGCTGGTATTCTTTTTGAGCTTGAAATATTTTTTATAGACCGCCAATGGGGCTTATCACCTCTAGAAGACATCTGCAAAAAAATAGCAATAATTTATATATTTATAAAAATGCAGTGAATAAATAAATTAAATACATGAAAAGGAACTATTGTATGTATGCTAATATATAAAAATAAAAAAAAAATCTACTCTGGAGGAAGATTGTAGGGGGTGAGTATCACAGGACAGCATGAGTAAGGAGATGAAGATTAACTAAATTAAGTAAATCATCTACACATAAACCTAATCTTACATTCCTTGGTTCTACGTTGAGGGTTAGATGTGTATGGTCAAAATATTTCCTGGCTTCTATGATGGATGTGTTAGAATGCCTACTTATGAGCTGTGTTCCTTATATCATCTCATATGTGCAGTAGAGCTCATAGATGCTTACAGACGTTGCAATCCATGAATGATGGGAAAGTAGAATAATCGATTGACTGGCACATCCTTCTACTTTTTTTTACCATGAATCTAGTTTGAACCTTAGCCATTATATATGATGACATATAATCTCTAACAATTTATCCTTGAAGTATAATATGTATCCATTAACATAATAATATATTTTTATAGCTATCAAACCAACTTTGAAAACTAATTTTTAGTCCAATATAAATCTGTTTGAATTATATTATCTATCAGGTTAGTTTACTTAAGTAGGCCAAAGAATTAATTAAAGTATTCTCTCGGTACATTATATTATTTTATTATGCTTATCATCTTCGTAACAACAGATAACTCTATGTGATTATTACACCCATTCTAAATTGATAATTGCGTACCATATAATAAATCATAATAGTTTTATACCTCCTTATTCTAGGATTCTTTTATATATTATTAAACGTGTGGCCCAGTTGCATTATAAATCAAGTCCTCAATTGTCTTAACTCTATCTTCCTCAACCATATAAGAACTTATAGACAGGCTGCACTGAGAGTCGAAATGAGGCTCATACTAACAATGTGAAGTTCAACACCAATATTTTGGCATGAATCCTCTACAATATAGATCAATAGTAATCTCATCTAGTGTAATATAGGCTTGATTTTTGTGTTTGGAATATGTACAACGAAACCTACCTGAATGATATAATACACTCCATTAAAAAAATTCATCTGTTAATATCTTATGTCCAGGCAACATTCGATCATACATCTAACTTCTATACTTTCAAATATCCATAACACAATTGGACTATAAATTCCTACAAACAAATGAAGTATCAATTAAAAAAAAATTAAATAATTTGTAAAATGGTGATGATTTTAGGAGTTTGTATGGATAGTTTGTGCGCCTCCATCATGCACTCATTCTATATTTGGCAATAGAACAGTGTATGTGAATTAGTGCAACACACTAATACATCTATTTTTCCCAAACGATTCATCAAAATGTCATCTTTTTATGTGACCAAACCATCTAAGATGACTCCCTCTATTCTTATGTTCCACTAGAGCTACTCCAACATTTTCATGTATATGCCCATTTTATATCATGTCTCTAAGATTAAAACCACTCATCCACCTATGCATCCTCATCTCAGCAATACTTAACTTAATATTATGCTTCTCTTTTAATGGCCAACTTTTTGTACCATAAAGCATTGTAGGTCTCATCACCATATTATAAAATTGGTTAAAACCTATATAGGGGCCTATGCATTAATTAATGAAAAAAGGTATAAGACCTTAAAGGGTCAAGTGCTCTCTAAAAGTACAACATTTGAAGCAAATTCCAATGAACCTATGATCCTATCTATTACAATTATCAAGAGAAAAAAAAATAGGGAGGCAAGAAGCCAGCCCTTAGAAGAGGAACCCAATCCAAATATTGAATGAAGCACCAAAAGCCAACAAATAAGCAGCTTCCAACACATGGACAGGCAACTGTAAGGCCAAAATAGAGGCAAAATTAAACAGGGAAAGAACAATAAAAATGTACGTAAAGGGTGAATAGAAAAAATTGTAGCCCAAAGTCGATATAAAGCCTCCAGCAAATTGGATGGCTTCAAAAAATTTTATCAATTAAAAATTTAATATTTTCTTTTATAAAAAGACTTATTTGTAAATTATTATTAATTATTTTATGAATAGAGAAAGCAACCCAGCAATAAAGTAAAGTGTAATAAAGATAAATAAGGACAAAAGCAACTTGTTTACGTGATTCGGCCAAAATGCAAAACTTAGCCTACGTCCACACTTGGCAACCCACAACTAGGAATTAACTAAGCAATTCAAGCTTACACCAACTTCCGTGCTTTCCTACACTACGTAAGCACTACTCCGAAACATTGTACTTTCCTACACCAAGCAAGTACAACCCCCAAACAAATCATTATAAGATCATAAACCAAAGAACAAAATAAAAAAAAATACAACCTAACCTTAGCTCTCAATTTTAAAATATTTTATCCCTCATCCTACAAAATCAACCAACAACACAAATAGACTAGCTCACAAAAAATTTAATTTTAATTAATCGCCATCACAAAGTTGAATGTAGATGTTATGGATATGTAACGTTGTTATATATGGAATGAATCACAAAATGAAATAATGAAATTTTTTATTTAAAAAAAAAACTTTCAAACTAGATTTGAAAAAATAATTCACCACTTGGAACAAACTCACCAAAGACATATCTCCTTTGAACGAAAGATGAAGATGATTAATGTGGAGACTCTTTGGCTTGATTATGAGCACAAGAATTAATGAAAATCTAGACAAGAAAGGTTGGTGGAGATAATTTAGCATGAAAGACAAAATTCTGGCAAAGTTTTAATGTGGTTAGGAGCAGGCACACACATAGCAAACCCCATTATTTATTGATAGAATTTTGTCCAAGTCATGAGGGAATTGAAGGGACATTATTTAGGGAATAATTTGAAATAATAGTAAATTTTGGAATACAATAGATTAGCCTTCACAAATCTATAGAAAATAGGAAAGATATTATGTTAATATTGGCCATGGGAGCTAATTTGGCAATGCATTTGGTTTGGATTCATGCAAGAGGATTTTGTCTAAGGCATGATGAAAAATTAACTATTTTATGTGATTGTCACATCATCAATCCAAGAGGTGAATTATTTAGTTAATGATTCAAGGTTATGAGGATTAAATAATTTAGAGCACAGGGCAATTTTGGACTAGCGATTTTCATGAATTTTGAATCAGAGTTAGGAAAGATTTGATCATGATATCAATCTAATTAATCCAGGATATTTTGTGGTCAACTAGACGATTTGATTAGGAAGGTACTCGAACACTAAATTTGAAAAAAAAAATTAAAAATTCTGTTAAGGATGAGAGGTCAAAACTTAACAAAAATAGAGATTTTATTTAAGGAAAGTTATTTTGGAGGGAGTTTAGTTTTGAAAATAAAACTAAAACTTCATGAATTTTTAATGTGTGATTAAACCATTAAATAATTCTTAATATATCTAGAATTTTCAAAATTAATTTGACCATAAATAAATTATGACTTTAAAGGCTAGTTACATTAATAAAAATAATTATCTAATCTTTTAATAATGTAGGATTAAAAATATTTTAACTTGCAAGAAGTGCTCCAACATTATTCACAAGTGTATCATTAACTTAATATAAATATTTTGATTAGTTTTAGGTAATGAAGAAAATTTTGGCCTCATGATATTCAAGCATAACAATGTGTGTTATGACAAGATAGAAATAACATGAATAGTAGAAGGAAAGAGAAAATGAATAATTTGGATAATTGGATTGCCATTTGAGATAAAAGGCTAGAATTGATAGTATAGAGATGATTAAATGTATTTTAGAACATTATTTGATGGTTTAAATAAACAAAACAAAATTAGCACAAGTTGTGAAGTTTTGAAATGCAAGATAGTAAACCTTCCAAATATGACCAAAGTTTTGATTATGCATGAGATAGTTATGATCAATAATTTAGAAAAGCTATGAACATATCACAATAATTTATTTTAGTTCTTTTATTCAAGCAATATAAATTTTGATTATTGTACCATAGTAAAGGAAAACCACCCAGCCTCAGTTCCAAACTAACTTGACAATAGTTGCTTTGATTACTAGATTATCCTTTATGATTTATTGACAAACTTAAATATCAAACATTAGTACCCTCCAATCATTTGTTTATTATCATCAAAATATCTTTTTTATGCAATGGGGCTCATGGGTTTAACAAACCATGCCACCAAACCAACATAAGAATGGGCCCGAATAACCAACCTAAGAAATAACCGCCAACACTATCACAAAAAAATAATCAAACCCATGTCACCAGAGTATAGAGCCCAACACCATAGAAAAATCAAAAACCCCCACCTAGACTAACCAAGGCTAAAGAGACCACCAGAGAAGACAAACCCCAACACCAAGACTGAAAGCACCAATAGGGACAAGACCAAACCAACAGCAAAAATAAGCACCAATAAAGATCTAAGTAGAGGACTTAGATCTATTAAAACAACCAATCAAGTATTTAAACAATAACCCACTTAGGATACATCCAAACCACACAGCATGATGTACACACTATAAATGGCTTAATAGGACAAACAACTCTTGTTTTAGGCTATGTTGTTGTTCCTTCATACTTTCTTTTTGTGTCAAGTGGAGTTTTTATGGATTTTACATGGATTTTATTATATGCTGGTAATTATATTTTGATGTGTTTTGTGAAGCCTTGATGTGATATATCTATTGTGATTATCTATGATATAATATGATGGGCGCCAGACTTCGCCTAGGTTTGGATGATCTAGATGTTAACAGAGTTTTCTACAGGTGCTTATGCTCATGCATGGATATAAAAAGGGGGATAATTAAATTTTCATAAACCTAATTTTTTGCAGGTGCTAAATATGTTAATACCCCTAAAAATAAAAGAGCATAACCAAGTAATTATGTCTGGCTCAGATGTGAACAATGAAATGAATATGACTGCTTGAGATTTTTGATGATTTTATATAAACTGCTTAGGATAGCATATAGGTTGTATAGAGTCATTTTAAATTTTTTGATATGTATGATAAATTCAAAAGTTTTGCAAGTAGATTTAAAATGGGAAATGTAACATTCAATTTGGAATCCAAAAAGGGAGGAAACACGCATTTGGGGGCCGGGAGAGTTCCTACCATTTGGAGAGCAAAATTAGGATGAACTTAAGATCCAAAGAGAAAAAAACATATCTGTTCGGGGAGGAGTTCTTTTGTTTGGATATCTGGATAATATGGATCTAAGGAGCACAATTTAAAGAACAAAAGAAATGAAGACAAAAAAATATATCCCATTTTAAAAAGACTTGCATCATTTTGTAGGATTCAAATCCGAGTTGTTGTTAGTGGAACCCATTCACTTTTAATTTCTACAGACCATGGGTTGTAATTAAGTGTTGTTGTCCATATGTCCTTTACATTGATTTAGTTATATATGATTTGATAATGTGTTTAAATTTATTACGCACTAGAAATTACCTTTTTTCTAGGTTTCTTTCTTACATGACCGATTTATTTTAGCGTGGAAAATGCATTTAGGCTCTTAAGGATAACTTAAAAATTCTTATACTCATAACTAAAAAAAAAAAATTTATGCTTACATAGAAAGATAAGTGCTATATAAGAAGTGAGCCCAAGAATGCCTGGGAGTTCTCATGCATTCATATTTTACTTTCTCTTCCTTACTAGGCACCTACCTGTGGGTCATGGCCGACTACTTGACCTATTAGGGTGCCTTTTTGTCTAGGGGATGTTATGCATCTCTCGGAAAAAATTATTTTTAATGCCAAAAAGTTTTAAAGCTTATCATATATGATTTCTACATTAAGAGTCAATCAGCATGCATTATATTAATTAGAAACCAATTATAAAAATAAAATTTAATTACATAGAGCATAAATCCAACAATACATAGGTAAATGAGCCAATTAGGACTTTCTCTAAATGTCGAATCCAATTTCTCAATACTTAAATAATAGCCTTCCCATCTATCATAATAACCTGATATATAGTTTTAAAGTGACTAAGTGGTTTAGCTCGCACTCCAATCCAGGTTAAAGTAAGTCTAGATATATATGTTAGTAACTAGAGTCTGGTTACTATTATTTAGTTGCCAAATTAGATTTTGGATCCGGAGCGGACCCAAAATCATAAGTCCCTAATTTCGGGAATCTAATCCTATTACTTTAACGAAATGATAACTCAAATTAAAACTCTCTCTAAATCAAAATGTAAAGACTAACACTTAGGATAGAATGAGGTTTCTAAATTATTTTAAATCCCTAAATGCATCCTACTTCTCATTCTTTGGACTCAAAAATAAATGCTCAAAATTGGCCCAATCCCATTTGAAACTCCAACATTTCACCTTTCATATCACTCCTTGAGAATTCAAAATAAAACTTTTATTATTATTATAATTAAGTATTCGTAGGAAGCCTAAAATTTCATACGATGTAATTAAATTATAAGACTTACCTTCGTAGGAGATTTAAGATCCTAGAAATTATCAAACACGATTCTATTTAGCTCCAAAATTGAGTGGGGGGAAAATCATCCTCTCTGGGAAAATTAAAATCAAGGATGATCATTATCATCATATTCAAATGATTGATAATAGGTAATATTCTCCCTCTTTGGGGAAATATAACATTTAATAACAATATGCTTAAATATGAAATTAATGATAAATGAATCTAAATTATTGTTGTTAGATATGTATTTGAACGTTATTTTGACCTTTTGGGGCCATATGTAGTTCCCTATGATGATTTGACTACAATAATTGATGATAAAATATTTCATCTACCATAGTCAAATATATGATTGAATGTCATTTTGATTCTCAAGGATCATGTATAATTCTCTCCAAAATTTGATTATAGTAGTCAGGAAAAAAACTTATAGTTTTGTAAAATGAATTAATTAGAGAATGATATTTTCACCATCCAAGATGATACATCGATCTTAATGATGAGTTCGACTCCAAAACTAAATGAAATTTAAACGGTTTATATTCAAATTTTTTTTGAAGAAAATATAAATATAAAAGATTTGCACTTTTCAATAAAAGTAAGAAAACAATGACTGAGGTGGGTTTCTGTTACTAAATTGTTGTTATGCCGGCACTAGTGGGAGACAAAGTTTGGATTCTATTATGTCACTACTTGTGGGTGTCGGGTGAGATTTGTTTAATGAAGATGTATGAAATTTTGGGCTTAAGAGCTCTTTTGATAATCATTATGAAGTATTTGTTTATAATTTAGTTAATTTCAGTATTTATTTAATTATATACAATGTCAGCATATGATTCTAGTTTTTAGTTTTAATTATTAATTTCATTTTCAGGCTGCGATAGCCTACTGACCCGTGTTAGCTCATTCATTTTTTGCTTTTACTTTTTGGCCCGAGGAAGGGTAAGGAGCGAGCTGAGTAGTTTGGATAATATGCTCCAATATGTGTTGTAGGTATGTTTTGGTTAGTTTTAATTTTTATAGGCTTGGCTTTTATTTTGTTATTCTCTCTGTTACCAAGCATTGTTGTAGATAGCCTTCAAATTATATATTTTTGAATAATATATAGAAAATCATGTTGAGATTCAGTATACTTTCACTTTATATTGTATTCAATAGTTGATCTGTGTAGTATATATTAAAAGTTTTATTTTAGTACTTCTCCAAACAGATCTTGGGGTCAATATTATCATAATCTAACATAGTATGAGCTGTGTGATATCAGGTCCTATTAGGTTGGGTTGTGACAGTTACAATAGTGGAGTGTTTCTTATAGGGGTTGGATGGAAACATGTGCAAGATAGATTTCTAATGAAAGACAAATATATTGTTGAGTTTCATTTCCTCCAAATGAGATACCATAAACTTGTTTGTGAGAAGTTAGAACTTTTATTAGAAAGTTGTATAGAATGTGCAAAAGAAAATGCCCAAGTTATAATACATCACAAGTAGAAAAGGGACAATGGTTTCATGTTAAATCTTTTTGACATGATCATGCAAAGTTCATCAAAATGTAAAAGAAGGAATTTTTTTCTCTAGTGGAGTAGTCAGAACTGCCACAACAATTTCAATACTACACTTTATGCTGCTCGATGCAAAGTCAGTTACAAGCTCGCATTCATTTGTTGCATAAGGAATGAGCAAACTATTGAAATAAGTTTAATTTATGTTTTAATCTTAAATTAGTTGTTCTTTTAGTGTGTAAAAACATGTATTTTGCACCTCTCCTATTTGGATGATTGTGTTTATCTTGTATTCCACAATACTAATATAACACAAACAGAAAGACACACACACACACACACACACACACACATGCACACACACACACACACATGCACACACACACACACACACACAGATATATATATATATATATATCTTTGTGTGTGTCCCTTAATTGGCCTAAATGTCTAACTTAGTGCAAAAAATAATGAAGCTATGCAAGCTATTTTTGACCTCTTCTTTCGAGTAGATCGACTCTATAGCATACTTTACACGCACGACACATTAGGTTATTTTGCATACATATATACACTTAGTAATGTCTAGATCTTTATAAAAGATTAGCCCTATATATTGTAAACAATCATCAAACATTAAAGTGGGACCTGTTCTTCAAAGATAAGTTTTAAAGTTTTTTTTAGCTAAAACGCATTGTAATTTGTTTATTATCTACCCGTAAGGCTCTTTAAAAACTTCCAAAAGGCCCCAACGTGGCAAAGAAGAATTTAATTCGCATGCCCCTTTATCTCTCTCTCTCTCTCTCTCTCTCTCTCTCTCTCTCTCTCTCTCTCTCTCTTTCATCTACCACCTATAAATATACCTGGAGGCAGAATGCCATCCTAAACTTAAATAAGATTTAGCTTGACGAAGAAATCAAAATCAAAATAGGAACATTCATTCTACATGATGGCAAAACATTCCTCTCCGACTCCGATCCTTTAAACTCCATCTCATCATACCCAAGAATCTTCACCACCGTGTTGTAAAAAGCTTTACGTTGATCTATGTCCCAAGAACTAGCGCAACCTTGTTAGAAATCAATGGTACGAAAATCCCTCCGAACAAATTGAACCCTATTATTTTGCGTCGCGATCGATGGTGGAAGCTGAAAGTGATACGGAGGTCATGTATGCAAGCACGGATTAAGTTTTTGCTTCCGATGGCCTGAGGTTTGAGGTTAACTTTCAAAAGGCCCCAACGTGGCAAAGAAGTAATTAATTCGCATGCCCCTTTATCTCTCTCTCTCTCTCTCTCTCTCTCTCTCTCTCTCTCTCTCTCTTTCATCTACCACCTATAAATATACCTGGAGGCAGAATGCCATCCTAAACTTAAATAAGATTTAGCTTGACGAAGAAATCAAAATCAAAATAGGAACATTCATTCTACATGATGGCAAAACATTCCTCTGCGACTCCGATCCTTCAAACTCCATCTCATCATACCCAAGAATCTTCACCACCGTGTTGTAAAAACCTTTACGTTGATCTATGTCCCAAGAACTAGCGCAACCTTGTTAGAAATCAATGGTGCGAAAATCCCTCCGAACAAATTGAACCCTATTATTTTGCGTCGCGATCGATTGGTGGAAGCTAAAAGTGATACGGAGGTCATGTATGCAAGCACGGATTAAGTTTTTGCTTCCTATGGCCTTAGGTTTGAGGTTAACTTTCATGGAGAGAAATCCGTTAAAGGGATTTTTCAACGAGATGTGAGATGGGGACTAGAGTGTAAGTTGTTCGGCTTGAATATGTGGATGCAGATAGGTGTAGTGACTGATCAAGGAGTTTTAATAAGAGACAGAGTGAAGTTAAGGAGAACTTGATTTTGTAAGAAGTTGTCGGTCATACAGGAGGAAGATGAGGAGGAGATGGTAGAATCGAACTATTTAAAATATGAGCATGGGATTGACAATGGGAATGAAGTGGTGAACAAAGGTGTTAGTTGGGCTATAAATATAGGAATTTATAGCAAATAACGCTTTTATTGATGCAAATTACAAGTAGTGCTTTGACATGAGGAGATCCATCAAGGGATTCTACATATTCTATGGAGCTTATGATATCCTAGAACACAAAACGAAACAATAATTTATATATATGTGTGTGTTTGTGTATGTAAATAATAACATGCATTGTTGCACTCTAAACTTCATGAACTTTCTGGTACGAGGAAAGGACACTTCAATCAAGTTAAAATTTAAGTGATTTTAACTTTTAATTATTTTTAACAAATTAAGATAACTTAAACCTAATAATTTTTTTAATTTGAAATTTGTTTTTGTTTTTATTATGAGGGGAAAGCTTTGGTTTTGTTTGCTATTTCAATTATTTTGTGTAGCTATTAAGATATAAGTAGTTTGCTTGACCCATTTGTTCACCTCCTTTATGGCATCGGCCAATTGCATTGCCTTATTATTTGTATTTTGTGGATCGACCCATCTCCCTGTATGTTGCGTTATAGTGCTCGATAAAAGATCAAATCATGTATTTTAGCTTGATCCATCGTCAGCCTTAGGATTACTCCTTTTTGATCACATGTTGTCATCTATTTTATTCTAAAATGCACGTGGTCAGGTTGATGTCGATTCAATGTGATTTCACGTGTTTTAGCCTTTATTGCACTTCCTTATTTCACACTCGAGTCGGGCATCATTTGACGTGTGTCGAGTTGATAGGAGGTGGGATTATTATCATTATTTCTTATTATTGTTGCAATTATTATTATTATTATTACTACTTTGTTTATTTAAATAAAAAATTATGAAATAAAAAAAATACATATCTTTCTAACATATTTAAAATTAAATAATCATAATAAATTATATTTAGATTAATATTTAAAATTAAATTATATATATATATATATATATATATATATATATATATATATATATTGATTAAGCTTAAATACAATCTAATTTGATGTTATTTTTTATATGTATTCCTAAACCAAGCTATTTATTATCTAATGGCTGAGATAAACTGTAGGAGATGCTATTTGATATGAGCCCCTTGATCAAGGGTTTATTGGATTTTTCACAGGATCGGTTCAAGTGGCTGGTTTACAAGCATGCCTCCAACTACCTCACATTTATGGAAAACTAATCTCTCACATAAGAGCTGTAGCTTCGACTCCCGTGCTTTCCCGATTCGGCTTTTGATCCAAGACTCTAGCTAAAGTTCAAAGATATGGAAGACTAATCCCCTACCACGGTTCCATAAGCCAAGGACCTCCATCCTCATTGGATTCATTTGAAGGTGAATCCGGAGGTGCCACATCACCCGAGGCCTGGTGCATCCGGGTGATGTGGCGCGTCTAGATTCACCTCCGGACTGTTCGAATGCCACACGGCTCTCCACCCCAAAAGGTAGATATGGATGGCAAGGAACTCTTCAACAGGAGATTTTTCTCAAAGAACTCTCTCTCTCTCAAGACTATGGCTACAAGTCCTCCTCCCTCATGACATGATGGAGCTTCGGAGATGGACAAAATGTGGCCGGCTCAATCCCCCATTTCACCTCTGGTGCTACTCTCAAGTTCTTGCCGGCCACCCTTCAGTCCGACCCAACTGCCGACGCCATACCTCATTCTAGCCGACCTACCACGTCGACCTCCACCGGTGAAGCCCAGCCAGCGGACTGACGTTACACCACCAGTCTCGTCCGGCCGGTTGCCCATGCTGACCTGCCACCGGCATCTCTGCCTCCTTCAACTTCTTCTACCCAAGCTACACACCAACTTCGGCTCCTTCTCGTCCGACCACCTCTAACTAGTTGATTTGCTTCCTCCAGTAAGTTTGATTGATGTCGACTTGGCTGACTCCGGTCATCCAACCCACCAGGCATCTACTTGACCGACCCAACCACTTAGGGTGCCTAACTTGCAAGCTCGCCGACGAACCATCTTTTTACCGTGAAGGTAATGACCTGCCTCATCCTTTTGTACTGCTTTGATTGAGTATGATGATTCCTAAACTCAATGATAAGTGGAATGGGAATGGGACTCTATTTCATGTGAGATTCAAAGTAGGCATTTCCATTATTGAATGATTATCCAACTTATATTTATCTGTACACATGACCTGAGTCTAGAAGCTGTAATGAACTTTTATTTCTTTGTTCTAAAGTGTAGTTATTGTTGCACTTTTGAATGGATATTTTGGTAAATAATACTTGTTTGGATTCGAACTCCATTATAAAAAAAAAGAAGCTAAAATGTCTTATGTAAATACCATATGATAGCCATTTTCGTATTCTTCTTTGTAGCACTCATGTTACAGGCATACGGACTTACATCCATATCATGATTATAATGGGCTTTTCATTATGGCTTAAATAGTTTATGCATAGCTGAATAAATTAGAAGGATATCATTGTAAATGTTAATTTCAGATACTTACATGCTCAATGTTGGAAGGCTTTCACTTCCCAACTTATTAAGTCATTAAGATAAATCTCATATTCTTGACCACTTCGAGTTGTTGAAATTATTTTGTGTCTTGCTTAAAAGCTATGAAATATCTTATGATGGTATATATATATATATATATATATATATATATATATATATATATATATATATATATATATATATATAATACCATAGAGTTAAGATTTATTTATGTTGTACATTTAATAGTTCATTGTATTAAAACTTTGAAAACGGATATCTGAGTATAAACTGACATATGTTACAAACATCATATATTATCAACGATACAGTTGTATACTTGTTGAGATTTAAATTGCACTTAAAAAGTTGAACAATGAATCATATCCTCATTTCTACATATTTCAAGCACCATATATGCTATATTAGTTCTCTCAATGAAATAAAATCATCTCATAGTTAGGCTTGTATCACTTCTTATTTAATTTAGGGTATCGGCATGAATTAAGACATTGTATTTATATTTTCTCATAATCTTGATGGTTAATAAACCTAGAGCAATGGAAAACCTTGTCGCGTTACCATTATATTTTAAAATATCAATCATATATATATGATGTAATAGATCCATCACAAATATTTTGTAATGGATTTATGGTGGATGTGTGATGAAAACTCCACCACAAATTGCAGCAGAATATCCATCGTGCATTATGACAAAAAATCCATCATAAATCAGCCGCCCATTGTGGCAGAAATTTTCTAAAAGTTTGTGAGGGTTGTGAAATCCTAAAGAACTAGCCTGAGGTTAACAAAGAGGGGGGTGAATTGGTGGTGTTTTAAGAATTTTTAAATAAAAAGAAAAGTCTTTTTATCTTTTTTTTAAATATTTTAAAAGCAAATAACTTGTGCGGAAGTAGATAACAAAATAAGAGATTTTAACCATAGAATAAATCACAGATAAGTGCAGAAATAAAATATAAAAAAAATAATAAAGAGCACACTGAATTTTATAGTGGTTTGGTCAAATCTGACATACATCAACTCTACAGAAACCTTCTTTCCAGGATTGCACGAATTAGTTAGTGTCTCTCCTTTTTCACCCACAGTAAGGTGGAGAAGCCCTTAGAAAATCTTTTCATCGACTCGGTGAGGCAGAGAACCTTGAATCCTTTTTCACCCCCCGGGTGAAGGCAGAGAACCCGAAATCCTTTTACTCTCACCTGGAGTTATGAGAGAACCATGAATCCTTTTACTCCCACCTAGAGTAGGTAGAGAACCTTGATCTGATGCTGATGATCATCTCCCTAGAGCCACTAAGGAACCAAGGACAAAGATTGAAGAAGAAGATTGAATTTGTGCTTGGAGCAACCTTTGTGAATCCCCTCACAAACTCCCCCTCATAAGATTCTTACTCTCTCTCCCAAACTCTCCTTCTCCTTCTCTAAGCTCTCTTAGGTTAGAACAATAACAAAAGATTTGCTAAGAAGTAATTAAGAGAACTTAAATATGAGGCTTCCAAAAAAGCCCTGATTTTCAATTTTGTGTCAAAGATCATCCATGATGATCCCACGATTGTCCTGTATGATTAGTACAAAATAACCTTTTTTAGCTAGCATGATCACCTTTGCTCTGAGAAGTATTTTATACAGATTATCCCGTATGATTGTTCGATCGTCTGGGATGAATAGTTAATATGTGAGGCAATCGGCATATCATCCCGCAACAGTCTCGAGACATCTAGGACGATCTCCTAAATGATTAGAAGAAAATTATAGTTTCATCTTGGACGATAGGAGATCATCCTATGAAATATAAAAGATCATCCAAGACTATCCAAGGAGATCATCCTATACGATATGATTGACCAATCCAACCATAATTAGTCTCCTAATTAGTATATTATTTTAGGCATGATTGTCATGAATCATCCAGAATGATATGGATCATCCTGTATGATTAAAACAAATTTTGAATTATAAAATATTTCCTAAATTGTGATTGGCGGCGGTCTAACTCAATTTGTACATATCATCCTTTATGATATGAATAATCCTGGATGATTAGTTAAGCAAACCTAATTATCAAGGATGCCCTAATTAGGGTTTATGCTTTTAACTGATCATCCAGGACAATTTAGAATCGGCCTATACGATATGATCAAAAAATAGAAAACTCTCTAACTCACCAAATTTCTCCCCCTGAGTGTGTGTATGCAAGGTTACTTAGCTTCAAGATCCATCACAGTACATTTGACTTAATAAAAGGTAAAAGATGCAATGGAATTGAAATTACAGACTGACTCAATCCTAGTCTACCTAATCTTTGAGCTTATATGCATTGCAAGTGATCTTGTGGACCTGAAAGGTTAGTAGGCAGGGCAACCAAAATAGATATGCAATAGTAGCAGTAGTAAAGAAGTAAGAATATTTGTTATCATCAAAATCACCGTGCTTGGATCAAGATTTGCAACATTTCCATAAGAAATAATAATACTAAATCATCGTATCAATATTTGCAATAAAATGTCAATCACAATTCCACTGGAAGCCTATAGCATAAATAAAAAATAGCTCCTACTATTTGTTATTGAGCTTTCCAATAGCACATATCTAAATAGTTTAAAAACTTTAATTAAATACAGTAATAAAAAGTAATAATAATGCAACAATTAAATTCTAATAGCTTAAATAAATAACCACATTCTATAAAATTCTATAATTGTTATAACATTGTTAAAGTTTCACTAGTGCTTACACATCAAAAGAACGAAAATGGATCAAAAATATTTTTACAGACACTCTAGAAGAAATCTATATCCTCACTTTCATGCTCAGCCGATGTGGATGTAGGTTGATTTTCATCAATCTACTTTCTCAATCTCCTAAGCTCATCTAGTATCTGAATGTTCATGCCCACCTATATTTTTCAAACATTTTCTAACTTTGATATTAAGTCAGCCATATGTTGCCTATATAAACTCTCTTGGCTACCTGTGGAGTAGCGGTAGTAGAAGAGATTGACCCTTATATGCATAGGCTTGCAAGCCTAATTCATAAACCCGTCCCTTCTGCATTCCACCTACCACTTTTGACTAAGTGTAGTAGTCAGAAACATCTAAAGATTCCCTAGAGGAACCCTCACCTACTGCAGCTGGCTCTCTCGAAGCCTTATATACTCATCCTTAAAAATATAACATTAGATTAATCATTGCATAATTGTAACTTATAATATTTTTGTAAGTATCATATCCTTAAATACTTACGTATGCCCTACTAGCTCACTCATCCTCCCACTATTGTTCCTCCTGGGGAACTCAACTGCAGTGTGTTCTCTTCCAAGCATCTCCTTCTGCAATATACTTAGATTAACATGCATAAACAAAGAAATTATTCAAATATATTAAAGTTTTTATCAATCATCATCTATGCTCAGTGTGTAGAATTGAGCTCCCAGTATTGAAGGAGCTACCTATGCCCCCGACGTTAGAAGCACTATTGAGCTTTACCCATAAACCCTTAAATGTCTTAACTCTATCTTCCTCAACTATATTAGAACTTATAGACGGGCTATACTGAGAGTCAAAATGAGGCTCGTACTAACAGTGTGAAGTTCAATACCAATATTTTGGCATGATTCCTCTACAATATAGATCAATAGTAATCTCATCTAGTGTATGATAAGCTTGATTTTTGTGTTTGGAATATGGACAACGAAACCTACGTGAATGAAATAATTCACTCCATTAAAAAAACTCATCTGTCAATATATTGTGTTCAGGCAACATTCGATCATACATCTAACTTCTATACTTTTGAATATCCATAATACAATTGGACAATAAATTCCTACAACCAAATAAAGTATCGGTTAAAAGAAAAATTAAATAATGTGTACAATAGGGATGATTTTAGGAGTTTGCATGGATAGTTTATGTGCCTCCATCATGCACTCATTGTATATTAGGCAATAGAATAGTGTATGTGAATTAGTGCAACACACTAATACATCTATTTTTCCCAAACAATTCATCAGAATGTCATCTTTTTATGTGACCAAACCATCTATGATGACTCTCTCTATTCTTATCTTCCATTAGAGCTACTCCAATCTTTTCATGTATATGCTCATTTCGTATCATGTCTCTAAGAGTAAAGACACACACCCACCTAAGCATCGTCATCTAAGCAACACTTAACTTAATATTATGCTTCTCTTTTAATGCCAAACTTTTTGTACCATAAAGCATTGTAGGTCTCATCACCATCTTATAAAATTGGTTAAGACCTACAGAGGGGCCTATGCATTAATTAATGAAAAAGGGTATAAGTCCTTAAAGGATCAAGAGCTCTCTAAAAATATAGAATTTTAAGCAAACTCTAATGAGCATATGATCCTATCTATTACAATAATCAAGAGAAAAAAAACCACGGAGGTAAGAAGCCAGCCCTCAAAAGAGGAACCCAATCCAGATATTCAATGAAGCACCAAAAGCCAATCAATAAGTAGCTTCCAACACATGGACAGGCAACTGTAAGGCCAGAAATAGAGGCAAAATTAAAACAGGTAAACCACAATAAAAATGTACCTAAAATGAGAATAGATAAAATTATAGCCCACAGCCGACATAGAGCCTCCAGCAGCAAACACCATGCAAATAGCTAGAAAAATAATAAGGACAAGGAACAAAGAAAATAAAAGCCATGGGACAAAGTAAAGAACCCACAATAAAAGCCCACCAATACAAACCAAACCATGTTAGAAGGTTATGGCACCCAAGAGACGGGGGGGGGGGGGGGGGGGGTTGAATTGGATGGCTTAAAAAAATTTTATCAATTAAAATTTAATATTTTCTTTTATAAAAAGACTTATTTTTAAATTGTTAATTAATTATTTTATGAATAGAGAAAGTAACCCAGCAATAAAGTAAAGTGTAATAAAGATAAATAAGGACACAAGCAACTTGTTTACGTGATTCGGCTAAAACTCAAAACCCAGCCTATGTCCACACCTGGCAACCCACAACTAGGAATTCACTAAGCAATTCAAGCTTACACCAACTTCCGTGCTTTCCTACACTAGACAACCCCAAAACACTATACTTTCCTATACTGGGCAAGTAAAACTTCCAAAAAAATCATTATAAGATCATAAACTAAAGAACAAAATAAAAAAAAATACAACCTAACCTTAGCTCTCAATTTTAAAATATATTAGCCCGCATCCTGCAAAATCAACCAATAGTACAAATAGACTAGCTCACAAAAAATTTAATTTTAATTAATCACAAACACAAACTTGAATGTAGATGATATGGATATGTAAAGTTCTTATATATGAAATCAATCACAAAATAAAATAATAATGTTTTTTATTTAAAAAAAAACTTTCAAACTAGATTTGAAAATATAATTCACCACTTGTAACAAACTCGCCAAAGACTTATCTCCTTTAAGCAAAAGATGAAGATGATTGATGGGGAGACTCTTTGGAATGATTAAGAGCACAAGAATTAATGAAAATCTAACCAGGAAAGGTTGGTGCAGATGATTTAGTAAGCAAGACAAAATTCTGGCAAAGTTTTAACTTGGTTAGGAGCAGGCACACACGCATAGCCAACCCCACTATTTATTGATAGAATTTTGACCAAGTCAAGAGGGAATTAAAGGGAGATTATTTAGGCAATAATTTGAAATAATAATTAATTTTGGAATGAATTAGATTAGCCTACACAAATCCATAGAAAATAGGAAAGATATTATGTTAATATTGGCCATGGGAGCTGATTTGGCAATGCATTTGGTTTGGATTCATGCAAGAGGATTTTGTCTAACGCATGATGAAATATTAACCATTTTACATGATTGTCACATCTTCAATACAAGAGGTGAATGATTTAGCTAATGATTCAAGGTTATGAGGATTAAATAATTTAGAGCACATGGCAATTTTGGACAAGCTATTTTCATGTATTTTGAATCAGAGGTAGGAAAAATTTGATCATGATATCAATCTAATTAATCCAAGATATTTTTTTTGTCAACTTGAGGATATAATTAGGAAGGTATTCCAACACTAAATTTGAAAAAAAAAATTAAAAATTCTATTAAGAATGAGAGGTCAAAACTTACAAAAATAGATATTTTATTTAAGGAAAGTTATTTTGGAGGGAGATTAGTATTGAAAATAATACTAAAAATTCCTAAATTTTTAATGAGTGATTAAACCACTAAATAATGCTTAATATATCAAGAATTTTCAAAAATAATTTGACCATAAACAAATTATGACATTAAGGACTTTTACATTAATAAAAATAATTACCTAATGTTTTAATAATGTTGGATTAAAAATATTTTACCTTGCAAGAAGTTCTCAAACATTATTCACAAGTGAATCATGACAAGATAGAAATAACATGAATAGTAGAAGGAAAGAGAAAATGAATAATTTGGATAATCTGATTATCATTTGAGATACAAGGGTAGAATTGATGGTATGGAGATGATTAAATGTATTTTAGAACATTATTGGATGGATTAAATAAAAAAAATAAAATTAACACAAGTTGTGAAGTTTTGAAATGCAAGATAGTAAACTTTTCAAAAAAGACCAAAGTTATGATCATGCATGAGGTAGTTATAATGAATAATTTAGAAAAGCTATGAACTTATCATAATAATGTATTTTAGATTTTTGATTCAAGATATATAAATTTGAATTATTGTGCCATACTAAAGGAAAACCACCCAGACTCAGTTCAAAACTAACTTGACTTCAATTGCTTTGATTATTGGATTATCCTTTATGATTTGTTGACACACTTAAATATCAAACACTAGTACCCTCCAATCCTTTATTTGTTATTATTAAAATATCTTTTTTATGCAATGAGGCTCATGAGGTTAACAAACCATGACACCAAACCAACACAAGAATGGCCCGAATAACCAACCCAAGAAATAACCACCAATAATATCACAAAAAATTACCAAACCCATATCACCAAAGTATAGTGCCGAACACCATAGAAAAACATAAAATCCCCCCTAGGCTAACAAAGGCTAAGGAGACCACCAGAGAAAACAAACCCCAACACCAAGACTGAAAGCACCAATAGGGACAAGACCAGACCAACAACAGAAATAACCTGCATACACCAGGAGAAAACCAACAACAAAATAAGCACCACTAAAGATTTAAGTAGAGAACTTAGATCTATTAGAACAACCAATCTAGTATTTAAATAACAACCCACTTAGGATACATCCAAACCACACAGCCTGATGTACACACTATAGATGGCTTATTAGGACAACCAACTCTAATTTTAGGCTAGGCTGTTGTTCCTTTATACTTTCTTTTTGTGTGAAGTAGAGTTTTTATAGATTTTACATGGATTTCATTGTATGTTGGTTATTATAATTTGATGTGTTCTGTGATGCCTTGATGTGATATTTCTATTGTGATTATCTGGGATATAATATTATGGGGGCTAGGCTTCGCCTAGGTTAGGATAATCTAGATGCTAACAGAGTTTTCTTCAGGTGGTCATGCTTATGCATGTATATAAAAAGGGTGCTAATAAAAATTTCTCTAAACAAATTTTTTGCATTCGCTAAATATGTTAATCCCCCTAAAAATAAAAAGCGTAACTAAGTAATTATGTCTGGCTCAGATGTGAGCAATGAAATGAGTACGACTGCTTGAGATTTATTATGATTTTATATAAACTTCTTAGGATAGCATATAGGTTGTATAGAGTCATTTTAAATTTTTTGATATGTATGATAATTAATTCAAGAGTTTTGAAAGTAGATTTAAAATTGGAAATGTAACATCAAATTTGGAATCCAAAAGGGAGGAAACACCCATTTGGGGGGGAGTTCCTACAATTTGGAGAGCTAAATTAGGATGAACTTGAGATGTGAAGAGAAAAAATATCTCTTTAGGGAGGAGTTCTTTTATTTGGATATCTGGATAATATGGATCCATGGAACACAAAGAAAAGAGCCAAAGAAATGAAAACAAGAACATATATCCCATTTTAAAAATACTTGTGTCATTTTGTAGGTTTCAAAATTGAGTTGTTGTCAGTGGTACCCATTCACTTATAATTTCCGTATACCCTGGGTTGTAATTAAATGGCATTGGCCATATGTCCTTTACATTTATTTAGTTATATATAATTTGATAATGTGTTTAAATTGATTGCGCACTAGAAATTACCTATTTTTCTAAGTTTCTTTCTTGCATGACCAATTTATTTTAGCGAGAAAAATGCATTTAGGCTCTTAAGGATAACTTAAAAATTCTTATACTCATAACTAAATAAAAAATTTAGGCTTACAGAGAAAGATTAGCGCTATCTAAGAAGTAAGCCTAGGAATGCCTGGGAGTTCTCATGCATTCATATTTTACTCTTCCTTACTAGGCACCTCCTCGCCTATGGGTCATGGCAAACCACCTAACCTATTAGGGTGCCTTTATGTCTAAGGGATGTTGGGCATCTCTAGGAATAATTTATTTTCTATGCCAAAATTTTTTAAAGTTTATCATATATGATTTCTACATTAAGAGTCAATCAGCATGCATTATATTAATTAGAAATCAATTGTAAAAATAAAAGTTAATTACATAGAGCGTAAATGGGCCAATTATGACTTTCTCTAAATGTCGAACCCAGTTTCTCAAAAACTTAAATATAGCCTACCCATCTTTCGTAATAAACGGATACATAGTTTTGAAGCGACTAGGTGGTTTAGTTGGCACTCCAATCCAGGCCAAAGTAAGTCTAGATTTGTGTTACTATTATTTAGTGCCCAAATTAGATTTTGGATCCGAGGTGGACCCAAAATCATAAGTCCCCAACGTCGGGAATCTAATCTTATTATTTTAATAAAATGATAACTCAAATTAAAATTCTCTCTAAATCAAAATGTAAAGCCTAACACTTAGGATAGAATGAGGTGATTATAAATTATTTCAAATCCCAAAATGCCTCCTACTTCTCATCTTTTGGACTAAAAAATAAATGCTCAAAATTGGTCCAATCCTATTTGAAACTCCAACATCTCACCTTTCATATCACTCATTGAGAATTCAAAATAAAACTTCTATTATTATTCTATTTAAGAGTATTTGTAGGAAGCCTGAAACTTCATATAATGTAATTAACTATGAAGATTTATCTTCGTAGGACATTTAAGATCCCAGAAATAATCAAACATCATTCTATTATGCTCCTAAATAGAATGGGGGAAAAATCACCCTCTTTGGGAAAACAAAATCTAGGATGATCATTGTCGTCATATTCAAATGATTGATAGTAGGTAATATTCTCCCTCTTTGGGGAAATATATCATTTAATAACAATATGCTTAAATATGAAATTAATGATAAATATATCAAGATTATTGTAGTTAGATATGTATTTGAATGTCATTTTGACCCTTTGGGGCCATATATAGTTCACTATGATGATCTGACTATAATAATTGATGATAACATATTTTATCTACCATAATAAAAAAAAAATTGAATGTCATTTTGATTCTCCAGGATCATATATAATTCTCTCTGAAATTTGATTATGGTAGTCAGGATTAAAACTAATAGTTTTGTAATATGAACCAATTAGGAAATGATATTTTCACCATCCAAGAAGATACATCGATCATAATGATGAGTTTGACTACAAAACTAAAAGAAATTTAATAGGATTATATTGAAATTTTTCAAAGAAAATATAATTATAATTGCTTTGCTTTTTTTAATAAAGTAAGAAAATAGTGACCGAGATGGATTTCTATTACTAAGGTGTTGTTATGTCAACACTAGTGGGAGACAGAGTTGAGATTCTATTATGTCGGTGCTTGTGGGTGTCGAGTGGGATTTTGGTAATGAAGATGTATGAAATTTGGGCTTAAGAGATATTTTGATAAACATTATGAAGTATTTGTTTATAATTTTGTTAATTTGAGTATTTGTTTAATTACATACAATATTAGTATATGATTCTAGTTTTTAGTTTTAGTTATTAATTTCTCTTCTAGGTTGTGATAGCTTACTGAGCCGTGTTAGCTCATCCATGCTTTTGCCTATATGTTGAGGCTCGAGGAAGGGTAAGGAGGGAGCTGAGTAGTTTGGATAGCAGGCTCCATTATGAGTTATAGGTATATTTTGGATAGTTTTAATTTTTGCAGGCTTGACTTTTATTTTGTTATTCTCTCTGTTACCAAATGTTGTTATAGATAACCTTCAAATTATATATTTTTTTGATAATATATTGAAAATCATGTTGAGATTCAATATACTTTTACTTTATATTGCATTCAATAGTGGATCTGTGTTGTATATAAATTAAAAATTTTATTTCAGTACTTCTCCTACCAGATCTTGGGGTCAGTTTACCAAAATCTGACACAATATGAGCTGTGTGATATCAGGTCATATCAGGTTGGGTTGTGAGAGCTGCAATGGTGGAGAGTTTCTTATAGGAACTGGATGGAAACAAGTGCATGATAGATTTCTAGAGAAAGAAAAATATCTTGTGGAGTTTTATTTCCTCCAAATGAGTTACCATAAACTTGTTCATAATAAGTTAGAACTTTTATTAGAAAGTTGTTTAGAACGTGCCAAAGAAAAGGCCCAAGTTATAAAACATCCCATCTAGGAAAGGGACAATGGTTTCATGTTAAATCTTTATGATGATAGTATTTAAATAGATATATGATAATTCTTATTTCAAATTATATTTATATATTTTGAATTTATTTTTTTAAATATTCATTATTTAAAAATTTAAATATGTCATATTTAAATTAGCTATATGATAATTCTTAAATCAAATTATATATATATATATATATATATATATATATATATATATATATATATATATATATATATATATATATATATATTTGTGGTTGCCCTTTAATTGGCCTAAATGTCTGACTTAGTGCAAAAAAAAATGCAGCTATGCAAGCTATTTTTCTTGAGGAAATTATTGACCTCTTCTTCTATAACATATTTTACGTGTTCAACACATTAGGTTATTTTATATACATATATACACTTAATAATGTCTAGATCTTTCAAAAAAAAAATAGCCCTATATATTGTAAACAATCATCAAACCTTAAAGTTGGACCTGTATCTACCCGCAAGGCTCTTTGAAAACTTCAAAAAGGCCCCAACGTGGCAAAGAAGAATTTAATTAGCATGCCCGTTTATCTCTCTCTCTCTCTCTCTCTCTCTCATCCACCACCTATAAATATAGCTGGAGGCAGAATGCCATCCTAAACTTAAATAAGATTTAGCTTGACAAAGAAATCAAAAGCAAAATAGGAACATTCATTCTGCATGATGGTGGACATTCCTCTCCGACTTCGATCTTTCAAACTCCATCTCATCATACCCAAGAATCTCCGCAACCGTCTTACAAAAACCTTTACGTTGATCTACGTCCCAAGAACTAGTGCAACCTTATTAGAAATCAATGGTGCGAAGATCCCTCCGAACAAACCGGCCCCTATCGTTTTGCGTCGCGATCGATTGGTGGAAGCTGAAAGTGATACGGAGGTCGTGTATGCAAGCACGGATCAAGTTTTCGCATCCGATGGCCTGAGGTTTGAGGTTAACTTTGGTGGAGAGAAATCCCTTAAAGGGATTTTTCAACGAGATGTGAGATGGGGACTAGAGTGTGAGTTGATCGGATTGAATATGTTGATGCAGATAAGTGTAGTGAGTGATCAAGGAGTTTTAATAAGAGAGAGAGTGAAGTTAAGGAGAAATCGATTTTGTCAGAAGTTGTCGGTTATACAGGAGGATGATGAGGAGGAGATGGTAGAATCGAACTATTTGAAACATGAGCATGGGATTAACGATGGGAATGAAGTGGGGAATAAAGGTGTTAGTTGGGCTATAAATATAGGAATTTTGGTTGCATCTTTAGGAGTTGGGTTATTCATTTTCAGAGCTCCCTTGAAGAGATTAGTAAGATAAGATTTGTTGTAAGAAATATTTTTTTATATATTTGGAGAAGGATCATTATTCCTATATGTATTTATATTTTTTATGATATGATTGTATTAACTAGTACTTCTTGCCATTAATTTCTTTCCAGTTACTATTCCAATGTTGTAACATTCAGTTTTCATTTGTCGTCCAGTTTAATTTAATAATATTTCTTTCTGAATTTCGACTCCAGGCTGAATGGAATAATAATTATATTTTTTTAAAATGCTGAAGACTACGACTTTTTTTTTTTTTTACTGAAAACTACAATCTTAAACATGCTTATGCAGTCATGCATATATGCACAAAATCAATGACTTAATCAAAATTAAAAATCCTTATTTTAACTCTTTGGACGTAAAATAATTCTTTTAGACAGAAGCAACTAAGGTATAAGTGAGTCAAACAGACTCGTGAGCCGGCTAGGGCTCGGCTCGGCTAGGTAAATATCTCATGAGCTGAGCCCGATGAGCTAATGAGCTAGGCCTAACTCGACTCATTAGCTCAAGAGTTTGCTCGTTTAAAAAATTATGGTATAAAATATATTTTAAATATATTAGCATTCAAAATTTTTTACAAAAAAAGTATTAAAAATATTTAAAAATTATCTCCATTTCTTATATTGAGTTATTCTTTATTATTTTTTTTCTTACTTCTCATTCTCTTAATTATTTCATCATATTAATTGCTCAAATCATAATCATTTTATCTCTTCTATAGTAAATGAGCTATCTCGTGAGCCGGCTCGAACTCATAGATTAAAGCTCAAGCTCGAGCTCAAATTTGATTAATTAATCACGCGAGCAAGGTGACGTGACTCGAGCTTGAGCAAGGCGACGTGTGTTATTCAAACACTTATTTCTCCAATTTTGGAGTGTAAAATGAGATTTTTTAGATGGAAAAATTTCCGCAGAAAAGCATTTGTTCCTTCGTTAGTATAATTGATTGATTGTCTTTGAGATGTTATTTATAGAAAATCTTTTGACTTTCTTCAGAAATTTTTATCGTACAGAGTAAATGAACTAATGGAAGAACTTCGCTATGACCCAAAAGCATTCAATATTATCTTTTAAAAACAATCAAATGAGAAGCTCTTATTGATACAAAGAATGTTAATCATCTCATTGAAACGCCTGTGTTCTATAGCTTTTGAAATTGTTATGTAGATGTTGGAAAGTATAATAATGCCCAAAGAATGTTAATCATCTCATTGAAACGCCTGGTCATAAGGAGTCTGTGAAATTATAAATGGATAAATATTTCAAAATTTTTAAAAGAAAAAAAATCAATTAAGGCTTTCTTCGGGATAATTTTTTTATTGTTTTCTAAAACTACTTTCTGGTACAAAAATTTCTTTACTAAAAAACTGTTTTAAAAAGCAATAAAAAAATTGTCCCAAACGAAACCTAAATTACCTTCTCCACCCAGCCGTCTTTGTACTCCACAATGTATGGATTAGTAAGGCTTGCCATTAGAGCCATCTGTCAAAGAAAAGGGCTATGGAAATTGAAAAGAAAGTGAGGTTCTGTTCGTTTGGTTTGAAGGGATTGAAAGAGAGTAAATGAAATGAAATGAAATGAAAATATAAATGATAAAGTAATTGAGTTTAAATTACTTGAATTTTTTTTTTCTTTAGAGAAATGTGCAGAAAAGATTTTGTTTTTTGTTTGGTTGATGAAATTCATAAAGTGAACTATGCATAAATATCTCCTTTTTGGTAGGAGTCGAAGCCAACTCCCTTTAAACGTGTCTCTATTAAATTTTATCTCGTTCTGATGCTTCTTTTATTGCCTTCGTCTTTGATAGTTTTTTATTATTTTTTAAAATAATTTTTAAGTCAAAAATTTATAGCTCAAAAATATTAAATTTAAAAATATTTTTTACTAAAAAATTATTTTAGAAAAGAGTAAAAAAATTCTCTCAAACGAGACCTTAATTTATTTTATATATGACTGGGTGATTATCATCTTCTCAGCCACCTCAAGGCAACTCTAGGACTAAGTATATTTTTCTCATGAAATTTGAATTTGCAAATAAAGCTTTTATTGATGCAAATTAGGAGTAGTGCTTTGACATGAGGAGATCCATCAGGGGATTCTGCATATTCTATGGAGACTATGATATCCTAGAACACGAAAATGAAACAATAATTTTAATTAACATGCATTGCTTGCACTCTAAAGTTCATGAATTTTCTGGTACGAGGAAAGGACACTTCAATCAAGTTAAAATTTTAGTGATTTCAACTTTTAATTATTCTTAATCCTAATTTTTTTTTAATTTGAAATTAGCTTTTGTTTTTATTATGAGGGGAAAGCTTTGGTTTTGTTTACTATTACACTTATTTTGTGTAGTTATTAAGTTATTAGTAGTTTGCTTGATCCATCTGTTGACCTCCTTTTTGGCATCGGCCACTTGCATTGCCTTATTATTTGTATTTTGTGGATTGACCCATCTCCATGTATGTTGCATTGCAGTGCTCCATAAAGGATCAAATCATGTATTTTACCTTGATCCGTCGTCAGCCTTAGTATTACTCCTTTTTGATCAAATGTTGTCATCTATTTTATTCTAAAATGCATGTGGTCCAGTTGATATTGATTCAATGTGATTTCACGTGTTTGAGCCTTTATTGCACATCCTTGTTTCACACTTGATATCTTTTGCTTCGGGCACTCGTTTTGTGAAATGGATTGCGCGGGCGTATCTATATAGCCGAGATCTTGTAAACGAGCCCATTCGCACTTGAGTCTGGCATCGTTTGACCTGTGTCGAGTTGAGAGGAGGTGGGATTATTATCATTACTTATTATTATTATTATTATTATTATTATTATTATTATTATTATTATTATTATTACTATTATTATTATTATTATTATTATTATTATTATTATTATTACTTCTTTGTTTATTTAAATAAAAAAATGATGAAATAAAAAAAATACATATCTTTCTAACAAATTTAAAATTAAATAATCGTAATAAATTACATTTAGATTAAAATTTAAAATTAAATTATATATATATATATCCTCGTACAAAATTAAATAAATTTAATTTAGCTTGAAATTTGAGATATATACTAAACTTGTACATATATTTTTTATTAATTTAAAATCAAACATATACATCATAAATCAAATTAAAACTAAATAATAAAATTATATATATATATATATATATATATATATATATATATATATATATATATATATATATATATATATATATATATATATATATATATATTCTGATTAAGCTTAAATACAATCTAATTTGGTGTTATTTTTTTATATGTATTCTTAAACCAACTTATTTTTTATCTAATGGCTGAGATAAAATGCAGGAGATGGTATTTGATATTAGCTTTTTGATCAAGGGTTTATTGGATTTGTCACAGGATCGGTTCAAGTGACCGGTTCACAAGCATGCCTCCAACTCTCTCACATTTACGAAAAACTAATCTCTCACATGAGAGCTACAGCTTCGACTCCTGGGCTTTCCCCATTCAGCTTTTGATCCAAGACTCCAGCTAAAGTTCAGAGATAGGGCAGACTAATCCCCTACCACGGTTCCATAAGCCAAGGACCTCCATCCTCACCCCAAGAAAAAATTATTACGTGCGGCGTCCGGATTCGTTCAGAGGCGAATCCGGAGGCGCCACGTCACTCGGGGCCCAATGCATCCGGGTGATGTGGCTCGTCCGGATTTGCCTCTAGACAGTTCGGACGCCGCACGTAATAATCTCTCCACCCCAAGAGGCAGAGATGGGTGGCAAGGAGCTCTCCAACAGGGGATTTTTTGCTCAAAGAACTCTCTCCCTCTCAAGACTACAGCTACAAATCCTCCTCCCTCATGACATGACGAAGCTTCGGAGATGGACAAAACAAGCTCTCAGATGCTCGCCGGCCACCCTACAGTCCGAACCAATTGCCAACACCGTGCCTCATTCTAGCCGACCTAACACATCGACCTCCGCCGGCGAAGCCTAGCCAGCCGACTGACATTACACCGCCAATCTCGTTCGGCCGGTTGCCCACGCCGACCTGCCGGGCTCTATCTAGCCAGACCTCGTCCACCTCCTTCGAGTTCTTCTACCCGAGTTACACACCAACTCCGACTCCCTCTCGTCCAACCACCTCTAACTAGTTGATTTGCTGCCTCCAGTAAGTTCGACAATGTCGCCTTGGCTGCCTCTGGTCATCCAACACATTAGGCATCTACTTGACTGACCCAACCACTTAGGGTGCCTAACTTGCAAGCTCGCCGACGAACCATCTTCTAACCGGGAAGGTAACGACCTGCCTCATCCTTTTGTACTGCTTTGGTTGAGTATACTGATTCTTAAACTCAAGGATATGTGGAATGGGACTGTGACTCTATTTGTTGTGAGATTCAAAGTAGCCATTTCCATTAATGAATGATTATCTAACTTATATTTGTCTGTACACGTGACTTGAGTCTAGAAGCTGTTATGAACTTTCCTTTCTTTGTTCTAAAGTGTAGTTACTGTTGCACTTTTGAATGGATATTTTGGTAAATAATACTTGTTTGGATTCAAACTCCATTATAAAAAAAAAAAAGCTAAAACGTCTTATGTAAATACCACATGATAGCCGTTTTTTTATTCTTCTTTGTAGCACTCATGTTACAGGCATACGGAATTACATCCATATCGTGATTATAATGGGCTTTTCTTTATGGCTTAAATAGTTTATCCATAGCTGAATAAATTAGAAAGATATCATTGTAAATGTTAATTTCAGATACTTTCATGCTCAATGTTGGAAGGCTTTTACTTCCCAACTTATTAAGTCATTAAGATAAATCTCATATTCTTGATCCATTCGAGTTGTTGAAATTATTTTGTGTCTTGCTTAAAAGCTATGAAATATCTTATGATGGTATATATAAAAAAAAAAATTTAATACCATAGAGTTAAGATTTATTTATGCTGTACATTGAATAATTCATTGTATTAAAACTTTGAAAACGGATATTTGAGTATAAACTGATATATGTTACACATATCATATATGATACAATCATATACTTGTTGAGATTGAAATTGCACTCAAAAAGTTGAACGACGAATCATATCCTCATTTGTACATATTTCAAGCGTCATATAAGCTATATTAGTTCTCTCAATGAAATAAAATCATCTCATAGTTAGGCTTGTATCAATGATCGAAAACCTCTGACAAAATAGTAATAATCTAGACGAAATTGAATAAAAAAAATATATTTAACTTTTGTTAATCTAATCATAACTAACATACACAATCACTAAAAGATAGAATTTGAATATAAAGTTGAACTAAATCTAATTAAAATATTTAAAAAAAATCTAATTAAAATATTAATCACCCCTTAGTCAAATATTAACTAAATAAAATTCTTTAAAAATGAAATTAAGTTTAAGAGTTATAAAATTTGAGAATAAATCTTAAGTAAAAATGCTAAAATTGAAGACTTATAAAACCCAAACTATAATTCATTAAATCTTCTCATAATTACGTACACAATCTTAAAATCCTTCTAAGAATCACTACCAAAAAATACGGTTTTCGCAGCACAATTTTTGACATATACCGGCGGTTATACCCGCCACTATTTTATTTGCAGCGATTTCCAAACCGCTACACTCCCGCTGTGTTTGCAATGCGCTGCAATGGCTTTCCGCAGCGGTTCAATGACCGGCGGGGTAGATATTATGGAGTGCTTGCTATTACAGCGGTTATAACCGATGCAAATGTACAGAAATGTATCGGTTATAACCGCAGCAAATAAAATAAACTGAATCGATCTCCAGTACGGTGGCGGTTTTAACCGCCACAAATAAGAAAATTCTGGGTAGTTGTGGCATTTATAACCGCAACAAATAAAAATTATGAACCGATTGTCAGTGAAGTGGCGGTTTTAACCGCCACAAATCTGGAAATTCTGGATAATGTGGCGGTTAAAACCGCCACGAATGCCCAGAATTTTTTTTTTTAAATTACAAAACCTGATACATTTACCCTAAAGCTAGTTGTCAGCCAATAGTACCACAGAAAACAAATCTGAGACATTCACTAAACCAAAACATAAAACCCACATAAATAATACTTATAGCTGAAATAAAAACACAAGTTAAATCATAAATATTCACAACAAAAAGAGAATATTGAACAATATATTAGAGTCACATAACTAGAACAATATATGTGAGTCACTTCCTCACTTGGAAATGAAACCAGCTCATCATTTTTTAGACCGACTTAATTATATTTGTGCATTGGATTAGTGAACTTATATTGTGGCAATCAAATGGACTTCTACATGCATATCATAGTAAATGAGTATTGAGATGATTTACCACTTAAATTGAGATCGCACACTATTTGTCAAGTATCTTACTGCTACAAGTCTTGCTATTTTCATCAACTAGAGGAAGAAATGTGATGTTTTGATGCATGATTAATGTCACACACCTTTATCTCCAAAGTAAGAAAGGAAATAAGCATATCAACAGTAAGAAATCACTAAATGATAAGTCAAACTCAAGCAAAATGACTAGGGAATACTACTCGTCATATATAACAAGAAAGGAAATGAGCACAAAATATCAACCACTAGAGTTCAAAATCAAAACAACATAAGTTCCAAAATACATAAAATATCCATACAACTAGAAGCATCACATTTGATACTAGAGCTCATCAGCAGACTATCAGGCATCAGATGAATTGTCATTGCCACCATGAAAATAGTATACAGATAATGAGATAATAATTATCAAGCAACGAATATTAAAATTAAATTTTTTTTTTCATACCAATTCTGATCCTCCATTGGGTGGTTGATTCTTTTGAAATTGTTGCATAAATTGTCTCATCTCATCACGAAATGAGCCAAAATCTCTGATCTGATTATCACAAAATGATTTGAACTCCTCTCTAAGACTAGCTATTTGTCCAAAGTTGCTGACGCTACCACCACCTTCTTCATTTTTGCTATGAGGAAAGTATCTAGTCGGCGTGACACCAAATCCCTGGGTACGAACTCGACCTGAATGTTCTGGTCCCATAACTACAGTAAAGACTCTCTCATTAGCTTCAATGTTTCCATCTTCAGGTGTAAGACCTTCTTCGGCAAGAAGATTGCATGCCTGTGCCTACAGTACAAATACATATAGTTAAATCCATTGAAGAACGATTTATAAAAAAAAATGTAATAACTATATATATTTACCCATCGTTGCATAGCATCCTCAGATGACCAAGTCCCATCTTTGTGCATCCTATTAATTTTCCATAATTGCAATCTGTCCTTTATAGACTACAAAAAAATTATAATAAAAATATAAGTTTGAAAATAAAGTATTTAGTAGTTATAAATCAATATTTGAATTTATACCATTTCCTTTTGTCTTCGAACTGAACTCACACGACCCATTGTGTGAGGACAAGTTTGTTTCATGGCATTGGCAAAACTTTTTGCAGCCCTTTCCTGTGATACATGATATTGTTAGATTCCAAATTTTATAATAACAATAATTATTTAACAAAAAAACTTAATCTCAATACTTACCTTGTCCTTTGGCTTTGACCATTGGTTAACAAGTTGGCACCATTGCATTTGGTCAACTCCAGCTGGAACTGCCTCTAAAATTTCCTCAATTGGTCTACTGTCCCAATGCTCAGCCTTTAAAGTGGTTTTATAATTACGCCATTTAACACCAAGGGATTGAAGAATCCAATGACGTATTTGACCAGGAAACTCAAATTTAGACTGCAATTGAAAATATGAAATGATTAATAATATAAAACCAAAAAAATGTAAATTTGCATTGAAATATATATACCTCAACTTTAGCCAACATCTTCTTCTTGAAGGGCTCCATACCCTTATTTCTCCAATCAGGAAAAGCTATTGGAGCCAAAACAGGATCTTATGCAACAACACCAAGATATGTTCCTAGCAAAATCGACTCCGGGATGTTACAAGGGATGTTATTTTCATTTACCTCTATATGAATTCGTGTCCCTGGTGGCATATTCTGTATATCAGCACATGTTGTTCTCCTCCTACGCCTGATAGGATTTCCCTGCTCATCTATATAATTCAAAATAAAATGAACAAGCATAAATAAGCATGATAGGTCCGTACTCATCTACACAATTCAATTAAAATAAAAAAAATTATACCTATAAGCCATACCCCCTCTTCTGGGGTTGGAGCTGCTCCACAAAACGAATGCCGTGAAGTCTGTTGGCTCTCACTACACTCAATCTCTTCCTGTGAATCTGGGTGTACTGGAGTAGAAGGGGTGATTAATTCAGTCTCCCTACTGCTTTCACCTCTACTAGATCCTCCTCTACTTGATCCACCTCTACATATTGCCTTCTTTGCTCGTCTGAAAAGACTACCTCCTGTCATTTCCTGCAAAGGAAAAAATTAAAAGTGTTTACTATTAACAAATAACAATATATAAATAACAACATATAAAGAACAATATATAAAAAATAATATAAAAAGAGCAATATAATAAAAACTTACATTTATACGCAACAAGAAGTTTCTAAATTTTCTAAGCTGTATGAATAAGACTTGAGTATTAATTGCAAATTGTGATAATCAAAATTATATTACAATACATTAAAAGAATTAACCAAGATTCCTTCTAGGTGCTTTACGGATCTCTTCTGTATTGTCAAAGTACTGTTTCTGTCGATGAAATAAGTGATTCTCTGGTAGCCAACAACGATGACCCGTATACGAGAATTTTTTTCCTCTATATAACCATAAAGACTCTGTATTTTCAGCACAACAAGGACAAGCAAATCTGCCTTTAGTGCTCCAACCAGAAAGCATACCATAAGCCGGAAAATCATTGATCGTCCATATTAATGCAGCTCGTAAGTTAAAAGATTGTCCAGATGCTGCATCGTAGGATATCACTCCATGCCATAATTCAGACAACTCATTTATTAGAGGTTGGAGATAGACATCAATATTATTTCGTGGACTCTTCTCCCCTGGTATAATAGTAGACATAATGAAAGACGTTTGTTTCATTGCAATCCAAGGAGGCATGTTGTAAGGAACCAAAAGTACGGGCCAAATGCTGTATGTACTACTCATAATCTTAAATGGATTAAAACCATCACTTGCTAAAGCGAGACGAACATTACGTGGATCTGAAGCAAAATCAGGGTATCTAGAGTCAAAGGATTTCCAGGCTTCTCCATCAGCTGGATGTCGTAACAACCCATCTATATTTCTCTGTTTAGCATGCCAAATCATCTCTTCAGTAGACTTTTTTGTTTTGAACAATCTTTGAAGCCTAGGAATTAATGGGAAGTATCGAACAATCTTAGCAGACTTCATTTGATTTTTCTTTCCTCTAGCTGAACTTTTTTTAGCCCCTGCCCACCGTGAAGAACCACAAATATGACAAACCTCTTGAATAGATCTATCTTTCCAAAATATACAACAATCATTTGGACATGCATCTATCTTTATATATCCAAGATCAAACACTTTCATTATCTTCTTCACTTCATATGTATTCTTAGGTAGCAATGAACCATCAGGAAAAGCTTCATTCAATAACTCAATCAATTGATCAAAAGATCTTGCAGACCAAGAGTGTAAGCACTTTAGGCGAAATAAATGTAAGATGAAGGATAACTTCGTGAATGACTTACAACCAGGGTATAATTCTGCTCCTGCTTCTTGCAATAAATCACCATATTTCATCGCATCATCATTCATCAGATCTATGTTATTTTCATTGTGTTCATCATCTAAATTGACATTGCCTGAGCAGAATGTGTCCCTAGTAATCCTTCTATATCATTTGTTATGGGCTGCTCACTTTGAGTTTGTACTTCAATAACATCACCAGTATCAATACATGTTTCTGATCTAGTAACTTCAGCTACAAAAGTATGTTCCTCTCTATGTCGATTCCAAACAACGTATGCAGGAAAGAATCCTTTGGAGAGTAAATGCAACTTGACATCTTTTACATTATAAAAATATCTAATAATACATAATTTGCATGGACATAGAATTTTTTGTGATGACCTTTGACTTTGAGTTGCAAATTCTAAAAAATTCTCAACACCTTCAATATAATCACTACTCCATTTAGGTTTTGATATCCAACTCTTATCCATCAAAACTGAGAAAATAATTTCCCAAAAGTTTTTGAGAAAAATGATTATTCAATTAGCTCATTTTAGCAAATTTTTCTACACATGCAATAGAAAATTCTCTCTGTTTATCTTTAGAAAACATGTTTGTGCAGATTATTTGTTTAATATAAAGATAGTAATGACAAGGAAAAATAGGCACACATGCAAAAATATATTGATATACATATTTGCCACACACATCTTAACTAAAGATAGGAATTAGAGTAGGTTATCCATATTTGCTAATGTTAGGATAACCATAAGAAGATTTGAATCTAAAGTTAAATATCATCTAGAAAAGCCCTAATTGAAAGCAAATGTTTACCATGGTAGAAAACTATTTGATCGTATGCATGTATAAATACTTATTCTCATATTTTTGAAAATAATGAGACTAAGGAATACATTATTAGTGACCTTTTAAAGCTAAAAAAAATGCAAGTAAAGTATCTTTTAATTACGCTTCAGATTTTTAATATCATTTTCTGGATAGTGACTATTGATGGTGACTAAAAGTATTTGACTTAGAATGACCATGTATATAGTGAGATGAATATGAATAAAAATTCAGTTTAATAATGTTTATAATTTTGATAAGGGCTTGATGAATAAAATGCTAAATGTATAAATGTATATTTAAGTATGAAAAAATAAATTTGTTTTACCTATGCATTTTGTTATTAAAAAATTCTTAATTATATTTCAAGATTCTTGGAAAATATAACATTATTATGAAAGAAAAAAGAAGTTTTTTATGATATTATGTTTATATTGGCCATGGGAGCTAATTTGGCAATGCATTTGGTTTGGATTCATGCAAGAGGATTTTGTCTAAGGCATGATGAAATATTAACCATTTTATGTGATTGTCACATCTTCAATCCAAGAGGTGGATTATTTAGTTAATGATTCAAGGTTATGAGGGTTAAATAATTTAGAGCACATGGCAATTTTGGACAAGCAATTTTCATGTATTTTGAATCAGAGTTAGGAAAGATTTGATCATGATATCAATCTAATTAATCCAAGATATTTTGTTTTCAACTAGAAGATTTGATTAGGAAGGTATTCCATCACTAAATTTGAAAAAAAAAAAATTAAAATTCTATTAAGGATGAGAGGTCAAAACTTAACAAAAATAGAGATTTTATTTAAGGAAAGTTATTTTGGAGGGAGTTTAGTTTTGAAACTAAAACTAAAAATTCCTGAATTTTTAATGAGTGATTAAACCATTAAATAATGCTTAATATATCTAGAATTTTCTAAATTAATTTGACAATAAATCAATTATGACATTAAAGACTAGTTACCTTAATAAAAATATTTATCTATTCTTTTAATAATGTAGGATTAAAAATATTTTACCTTGCAAGAAGTGCTCCAACATTATTTACAAGTGTATCATTAATTTAATATAAATATTTTGATTAGTTTTAGGTAATGAAAAAAATTTTGGCCGCATGATATTCAAGCATAACAATGTGTGTTATGACAAGATAGAAATAACATGAATAGTAGAAGAAAAGAGAAAATGAATAATTTGGATATTAAAAGATCTAATAACTAATCCTAAAATCTTAAAATATTAAAAGATCAATTTCATTGCATCTAACCCCACAATTTTAAAATCCTTCTAAGAATTGGATTAAATAACAACCTAAAGATTAATAACCTAAATAATTAAATGAACAAAATAAGAAACTAATTGAAAATTTAACATAATTCAAAATTTCAAAGATCTAATAACTAATCCAAAATCTAATCAAACAATAAATCATTCCTTTTAAAATTAATTAATCAACCCCTAATCTTCAACCAACTAAATTAACTTAATCAATTATTACTGGGTAACCCAGGCCTATAAGGCTATTAGGTTAGCCTCAAGGCGGGTGAAATAAACCGTACAACCTCGATGAGCAACAAAGGTGGTAATCACTAAATATTAAAAATGAATTGTTAAAACTAACATTAAGATATTAATATTTAAACTTGAATTAAAACTTTCCTTTGACCTTTAACAAATCAGAACAGAAAGCAACTTTAGTTACGATTTGTTTAAATCCGTTCGTTCAAGAAAATTCAGATACAAATTATTTTTGATGATTACAAAAGTTTTTTATTTGTTTTATTCTTCTTCTAATATATATTGGAGTTTCTTTTTTTGTGCGCACTAACATGTTTTTCAGGATACTCACAATCTAGATTTCTGAAGACATCAAGTTCATGTGTTAATGTTTATTGTAAGTGAAGTCTGTATTTTTTATTTTTTTTTCTTAAGTCTGAAAGTGTGATTGTAAGTTGGATAACTATGCACACATACATAATCGGGGAGTGAAAAGTTTAATTTTTTAAATTGATCGTGTTGTACGATATACAATCGTACAGGACGATCTGTACATTTATCCCCTTAACGAACCTATTTGTCTTGAAAATTTTTCTAAGTTTATTTCGTACAGTACGAAATGTAGTTTGTACATGAGATTTTGAGGTAAGAATGGCTCGGTTTTTAGTTCGTACGGGACGAATCGTTCATTTTTGAACTATTCATATAGCACGAAATATGATTCGTACAGAAGATTTTGTGGTACGAACAGCTTAGTTTTTGGTTCATATTAGTTTGTATGGGACGAATCGTTCATTTTTGAACTATTCATACAATACAAAATATGATTGATACAGAAGATTTTGTGGTAGGAACGGCACAGTTTTTGGTTCGTACTGGTTCGTACAGGACGAATCATTCTTTTTTTGAACTATTCATACAGTACCAAATATAATTCGTACAGAAGGTTTTGTGGTACGAGCGACTCTGTTTTAGGTTCGTATGGGATTGTATAGGATGAATTGTTCAATGATTTGAACTATTTGTATAGTATAAATAGCAATTGTACGGGATGATCGGGACGCGTGAAACTTGAAAAATTCAGTTTTTGGACGGTTTTTCTTGTCCTTAGTATTTAAGGACCTTTAAACTGACTTGTTTATTGATGCTTCTATGAATTTCTTCTTGAGAGTGGAAAGGAGAGTGATAAGGGAGGGTGTTTGGGTGTGAGTTATGTGAGATCCTTGGAGTGAAAATTATGAGGGGATTCACAAAATTATCCAAGAGCGAAGATTGCACTGTTTGTACTTCAAGTCACTTCCCTATCTTCTTGAAGACTCTTGAGAGAAGATCTTTGAAGAAGGTCCGGTTCTCTGTCGTTACCAGGAGGGTGAAAAAGGATGAAGGTTCTCTATTATCACCAGGAGAGTGAAAAAGGACGTTTGGTTCTCTATTATCACTTAGAGAGTGAAAAAGGACGTCAGTTCTCTGCCGCCCTGGGTAGGTGGAAGAGAGTTTGTAAAGGCTTCTCCGCCTTGTTGTGGGGGCAAAAGGAGAGTCACTTGAGTTTAGTGTAATACCTAGAGAAGGAGTTTCTAGGGAGTGGATGTAGGTCGTGTTTGACCGAACCACTATAAATTCTACTGTTTTTTGTTCTTACTTTTTACTTTTTCGCACTGTTACTTTTATGCATTTATTTTTCTGTGGTTGAATTTCTGTGATTGAAGAAAGTATTGTAAAATACTCTGTTTGTACTGTACGAAGGTAGATCATATGGTACGATTTGTATTAGAATTTTTATTAAAGTTTTTCAAAATTCTAAGAGAAATTTTTAAAAGAACCAATTTACCCCCCTCCTGCTTAGCCTAGGGATGTAAGCAATAAGTCTAACAACCTATTCGGTCTTTCAAGTGGTATCAGAGCCTATTTCAAAAATTACTATTGAAACTACTTTTTGAAATTCGATCATGGCTAATTTTGAAAACTGAAATACTTTAGAAGGTTACTCGATCACTAGACCACCTTTGTTTGACAATATTCCATTTGATTTTTAGAAAACTCGCATGTCTACATTTATACAATCTCTTGATTATCGCATGTGGATGTTAGTACAGGAAGGTTATACTGAACCCACTAGAATTGTAGAAGGAATTAGAGTTCAAACACCTTTTGCTGAATGGACTGTAGAAGAATGTGAGCTAGCTCAATTAAATGCAAAGTGTTTAAATAGCTTCTTTTGTGCTTTGAAATCAGAAGACTACATGCGTGTTTCTACTTGAAAATCACGAAAAAAAATTTGGGATAGGCTTTGCATTACTTATAAAGGTACAAATGAAGTGAAGCAAACTAGGTTGAACATTCTTTTACACGACTATGAACTATTTTACATGAAACCAAATGAATCAATCTCTGATATGTATATACGCTTTATACATATCGCCACTTCATTATTTGCCTTTGGTAGGGAATTAACGAATGCTAAAAAAGCAAAAAAGATACTTCGTTGCTTACCTACTGCTTATGATGCAAAGATTACAGCTATAATTGAATCAAAAGATTTAAATGTCTATTCTATTTACAATCTTCTTGGATCACTAATTGCTTACGAGCAATCTGTGACTCAAAGATAGATTGATGTAGGAGATAAGCAGAAGGAGAAGAATATAGTTTTGAAGGTGGATGATTCAGATAGTGATCAGTCACCACCTAAGGATGAAGAGGACATTGCCTTGATAACAAGGCAATTTAGGAGTTTCCTTAAGAGAAAGCAGAGAATACGTCAACAATGGAATAAGGGTAAGTTCCATAGAAATGCAAAGGCTTCTAACGATGTTATTTGCTATGAATGCATGAAGCCAGGTCATATAAAGACTGAATGCCCCAATCTCAAAGGAAATCCTAGCAAGGAGAAGGCCGAGGAGAAACCAAAGGAAAGAAGGGGTAAAAAGAGACTTCAACGAGCATTTTGGGCGGACTCAGCTTCAGATTCCTCAAAAACTGCATCAGAAGATGAAGTCATAAATTTGTGCTTGATGACTGACAATCTTGATCAATCAGATCAAGAAGTGGTATATGACTTAACTTATAAAGAATTATTTGAAGTTTTTGAACGCATACATACAGCGTATAGGAAACTAAAAAAAAATACATGCTAAGTTGAATTTGGATTATTTAGAGCTGCAAAAAGAATATAAGATCCTTAGGAAAGATCATATATTAATTGATAGCAACCACATGACCTTGTTGGATGAGTTTGATGATTTAAACAAATAGCATAATCTTTTAAAATCATCTCACACTGAACTTGAAAATAATTTTGAAACTTATATGGATGAATTGGATACTAGAGAGCATAATTTGAAGATTAATAATTCGATTCTAGAAAGTATTAATGCTTATCTTAAAGTTCAGTTAAAAGCACTTAAAAAAAATAGATATCTGCCCAAACTTAAAGATTTTCACAAATCCTACTACAAGATCACTGATTCAAAGTCTAAGAAGAAAATTTTCAAGACAAATAGATTGGTGAATCCTTTTCCTGGAATAAAGTGTTCTTCTTGTGATAGTTTAAGACATATTTCCCACACTTGTACACTTAGATATAAAACAAATTTAGTGTGGAGACCTAAGGTGCATAAAACACAGCAATCACACATGCATCTGGTTTAAAATTATCAAGAGGAGAACCCAAACTTGTTTGGATTTCCAAGACTAATGTTTGATCATTTTGCAGGAATGCTCTCACACAAGACCTCATAAGAGTATTTGGTATCTAGACAGCAGCTGTTCTAAACATATGACTGGAGATGTGAAATAATTTATAACACTGGAAGCCAGGAATGGAGGCATGGTTACATTTAGAGATAATACTACCAAGCAAGTGGTAGGTACAGGTATTATTAGAAATCAAAGAACTTTGTGATTGAAAATATTCTGTTAGTTGATGATTTAAAACACAATCTATTGAGCATAAGTTAATTGTGTGACGAAGGTTATCATATCAAATTTTTTCCTACTAGTTATGTTATCAGTCAGAATGAACTTGTTGTATTGAATGGTGATAGAATAAATAATGTTTACATGCTCGATTTGAATGCTGTAAAACCTTCTACTACTTTGTGTTTGAAAACTGTATCAGATGAAACTTGGTTATGGCATAGAAGGCTTTGTCACTCTAGCATGAGAAATCTTAGGAAAATCACCCAAAAATAGTTAGTCTGAGGTGTACCCAAACTTGACTTTACAAAAGACCACTTGTGTGATGCATGTAAATTAGGAAAATAAGTCAGATCCTCTTTTAATTCAATCAAGGAAGTTAGAACTAGCAAGCCCTTAGAAATCCTACACATGGATCTATTTGAACCTATTAGTACCTTAAGTCTAGGAGGAAAGAGATTTGGGTATGTAATAGTGGATGATTATTCAAGATTCACATGGATTAGATTTTTGTATCATAAAAGTGAATCATTCGAGGAGTTTAGAGATTTTGTTACTTGGATTCAGAGAAAACTAGGTCTAGAAATTATAACAATCCAAAGTGATCATGGGGGAGAATTTAAAAATGAGTTGTTTGATGATTTTTGTAAATCTCATGGGATAGACATAACTTCTCAGCCTCTAGGACACCTCAATAGAATGGAGTATTTGAGAGAAAGAACGGGACATTGGTTGAAACAGCTAGAGCTATGTGGGCAGAATATTTACTTCCAAGATACTTTTGGGCTGAAGCAGTTAGCACTGCATGTTATGTGTTGAATAGGGTGAACATTAGATCAAAATTAAATAAGACACCCTATGAACTTCTTGAAGGTAGGATTCCCAACCTCTCACACCTACATATTTTTGGATGTAAGGTGTTCATGCACAATAATGGAAGAACTATCTTAGAAAATTTTGATCCAAAATTTGATGAAGGAATTTTTCTAGGATATTCAAGTGTTGGAAAATCCTATAGAATTTTCAATAGAAGCATGTTGGTAGTTGAGGAGACCACTCATGTTATTTTTGATGAATCTAATAATGTTGGAGGGTCTAATTAGAGGAAGATGATGTTGTAGAAACAACCCAAGGACTTGAAAATGTAAAAGTGGAAGAAAGGGTTGAAATTCAAGAAGAGAATAATTTGCCTAGAGATTTGAATTATCTCAAGAGTCATCCTAAAGAGTTGATTTTAGGAGACCCAAGTGAAGGAGTTAGGACTAGGCATGGTTTGAGGAAAGAAGTAAATCATTTAGTGCTTATTTCAATGATTGAACCCACTAATATTGATCAAGCACTTATGGATGAATTTTGGATTTTGGCCATATAAGAAGAATTGAATCAATTTAAAAGAAATGATATTTGGGAGTTAATTGAAAGGCCGAAAGATCAAAGTGTAGTTGGGACTAAGTGGGTGTTCAAAAATAAAATGAATGATTCAGAAGTTGTGATAAGGAATAAGGCTAGATTACTAGGTAAGGGGTATAATCAAATAGAAGGAATTGATTTTGAGGAGACATTTGCCCCTGTAGTAAGACTTGAAGCAATTAGAGTGTTGTTAGCCTTTGCCTATTTTAAAGATTTTAAATTATATCAAATGAATTTTAAAAGTGCCTTTTTGAATGGGGTGATAGAAGGGGATGTTTATGTTGAGCAACCTCCAGGTTTTGAAAATTCTAAATTCCCTAATCATGTTTTTAAATTGAAAAAGGCATTGTATGGACTAAAACAGGCACCTCGAGCATGGTATGAGAGGTTAAGCACTTTTCTATTAAAAGGAATATTTGTCAAAGGAAGTGTGGATACCACTCTATTTTTGAAAAGAGTTAGGAATGATATACTCATTGTACAAATATATGTAGATAATATTATTTTTGGATCAACTGATAAAAATTTATGTGATAAATTTTCAAAAATAATGAGTTGTGAGTTTGAAATGAGTTTAATGGGTGACTTGAGTTATTTTCTTGATTTGGGCATAAAGCAAAATGAGGAAGGAACTTTTCTATGTCAATCTAAGTATGTTAAGGATATCCTTAAAAAGTATGAAATGGATAATGCTAAACCAGTAACTACACCCATGAGTTCCTCAGTATTATTAGATAAGGATCATAAGGGAAAATCTATTGATCAAAAGATGTTTAGAGGAATAATTGGATCACTGCTTTACTTGACTACTAGCAGACCTGACATCATATTTAGTGTTTGCTTATGTGGTAGATTTCAAGTTGATCCAAAGGAATCACATTTGATAGCAGTGAAAAAAATTTTAAGATATCTTCTGGGAACTCAAAATTTAGGGATTTGGTATCCTAAGAATAGTTCTGCTTTTGAAATCATTGGATACTTAGATTTTGATTTTGTAGGCTGTAGAGTTGATAGGAAGACTACTTCTGGGACTTCTCAATTCATTGGAAATTCTTTAGTATCTTGATCTAGTAGGAAATAAAATTCAGTAGCACTTTCTACAGCCAAAGTAAAATATATTACCTTAGGGAGTTGTGTTGTACAGGTGCTTTGGTTGAAACAGCAAATGGTTGACTTAGGATTTTCTATTTGTACCATTTCAATCTTTTATGATAACACCGGTGCTATTTACATTTTTAAAAATCCTATTCAACATTCTAGAACAAAGCACATTGATATAAGGCATCATTTCATACGAGATCATTTAGTGAAAGGGAAAATTGAACTACATCATGTCGCTACTAAAGATCAACTTTCAGATATTTTCACAAAACCCTTAGCTTTTGACACTTTTAGCATTTTAAGGATAATGCTAGGTGTAATTGATCTTAATGCTTGATTAAAAAATTTTGTAAGTTTTGTTTTGTAAGTTTTTATTAGTTTGTTTGTAGTCTATTATGTTTTTGTTGTTATGTTGTATGTCTTCCTTAAAATTAAAAAAAAAATAAAAAATTTATATATTCACGCTGTCTTATGTTGGTCTTTAATTTGGTGCTAAAAACCTATATAGTTGGAGAGAGACGAAACATAATTTTTTATGTCTATTCATACCGTACGATGATGTCATCATACTATACGATTGTAGGAGTTTCGTCTGTACGAATGGGGTGAAGCCACAGTTTGTGTCAATTATTAATGTTGATCATCCTGGACTAACACATTTTCTTCTGTATGATCCATGTGTCGATTTTGATAAGGATGAACTTAACCGTCGCTGAACAATCCTTTAATATCCTGATTATCCTGGACGAACACGTTATCGTCTGTATGATCGGGAAGTCAAAAAGCCTGTACGAAAGGATGCCTCGGGATGACCAGTTTACAAAAAATTGTTTCATTTTGACTGCTTTCATTCATCCCGGATGAAATTTATTTCATCTCGGATGAAATAAATTTCATCTTGTACAAAATTGGTTCGTACAGTACGATTGAACTGATTTTCTATAAAAAGGTGGGTCATTTTCCTCTCATTTTACCTTCACTTCAAACCCTTTAGAGCATAGTATAGAGATGTCAGGAAGTGGAAAAAGAGTGCATCAATCCAGAGGGACTTCTTCTAGGAGGGACTGGAATGATAATTTCTTGAGTGGTCAAAATGAAGAGGCATACTATAGGTATGCCGCATCAAAAATCACTCCTTCCCGCATTCTACTGCAGGAAAACCTCCACTTTACAGTAATGCCTTTATTCGATGCTACTCAATTTTCCTTCCATCTCACTCTGATCTCCTCTTACAATAAAGACCTTTTTCATGTATTTCTAGCCTACATGACTTTTAGTCAGGATCACACTAGGGTCTCTTCTTATGTCTTTAAATAAAGAGTGGAAATTAGCAAGGAGGATTTAGGAGCATACTTTAATTTGAGAACTATGGGCATACGGGAAAATACTTTAACTGCTCGATCTGACTATGATTAGTATGAAGTCAATTAGTTCATTAGAGGTGTAATACAACCAACTCATGTTCCTCGAGTCGACACCTTAAACCAAAATGCTTGAATAATTCAACATGTTCTTAGAAGCTCCATCAATCCTAAGGCTGGAGATAGAGTAAACATGACCCCTGTTCTCTCTTGTGTCACTTATCTGATCATGTATGGTCAACCTATCGATGAAGCCCAACTGCTTTTGGGCTACATCTTTTACCTTACTGATATTAGCCGTCCCAATGTAAAGAGGAAGAAGAATATTGCTCTTGGTCATATAATTTGTTTTATTCTTGAGAAGAAGTACAACATATTCCATCCTAACGAACCCTCAGAACTCCCATTTTATTTCACTGATGCCTCTTTTAGAGCACTTTTTGAGAGAGATGAAAATGTAATTAGTTCTGATAATGAAACTGATCCTACTCCTGTACCTACACTTGGACCCGACCAAGACTTCTACCAGGATATGGTCCAGCGATTTAATAGGATGGATCAAAGATTTGATCATATGGAGGTGCACCTGAAGCAGCAGGATGATCAATACAAGGAAGATAGGGGGTGGATAAGGGATCAATTTGAGTCTGTTAATACAAATATTGCAATGCTTAATAGCTATTTTGCACTATTTGGCGCTCCACCACCTCCTCCAAATCAGGGTCCATCAGATTACTAGCAGAATGTGTGTATTGGCTTGGCTTGGATATGATTGTGATTTTCTTTATTGTTCTTCTTTGTTGTTTGACTTATTTGATGATTTCTCTTGTTGATGTTTATTTTTATGATCATTGTATTGAGAGTGATATCAAGTTTATCTTATGATATATGCTCCAAAGTAAAGCTTGCTATGATGTATGTTTTGAAACTGATTAGAAATGAAATGTTTAGTGTTTCTGTGCATATTATTTTATGTTATTGACTGGAAACTTTCTAATCTTAAAACACTCGACTGTAGTTGATTAAAGTTCTAAAATGTTAATTGAGTTTATATTACAATAGAAAATTATGTGCATAACATTAAATTCTCAAAATATTTAGATTTCGTTATGATTTGGTATGGATTAGAAGATCTTACTTTATCTTATTTAGACATGTATTATTTAGTCTAAATTGATGTATATTTTTTGTCTTAATATTACTCTTATATTCTATATCAAAGTGTTCATTATTATATTTGTGATGTAGAGATAGTGTTGTTGGAAAGAATATTATATCAAATGAAAATAAACAAAGCAAAGCTTGAAAAGATATGCAAAATGTGCCATACAATAAAAGATGCGTAATGTTACCTAATCTAAAAAGACACGCAAAGTGTGCCATTCAATAAAAGATGCGTAATGTCGCCAAATCTAGAAAGAGGCACAAAATTAGCCTACACTTTGAAAAGATGCGCAATGTCGCCAATTATTCTTTCCTTTAGCATTTTCTCCAAGTTCACTAATCAATGATGGTCACTTTTGACTTAGAAATTTGGTAATGTTATCTCATCTTTTGTGCAAAAGTTGAGGCTACTAATCTGTCTAATATATTATTACTGTAGATTAACTTTTCTTCTCCTTATTATAATATGAAATCTAGCACTTTTGAGTCTTTACTTTTTGCATTTGATTTGAATATTGTAGTTAAACTTCATTTAACATTATTCCACTTCTCAAATAATTTGAGTGTCCCTTTTTGTTGTTGTCAAAAGGGGGAGAGTTTTATTATTTGGCTTTGTTTGCTTGACTTTGTTTTGACATGTTGCATTTAAGTTTTTAGTTACTTGTGTATGTATATACTTTTCTTGTGTGTAGTGTTTGTAGTACTTGTGTGTTGCATGTTCTTCTTACCCTTTTCTTCGCGTATTCAGTATGTTCTCTTTTTATCCCTTGTTTAGGATAGGTCATTTCTTTAGAGGGAGCTTAGGCTTTAGAGGGAGCGTAGGAGATCATTTACTTAGGGGGAGTGAACATTTAGTGGAAGTTTAGGAGAAATATGAACTTAATGGTGAAATCAAATAAATAAATATTTTGTCATCATCAAAAAGGGGGAGATTGTTATGATTTGTATAAATTCGTTCGTTCAAGAAAATTCAGATATAAATTATTTTTGATGATTATAAAAGTTTTTTATTTGTTTTATTCTTCTCCTAACATATATTGAAGTTTCTTTTGTTTTGTGTGCACTAACATATATTTCAGGATACTCATACTCCAGATTTTTGAAAACTTCAAGTTCATGTGTTAATGTTTATTATAAGTGAAGTCTGTATTTTTTATTTTTTCTCTTGAGTCTGAAAGAGTGTGATTGTAAGTTGGATAACTATGCACACACACATAATGAGGGAGTGAAAAGCTTAATTTTTTAAATTGATCGTACTGTATAATTTATAACCATACGGGACGATCTGTACATTTATCCCCTTAATGAACCTATTTATCTTAAAAAATTTTCTAAGTTCATTTCGTACAATATGAAATGTAGTTCGTACATGAGATTTTGAGGTACGAACGGCTCTATTTTTGGTTTATACTGGTTCATACAGGATGAATCATTCATTTTTGAACTATTCGTACAGTACGAAATATGATTCGTAGAGAAGATTTTGTTGTACGAACTGTTACAAATCTAGTTTTGATGATGACAAACATGTTTCCAGTGTGTTTTGCTTGGCTAACCCGTTTCAGGCACAAAAGATCACGAGCAACTCAAGCCAACTCAAGATCGGGTCCAAGTGTGTTCAATGTATGGTTTTTCTTTTTACTGAGTCAATTGTAATGTAACTGATCCCCTAGCTAAGTAACCTTGGACACACACAGTCAGGGGGAGAGCTTGAGTGAGTTAGAGTTTTTATTCATTTTTTGTTCAGATCGTCCTAGACGATATGTACATCATTCTGGACGATCCAGAAAAAATAGAAACCCTAATTAGGGTGACCAAGTTAAGAGGGTCTGATTAAGCAGATCGTCTTGGACGATCTAGGGATCGTACGGGATGATATGCTCAAATCAGAAATTCTCAGCCGCCAGATCAAGTTAGGCAAGTTTTTATTTTAAGTTATTTGGTCTGATCGTCCCGAATGATACGTGTATCATCCTGGACGATTCAGTACAATCATGCCTAAATTAATCTAGTAATTAAGAAAAATAAATAATATTTAATTGATACGATCATGTAGTCCTGGACGATCGCAGGATCATCCCGAACGATCATGATCGTCTAGTGCATGTCAGCTGTACGTCCCGAACTGTGTTCAGGATGATTTGGGCACTTTTTGAACTAATCGTACCGGACGATCTCCTGATCTTCCTGGACGATCAAGTCATTTTTTTGTCGTCCAACACAACTTTCTCTAGACGACCCGAACTGTCTTCTGGATGATATTCCTGGATTTACACTAATCATCCCGGACGATAGCAGGATCGTACGGGACGATATGAACAACTTTTTGAACTAATCGTCCAGAAGAGCTAAATCATCCAGATTGAATCAGCTGATTTTGAACTGATCGTACAGGACGATCTATCGATCGTCCTGGACGATCTTGGCCGACCAGTTGAGATTTAGGGCAAATTTTAAGCCCTCCTATAAAATAACTTTTTCTTGGGACAAGAAAAATCTTTTGCCAGTTTCCTTCCTAGAGAAACCTTAGAGAGAGAGAGAGAGTTTGGGAGAGAGGGAGAGAGTGGATCTTGTGAGGGGGAGTTAGTGAGGGATTCACTAATGTTGCTCCAAGCACGGATCAGAGTCGTCTTCTCCGCTCGTTGTCTTTTGTCTAGTTTGTGTTCGTTGTGGGAGGATCGTTCGCAAGAAGATCCGGGGTTCTCTGCCCGCTTCAGGTGGAAGCAACAGGAGGTCGGGTTCTCCGCCTTGCTGTGGGAGCAAAAGGAGAGACACTTTTTGTTTAGTGCAATACCCGGAGGGTAGGCTCCGGGGAGTGGACGTAGGTCAAGTTGACCGAACCACTATAAAATTTGGTTTGCTTTTTTGATTCTGTTATACACTTTACTTTTCTGATATTAACTTCTTGAGTGAATATCTGTGATTGATCTTTTCGTTCTTGTTTACTTATTTCCGCTGTAAAGTATCGAAAAGATTTTTCTATTTCTCGTTAAATTTTTAAATAACCAATTCACCCCCCTCTTGGTTAGCCTCGGGACAAGTTCACTAGGGCTTAACATCCCTATCGAACTTTCAAGTGGTATCAGAGCGGGATTCAAAATTTAAGTTTAAAAACTTTTGAATTTGATCCATGGCTAACTATAACAATCGTAATACTGCTGAAGGTTATTCTATTACAAGACCACCTTTGTTTGATAACATTCCTTTTGATTTTTGGTAAACACGCATGTCTACTTTTCTTCAATCCATTGACTATCGCATGGGGATGTTAGTTAAGGATTGATACGAACCACCTTTTAGATTGATTAATAATGTGAAAACTGAACTCCAGTTTGCAGATTGGACTTTTGATGATCGTGATTTAGCACAGTTAAATGCAAAATGTTTGAATGTTTCTTTTGTGCTTTAAAATCTGAAGACTATATGCGTGTTTCTACTTGTACAACGGGTAAAGAAATCTGGGAAAGATTGTGTATAACATATGAAGGTACAACTGAAGTCAAACAGTCTAGGTTAAACATCTTGTTACATGATTACAAACTTTTTCGCATGAAACCTAGTGAGACAATTTCAAAAATGTACACAAGGTTCACTCAAATCGTTACCTATTTACATGCTCTAGGAAGAGAACTAACTAATTACGAAAGAGTGAACAAAATTATTAGATGTTTGCCTGCTTCTTACGATGCTAAGATTACTGTGATCACAGAATCTAAAGATTTAAATACTTACTCCATTGACAGCTTACTTGGATCACTCATTGCTTATAAGCAAGGGGTCAACCAAAGATAACTTGATGCAGGTGAACGAAAGAAGGAGAAGATAGTGGCGCTAAAGGCCAAAGATTCAGATGCTAGCACTTCCGGGTCTGATAGCGATGATGTTGCCTTAATCACAAGGCAATTCAAGAGCTTTCTAAGGAAGAAGAATAAGAATTTTCAAAAGTGGAACAAAGGTAAGACTAGTAGAAACTTTAAAGGTTCATCTGAATCTGTTTGTTTTGAATGCAGGAAGCTTGGACACATAAAGGTGGATTGTCCTACACTCAAGGCTCACCCAAGCAAGGAGAAGGGTGAGGGAAACTAAAGTTCAGAAAGGATAAGAAGCGGATACAAAAGGCATTCTGGGCAGACTCTGCATCCGACTCCTCTGAGATTGAAGCTGAAGAGGAGGAAACAAATTTGTGCCTGATGGCTGATGATCGCCCTGGTCAGTCGGACCAGGAAGAGGTATGTGAGCTTACTTACGATCAATTATTTGAAGTATCTGAAAAAATTCATGCATCGTATAGGAAGCTTAAGAAAACCCATGCTAACTTGAAACTGGATTATCTGACTTTGCAAAAAGAGCATGATGTGTTGATTAAGGATCATTCCACTATTGATAGCAATCACATGTCTTTACTTAATGAGTTTGATGAACTGAATAGAAAGCATTCTGATTTAATTGTTGAGCATGATGCATTAAAAACATCACATATTAAATGATATGGCATGTGAATTAGAAAGTAATGAAAGTGCAAGAACTTTTGAGATTGCTAGTCTTAACAAGGAGAATGAATTTTTAAGAGTGAAAATTGCTACTTTTGAAAAGAACAAAAAACCACCTACTTTTGAACAGTTTTACACATCGCCGCCTTTTGAAAAATCTGTTGCAAGTTCATCAAAGCATGTTTCATACACTTCTAAGAAGAGTCACTATCACTCACGATGTTTAGTTAATCCTTTTCCTAGTGTTAGATGTTTTTCATGTGGCATGTTAAGACACATTTCCCACACCTGCACTGTTCACCGTAGAATACATTGGGTGTGAAGACCCAAACTGCCTGTTTCACAGCACAGTATGCATGCATTGCACTCATCTTTTCATAAGAAGGAACCCAAACCTGTTTGGGTTCCTAAGACTGACGTTTGATATTTTTATAGGGGTGCTCTCACACAAGACCTCGTGAGAGCATGTGGTACCTGGACAACGGATGTTCTAGACACATGACTGGAGATGCAAATCAGTTCATTTCGCTGGAGGCCAGAGCTGGAGGCAAGGTTACACTTGGAGATAACACCACCAGGAAGGTGGTAGGCTCAGATATAATTGGTGATTCAAAGAATTTTATGATTGATAATGTTTTTCTTGTAGATGGACTGAAACATAACCTGCTGAGCATCAGTCAACTTTGTGACAAGAAATACAGCATCAAATTCCTATCCATTGGCTGTATTTTAAGCTTAAATGATGAAGTTGTTTTGCAGGGGCAAATGATCAATAACGTCTACAAGCTGGATGTAAGTTGCATTAAATCTGATAATTCAATTTGCTTAAAAACTGCTGCTGATGAGTCTTGGTTATAGCATAAAAGATTATGTCATGCCAGTATGAAAACCCTTAGGAGAGTCACCCAAAACGACTTAGTTAGAGGTGTGCCCAAGCTTAAGTTCACTAAGGATCACCTGTGTGATGCCTGTCAGTTAGGGAAGCAAGTCCAGTCCTCTTTTCACTCTGTTAAGAACATTAGCACCTCTAGACCTTTAGAAGTTCTTCACATGGACCTCTTTGGACCCATTAGCACTGCCAGCTTAGGGGGGAGAGTCTATGGGTTTGTGATTGTAGATGATTATTCGAGGTTCACTTGGGTGAAATTTTTATCACATAAATCTGAGTCATTTGATGAGTTTAGATCTTTCTCTACTTGGATTCAGAAGAAGTTAGGATGTGAGATTATTACCATCCATAGTAATCACGGAGGGAAATTTGAAAATGAAAGATTTGGAAGTTTTTGTGAGGAGCAAGGGATTAGTCATAATTTTTCAGCTCCTAGGACCCCTCAGCAGAACGGGGTAGCTGAAAGGAAGAACATGACCTTAGTGGAAGCCGCTAGAGCCATGCTTGCCGAGTATTCACTTCCAAAATACTTTTGGGCTGAAGCGGTGAACACTGCCTGTTATGTGCTGAATAGGGTGAATGTGAGAGTCAAACTGAACAAGACACCTTATGAGATCATTAAGGGTAGAACTCCAAATCTGTCCCACCTCCATGTCTTTGGCTGTAAGGTTTTCATTCTGAACAACGGGAAGTCACCCTTAGGAAAATTTGACCCCAAATCTGATGAAGGAGTGTTCTTAGGATATTCAAATGTGGGGAAATCCTTTAGGGTGTTCAATAGGAGGACTTTATTGGTGGAAGAAACAACCCATGTAGTGTTTGATGAATCTAATCCTAAGGAGCCTAGGTCTGAAGTAGAAGATGAAGAGATTGTTGAGGTTACCCAAGGGGTTGGAAATACAAATCTGGAGGAAACGGTCGAACCTCAAACCACTTTGCCTAGAGATTCGAGATACTCTTCGAGTCATCCTAAAGAACTGATCTTAGGAGACCCTTCTGAAGGTGTTAGAACTAGGCATGGACTTAGGAAGAAAGTAAACCATTCTGCCTTTATTTCAATGACTGAACCCACCAACATTAATCAAGCCTTGTCGGATGAGTTTTAGATTTTAGCTATGCAGGAAGAATTGAATCAATTTGTAAGGAATGATGTTTGGGAGTTAGCAGAAAGACCTAGAAATCAAAGTATTGTGGGAACCAAGTGGGTCTTTAAGAATAAGATGAATGATTCTGGTGTGGTGGTTAGGAATAAGGCAAGATTGGTGGCAAAGGGATATAATCAGATAGAAGGGATTGATTTTGAGGAGACTTTTGCCCCTGTAGCTAGATTGGAAGCCATTAGAGTACTACTAGCCTTTGCCTATTATAAGAGATTTAAGCTGTTTCAAATGGATGTCAAGAGTACCTTTTTAAATGGGGTAATAAAAGAAGATGTTTTTGTAGAACAACCCCCAGGTTTTGAGAGTTCCTAATATCCAAATCATGTTTATAAATTAAAAAGTGCCTTATATGGATTGAAACAGGCACCCAGAGCTTGGTATGAGAGGCTTAACACATTCCTGTTAGAAAGAGAGTTTGTTAAGGGTAGCGTAGACACCACCCTTTTTCTGAGGAGAATAGGGGATGACTTACTCATTGTCCAGATTTATATTGATGATATAATTTTTAGATCTTCTGATAAATATTTATGTGATGAGTTTTCTAAAACAATGAGTAAGGAGTTTGAGATGAGTATGATGGGAGAATTATCCTACTTTTTGGGGTTTAGCATAAGGCAAACGGATGATGGAACCTTTCTCAATCAATCTAAATACACTAAGGACATTTTGAAGAAATATGAAATGGATAAAGCCAAGCCAATCAATACTCCCATGACCTCCTCAGTTCAGTTAGATAAGGATTCAAGTGGAAAATCTGTTGATCAGAAGAAGTATAGAGGAATAATAGGATCACTGCTTTACCTGACTGCTAGCAGACCTGATATCATGTTTAGTGTCTGTCTTTGTGCTAGGTTTCAGGCTGATCCTAAAGAGTCCCACCTGACTGCTGTTAAGAGAATTCTTAGATATCTGTTAGGGACCCCAAACCTAGGAATCTGGTACCCTAGGCACAGCACCTCGTTTGAGATCATTGGATATTCTTATTCTGACTTTGCAGGGTGTAGGGTGGATAGAAAGAGCACTTCTGGAACTTGTCAATTCATAGGACAGTCTCTAGTCTCCTGGTCCAGTAGAAAATAGAACTCAGTTGCACTTTCCACTGCTGAAGCCGAGTACATTGACTTAGGAAGTTGTGTGGCCCAAGTTCTTTGGTTAAAGCAGCAAGTCTTGGATTTAGGTTTACCTGTGGGCACTATTTCTGTTATGTGTGATAATACTAGTGCCATATGCATCTCTAAGAATTCAATCCAACATTCTAGGACCAAACACATAGATATAAGGCATCACTTCATTAGGGACCATATTACTAAAGGAGACATTGAGCTACATCATGTAGCAACTGAAAATTAGCTGGCTGACATATTCACTAAACCACTATCTTTGACTCATTCAGCATTTTGAGAACCAGATTAGGAGTGATTGATATAAATGCTTGATTCTGATGACTGTTGATTTCTGATTATTTTGATTGTTATTCTGTCTTCTGTTAGTTAGTTTTTTTTTTTACTTGATTATTTGCTTTCAGTTAGTTTTATTTCTTCTGCTGATTTCTATGTTAGCCCTGTTGTTATTTTGATTTGAGTATTTACTTTGATGTGTTTTTTCTACCTATTTTTATTCACTGGTACATCTCTTACACTTTCTATTTTATGTTTTTCAAAATCAAATCACTACTCACTACTTCTGATAATCTGAATTTCTGACTGGGAATTTTTCCTTGTTTTTATTTGGAAGTTGGTAAGCAGTGATTGATTCCACTGGATCTGTTAAAGGGAAGAAACATTGATGATTGTTTCTCTTCCTCTAACGCCTTTGCTGGTGTATTTTTTCTTTTGAATAAATATCCTTTTCATAATTAAAATGTTAGTTTTTGAAATAGAGATTTATTTTATCTTCCTACAAAAATCTACCTCATATCAAAAGTATTTTCAAAGTCTTGAGTCATTATTTTAATTTTCTAAACCAAGTGATTACACTGATCATATGACGTCTGGCTTTTATTTTGTGAATTACTCTTCCTTATTGTGGAGAGCATCTCCTATATCTGGAAGGTAATTTCACAGCTGAGACTATTTAACGATTATGAAAAGAAGAAAGCTTACAAAAGATGCGCAGTGCGCCAAATCAATTGAAAAAGAGGCACAAAATAAGCCCAAAGCTGAAAAGATGCGAAATGTCGCCAACTAAAAGATACACAAAGTGTATCAAAAATGAAAAGATGCATAAAGCGCCAACTAAATTAAAAAAGAGGCATAAAATGAGCCCAACCAAGCTTTCTTTCCTTTCAGATCGTTAAAGGTCTTAGAAAAATCCGTTCGCCACCTAATACTTTCAAAAAGCTTGTGTTTGAAAATCCTGATTTCTGATTTCTTACTTTGTAACACTATTATATCAGATATTTTTCTGGAACGAGGCTTCGAAGGATCTCTTTTCGAATCTAATTTCTTTTCTTCTGAATTGGATGTTTGTTTTGAAAGAGATTTGCATCGATAAGTTGCCCGAGGTGGGAGTTACGAAAGTCAATTTTTCCAACTTTTTCTGGATTTCAGAGCTGTCAATCGTCTTCTTATTAGTTTTTTAGTCTAAAATCAAGGAAAAATTCTGATTTCCTCGAGCAGCTTGATCAAAAAATAAAATTATTGCTTTTATGTGTTCTTCCTATTAGTTTTATTCATTTTTTTTGTTTTATTTTAATTCATGATTGTGTTTTTGGGATCCTGATTTGTCATCTTCATCCTCCATCCTTTTCTATTTTCTTCACATCGTCCTTGACGATACCCCGATCGTCCTGGACGATCCTCTTCATCCTGGACGATCCCAACATTGTCCTGGACGATTCATTCAAAATCGTCCCCACACTACTCTTGATGCTCAAAAACTCTAATTATTGGTGATCGTCCTGGACAATCCTTACATCGTCCTGGATGATATGATCCATATCTTCCTGATCTGATCAAATGGCTGGCATTGCCCCAATTATAGTGGATCGTCCTGGACGATCCACTTCGTCGTCCTGGACGATCCACGTGTCAGCCGCTCGACGATTGGAATTCGGCCCGTCCATCACACTTATTGCATATCGTCCGGGATGATCCACCTAATCGTCCTGGACGATACTTTTTGTCAACGGTCGTCCAGCCTAACTCCTCGGGATGATAGCCTGTCTAATCGTCCTGGACGATATCTGATCGTCCCGGACGATCGGACCGCCTTTTTGACCAATCGTCCAGGCCGTAATAATTGCACCGATCGTCCTGGATGATCTCGCGATCGTACGGGATGATCAGGCCATTTTCTATATAAACAGCAATTTTCTTAAGGATTTTCCACACTCTTTCTTCCACTCTCCTTCTACTTCCCTACACTTTTGATTTCTAATGGCTGGCGGCAAACGTTCCTGTCAAAAGGGTGCAAGTTCCTCCCGGGGACATGTTGATCCTCGCTTCCCAAATCCAGCCGTTCAGGCTGCTTTCGAGTGCTATCGTGACGTGGAGATGACACATTCTAAAATCGTAAATCCACGCACCCTCATCTATCCCATTCTCGATCTATTCGCACACACCTCCCTCACCTTCATTCTGACCTTAGCCTTTCCCTTTAATCTTGAACTCCTTCAAATTTTCTTTGCCAACTTGAGCATTTCCGCGGACTATTCCACTCTTCGATCATACATCAATCAACGCCCCGTGGAACTCACTACCCATGATTTTCACAACATTCTCCAATTTTCTTTCACTGGTGACAAACTCCACACGCTCGTCACCGACCCTAACTATGATTGGAGTGTCGCCAATCACTTCCTTCGCAATACCAACGCCCCCTATCATGACAACGCTTGCACTTCCCTTCTCAAGGACCCACGGACCATTCAGCACATCCTTCGTTCCTCTGTCATTCCAAAGGCAGGGGATCGAATTCACATCACCTCGTTACTGTCCTTGAACACATACTACATCATGGCCCATAGAGAGTTTAATGCCTCTGATCTTATTATCTGATACATAGAACACCTCACCACCATTAGAGATCCGGGTCACAGGCGTCGCCCAAATCTAGCTTTAGGTCATTTGATTCATTATGCCTTAGAAACAAAATATAACCTTTTGTATCCTGTCCCTCTTGATGTCCCTCCTTCCTTCTTCACAAACAACTCATTTCACGTCCTACACAACACCCGACTACATCCGGAGCCCCCCCGGATGTTGGGGAAGAGGAGGAAGAGGCCATTCCAGTTCCTGCTGCACCAGATGCACCTGCTCCTCTTCGCATTGCCTCTCCCTCTGACCACCTAGTGCAGCGCTTCGATCAGTGGGAGGCCATATTTGACTCTTATGTGGCTACCCAGGAGCAGCGGCACGCCGAGGACATCAAGCGCTTCACGGACTATGCTGTGCAGCAGCAACTGCAGCATGACCAGGACATTGCCTGGATTGGAGCCCATTTTCAGGTCATTCACAACTACTTCAACCCACCACCGCCACCTCCTCCTTCCGATCAGGATCCGCCTCTGTTCTAGTTTTTCTATTTTGTAGTTATTTTCTTTCATGTTTTGTACTTTTATTTCAGTGTTCTGTTTTACCCTCCTCCTTTTTGTGTTGTCAAAAAGGGGAGTTAGTTGTAGTCGTTTCAGCTTTTTGTTATGTGTTATGTTTCCTGTATTGATTTAGTTGTTAAATGAAAATTTGAAAAAAATGTATTTGTTTCTCGATCTCCGAGTTATCTTTATTTTTCAAACTACTTTACAAATGTTTTCCATCATAAAAAAGGGGGAGATTATTGTAAATCTTATTTTTATGATGACAAACATGTTTCCAGTGTGTTTTGCTTGGCTAACCCGTTTCAGGCACAAAAGATCACGAGCAACTCAAGCCAACTCAAGATCGGGTCCAAGTGTGTCCAATGTATGGTTTTTCTTTTTATTGAGTCAATTGTAATGTAACTGATCCCCTAGCTAAGTAACCTTGCACACACACTCTGGGGGAGAGCTTGAGTGAGTTAGATTTTATGTTCATTTTTTGTTCAGATCATCCTAGATGATATGTACATCATCCTGGATGATCCAGTAAAAACAGAAACCCTAATTAGGGCGACCAAGTTATGAGGGTCTGATTAAGAAGATCGTCCTAGACGATCTTGGGATCATACGGGATGATATGCTCAAATCAAAAATTCTCTACTGCTAGATCAAGTTAGGCAAGTTTTTATTTTAAGTTATTTGGTCTGATTATCTCGGATGATTCAGTACAATCACGCCTAAATTAATCTGGTAATTAAGGAAAGTAATTAATATTTAATTGATACGATCATATCATCCTGGATGATCGCAGGATCGTCCCGGACGATCATGATCGTCTAGTGCATGTCGGCTGTACGTCCCGAACTGTGTTCAGGACGATTTGGGCACTTTTTAAACTAATCGTACAGGTTGATCTCCTGATCGTCTTGAATGATCAAGTCATTTTTTAGTCGTCCAACACAACTTTCTCTGGACGACCCAAACTGTCTTCTGGACGATATTCTTTGATTTACACTAATCGTCCCGGACGATCGCAGGATCGTACGGGACGATATGAACAACTTTTTGAACTAATCGTCCAGAAGAGCCAAATTGTCCAGACTGAATCAGCTGATTTTGAACTGATCGTACAGGACGATCTATCGATCGTCCTGGATGATCTTGGCCGACTAATTGAGATTTAGGGCAAATTTTAAGCCCTTGTATAAAAATAACTTTATCTTGGGACAAGAAAAATCTTTTTTCACTTTCCTTCCCAGAGAAACCCTAGAGAGAGAGAGAGAGTTTGGGAGAGAGAGAGGATCTTGTAAGGGGGAGTTAGTGAGGGATTCACTATGGTTGCTCCAAGCACGGATCAGAGTCTTCTTCTCCGCTCGTCGTCTTTCGTCTAGTTGGGGTTCGTTGTGGGAGGATCGTTCGCAAGAAGATCCGGGGTTCTCTACCCGCTTCAGGTGGAACTAAAAGGAGGTCGGGTTCTCTGCCTAACCGTGTGGTGAAAAGGAGGTTTTGTACAGGCTTCTCCACCTTGCTGTGGAAGCAAAAGGAGAGACACTTTTTTTTAGTGCAATACCCGGAGGGGAGGCTCCGAGGAGTGGACGTAGGTCAAGTTGACCGAACCACTATAAAATCTGGTTTACTTTTCTGATTCTGTTCTGCACTTTACTCTTTTGATATTAACTGCTTGGGTGAATATCTGTGTTCGATCTTTTCGCTCTTGTTTACTTATTTCCGCTGCAAAGTATCGAAAAGATTTTTTTGTTCCTCGTAAAATTTTTAAATAACCAATTCACCCCCCCTCTTGGTTAGCCTCGGGACTAGTTCACTAGGGCTTAACATCCCTATCAAACTTTCACGAACTGCTCGATTTTTGGTTTGTACGGGTTCGTACGGGATGAATCGTTCATTTTTAAACTATTCATACAGTATGAAATATGATTTATACAGAAAATTTTGTGGTACGAACAGCTCGGTTTTTGGTTCGTACTGATTCGTACGGGACGAATCATTCTATTTTTGAACAGTTCATACAGTACAAAATAAAATTCGTACAGAAGGTTTTGTGGTACGAACGGCTCTGTTTTAGGTTCGTATGGGATCATACGGGATGAATTGTTCAATGATTTGAACTATTCGTATAGTATGAATAGCGATCGTACGGGACGATCGGGATGCGTGAAACTTGAAAATTTCAATTTTTGAATGATTTTTCTTGTCCTTAGTATTTAAGGACCTTTAAACAGACTTGTTTTTTGATGCTTCTATGAATTTCTTCTTGAGAGTGGAAAGGAGAGTGATAAGGGAGAGTGTTTGGGTGTGAGTTGTGTGAGATTCTTGGTCTAAAAATTATGAGGGGATTCACAAAGTTATCCAAAAGTGAGGATTTCATTGTTTGTACTTCAAGTCACTTCCCTATCTTCTTAAAGAATCTTGAGAGAAGATCTTTGAAGAAGGTCCGATTCTCTGCCGTCACCAGGAGGGTGAAAAAGAATGAAGGTTCTCTGCCGTCACCAGGGAGGTGAAAAAGGATGTTTGGTTCTCTACCATCACTTCGAGAGTAAAAAAGGACGTCGGTTCTCTGTCACACTAGGTTAGTGTAAGAGAGTTTGTAAAGGCTTCTCCGCCTTGCTGTGGGGGCAAAAGGAGAGTCACATGAGTTTAGTGTAATACCTAGAAAAGGAATCTCTAGGGAGTGGATGTAGGTCATGTTTGATCGAACAACTATAAATTCTGGTATTTTCTGTTCTTACTTTTTACTTTTTCGCACTATTATTTTTAAGCATTTATTTTTTTGTGGTTGAATTTCTGTGATTGAAGAAAGCATTGTAAAACACTATTTGTACTGTACAAAGGTAGATCAAACGGTACTATTTACATTAAAATTTTTATTAATATTTTCCAAAATTCCAAGAGAAATTTTTAAAAGAACCAATTCACCCCCCCTCTTGGATAGCCTAGGGACATAAGAAATAGGTCTAACAACCTATTCAGACTTTCAACTTTAACTAAATTATCCTATATAAGATACATCCAAACTACACAGCTTGTTGCACACACTAGAACTTATTTGCTAGGATCACTGACTCTAGTCTTAGGTTAGGCCATTGGTGTATTTTTGTGTGATGCGGGTACCTTACTTGGAGGGTATCCTTGGATGTCATGCATATATCCGTATACACCTTACTTCACAGTTCACCTTGTCTACATACATGCATCATATCATTATTGCTCAAGTAAAAATATCAAAGTAGAATGTACCTATGATGTTTGTAAAAGAAGATTCAAAGTAGAATGCACCTAGGTGCAAATGTATGTACAAGAGTCAAGTGTAAATGTAAAGTGTCTAGAATGTAACTCGATTGAGTTATACATATTCATTGAGTTGTAAAGGCTTAAAAAAAAATATCTTATACGCATAGATATAGGGCTCCAAAAGATAATCCCTCTCTTTCGGAGGGTGTTCTCTTTTGGAATCCTATAGAGGAGCTAGGGCCAGAAGATAATAGGCAAGTATATTTAAACCCATATTATATAGGAGTAGAAAAACAAGGTTGTTGTGGTGGAGCCTAGCCACCTTATTTTATTGTAGGCCTTGGGCTATATGTATGCTCCAAAGAAATAATTAAAAAGTTTATTTATGCATTTATTTCATGCATCATACATGATGATAGTTAGGTACATTTATATATTTAAATCAATATCCTTGATTCTTTAGGATAGAGCCATTCTTCTTGTATTCATAAGGCGATTAATTATGTTTAGGATGTTAGCTGGCAGCATACTTCAGGCAAGCATAAGCCTAGATTGTACACCCCTCAATATGTATCCTTTAACTTCTAATAAATTCTGAATCAGTCATTCCTCCTAGGATAACAAATTCAATCTTTGATCTTCTAAACTCAAAATTTTAATCAGATCTTTATACATTTAAAAAAAAGGTGTAATCATTACAAAAGAAAAGGAGAATAATTTATCTCCTCTGGAATAAAATATAGGAACCCCTTCTATGCACCAAACTAAGAAGAGAATAATATAACATCCTTAATCGAGAGATTTTCTTGGTCGAGGCCTAGGATGTAATTAACCACAAGGCTTACGCCCATGGGAAACCAATACCTACATCAAATAAATCTCATTCGAGCTGATGTATCGAATGGGAGAAATCTCGTGACTTTGATCAGGTTATATATATTATTACCCATCGAGGTGTGTAGGTGAAAATCGCTATCCTCCCTAGTTAATCTTATATATGATCTTATATACACTTCCATTAGCCTGCTTGTGTAGAGTGTAATGGCCTACAATCATTTTGTCCCATGGGATAGTGCGATCGTACCCTTTGCTTTATGTTCCCCACCAAGAAGAATTCTTTCGGAGACCCATACAATCTTGATCATCATTTTTTGTGTGAATCATATTATAGGTCAATCTACATGTCCAGTAGATTAGTCATCCTTGATCTTCATCATTGTTGGCTCTAACTGCCTTCAGTCGAGTCCAAATCTTTTACACTTTGCATTATTGTGTGTAATAATATGTTGAATTGTATGTCATCACCCATGTTTGTCATTGATCTTGGGATTTTTTTGAGTGACAATACAAGAAACTTAGTCATTTGTGGAGGAATAATCTGTTGCAAAATAAGACAAATCTATCACAAATCCTGGTTTATGGCTGATTTGCAACGGAATTAAATATGTTATTAAAACCTGCATCTCAAAAGTATTTATGATGTAATAGATCCATCACAAATATTTTGTGATAGATTTGCGGTGGATGTGCGATGGAAACTCCAACGCAAATTGTAGCAAAATATCCATCGTGCATTATGATGAAAAATTCCTCGTAAATCACCCGCCCATTGTGACAGAAATTTTTTGAAAGTTCGTGAGGGTTGTAAAACTATAAAGAACAAGCCCGAGGCTAACCAAGAGGGGGGTGAATTAGTGTTTTAAGAATTCTTAAATAAAAAGAAAAATTTTTTTATCTTTTTTGAATATTTTAGAAGAAAACAACTTGTGTGGAAGCAGAAAAAAAAATCAGAGATTTTAACCACAGAACAAATCACAGATATGTGCAAAAATAAAATACAAAAAAATAATAATAAAGAGCACACTAAATTTTATAGTGGTTTAGTCAAATCTGACATACGTCCACTCTCCAAAGACCTCCTTTCCAGGTTTGCACTAATCAGTTAGTGTCTCTCCTTTTTTTCCCTCACAAAAAGGCAGAGAAGCCCTTATAAAATATTTCCATCGATTTGGTGAGGTAGAGAACCATGAATCCTTTTTCACCCTCCTGGTGAAGTTAGAGAAACCAAAATTCTTTTACTCTCACTTGGAGTTGGCAGAGAACATGAATCCTTTTACTCCCACCTGGAGTAGGTAGAGAACCTTGATCTGATGCTGATGATCATCTCCCTAGAGCCTATTTGGTTAAAAAGTTATTGCTTTTGAAAGGATTAATTATCTTTAGGCATTTTAATTTCTTGAATTTAATTATGAAACTGAACGCATCATTATGAATGATAGATCATCTTAGGAGACGAGCATACCATTCCCTAATAGGTTCAATGTGCAGGATTAAAATTTCATCCTAATTATCGTAGTCAAATTCGAGCAATAATTACATATAACCCCGAAGGGTCAAAATGATTGTTCACTCAGGTATTTAACTATGATAATATGGATAAATTATCAATAATTTTATAATCAAAGTTATAATAATAATTGATATATCTCCTTGAGGGAAGAAGATATCAATCATTATTGATTATTTGAAAATGATGATAATGATCATTGATTTAAATTTTCCCAAAGATAATCAATTAAGGTTTTGAAAAATTAATTTTGAAAAATTTGTTGTTCTGGGTTACTAAATCTCCTACAAGCGTAAGCCCTCATAGTTAATTACATCATAGGAAATTAGAGTTTTTTATGAATACTCTCGATTAAAATAGCTGTATAAAGTTTATTTAGAGATTTCAAAGTTTTCATATAAAGGAAACGAGGTTTGGAATATTAATAGGTATTGGATCAAAATTGAACACATATTTCTCGAGTCTAAGGAGGAAGGGTAGGAGGTGTTTTAAGATTCTGAATAGCTTCAAAACACCCCAACCTATCCTAAGTGTTGGGCTTAAATTTGATTAAAGAGATATTTTTATTTGAATGATTAATTTTATTATAATATTGGGATTCAATTCGTAGAAGTTGAGGAGTTATAGCCTAAGACTGCCTCAGAACCTAAGTCTAAATTTGGGTACTAAAAATCAGTAGCCCGAACCTAGCTAATGTTTTGTAAAACCTAGACTTACCCTGGCCTGGACTGGGGAGCCAGCTAAACCACGTAGGCGCTTCAAAATTATGAGTCCGGTCTTTAATGTAGAGTGGTTAGAAATGTTGTTTAAGATTAGTTTAAGGAGAGCGGGGCCGACATCTAGAGCAGATTCCTAATTGGCCCCTTGACTTATGTTGGGTGGAATGCTTAAACTAGAAATGTAATTAAAGATTAGACTCAATTTTTAATTTGTATCTAATGCGATGTATGCTAGTTGACTCGATTAAATGCTTAAAATTAAAATGAAGCAATTTTAAAATTAGGCTTAAAAATAGATTTTATCCTAGAGATTGCATAACATCCCCTTAGACAGAACTGCACCCTAATAGGTCAGGTGGTCTGCCAAAACCTGCAAGCGGGGAGGTTCCTAACACGGAAGAGAAAAGTCAATATAAACGCATGAAAAACCCCCGGTGAGTCCATGCTTACTTCTTAAAGGCGTTAGAGTTTCTATCTGAGCCTAAAATTTTTAATTTTAATTAAAGTAAAAATAGTTCGACCGTACCCTCACGAGCCTCTGATCGGATTCCAGGCTAAATCAAATACGATATGTAAGATCGCCAAAAAAATTAATAAAAGCAGGCAAATTCTAATCGTAATCAACATCAATCAATTAATAAATCAAATCAATTAAATTAAAATTTAAATTAAAAGTTCATGTGGCAAGTGCCACTTAATTATATCACCTAGGGTTTGTAGAAATTATAGTGACCGGGTACCACTGACAACAGCCTTGACTTTATCCCTAAAACTCAAGTGACTTTGAGAATAGGTCTTCTCATTCTTCACTTCCTCATTCTGTTGAAGGCTCCGTGGATTTTTGGTTTTGGATATCCAAATGAAAAGAATCTTCCCCTTGAAAGAGGTGAAAGTTCGATAGGGATGTTAAGCCCTAGTGAACTAGTCCCGAGGCTAACCAAGAGGGGGGGTGAATTGGTTATTTAAAAATTTCATGATAACTATGAAAATCTTTTTATAACGTGCAGCGAAAACGAATTAAAACAACGATAAAAAGATCAACGACAGATATTCACCCAAGCAGTTAATATCAGAAAAGTAAAGTGCAAAACTGAATCAGAAAAGCAAACCAGATTTTATAGTGGTTCGGTCAACTTGACCTACGTCCACTCCCCGGAGCCTCCCCTCCGGGTATTGCACTAAACAAAAGTGTCTCTCCTTTTACTCCCACAGCAAGGCAGAGAAGCCTGTACAGAAACCTCCTTTTCACCACACGGTGAGGCAGAGAACCCGACCTCCTTTCGCTTCCTCCTGAAGCAGGCAGAGAACCTTTGAACTCCTTTCCCTTCCTCCTGAATCAGGCAGAGAACCTTCGAACTCCTTTTGCTTCCACCTGAAGCGGGCAGAGAACTTCGGATCTTCTTGCGAACGATCCTCCCACGACGAACACCGACTAGACGAAAGACGACGAGCGGAGAAGACGACTCTGATCCGTGCTCGGAGCAACCTTAGTGAATCCCTCACTAACTCCCCCTCACAAGATCTTCTCTCTCTATCCCAACTCTCTCTCTCTAGGGTTTCTCAGGGAAGGAAGGCAGCAAAAGATTTTTCCAAAAATTGGAAAAAGTTCTTTTAAAGGAGGGCTTAAAATTTGCCCTAAATCTCAACTGGTCGGCCAAGATTGTCCAGGACGATCGGTAGATCGTCTTGTACGATCAGTTCAAGTTCAGCTGTTTCAGCCTGGACGATTAGGCTCTTCTGGACGATCAGTAGAAAAAGTTGTTCATATCGTCCCGTACGATCCTGCGATCGTCCGGGACGATTAGCGCAAATTGAGGGTAATCATCCAGAAGACAGTTCGGGTCATCCAGAGAAATCTGTGCTGGACGACCAAAAAATGACTTGATCGTCCCGGACGATAGGGTCATCGTCCGATACGATTAGTTCAAAAAGGCCCCAAATTGTCCTGTACACAGTTCGGGTCGTACAGCTGAAATGCACTAGACGATCACGATCATTCAGGACGATCCTGCGATCGTCCAGGATGATGTGATCGTATCAATTAAACATTAATTGCTTTCCTTAATTACCAGACTAATTTAGGCATGATTGTAGTTAATCGTCCAGGATGATACACGTATCGTCTAGGACGATCAGACCAAAATATTTAAAATAAAACTTGCCTAACTTAATCTGGAGGCTGAGAATTGCTAATTTGGGCATATCGTCCCGTACGATCCGGAGATCATCCAGGACGATCTGCTCAATCAGACCCTCTTAACTTAGTCACTCTAATTAGGGTTTCTATTTTAACTGGATCGTCCAGGACGATGTGGAGATCGTCTAGGACGATCGGAACAAAATTTTAACAGAAACTCTAATTCACTCAATCTCTCTCCCTGAGTGTGTGTGTGCAAGGTTACTTAGCTAGGGAATCAGTTACATTACAATTGACTCAATAAAAAGAAAAATCATACATTTGACACACTTGGACCCGATCTTGAGTTGGCTTGAGTGGCTCGTGGTCTTTTGTGCCTGAAACAGATTAGCCAAGCAAAACACACTGGAAACATGTTTATCATCATCAAAACCAGATTTGCAACAATCTCCCCCTTTTTGATGATGGCAAACATTTGTAAAGTAGTCTGAAATAAAAGTAAACTAGGAGATCAAACAAACAAACATTTTTTAAATTTTCATTTAACAGCTAAAACAATACACGAGACATGACTCAAAAAATAGAAATAGACACGACTACAACTGACTCCCCCTTTTGACATCACAAAAAGGAGGAGGAAAAACAAAACACGGAAATAAAACATAAATAGAACAACTACAAAGCAGGAAAATTAGAATTTTTCCTTGATTTTAGATTCAAAAACCAATGACAGGACGATTGACAGCGCTGAAATCCAGAAAAGTTTGGAAATAATCAACTTTCATAACTCTGACCCCATGCACCTTATCGATGCAAACCTCTTTTAACACAAAAATCCGATTCAAAAGAAAAGACATTAGATTTGAAAAGAGATCCTTTCAAGCCTCGTTCGAGAAAAATATCTGATATAATAGTGTTACAAAGTAAAAAATTAGAAATCGGGATTTTCAAAACTTAAGCTTTTGAAAATATTAAGTGGCGCACAGATTTCTCTAAGATATTTAACATTCTGAAAGGGAAGAAAGCTTGTTTTGGGCTCATTTTGTGCCTCTTTTTCAAATTGGTTGGCACTTTGCGCATCTTTTGATTTTTGATACACTTTGTGTATCCAATTTGGCAATTTCGCATCTTTTCAGTTTTGGGCTCATTTTATGCCTCTTTTTCAAATTATCTGACGCACTGCATATCTTTTATAAGCTTTCTCCTTTTTATAATCATTAAAGAGTCTCAGCTGTGAGATTATCTTCCAGACATAGGAGATGACTCTCCGCAGTAAGGAAGAACGATTCAAAAAACAAAAGCCATACAACATATGATAAATGCAATCACTTGGTTTAGAAAATCAAACTAATGACTCAAGACTTTGAAAAACACTATTGATATGAGGCAGATTACTGTAGGAAGATAAAATAATCTCTATTTCAAAAACTAACATTTTAATTTTGAAGAGGATTTTTATTCAAAAGAAACTACACACCAGTAAAGGAGTTAGAGGAAGAGAAATAATTATGAATATTTCTTCCCTTTAACAGATTCAGCGAAGTCAATCACTGCTTACCAGCTTCCAAACCAAAACAAGGTAAAAACTCCCAGTCAAAAATTCAGATCATCAGAAGTAGTGAGCGGTGATCAGATCTTAAAAAGCATAAAACAGTAAGTGCAAGATATGAACCAGTAAATAAATAAAAACAGGTAGAAAATCACAGCAAAGTAAATACTCAAATCAAACTAATAGTAAGGCTAACACAGAAATCTGCAGAAGAAATAAAATCAACTGAAAGCAAATAATCCAACCAAAACTAACTAACAGAAATCAGAAATCAGAATACCAAAACTAACTAACAGAAATCAGAAAACAGAATACGAAAACTAACTAACAGAAATCAGAATACCAATCAGAACAATCATAAATCAGCAGTCATCAGACTCAAGCATTTATATCAATCACTCATAATCTGGTTCTTAAAATGCTGAATGAGTCAAAGGCAAGTGGTTTAGTGAATATGTCAGCCAGCTGATTTTCAGTTGCTACGTGATGTAGCTCAATGTCCCCTTTTGTAACATGGTCCCTAATGAAGTGATGCCTAATATCAATGTGTTTGGTCCTAGAATGTTGGATTGGATTCTTAGAGATACAGATGGCACTAGTATTATCACACAGAACAGAAATTGTGCCAACAGGTACTCCTAAATCCAAGACTTGTTGCTTCAACCAAAAAACTTGGGCCACGCAACTCCCTAAGGCAATATACTCAGCTTCAGCAGTGGAAAGTGCAACTGAGTTCTATTTTCTACTGGACCAGGAGACTAATGACTGTCCTATGAATTGACAAGTCCCAGAAGTACTCTTCCTATCCACCATACACCCCACAAAATCAGAATCAGAATATCCAATGATCTCAAAAGAGGTGCTGTGCCTAGGGTACCAAATTCCTAGGTTTGGGGTTCCTAAAAGATATCTAAGAATTCTCTTAACAGCAGTCAGGTGGGACTCTTTAGGTTCAGCCTGAAACCTAGCACAAAGACAGACACTAAACATGATATCAGGTCGGTTAGCAGTCAGGTAAAGTAGTGAACCTATTATCCCTCTATACTTCTTCTGATCAACAGATTTTCCATTTGAATCCTTATCTAACTGAACTGAGGAGGGCATGGGAGTATTGATTGGCTTGGCTTTGTCCATTTCATATTTCTTCAAAATGTCCTTAGTGTATTTTGATTGATTGAGAAAGGTTCCATCATCCGTTTGCCTTATGCTAAACCCCAAAAAGTAGGACAATTCTCCCATCATACTCATCTCAAACTCCTTACTCATTGTTTTAGAAAACTCTTCACATAAATATTTATCAAAAGATCCAAAAATTATATCATCAATATAGATCTGGACAATTAGTAAGTCATCCCCTAATCTCCTCAGAAAAAGGGTGGTGTCTACGCTCCCCTTATCAAACTCTCTTTCTAATAGGAATGTGCTAAGCCTCTCATACCAAGCTCTGGGTGCCTGTTTCAATCCATATAAGGCCTTTTTTAATTTATAGACATGACTTGGATATTGGGCACTCTCAAAACTTGGGGGTTGTTCTACAAAAACATCTTCTTTAATTACCCCATTTAAAAAGGCACTCTTAACATCCATTTGAAACAGCTTAAATCCCTTATAACAGGCAAAGGCTAGTAGCACTCTAATGGCTTCCAATCTAGCTACAGGGGCAAAAGTCTCCTCAAAATCAATCCCTTCTATCGGATTATACCCCTTAGCCACCAATCTTGCCTTATTTCTCACCACCACACCAGAATTATTCATCTTATTCTTAAAGACCCACTTGGTTCCCACAATACTTTGATTTTTAGGTCTTTCTACTAACTCCCAAATATCATTTCTTACAAATTGATTCAATTCTTCCTGCATAGCTAAAATCCAAAATTCATCCGACATGGCTTGATTGATGTTGGTGGGTTCAGTCATTGAGATAAAGGCAGAATGGTTTACTTCCTTCCTAAGTTCATGCCTAGTCCTAACACCTTCAGAAGGGACTCCTAAGATCAGTTCTTTAGGATGACTCGAAGAATATCTCCAATCTCTAGGCAGCTCCGTTTGAGGTTCTACCCTTTCCTCCAAATTTGTATTTCCAACTCCTTGGGTAACCTCAATAATCTCTTCATCTTCAACTTCAGATCTAGACTCCTTAGGATCAGATTCATCAAACACTACATGGGTTGTTTCTTCCACCACCAAAATTCTTCCTATTGAACACCCTAAAGGATTTCCCCACACTTGAATATCCTAAGAACACTCCTTCATCAGATTTGGGGTCAAATTTTCCTAAGGGTGACTTCCCGTTGTTCAGAATGAAAACCTTACAGCCAAAGACATGGAGGTGGGACAGATTTGGAGTTCTACCCTTAATGATCTCATAAGGTGTCTTGTTCAGTTTGACTCTCACATTCACCCTATTCAGCACATAACAGACAGTGTTCACCGCTTCTGCCCAAAAGTATTTTGGAAGTGAATACTCGGCAAGCATGGCTCTAACGGCTTCCACTAAGGTCCTGTTCTTCCTTTCAGCTACCCCGTTCTGCTGAGCGGTCCTAGGAGCTGAAAAATTGTGACTAATCCCATGATCCTCACAAAAACTTCCAAATCTTTCATTTTCAAATTCCCCTCCGTGATCACTATGGATGATAATAATCTCACATCCTAACTTCTTCTGAATCCAAGTAGAGAAGGATCTAAACTCATCAAATGACTCAAATTTATGTGACAAAAACTTAACCCAAGTGAACCTCGAATAATCATCTACAATCAAAAAACCATAGACTCTCCCCCCTAAGCTAGCAGTGCTAATGGGTCCAAAGAGGTCCATGTGAAGAACTTCTAAAGGTCTAGAGGTGCTAATGTCCTTAACAGAGTGAAAAGAGGACTGGACTTGGTTCCCCAACTGACAGGCATCACACAGGTGATCCTTAGTGAACTTAAGCTTGGGCACACCTCTAACTAAGTCCTTTTGGGTGACTCTCCTAAGGGTTTTCATACTGGCATGACACAATCTCCTATGCCATAACCAAGACTTATCAGCAGTAGTTTTTAAGCAAATTGAATTATCAGATTTAATGCTACTTACATCCAGCTTGTAGACGTTGTTGATCCTTTGCCCCTGCAAAACAACTTCATCATTTAAGCTTAAAATACAGCCAGTGGGCAGGAATTTGATGCTGTATCCCTTGTCACAGAGTTGACTGATGCTCAGCAGGTTGTGTTTTAGTCCATCTACAAGCAAAACATTATCAATCATAAAGTTCTTTGAATCACCAATTATACCTGTGCCTACCACCTTCCTGGTGGTGTTATTTCCAAGTGTAACCTTGCCTCCAGCTCTGGCCTCCAGCAAAATGAACTGATTTGCATCTCCAGTCATATGTCTAGAACATCCACTGTCCAAGTACCACATGCTCTCACAAGGTCTTGTGTGAGAGCACACCTACAAAAGTATCAAATGTCAGTCTTAGGAACCCAAACAGGTTTGGGTTCCTTCTTATGAAAAGAAGAATGCAATGTATGCGTGCTGTGCTGTGAAACAGGCAGTTTGGGTTTCCACACCCAATGTGTACTACGGTGAACAGTGCAGGTGTGAGAAATATGTCCTAACATGCCACATGAAAAACATCTAACGCCAGGAAAAGGTTTAACTAATCTACGTGGATGATAATGCCTCTTCCTAGATGTATATGAAACATGCTTTGAAGAACTTGGAACAGATTTTTCAAAAGGTGGCGGTGCATAAAACTGTTCAAAAGTAGGCGGTGTTTTGTTCTTTTCAAAAGCACTGATCTTTACTTTCAAAAACTCAATATGTTTATTTAAACTTGCAATTTCAAAAGTTCTTGCACTTTCATTACTTTCTAACTCACATGCCATATCATTCACTTTCTTAAAAATAACTTCTAATTCAACATGCGATGTTTTTAACAAATCATGCTTAATAGTTAAATCAGAATATTTTTTGTTCAAATCGTCGAATTCATCAAGCAAGGACATGTGATTGGAATCAAGTGTGGAATGATCTTTAACTACAGAATCATGCTCTTTTTGCAAAGTTAAGTAATCTACTTTCAAACTTGCATGAGTTTTCTTAAGCTTCCTATACGATGTATGAATTCTTTCAGAAACTTCAAATAATTGATCGTATGTAAGCCCACATACCTCTTCCTGATCCGACTTACCAGGGTGATCATCAGCCATAAGACACAAGTTTGTTTCCTCCTCTTCAGCTTCAGTCTCAGAAGAGTCGGATGCAAAGTCTGCCAAGAACGCCTTCTGAATCCGCTTCTTGTCCTTTCTGAACTTTGGTTTCTCCTCACCCTTCTTCTTGCTTGGGTGAGCTTTAAGTGTAGGACATTCAGCCTTTATGTGTCCAGGCTTCCTGCATTCAAAACAAACAGATTCAGATGAACTCTTAAAATTTTTATTGGACTTACCCTTGTTCCACTTCTGATAGTTCTTATGTTTCTTCTTTAGAAAGCTTTTGAATTGCCTTGTGATTAAGGCAACATCATCGCTATCAGACTCGAAAGTGCTAGCATCTGAATCCTTGGCCTTTAGTGCCACTGTCTTCTCTTTCTTGCGTTCACCTGCATCAAGTTGCCTTTGGTTCACCCCTTGCTCGTAAGCAATAAGTGATCCAAGTAAGCTGTCAATAGAGTAAGTGCTTAAATCTTTAGATTCAGTAATAGCAGTAATCTTAGCATCATAAGAAGCAGGCAAACATCTTAGAATTTTATTCACTCTTTCGTAGTTAGTAAGTTCTCTACCTAGAACATGCAAAGAGGTAACAATCTGAGTGAACCTTGTGTACATTTCTGAAATAGTTTCACTAGGTTTCATGCAAAAAAGTTCGTAATCATGTAACAAGATGTTTAACCTAGACTGTTTGACTTCAGTTGTACCTTCGTATGTTATGCATAATCTATCCCAGATTTCCTTTCCCGTTGTACAAGTAGAAACACGCATATAGTCTTCGGATTTTAAAGCACAAAAGAAATAGTTCAAGCATTTTGCATTTAACTGTGCTAAATCACGATCATCAAACGTCCAATCAGTAAAAGGCAATTCAGTTTTCACATTGTTAATCAGTCTAAAAGGTGGTTCGTATCCGTCCTTAACTAACATCCACATGCGATAATCAATAGACTGTAGAAAGGTAGACATGCGCGTTTTCCAAAAATCAAAAGGAATATTATCAAACAATGTGTTGAAATCCGGGATCCCGAGCACTTAATTTTGATGGTGACAACTAATACTTTCTGAGTACATATAGACTTCCGTTTGATTACAAATGTTTAATCTTTATATATGAGAACTAACATTTCAGGTCAGATGCACACTGCTAAAGATTGCTGGAGACTCAAATTGGGTAGAATAGGATGTTGAAGAGTCTGTAATTTTTATTTCTTTAATCTTTTTTTTTGAGTCTGCCACAGAAGCATGCATGTGAAAGGAGCAACAATGCACACACACAGGGGGAGATTTTTTTTTAAAAAAAAAAATGATTAAGTTTTTAAAACACATCGTACTGTACGATCATTGATCGTACTGTACGATTAATTGAAAATACTCAGGCAACGGCTAATTCTATATTGATTAAATTTACAAACTTATCGTACTGTACGATCATGATCGTACTGTACGATGATTTGTAATTGTGAAACCCTAGCCGCCAGAATAAGTTTGGTAAGTTTTCGAATTTGATTTTATGAACTATTCGTACTGTACGATATGTATCGTACTGTACGATTAATTAATAACTTGCCAAAATTATCTCCCTAATCAGGAAATAAAACGTTGGTTTCTAATTATATGTCGATCGTACTGTACGATGTCAAATCGTACTGTACGACTGACAGAGACGATTTCAGTCGTCCCGGAGATCGTACCAGACGAAACCAATGTTTTTTGTTCTGATCGTCCTGGACGATATTCTTATCGTACAGGACGATATCAAGAAATGAACTAATCGTACTGTACGACTGGTGGAGTGCTGGACGATTGACAGAGACGATTTTATTCGTCCCAGCGATCGTACCAGACGATCCCAAGAAATTTTGAACTGATCGTACTGGACGATAGTCCTATCGTACAGGACGATATCATGAAAAACACTATTCGTACTGTACGATTAAATGAGTGCTGGACGACTGACAGAGACGAGTTCTTTCGTCCCGAGGTTCGTCCCACAGTTCGTCCCGTACGAACAGTACGAATCAATAGTATCGTACTGTACGATATACATATCGTACTGTACGATATGAATAAAATTCGATACCTATTCGTCTGCACTCGTACTGGACGGAGCTGTAATTGAACTGATCGTACTGTACGATTATAAATCGTACTGTACGAACAGAAACGCAAAACTTGAATTTTTTAGGGTTTTCTGAAGCCTGATATAAAAAAACAACTTATTACTTTTCTAGAGGGCAGTTGATCAATCCTTTGCTGTGAGAAGCTTAGAGGAAGAAGGAGATTCGTAGAGAGAAGTTTTTTTTGGAGAGATCTAGGGCTTGAGAGAGGAAGGTGAAGGTGAGCTTGAGCGTGAGGGAGAAGTAGTGTGAGGGGATCACACGGTGGCTCCAAGCTAGCTGCATGCTTTGCTCCTCTTGTGGCTTTAGAAGCTTCAAGAAGGTTCTCGAAGGAAGAATCACTTCAAGATCAACATCGCCAAGGTACTCTGCCATCTCCAGGAGGGAGAAAAAGGAGAAGGTCCGCTGCCGTCACCGGGAGGGTGACATAGCGTTTGGTATTCCGCCGCACCGAGGGAGGTGAAAGTGAGTATTGTAAAGGCTTCTCCGCCTTGCTGTGGGGGCAAAAGGAGAGTCAACTTTTACTAGTGCAAATCCCGGAGTAGAGGACTCCGGGGAGTGGACGTAGGTCAAGTGACCGAACCACTATAAAAATTTCTGGTGTGTTTTTTCCTGTTTACCGCACTTTACTTTTCATGCTTTTAAATTTGTGCGTTTTAAATTGCTTGGTGAAAAATCAATTTTTGAATCTCGTAGTGTTATCAATTTTATCGTTGTGATCGTTGTAATTGCTTCCGCACATTTGTCGTTTAATTATATTTCGAAAATACAAAAAATTAGAACTCTTGCGTAGGGTCAAATTTTTAAAATACCAATTCACCCCCCCTCTTGGCGCATCTCGTACTTTCAAGTGGTATCAGAGCGGGGTTTCAAAATAGTGTTTTAGAAAACCTAGAAACGTAAGATCCATGGCTCATTTTGGTAACCGTAACACTACGGAGGGTTATTCCATAACTCGTCCACCTTTGTTTGACAACATACCGTTTGATTTTTGGAAAATACGCATGTCTACATTTTTACAGTCTTTAGACTACCGCATGTGGATGTTAGTACAAGAAGGTTATTCTGCACCGTTTCGTATGTTGAATGGAGTGAAAACTGAACTGTCATTTAATGAATGGAGCATTGAGGATAGAGAATTTGCACAACTGAATGCTAAATGTCTAAACTGTTTCTTTTGCGCATTAAAATCAGAAGACTATATGCGAGTATCAACGTGTACTACTGGTAAACAAATTTGGGACAAACTGTGTATCACGTACGAAGGAACTAGTGAGGTCAAACAATCTAGGTTGAACATACTGTTACATGATTACGAACTGTTCCGCATGAAACCTAGTGAAACTATAACTGACATGTACACTCGATTCACCCAGATTGTAACATCACTGCATGCTTTAGGAAGAGAGTTGTCTAACTCAGAAAAAGTAAACAAAATACTGCGATGTCTGCCTAGCTCATACGATGCTAAAATCACTGCAATAACTGAGTCAAAAGACCTAAATGTCTACTCTATTGATAATTTGCTTGGGTCACTCATTGCCTACGAGCAAGGAGTGAGTCAACGACAAAGTGATGCAGGTGAAAAGAAAAAGGAGCGAGCAGTGGCTTTAAAAGCAAACAATTCTGAAAGTGACAGCTCAGCAGCGGAGGAAGATGACGACATAGCTTTGATGACTCGTCAGTTCAAAAATTTTCTGAAAAGAAAGCAGCGCCATCATCAAAGCAATTGGAACAAAGGTAAGAACTCAAAGTATACTAAAGTTGCATCTGAAACAATTTGCTTTGAGTGCAGGAAACCCGGTCATCTCCGAGCTGATTGCCCCAACATCAAAACCCATCAAACCAAGGAGAAGGGTGAGGAAAGATCGAAGTTCAAGAAGGGCAAATTTAAGACTCAGAAAGCGTTTTGGGCCGACTCTGCCTCAGAATCATCGGAAGAAGAAGCAGAGGAGGAGGTAACGAATCTGTGTCTTATGACTAATGATAATCTTGATCAATCAGATCAAGATGAGGTATGTCAACTGTCTTACGATGAACTGCTTGTTATTTCTGAAAAAATCCATGACTCGTATAGAAAATTGAAGAAAAAGCATGCTAGTCTTAATACTGAGTTTAGTACTTTACAAAAGGAACATGCTAGTGTAGTAAAAAACTTTTCTGACTTAGATAGAGATCATATGTCGTTGCTTGACGAATACGATGCATTAAACAAGAAGCATATTGAGTTAACCACTGCACATGAAACATTGAATTCATCACATGTTGAATTAGATAATGCATTTAAGGAACTAGAAGAACTATCAGGGGAACTTAGTAGTAGTGAGCATGCATTGAGATTCGAATATGCTAGTCTTAACCAAGAGAACAAATTCTTAAATGAAAAACTTCATGCATACGAGAATAACAAAAAACCTCCCACGTTTGCTGAATTCTTTCATCCTCCACCATGTGAATCATCTCATTCAAAACCAGCACGGCATGCATCATCCAAACCCAAAAATAGGAACTACCACCCTCGTAGATTAGTGAACCCATTTCCTGGTGTTAGATGTTATTCTTGTGGCATGCTAGGTCACATAGCTCGCACATGCTCAATTCACTATAGGACACATCTAGTGTGGAGACCAAAATCGCAATCATCACAGCATAACATGCATACATTTCATTCATATAAGCATGATGTGGAACCCAAACTCACTTGGGTTCCCAAAGCTAATCCATGATTGACATTGTAGGGATGCTCTCACAAAAGACCTAGTGAGAGCATGTGGTACCTGGACAGTGGCTGCTCGAGACACATGACTGGAGACATGAAGCAGTTCGTGACACTGGAGGCCAGGTCAGGAGGCAAGGTAACTTTGGGAGACAACACCACCAGAAAAGTGGTGGGCTCAGGTATCATTGGAAATACTAAAAATTTAATTATTGAGAATGTACTTTTAGTAGATGGTTTAAAGCACAATCTTTTAAGTATAAGTCAATTATGTGACAAGGGCTTTGATATAAAATTTCTGTCTAACAAATGCATGATTAGTTTAAATGATTCACTTGTGTTAGAGGGAAAACGTATAAACAATGTTTACATGTTAGACTTGAACTGCATTGAAACCTCAAATTCCTTGTGTCTGAAAACAATAGCAGATGACTCTTGGCTATGGCATAGGAGACTATGCCATGCTAGTATGAAAACACTTAGGAACATCACACAGAAAGACTTAGTTAGAGGCATACCAAAGTTAGACTTTACTAAGGACCATCTTTGTGATGCTTGCCAGTTAGGAAAACAGGTTAAATCTTCTTTTCATGCAATCAAGGATATCAGCACCACTAGGCCATTAGAAACTCTCCACATGGACCTGTTCGGACCTGTTAGTACAGCCAGCCTAGGAGGGAAGTTGTATGGGTTTGTAATAGTAGATGACTACTCTAGATTTACTTGGGTAAAATTCCTAGCTCATAAGAGTGAGTCGTTTGAAGAATTTAGAACTTTCTCCACTTGGATTCAAAGGAAATTAGGATGTGTAATTTCAACAATTCATAGTGATCACGGTGGGGAATTTGAGAATGATAAGTTTGAATCTTTTTGTAAAGAGGTTGGAATAGAACATAATTTCTCTGCCCCTAGAACTCCTCAGCAAAATGGAATAGCAGAAAGAAAGAATAGAACGTTAGTTGAAGCTGCTAGGGCTATGTTAGCTGAATACACTCTCCCTAGATACTTTTGGGCAGAAGCAGTAAATACCGCATGCTATGTATTAAACAGGGTAAATGTTAGATCCAAACTTAATAAGACACCCTATGAGTTGCTTAAGGGTAGGACACCCAACCTTTCCCACTTACACGTTTTCGGGTGCAAATGCTTCATCCTAATCAATGGCAAGTCACCCTTAGGAAAGTTCGATCCTAAATCAGATGAAGGGGTTTTCCTAGGCTACTCATCTGTAGGTAAAGCTTATAGAATATTCAATAAGAGAACCCTAGTAGTAGAAGAGTCCACTCATGTAGTATTTGACGAATCCAATAAGACATCTGAACCTAATCATGAAGAAGAAGAAGTTGAGGTTATACGGGGAATAGAAACCATTACCATAGAGACTAGAGCGGAACCTCAAGAACATCTGCCTAAAGATTGGAAATTTTCTTCTAGTCATCCTAGAGAGCTGATCTTAGGAGACCCATCACAAGGGGTAAAAACTAGGCATGGACTTAGGAAAGAGGTTAGCCATTCTGCATTCATATCTATGATTGAACCCACGAGTATAGATCAAGCCTTAGGAGATGAATTTTGGATCCTAGCAATGCAAGAAGAGTTGAACCAATTCGTTAGGAATGATGTATGGGAATTAGTCAAAAGGCCTAAAGAGCAAAGTGTGGTTGGAACTAAGTGGGTCTTTAAAAATAAGATGAATGACTCAGGCATAGTAGTAAGAAATAAGGCTAGGCTAGTAGCGAAGGGTTATAACCAAATTGAAGGAATAGATTTTGAAGAAACCTTTGCTCCGGTAGCTAGACTAGAAGCCATCAGGGTACTGTTAGCTTTTGCTTGTTTTAGGGATTTCAAGCTGTATCAAATGGATGTAAAGAGTGCCTTCCTGAATGGAGTAATCAAGGAAGATGTGTATGTGGAGCAACCTCCGGGGTTTGAAAACTCACAATTTCCAAACCACGTGTTTAAACTGAAAAAGGCACTGTACGGGTTAAAACAAGCACCTAGAGCCTGGTATGAAAGACTTAGTACGTTCCTACTAGATAGAGGCTTTGTAAAGGGTAGTGTGGACACCACCTTATTTTTGAAGAAGGTAGGAGTTGAAGTACTCATTGTTCAGATTTATGTAGATGACATATTGTTCGGATCGACGGAGAAAAACCTATGTAATGAATTTTCAAAAACAATGAGCGACGAGTTTGAAATGAGCATGATGGGTGAACTTAGTTACTTCCTTGGATTTAGTGTAAAACAAACGGAAGGTGGAACGTTTCTTAGCCAGTCTAAGTACGTCAACGATATTTTGAAAAAATATGAAATGGACAATGCTAAGGCTATGAATACACCCATGAGCTCTAATATTCAATTGGATAAAGATCCCAGTGGGAAGTCTGTAGATCAAAAGAGGTATAGGGGAATAATTGGATCGCTTCTCTATCTGACTGCCAGTAGACCAGACATAATGTTTAGTGTGTGCCTCTGTGCCCGTTTTCAAGCTGACCCGAAAGAATCTCACATGACTGCTGTCAAAAGAATTCTCAGATATCTTCTAGGCACCCCGAACTTAGGAATTTGGTATCCTAGACACAGCACCTCTTTTGAAATCTTAGGATACTCCGATTCAGACTTTGCAGGTTGTAAGGTAGATAGAAAAAGCACTTCTGGCACCTGTCAATTCATTGGACAATCATTAGTTTCATGGTCCAGTAGGAAGCAAAATTCAGTAGCCCTATCCACCGCCGAAGCGGAATATATAGCGGTAGGTAGCTGTGTTGCACAAGTGTTGTGGTTAAAACAACAGCTTGTAGATTTAGGACTACCTGTAGGTACGATTCCGATCATGTGTGACAACACTAGCGCGATCTGCATATCCAAAAATCCAATTCAACACTCACGAACCAAACATATAGACATTAGACATCATTTCATTAGAGATCATGTAGCCAAAGGCGATATTGAACTGCATCACGTTGCTACTGAAGATCAATTGGCGGACATCTTCACAAAACCATTAGGCTATGACACATTTAGCACTCTACGAACCAAATTAGGTGTCATAGACATTCACGCCTAATGTAACCAAACAAAAAAAAAAAACAAAACAAAACAAAAAAAATTTTTGTGGTTGATTTGTCTTTGTTGTTAAAACCAAAAAATAACAAATAAAAAAAAAAAAAAAAAAAAAAAAAAAAAAAACAAAAAAACAAAACAAAAAAAAATTGGACTCCTGATCCTCTTCCCATGTTGCTCACAAACCTTGATCTTCTCTGACTATCGTACTGTACGATACACTATCGTACTGTACGATCAGGTTCCAATCACTCAAATCTCAGCCGTTCATTCCCATTCACGATCCAGACCTTTCATGTCTTATACACATCGTACTGTACGATTCACTACTCGTACTGTACGATAGTAATTATTGGTCATCGTACTGTACGAACATCCCGATCGTACGGTACGATACACGTGGCAAACGGATTAGTACGAATTTAAATCGGCCGGTACGAACATTATTGCCTATCGTACTGTACGAACACCTGTTCGTACTGGACGATAGCTTTTGTCAAAAGTCGTTCAGACGACTCATTGGGACGAACGCCTCACACTCACATTCGTACTGTACGATACTGATCGTACTGTACGATTTGACTCACTTTTCTGAAAAGTCGTCCAGACGACATTATTGCGTATATCGTACTGTACGATTATCGATCGTACTGTACGATATACCCCAAATTCTATAAAACGAGAGGAATTCTTAGCCATTTCTCCTCACCTTCAATCCCTTTGAATCTCCTCATTCGTCCAATCCTCTTTTTCAAAATGTCTGGGTCCAGTAAGCGCGGTCGTATGATTGTCGGGAGCTCTTCCTCCTCTCGGCGCTTCGACGATCGCTTTCTCTCCGCCGCGGACAAGAAAGCGTATAACAAAATCAAGGAAGCTAAGTTCACTCCCTCCCGCATGTTAAATCAAGCCGCCCTTAGTTTTGAGGTGATGCCTCTGTTTGCTTCCACGACCCTTCAATTTCTTCTGACTCTCGCCTTTCCGTTTCACTCTGAACTTATGTTTGAGTTTTTTGCAAATATCCGCATTAACCTTGAAAACACCACTTTCACCTCGTATGTCTGTAAACAGAATGTCGTCATCACCGTCGACGACATTGCTGAGCACATAGGGCTGTCCTCTGAAGGCCCTCGACCCCAATCCATGATCTCCCAAGATTATGATTGGACGTCAGTCAATATGACCCTTAGAGGTGTGCCCTCTAATCAACATCTACCCCTGGTCCAAACCTTAAATCAAAATGCCCGCGTTATCCAGCATGTCCTACGCACATCTATTATACCTAAGGCTGGAGATCGCATCCATATCACTCCCCTACTGTCTGTCGTCACCTATCTCATTATGTCGGGCACAAAATTCAATGAAGCCCAAATGGTATTCGACTACATTCATACCTTGTCTGCCTTCCGCTATCCAGGTGCCCGTCGTAAATTGAACCTGGCCTTAGGGCATGTCATAGGCTACATTCTAGATGCAAAATATCAGCTTCATTATCCGCTCCCTCCTGATCACCTTCCCATCTTCTACTCGGATGCCTCCTTTCGTATCCTGTTCCATCGGGGGGCCGCTCCCGCCGATCCCGAGTTTGATGACGAGGAGGCTGATGCTCCTGCTGATGCACCTCCGCCACCACCAATCCAACCACCTGGCCTTGCACCTCCCGACTACCCTCACGACGCAATTATTCGACGACTTGATCGTCTGGAGACTCGGTTGGATGCTCACATTGCTCAGCAGCATCAGGAGCATGACACGGATATGAAATGGTTTAGGGAGCGCTTCCAATCGATCGATCACCAGTTCGCCTCCCTTCATCAGTACCACCAGCTGTTTCCCGACCCTCCACCGCCACCTCCGGATCAGGATCCAGATTTTTAGGTTGTTGTAGATGTTTCTGTTTTCTGTTTTTGTTGTACTTGTTTTTCTTTTTCTTCCCTTTTTGGTGTTGTCAAAAGGGGGAGACTTTTCTGTGTGTTGTATTATGTTTTTGCCTACTATTAAATGCTAATTTGGTTGTTTATGTTATCACTTCGTTTGTTTTTTTCTTGTTGTTCTATTTTTGATATAATAATAATAATAATAAAAAAAAAATAATAAATACAAGAAAAAATATATATATTTGTGTAGCACATCTGTCCGTCAGAAAATATTATTTGACACCATCAAAAAGGGGGAGATTGTTGAAATCCGGGATCCCGAGCACTTAATTTTGATGGTGACAACTAATACTTTCTGAGTACATATAGACTTCCGTTTGATTACAAATGTTTAATCTTTATATATGAGAACTAACATTTCAGGTCAGATGCACACTGCTAAAGATTGCTGGAGACTCAAATTGGGTAGAATAGGATGTTGAAGAGTCTGTAATTTTTATTTCTTTAATCTTTTTTTTTGAGTCTGCCACAGAAGCATGCATGTGAAAGGAGCAACAATGCACACACACAGGGGGAGATTTTTTTTTAAAAAAAAAATGATTAAGTTTTTAAAACACATCGTACTGTACGATCATTGATCGTACTGTACGATTAATTGAAAATACTCAGGCAACGGCTAATTCTATATTGATTAAATTTACAAACTTATCGTACTGTACGATCATGATCGTACTGTACGATGATTTGTAATTGTGAAACCCTAGCCGCCAGAATAAGTTTGGTAAGTTTTCGAATTTGATTTTATGAACTATTCGTACTGTACGATATGTATCGTACTGTACGATTAATTAATAACTTGCCAAAATTATCTCCCTAATCAGGAAATAAAATGTTGGTTTCTAATTATATGTCGATCGTACTGTACGATGTCAAATCGTACTGTACGACTGACAGAGACGATTTCAGTCGTCCCGGAGATCGTACCAGACGAAACCAATGTTTTTTGTTCTGATCGTCCTGGACGATATTCTTATCGTACAGGACGATATCAAGAAATGAACTAATCGTACTGTACGACTGGTGGAGTGCTGGACGATTGACAGAGACGATTTTATTCGTCCCAGCGATCGTACCAGACGATCCCAAGAAATTTTGAACTGATCGTACTGGACGATAGTCCTATCGTACAGGACGATATCATGAAAAACACTATTCGTACTGTACGATTAAATGAGTGCTGGACGACTGACAGAGACGAGTTCTTTCGTCCCGAGGTTCGTCCCACAGTTCGTCCCGTACGAACAGTACGAATCAATAGTATCGTACTGTACGATATACATATCGTACTGTACGATATGAATAAAATTCGATACCTATTCGTCTGCACTCGTACTGGACGGAGCTGTAATTGAACTGATCGTACTGTACGATTATAAATCGTACTGTACGAACAGAAACGCAAAACTTGAATTTTTTAGGGTTTTCTGAAGCCTGATATAAAAAAACAACTTATTACTTTTCTAGAGGGCAGTTGATCAATCCTTTGCTGTGAGAAGCTTAGAGGAAGAAGGAGATTCGTAGAGAGAAGTTTTTTTTGGAGAGATCTAGGGCTTGAGAGAGGAAGGTGAAGGTGAGCTTGAGCGTGAGGGAGAAGTAGTGTGAGGGGATCACACGGTGGCTCCAAGCTAGCTGCATGCTTTGCTCCTCTTGTGGCTTTAGAAGCTTCAAGAAGGTTCTCGAAGGAAGAATCACTTCAAGATCAACATCGCCAAGGTACTCTGCCATCTCCAGGAGGGAGAAAAAGGAGAAGGTCCGCTGCCGTCACCGGGAGGGTGACATAGCGTTTGGTATTCCGCCGCACCGAGGGAGGTGAAAGTGAGTATTGTAAAGGCTTCTCCGCCTTGCTGTGGGGGCAAAAGGAGAGTCAACTTTTACTAGTGCAAATCCCGGAGTAGAGGACTCCGGGGAGTGGACGTAGGTCAAGTGACCGAACCACTATAAAAATTTCTGGTGTGTTTTTTCCTGTTTACCGCACTTTACTTTTCATGCTTTTAAATTTGTGCGTTTTAAATTGCTTGGTGAAAAATCAATTTTTGAATCTCGTAGTGTTATCAATTTTATCGTTGTGATCGTTGTAATTGCTTCCGCACATTTGTCGTTTAATTATATTTCGAAAATACAAAAAATTAGAACTCTTGCGTAGGGTCAAATTTTTAAAATACCAATTCACCCCCCCTCTTGGCGCATCTCGTACTTTCACAATGGTGGTCTTGTAATAGAATATCCTTCAGCAGTATTACAATTATTACAGTTAGCCATGGATCAAATTCAAAAGTTTTTAAACCTAAATTTTGAATCCTGCTCTGATACCACTTGAAAGTTCGATAGGTATGTTAAGCCCTAGTGAACTAGTCCCGAGGCTAACCAAGAGGGGGGTGAATTAGTTATTTAAAAATTTCATGATAACTATGAAAATCTTTTTATAACATGCAGCGGAAATGAATTAAAACAACGATAAAAAGATCAACCACAGATATTCACCCAAGCAGTTAATATCAGAAAAGTAAAGTGCAAAACTGAATCAGAAAAGCAAACCAGATTTTATAGTGGTTCGGTCAACTTGACCTACGTCCACTCCCCGGAGCCTCCCCTCCGGGTCTTGCACTAAACAAAAGGGTCTCTCCTTTTGCTCCCACAACAAGGCGGAGAAGCCTGTACAGAAACCTCCTTTTCACCACACGGTGAGGCAGACAACCCGACCTCCTTTTGCTTCATCCTGAAGCAGGCAGAGAACCTTCGAACTCCTTTCGCTTCCTCCTGAAGCAGGCAGAGAACCTTCGAACTCCTTTTGCTTCCACCTGAAGCGGGCAGAGAACCCCGGATCTTCTTGCGAACGATCCTCCCACGACGAACACCGACTAGACGAAAGACGATGAGCGGAGAAGACGACTCTGATCCGTGCTCTGAGCAACCTTAGTGAATCCCTCACTAACTCCCCCTCACAAGATCTTCTCTCTCTCTCCCAACTCTCTCTCTCTCTCTAGGGTTTCTCAGGGAAGGAAGGCAGCAAAAGATTTTTCCAAAAATTGGAAAAAGTTCTTTTAAAGGAGGGCTTAAAATTTGCCCTAAATCTCAACTGGTCGTAGATCATCCGGTACGATCAGTTCAAATTCAGCTGTTTCAGCCTGGACGATTAGGCTCTTCTGGACGATCAGTAGAAAAAGTTGTTCATATCATCCCGTACGATCCTGCGATCGTCCGGGACGATTAGCGCAAATTGAGGGAAATCGTCCAGAAGATATTTCGGGTCGTCCAGAGAAATCTGTTCTAGACGACCAAAAAATGACTTGATCCTCCCGGACGATAGGTTCATCGTCTGGTATGATTAGTTCAAAAAGGCCCCAAATCGTCCTGTACACAGTTCGGGTCGTACAGCTGAAATGCACTAGACGATCACGATCGTCCGGGACGATCCTGCGATCGTCCAGGATGATGTGATCGTATCAATTAAACATTAATTGCTTTCCTTAATTACCAGACTAATTTAGGCATGATTGTAGTTAATCGTCCAGGACGATACACGTATCGTCCGGGATGATCAGACGAAAATACTTAAAATAAAACTTGCCTAACTTAATCTGGCGGCTGAGAATTTCTGATTTGGGAATATCATCCCGTACGATCTGGAGATCGTCCAGGACGATCTGCTCAATCAGACCCTCTTAACTTAGTCGCCCTAATTAGGGTTTCTGTTTTAACTGGATCGTCCAGGACGATGTGGAGATCGTTCATGACGATCAGAATAAAATTTTAACAGAAACTCTAATTCACTCAATCTCTCTCCCTGAGTGTGTGTGTGTAAGGTTACTTAGCTAGGGAATCAGTTACATTACAATTGACTCAATAAAAAGAAAAATCATACATTTGACACACTTGGGCCGGATCTTGAGTTGGCTTGAGTGGCTCGCGGTCTTCTGTGCCTGAAACAGATTAGCCAAGTAAAACACACTGGAAACATGTTTGTCATCATCAAAACCAGATTTGCAACAAGAGGTACTTTCTTTTTCCTTTGGATATTTGAAATATCCTAGCTTAGCCTTCCAAATGGAGGAGAACCTCCTCTAAGGGATGTTCTCTCCTCTTTGCAATCTAAGTTGGATATTTATGTATCCCCTCTGAAATGTCAATTTAAATTACAACTCAATATATATGAATTACATTTGAGAAAAATTAAAATCTAAACTCAACACCTGCAGGGTTATCCTAAGCAGTTTATAATTTGAAATCATATCTCAAGCAGTTATATGTTGAAATTAAAATGCTCAAACCAGTCACACTTGGCCACACCCTTTTAATTTAAAAGGGGGACCTCGCATTCTGAAGCACCTGTTGCAATTGAATATTTATAATTTGCCCCTTTTTTTATTTTAAATGCCCTGTATGAGCATGACCACCTGTATAAGATTGTATCAGCATTTAATCGCCCATAACCTAAGGGTAAGTCTAATGCACAATCAATAACATCATAGAGTATAGTAAGTAAGTAAACAATCACAATAATCCATCACACCGCAGAAAAGTAAACACCGGCCTAGCCTAGATCTTGAAATGGTGCCCTAGCAAACCGTCTAACGTGTGTGATGTAGGTTGTGTGGGTTTGATATGTCCTAAGTAGGATCGTTAGTTAAAATTATTTGAAGTTCTGATTGGTTGAAAGGCTTTAAGGGAGATTTTAATTAAAGGTTAAGTCTTAATAATTTAATGTTGATTTTAAGATTGATTTGAATTATTTGGTGGATACTACCTTTGTTACTCATCGAGGCCGTAAAGTTTATTTCACCTTCATTGGGGCTAATTTAATAGCCTCGTAGGCCTGGGTTACCCAATAGTTTCCGGTATGTTTAAGTGATTTAATTTTGTTTAAGATTTTAAAATTATTAAATTTTAATTAAGAATGGTTAATTATTGATTTTAAGGTTTAAAAATTATTAAAAGTTTTCTGGATTTTAAAATTAAATATTTAATTTTATGGAATTATTTGAATTTTTTAATTCATTTAATTAAAGTGGTTAAAAAAAGATTTTTTGATTAAGCTTGATTTCTAGAAATTTAGCATTTTTATAAAATACTAAATCTTAATACGATCAGTTAAACTGTAAGTATGCTAAATTTGGATTTTTCTATATTTAGTTATGAAGGTTTAAAGTTTTGGTTAAAATTTGAACTAGAGTTGACCCAAATGTTGACTTTTTAATTTTGAATAATTTCTAGAGTTTTGAAATTTTAAATAAATATTAGGGCTTACATGGAGTACAATGCCTTTGAGTTTGCCTAATTTAGAGTTTTCTACAATTAGTTATGATTTTTCAAAGTTTATGGATTTATTTGAATTATTTAAGTAGTTTAATTAGGAGTCTTTTTATGATTTTGTTCCAAATGAATCCCAAACTTCTTGAAATCACCTCCAAAGGTTAGAAATGACTTAAGGAGAGATTTTCAAGTGTTTTAAAATTTTCTAGAATTTTTTAATTAATTTAATTAATTATATATTAATTTTAACTTAAATTTAAATTATCTTTAAAATTGAAGTCAACTTAAAGTGATTTTAATTTTCTTTGATTAAGGATTGTATTTTGGTTAATTTTGAAAGTTTGATAGGGATGTTAAGCCCTACTGAACTAGTCCCGAGGCTAACTAAGAGGGGGGTGAATTGGTTATTTAAAATTTCATGAACAACAATGAAAATCTTTTCGATACTTAGCAGCGGAAACCAGTAAACAAGAATGAAATGATCAATCACAGATATTCACCCAAGAAGTTAATATCAGAAAAGTAAAGTGCAAAACTGAATCATAAAAAGCAAACCAGATTTTATAGTGGTTCGGTCAACTTGACCTACGTCCACTCCCCGGAGCCCCCCTTCCTGGTATTGCACTAAACAGAAAGTGACTCTCCTTTTGCTCCCACAGCAAGGCGGAGAAGCATGTATAAAAACCTCCTTTCCACCACACGGTGAGGTAGAGAACCTAACGTCCTTTTGCTTCCTCCTGAAGCAGGCAGAGAACCTTCGAACTCCTTTTGCTTCCACCTGAAGCGGGCAGAGAACCCCGAACTCCTTTTGCTTCCACCTGAAGCGGGCAGAGAACCCCGAATCTACTTGCCGACGATCCTCCCACGATGAACACCAACTAGACGGAAGACGACGAGCGAAGAAGATGACTTTGATCCTTGCTTGGAGCAACCTCAGTGAATCCCTCACTAACTCCCCTCACAAGATCCTCTCTCTCTCTCCCAACTCTCTCTCTCTCTCTATAGGGTTTCTCTCGGAAGGAAAGTGGCAAAAGATTTTTCTTGTTTCAAGAAAAATTTCTTTTATTGGAGGGCTTAAAATTGGCCCTAAATTATAACTGGTCGGCCAAGATCGTCCAGGACGATCGGTAGATCATCCTGTACAATCAGTTCAAAATCAGCTGATTCAGCCTGGATGATCTGGCTCTTCTGGACGATCAGTAGAAAAAATTGATCATATCATCCCGTACGATCCTGCGATCGTCCGGGACGATTAGTGTAAATCATGGAATATCGTCCAGAAGATAGTTCGGGTCGTCCAGAGAAACCTGTGCTGGATGACCAAAAAATGACTTGATCGTCCAGGATGATAGGGACATCGTCACGTACGATTAGTTCAAAAAGTGCCCAAATCGTCCGGAACACAGTTCGGGACGTACAGCTGAAATACACTAGACGATCTTGATCTTCCGGGATGATCCTGTGATCATCCAGAATGATATGATCGTATCGATTAAATATTAATTGCTTTTCTTAATTACCAGATTAAATTAGGCATGATTGTACTGAATCGTCCAGGACGATACACATATCGTCCGGGACGATCAGACCAAATAACTTAAAATAAAAACTTGCCTAACTTGATCTGGCGGCTAAAAATTTCTGATTTGAGCATATCATCCCATACGATCCAAAGATCGTCCAGGATGATCTGCTTAATCAGACCCTCTTAACTTGGTCGCCCTAATTAGGATTTCTATTTTTACTGGATCGTCTAGGATGATGTGAATATCGTCCAGGACGATCTGAACAAAAAATGAACAGAAACTCTAACTCTCTCAAGCTCTCCCCCTGAGTGTGTGTGTGCAAGGTTACTTAGCTAGGGGATCAGTTACATTACAATTGACTCAATAAAAAGAAAAACCATACATTGGACACACTTGGACCCGATCTTGAGTTGGCTTGATTTGCTCGTGATCTTCTGTGCCTGAAACGGGTTAGCCAAGCAAAACATACTGGAAACATGTTTGTCATCATCAAAACCAGATTTGCAACAAATTTTATATATTATTTGAAATTTTTGGATTTAAAATGAATTAATTATTATTTTTCAATGTTTGGTTAATTATTTGATTATTTAAATCATTTAATTAAGGAGATTTTGATTGTTTTGATCTAAACTCATCCTAAGCTGTATGAAATAACTCTCAAAGTTTAGGGATGACCCATAGGAGTTTTTTTTAGGTGTTTAGAATTTATTTAGTATTTTTAATATTATTTAATTATTTTATATAATTAATTGTTTATCTTCATTAAAACTTAAATTAAAGTAATATTACAAGTCCAGTGATGGCAATTTTATTTTTTTTAAATAGAGAATTAAATTGTGGTCAGTTTGATATATTATTTGTAATTTTTGGATTAAATTTTGATTTATTATAATTTTTTGAAGTTTTTGAGTTTAAAATGGGGCTGAATTTTGAGTAACCTAATTTTCTTACCTAATGACCTCCAAATTAAGTGAAATTTGGACCTAAGGTATATAATGTCAGTAAGTTTAAAGTTCTGAAGTTTCCCCCCAATTGGGTGTGTGTATAATTTTCTATAATTTTTCTAAATTTTCTAGGCCATTTCCTTAATTATTTCTCCTAGGTGTCGCTATTGTTTAATTAGGATTGAAATTTTGGTTATCTAATCCTGAGACATATGCATGCACACCACAGTAAACAGATGACCTAATTTTACCAATTTGGAGAGTTATGAATTTTCAAAGCTTTGGGTCCAAAATGGACCCACTACTTTGAAAATTCATCCCATAGATATCCTTTGAGCATCTGGTTCTAGGAAAAATATAACATATGCCTAAGATACTCAAAAATATTTCACCAAAATTTGGTCTCAATTTGATCACTAGATTATGAGAAAATTACAAAATTTAGATTTCAAACAAACCCAAATAACTCATTATAAAATGGTCAAAATACTTTTATTTTAATTTTAATAAATAATAGGGCTCAAGACCTTTCCAACGAACCCTAGAACACAAAATTTGGTGAAGAAATGGATTTTCTATGAATTTTAGAAGTTTTGACTGCTTAAATTGATTCTTTAAATCAGTTTAATTAAAATTTTGGGCACAGCTTGCATTCTGGACTGGGGTGACGTGCCAGCATCTGCGCCGTCCGATCACACAGAAGGGATGATCGGACAGCTCTAGTTCATCCAGAGCTGTTTAGTTCAAAATGAACTAAAACTTCAAATAGTCATAACTTTCAAAATACTCATCCAAATTGGATAAAATTTGATACATAGGTTTATGGTAACCTAATATTCCAACACCTGAAGTTTGGAGGCTTCAAGTGTTGTAGATTTTCCGCAGTTTCAAATTGAAGTTTGAGAGAAAATTTGGAATAACTTACAATCCTGATATCCAAATTTGATGTTCTTAGGCTTGTTGGGAAGGTATTTAAATCTTCTACAACTTTCGTCAAGGGTCAAAGAGCTTTTGATGGCTGTTTGAGATCTGATACATAATTATCCTTTCTCTCTCCTTCTCTCTCTCTCTCTTCTCAAATTTGGATCCTTAGGCTTGCAACAACTATTCTAAAGGCTGTGGGAGCTTTATTTATAGATAGAGGGGCTATGTTCTCCTTGACAAGAGCTGGAGAGTGCTGGGATTGAAGGTTTTGGATGAGAGAGCAAAAATCCAAAGCTTGGAGTTAAATAGGCCATTATCCCTAGCTTCTCTTGATTACCTAGCCTTAATGACCAAGAGATGAAAGCTTTGAGTTGTTGCCAAGTGTCCCTTTCAACCAACAAAATGCATGGATAAGTTTGGATTAGAAAGAATTAATCTTAAAATGGATTTTGATGAAGTTTGATAATTCAAATCCCTATTAACTTTGTTGACTAGTTTGACCAGTCAACCATGACTTTGACTGATGAGGTGGTAGTCAAATGTCCATATTAATTGATTGGAGTAGTCTTGAAGAAGTTCAAGGCTATGGAAGAAGAATTTGAATGTGAATATATGTGTAAAAGGAAGTTTGACTAAAATTAGTTGAGTTGACTTGGTGATTTAACCAAACTAACTAGAATTTAATCCAAAATAAAATTTGGAAACATTTAGATCATGATTAGGATATCTTTTGGAATGTATTTGAGGGTTTAAATGATTTGATTTGGGCATAAATGTTGAGTTGGCTGATTTAACCCTTAAAGGGTTATTTGGTCAACCTAGGTTGACTTGGTCAACCGGGTTGACCAAGGGCTAGGGTTTGGGTCCAATGCATTTTTAATGATATTTAGAATACATTGGAGAAGATTCCCATGTTTGATTTAAAAAGATTGTATTGAAATTTCAAGTAACCTCAAAATTCCCCTTAAGAGGTATTTTGGTAATTTTGACCTCTGGTCAACTAGGGGTCAAAGTGAATTCATCAAAATGTAATTTAAAGCTTAACAAGTCATGATTGAAGGTATGGATATGATCAAAGGGTTTGGAGAGGGCTCCAAGATTAAAATCCACTCGATAGCAGGTCCAGTGGCATAGGCCGTAAATATTTAAAGGTTTTACAGCCTTTGAATTTCAATCCAATTTATGAGGTTAGGGACCTTAGAATGAGCTCAAATTTGAAGGATAGAATCTAGTTGACATGTCTTATCAATGTTCAATTGATAGAATCTAAATTAGATGTCATTTCCTTGGGATTTAAAATATTTGAAAATCCTTGGAAAAGGGTTTCAGGATAGAGCCCTTTAGCCTTGGATTTTGGTTTAAATTTTTTGGTTTGATCTAGAACTTGGATTGATCCTAGAGTCTAAGCTAATCTAGGATATGTATTGGTACTAGTGACCTCATAAAAAAATGAGATCAATAGAGCCACCAAGGAACCAAGGATGAAGATTGAAGAAGACGAACGAATCGATGCTTGGAGCAACCTTTGTCAATCCCCTTATAAACTCCCTCGCCTAAGATTTTCTCTCTCTCTCCCAAACTCTCCGTCTCCTTCTCTAAGCTCTCTTAGGTTAGAATAATAGTAAAGATTTATTAAGTAATTAAGAGAACTTGTGGATATTATCTACATCATGACCTATTCTAGAGATTTTGATGATAACAAACATATGCTTGGATGTTCTAATTTGTTTGTCAAGTATTTCAGGTGTAATGATTCGATGGATGTGCTTAATAATTACTTATGCGGAATTAACATTACACAACTCAAGTTCAATCAAAATTTGAGTTGAAAGAGCTCAAGATGGATCAAGATGGAATGCTTGAAGTTCTTTTTTATCGTAGGAGTAAATTGGAGGTCCATGAATATTTACTTGCATGGTTTGATTTGCTCATAATATCAATATCTATCTAAATAATTTATATATATATATATATATATATATATATATATATATATATATATTATTAATTAAGGATAATAAGCTTACTGTAGAATTCTATATGATTCCTTAATTAGATTTTATATGCTTCATTAATTACATAGAATTTATAAAAAATGCAATGATACTTAGTTTAGGTAATTAAATGTAATAAGCCTATGTGGTAAAACTTTTACTATATATTTATTTTAAATTGACTTGTTTCATATCAATTTACATATGTATGATTAATTTAATCTAATTTACATTGTATTATTATATGGGTATTCATTATATCTTTAAATATATAAAAATGTGCATAAGTTTTTCATTTTGCTGAATATGAAATGTGACTTAATTTTAATTCTGTTAGATTATTTGGATTTTGTAGATATAAATTGATAAGTTAAATGACCCATTTGGAGCTATATTTAGTTTATGATGATTTTCTAAACATTAGCCGATTTTAATATTATTTGCTGGGTAGCCAGTTTTGCCTTGTTTTGGATGTATATGAAGACTTTTTGACTTATCCATGTGACTAGCCATTTTATAGCCGTTTGAAACTTATATTTCTTTAATATAAATAAATTCTTTATCAAATATAATATTTTAGGTTAATAAATTAATATTAGATTAATAGTTTTATTCAAATTTGATTTTACTTACCCTTTTTCTTTAAATACCCCTCATCCTCTTCATATGAGGGCTATTCAAGAGAGAAACTTTAGCATTTTTCTCCATTCCTTTCTTCTTCCTTGCATGCTAAATATTAAGAGGAGAAATTTGATTTTCATTCTAAGAGCTCTTTTCGTTTGCGAGATCAAATTCTTGGTTGGAAAGCTTCAACGCACTAAATCCTGTAACGTCTCTTGGAGTTCTTATTTGTTTTCTTTTTTCTAAATTTTTTCTTGCTATTATTTTAATTTTTCAACATATATTTTTTCTTAAAAATATTTTTTATTTGATGAAATACTTGTTGAGAATGTTATATTAAGTTTTTCTATACTAAATCTTTTAAATCCATAAAGATAACAAAGTATTATTATTTTCTTTTACGTAGCATAGATTTGCATTTCAAATCTAATTCATTTTTAATAGTATTATGTTATTTAGAGAGTTATAGTTTAAATGAGAGATAAATATTTTTATTTAATATATTTTTCATAATTTTATCAAAATATAAATCTATCTTAAAGTGAGCAAATTTTATATTCTATTTGCATGTAGTGAGGTGATTAAAATTAATTTATAAGATCACCTCAAATATTTTGGTCATTTTATTATAAGATATTTTGAGCTTGTATTATTTACATCAAGTTGTATTTTTAATTTTCTTGATCTAAGCCATTTTTCTTAGTAAAGTTTAATTTGTAATTAGATTGGGTTGTACTTGCCCGTGTAGGAGAGTACTTAGATTGTAAAGAACTTGTTCGGTTTAAAGAAGTGAGGTTTACAAAGCAAACATGGGATTAGTGAATTCCAGCTCGAGAGTTGGCTAGCGTGGACGTAGGTCGAATTGGAATCCGGCTCGAACCATGTAAAAATTTTTTATGCCTCTTATTTTCATTTCATGCATCAATTTTCATTTAACATTTTCATAAAAATTATGTATTTATTTATTCATTGCAAAATAGCTTTAAAATTATTTTAATTTCCTTCTTTTATTAAAAATTTTAGGAACCCAATTCACCCCCCTCTCTTGGGGTGCCATAGTCATCCAATAATTAGTATCAGAGCCTTGGCTCTTTTTATTTTGTCTTAACATCGTAGAGTAGATCCACTTATAAACTATAACATAAGGTTTCCTAAGGGTTCACTTCCCGATGGACAATCCACTCATCGACCACCTCTGTTAGATAATGTTCCTTTTGATTATTGGAAAAATAGAATTAGTAAATTCTTAAGAGGACAAGACTCTTGTATGTGGCACATGCTTACACACCAATATTTTACACCCACTAAAGAAATTAATGAAATTAAAATTAAAAAATCTTTTGATGAATGGGCTGCATTAGAGAGGGAATTAGATGAGTTAAATGCTAGGACTTGTAATACTTTGCATTGTGCACTTCTTCCAGATGATTATATGAAAATTTCAATGTTAAATTCCGTAAAAGAAATTTGGGATAAATTAATTATAACTTATGAAGGTGCTAGTGAGGTTAGAGATGCACACATAAATAGACTTGTTCATGAATATGAATTATTTTGCATGTCTCCTTCTGAATTTATTTCTTATATGTATACAAGATTTATGAAAATAATAAATACATTACATTCTCTTAGAAGAACATATAAGAATCAAGACTTAGTCTGTAAGATTCTTAGATGCCTTCCCAAAGAATGGGATGATAAAGTAATTGAAATTAGTGAGGCTAAAGATTTATCTACATATCCACTTGATCAGCTTTTTGGTTCTTTAATAGCACATAAATAGATTATAGCTTAGAGAGATAAGTTGGATAGCTCTTCTAAGAAAGAGAAGGAGAAAGGTAAAACTATTACCTTACAAGTTGATGATAATGATGAACCTAGTTCATCAAGCTCTAATAAAGATAGCGATGAGGTGGCATGCTTTCAAGAAGACTTGGAGGCTTACTAAGGAAGAAAAATTAAAGATACAAGAAATCTAAAAAATATAAATTTCAAACTAAGAAATTTTTTATAGGAGAAGGGATTATTTGCTACCATTGCAAGAAGCCTGGACATATAAGAGGAGATTATCCAGATCTTATTGATTCAAAGAAGAAAGAGATGAATATAGAGAGGAGTGACAAGAAAGAAAAGAAAAATTTCAAGAAGAAGAAGAAGGCTCTATGGGTCAACTCGGTTCAAATGAATCAAGTTCATCAGATGAAGAGGTGAACATTTATCTTATGGCAGGAGAAGAATCTGATTGTGATTCTCAAGAGGTATGTAATGATATATCTTATGAAGAGTTAGATGATGCATTTAATGAATTAGTTGTTGAATATAAAAAATTAAAAAGAAAATATAATATTTTAGAAAAAGAGCATAAAAATTTAGATATTCTTTTTAATGATTTAAAAAATGAATATGATGATTTAAAAAATAAAATAGTTCTTTTTTAGATCGTTCTTTACTTGTGTGTAAACATAAAAGAGAAAATATTCTATTAAAAGCAAGACTAGATTTATGCATAAAATCATAAGTTCATTATAATGTTTCATCTAACACAACATCAAATAAAAATTCTACTTATATGTCACATAGACATCATGCTAAGCCATATGCAAACACTAATATTTGGCATAATTATTGTGGTAGAAAAGGACACATCACATTTGATTGCTATGCTCGTAGATCACAAAATGCTAAACAATCATCTTTTGTATGTGTTCCAAAAAATACAAATGCTTCTTATACCATACATAATGGACCCAAAAATATTTGGGTTCTACAAGTTAACATTTGATTTTCTTTTGTAGGAATGCCTTCAAAGTAAAATCAATGAAGGCATGTGGTACTTGGACAGTGGATGTTCAAGAGATATGACGGGCGATAAAGCAAAATTCTCTACATTAGAACCAAGTGATGGGGGATATATCACATATGGAGATAATTCAAAGGGAAAGATTATTGGCATTGGATCCATATGTAAGAACTCTATTACTTTAGAAAAAGTATTATTTATTTCTGGTTTAAAACATAACTTAATATCAATTAGTTAATTATGTGATAAAGGTTTAAATGTTTCTTTTATGTTTTATATTATATTATTAAAAATAATGAAACTAGTTTGCTTATTAGAAATAGACATAAAAATATTTATTTAATTGATTTAGAGAATACAAATGATATGAACTTGAATTTACTTTGCATGAAATCTACAAATGATGATGCTTGGTTATGACATAGAAGACTATGTCATGCAAATATTCATACTTTAAATAAAATTTCTAAACTTGATTTGGTAGTTGGATTACCAAAAATTAATTTTCATTTTGATTTTATATGTGATGCATGTATTCATGGTAAACATATGAAAAGTTCATTTAAGAGTAAAAATATAGTTTCTACTAGTAGACCTTTAGAATTATTACACATGGACTTATTTGGGCCAATTAATATAACTAGTTTAGGTAGTAAAATTATGGATTTGTTATAGTAGATGATTATTCAAGATATCCTTGGATATTATTCTTAGCTAATAAAAATAATGTATTTGATGATTTTAAAAAATTTACTAAGTATATTCAAAGAGAATAAGGTTATTTGATTCATAGAATTCAAACAGATCATGGTGGAAAATTTGAAAAAAAATCATTTAAAAATTATTGTGATTAAAATGAAATTGGACATAATTTTTTAGCTCCTAGGACTCCTCAACAAAATGGTGTAGTTGAAAGAAAGAATCATACTTTGGTTGAATTAGCAAGATCAATGTTAGATGAATATAAACTTCCAAAGTATTTTTAGGCAGAAGTAATAAATACATCATGTTATGTTACTAATAAAGTTTATGTAAGACTTACTCTTAAAAAGACCCCTTATGAAATATTTTTTAGAAAGAAAACTAAGATTAGCCATTTACATATTTTTGGTTGTAAGTGTTTTATTTTAAATAATGACAAGGATCCTTTAGATAAATTTGATAGTAAATCTGATGATGGTATATTCTTAGGATATTCAATTTTTGAAAAATCTTTTATAGTTTTTAAGAAGAGAAAACTAATTGTTGAAGAATTCGTTAATGTAATTTTTGATGAAAATCCTATAGATTTTATAAGAAATGATTTGAATGATGATGATATTGAGAATATAGAGAAAATAAATTTGGAGGAAAAAAAGGATGATGCATTGCCTAAAGAATGGAGATATAATAGAAATCACCCAAAAGAATTAATAATTGGTGATCCTTCTCAAGGTGTTAAGACTAGGAGAAACCTTAGGGATGAGGTAGAACATTCTACATTTTTATCAGAAATTGAACCTAAAAATATGGATGAAGTTTTACAAGATAATTTTTGGATAATTGTTATGGAAGAGGAACTTAACTAATTTATAAGAAATGATAATTGGGAGTTAGTCCCAAGACCTCATGATTAAAATATAATTGGAACTAAATGGGTTTATAAAAATAAGTTAGATAACTCGGGAAGTATTATTAGAAATAAAGCTAGATTAGTTGCACAAGGGTACACATAAATAGAAGGAATAGACTTTGAAGAATCTTTTGCACCCGTAGCAAGACTAGAAGCCATTAGATTACTCCTTGCCTTTGCTTGTTTTAAGGACTTTAAATTTTTTCAAATGGATGTCAAAAGTGCATTTTTGAATGGGTACATTAATCAAGATGTATTTGTAGAACAACCACCAGGTTTTGAAAGTATTAATTCTCCTAATCATGTGTATAAATTAAAGAAAGCATTGTATAGTTTAAAATAGGCTCCACATGCTTAGTATGATAGGTTAAGTAACTTTTTAATTGAACATAATTTTAGAAAAGGGAAGGTAGATACAACTCTTTTTATCAAAAATATTAGAGATGATTTGATTATTATACAAATTTTTATTGATGATATATTATTTAGAAGTACAAATGAGAGTTTGTGCCATGAGTTTTCCTCTATAATGTCAAAGGAATTTGAAATGAGTATGATGGAAGAACTCACCTTTTTCTTAGGACTTCAAGTAAAACAACTAAATTCTGGCACATTCATATGTCAAACCAAATATATAAATAAATTATTAGAAAAGTTTGATATGAGGAGATTCAAATTGAGTAAAACTCCTATAAGCCCATTAACTAGACTTGATTTAGATGAATCAGGAAAACCAATAGATCAAAAGCTATATAAAGGTATGATAGGTTAACTTTTATATCTTACTGCTAGTAGGTCTGATATTATATTTGTTGTATATTTGTGTGCAAGATTTCAATTTAATCCTAAGGAATCACACTTAACAGCAGTTAAGAGAATATTTTGCTATTTAATTAGAACTCCTAAGTTGGGCTTATGGATCCAAAAAAATTGTTATCATGTAATTTAGTTGCATATTCTGATGCAGACTATGCTGGTTGTAAGGTTGATAGAAAAGGTACATCTAGAATATGTCAATTTTTAAGATCATCACTCATTTCTTGGTCTTCTAGAAAATAAAATTCTGTCACTTTATCTATTGTCGAAGCAGAGTACATAGCTGTAGGTAGTTGTGTTGCTCAAGTTTTGTGGCTAAAGCAACAATTAGAAGATTTTGAAATTAAGCTTAAAAATGTTCCCATTAAATGTGGTAACACAAGTGCTATTAGTTTAACAAAAAATCCTATACAACATTCACGAACTAAACACATAGAGATTAGACATCATTTTATTAGAGATCATGTTAGTAAAGGTGATGTGGATGTAGATTTTGTAAATTCAAATTCTCAAATAGTTGATATGTTTATAAAACCATTAGCTGAAGAGAGATTTTACATGTTAAGACGTATGCTTGGGATGTTAGATCCTACTATTTAAATTTCTTATATATATATTTTTCTCTTTCTGATGTTGTCAAAAGGGGAGAAGAAATTATATAAAAGAAATTATATATATTGGTTAAACTTCTTTCTATATACATATATTTAGGGAAAGAATAATGTTTTTAGCAATTTAGCATTTAAAAATATTTCTCAATTATATATATATATATATATATATATATATATATATATATATATATATATATTGTTTAATGCTTTAAAGTTAAGATAAATGGTTAATTTGCATCTTTATTATAACTATACCCAACATAAGTTTGTTATCATTAAAAAAGGAGAGATTGTGGATATTATCTACATCATGACCTATTCTAGAGATTTGATGATAACAAACATATGCTTGGATGTTCTAATTTATTTGTAAAGTATTTCAGGTGTAATGATTTGATGGATGTGCTTAATAATTACTTCTGTGAAATTAACATTACACAACTCAAGTTCAATGAAAATTTGAGTTGAAAGAGCTCAAGATGGACCAAGATGGAATGCTTGAAGTTTTTTTTTTATCGTAGGAGTAAATTGGAGGTCCATTAATATTTACTTGCATGGTTTGATTTGCTCACAATTTAAATATCTATCTAAAAGATTTATATATATATTATTAATTAAGGATAATAAGCTTAATGTAGAATTCTATATGATTCCTTAATTAAATTTTATATGCTTCATTAATTATATAAAATTTATAAAAAATGCAAAGATACTTAATTTAGGTAATTAAATGTAATAAGCTAATGTGATAAAACTTTTATTATGTATTTATTTTAAATTGACTTGTTTCATTTCAATTTACTTATGTATGATTAATTTAATCTAAATTATATCTTATTATTATATGGATATTTAATATATCTTTAAATATATAAAATGTGCATAAGTTTTCATTTTTGCTGAATATGAAATGTGGCTTAGTTTTTATTCCGTTAGAATGTTTGGATTTTGTATATATAAATTGATAGGTTATATGACTCGTTTGGAGCTATATTTAATTTATGATGATTTTCTAAACATTAGCCCATTTTTATATTATTTGATAGGTAGCCGTTTTTGTCTTGTTTTAGATGTATATGAAGGCTTTTTGACTTATCCATATGACTAGCCATTTTATAGCTATTTGGAACTTATATTTCTTTAATATAAATAATTTTTTTTATCAAATATAATATTTTCAGATGATAAATTAATAGTTTTATTCAAATTTGACTTTACTTACCCTTTTTCTTTAAATATCCCTCATCCTCTTCATATGAGGGCTATTTAAGAGAGAAACTCTAGCATTTTTCTCTATTCCTTTCTTCTTCCTTACATGCTAAATATTGAGAGGAGAAACTTTGATTTTCATTCCAAGAGCTCTTTTCATTTGCAAGATCAAATTCTTGGTTGGAAAGCTTCAACGCACTAAATCCTATAACGTCTCTTGGAGTTCTTGTTTGTTTTCTTTTTTCTAAATGTTTAATTGCTGTTATTTTAGTTTTTCCCCATATATGTTTTCTTAGAAATATTTCTAATTTGATAAAATACTTGTTGAGAATGCTATATTAAGTTTTTCTATGCTAAATCTTTTAAATCCATAAAGATAACAAAGCAAGTATTATTATTTCCTTTTATGTAGCACAGATTTGCATTTCAAATCTAATTCATTTTTAAAAGTATTATGTTATTTAAAGAGTTATAGTTTAAATCAGCAAGAAAAATATTTTTATTTAATATATTGTTCATATTTTTATCAAAATATAAATCTATCTTAAAGTTAGCAAATTTTATATTCTATTTGCAAGTAGTGAGGTAAGTAAAATTAATTTGTAAGATCACCTCAAATATTTGGGTCATTTTATTGCAAGATATTTTGAGCTTGTATTATTTACATCAAGTTGTATTTTTTATTTTCTTAATCTAAGCCATTTTGCTTAGTGAAATTTAATTTGTAATTAGATTGGATTGTACTCGCCAATGTAGGAGAGTACTTAGGTTGTAAAGAACTTTTTTGGTTTAAAGAAGTGGGGTTTGTAAGGCAAACCTAGGATTAGTGAATTCTAGCCCATTAGTTGGCTAGCGTTAACGTAGGTCGGATTGGAATTCGGACCAAACCACATAAAAATTTTTTGTGCCTCTTATTTTCATTTCTTGCATTAATTATTATTTAATATTTTCTAAAAGATTATGCGTATATTTATTCATTGCAAAATAGCTTTAAAATTATTTTTATTGTCTTCTTTTATTAAAAATTATAAGAACCCCAATGCAAAATAGCTTTATATTTATTCATTGCCATAGTCATCCAACAAACTTAAATAGGTGGCTTCCGAAAAAGCCCTGATTTTTAATTTTGCGTTAAAGATCATCCATGATGATCCTACGATCTTCCTGTATGATTAATACAAAATAACCTTTTAAGCCAGGACGATCACCTATGCTCTGTATGATCAGTAGAAGTATTTTATACAAATCATCCTATATGATTATGCGATCTTCTAGGACGATCAGATCAATATGGGATGCAATCGACATATCATCCCGCAACAGTCTCGGGATGTCTAGGACGATCTCCTGGTTGATTAGAAGAAAATTATGGTTTCATTTTGGACTATAGGAGATCATCCTATGAAATATAAAAGATCATCCAGGACGATCCAAGTAGATCATCCTATACAATATGATTAACCAATCTAACCATAATTAGTCTCCTAATTAACGGATTATTTTAGGCATGATTATCTTGAATCATCCAGGATGATATAAATCATCGTGTATGATAAGAAAAAATTTTGAATTATAAAATCTTACCTAAATTGTGATTGGTGGTTGTTTGTCTCAATCTGTAGTGATCATCCTGTATGATATGAATCATCCAGGATGATTAGTTAAGCAAACTTATTTTTTAGGGATGCCCTAATTTGGGTTTGTGTTTTTAACTAATCATCCAGGATGATTTAGAATCGTCCTATATGATATGATCAAAAAATAAAAAATTTTCTAACTCACCAAATTTCTCTCCCTGAGTGTGTGTGTCCAAGTTACTTAGCTTCAGGATCCATCATAGTACATTTCACCCAAGAAAAGGTAAAAGATGCATTCAAATTGAAATTACAGACTGACTCAATCCTAATCTACCTGATCTCTGAGTTGATATGCATTGCAAGTGATCTTGTGGACCTAAAAGGGCAGGGCAACCAAAATAGATATGCAATAGTAGTAGTAGTAAAGAAACAAGAATATTTGATATCATCAAAATCATAGTGCTTAGATCCAGATTTATAATATTTCTATCAGAAATAATAATACTAATCATCATATCAACATTTGCGACAGAATTTCCATAGAAATTCCATCGGAAACCTATAACATAAATAAAAAATAGCTCCTACTATGTGTTATTGAGCTTTCCAAGAGCAAAAATCCAAACAGTTTAAAAGTAATAATTAAATACATTAATAAAAAGAAAAAATAATCCAAAAATTACATTCCAATAGCTTAAATAAATAACCACATTCTATAAAATTTTCCAATTGTTATAACATTGTTAAAGTTTCACTAGTTCTAATACATCAAAAGAAAGAAAATGGATCAAAAATATTTTACAGACACTCTAAAAGGAATCTAAATCCTCTCTTTCATGCTCGATTGATGTGGATGTAGGTTGATTTTCGTCAATCTGCTTTCTCAATCTCCTAAGCTCATCTAATATCTGAATGTTCATGTCTGCCTATGTTTTTCAAATATTTTCTAACTTTCCTGTCAGGTTCGCCACATGTTGCCTATATAAACTCTCTTGGCTGCCTGCGAAGTAGCAGTAGTAGGAGAGATTGTCCCTCATATGCATAGGCTTGCAAGCCTAATTCATAAACCCATCCCTTCTGCATTCCACAGACCACTTGTGACTAAGTGTGGTAGTCAGAAAGATCTAAAGATTCCCTAGAGGAACCCTCACCTACTACAGCCTGGCTCTCTTGAAGCCTTATATACTCATCCCCAAAAATATAACATTAGATTAATCATCGTATAATCGTTACTTATAATATTTTTTTAAGTATCATATCCTTATATACTTACATATGCCCTACTAGCTTACTCATCCTCCCACTGTTGGTTATATTGGGGAACTCAATTGTAGTGTATTCTCTTCTAGGCATCTCCTTCAGTAATATACTTAGATTAGAATGTATAAACAAAAAAATTATTAAAATATATTAAAATTCTTATCAATTGTCATCAATGACAGTGTGTGGAATTGAGCTCCCAGTATTGAAGGAGCTACCTATGCCCTCAACATTAGAAGCACTATTGAGCTCTACCCATAAATCCTCTCTAATCCAAAGCGGTCACTTGCCTATCCTTCTAATGCAAGTGAATATGTCTCTTAGACGAGCTGCTCCACATTTCTCAAAATTTATTATGATATGAGTAACAGGCTCAGGCAACTAATATAAATCTAATTGTATACAATAAATTAAAAAATATATTCATTATTAGTGTAATAAATTATGAAATGATGTTCATAATATTACAACTTACTAATCTCAAACTCCTTGAACCACAGGTCACGCACTTTCTTTAGGACTTTCTTCCATGAGCATATGGAGCATCAAACCTGCTTCGTATGATATCTCATATCTTGTACGTTGTTACTTTGATAGATAAAAGCTAAACAAAATATTTAGTTTAGGAATATTATTTCTTAAATGTATGTGTAATATATATATATATATATATATATATATATATATATATATATATATATATATATATATATACGTGCATGTCATCCTCAGGCTGAATCAGCATGTGCCCATCTATAATCGGTGTTGCGAAAGCCTGCATGGAAGGTCCAGTTGTATTTGGGATGGAAGGTCAAGCTATATAGGGTTGAGGGGGATAGTGGGTAGTAAAATGATGGAATGTATGGTGGATAGGGATAAGTAGCATGGAATCCCTAAGATGATGGTGGGGGGTAGTATGGGTAAAAATGAGCTGTCAGCGTATGGTCTGGTGAAAAAAAGTGGGGGTCTCGAGAATAAAATGGAGGACTCCCTACAGGAGGTGTAGGTAAAATAGGGGCTAGGCTGGGTATGAGTGGTAGGCTATGAAGAGGATGTCCCCTCAATACCTCTACCTTTACTAGATCCTCCACAAGTATTCTTCTTGAGCCTGAAATATTTATCATAGACCTCCAATGGGGCTTATCACCTCTAGAAGTCATCTGCAAAAAATAGCAATAATTTATATATTTATAAAAATGCAGTGAATAAGTAAATTAAATGGTGGAAAAGGAACTAGTGTATGTATGCTAACATGTAAAAATTAAAAAATCTACTATGGCGGAAGATTGTACGGGGTGAGTATCACGAGCCAGCATGAGTAAGGTGACAAATATTAACTAAATGGAGTAAATCATCTACACATAAATCTAATATTACATTCCTTGGTTCTACGATGATGGTAAGATGTGTACGGCCAAAATATTTCCAGGCTTCTATGATGGATGTGTTAGAATGCCTACTTGTGAGTTGTGTTCCTTATCTCGTCTTATATATGCAGTAGAGCTCATAGATGCATACAGACGTTGCAATCCGGGAATGATGGGTAAATAGAATAATCGATTGACTGGCACATCCTTATGCTTTTTTTTACCCTGAATTTGGTTTAAACCTTAGCCATTATATATAATGAAATATAATCTCTAAATTTTATACTTGTAGTATAACATGTGTCTATTAAACCAATAATATAATTTTATAGTTATCAAACTAAGTTTGAAAACTAATTTTTTAGTCCAATATAAATCTGTTCAAATTATATTACCTATCGGGTTAGTTTACTTAGGTAGGCTAATGAATTGATTAAAGTATTCTCTCGGTACTTTATATTATTTCATTATGCTGAACATCTTCGTAACAACAGATAACTCTAAGTGAGTAGTACACCTATTCTAAATTAATTATTGTGTACCATGTAATAAATCATAATAATTTTGTACCTCCTTATTCTAGGATTCTTTTATATATTATTGAAGGTGTGGCCCAGTTGCATTATAAATCAAGTCCTCAATTGTCTTAACTCTGTCTTCCTCAACTATATTAGAACTTATAGACGAGCTACACTGAGAGTCAAAATGAGGCTCGTACTAACAATGTGAAGTTCAACACCAATATGTTGGCATGAATCCTCTGCAATATAGATCAATAGTAATCTCATCTAGTGTAAGACAGGCTTGATTTTTATATTTGGAATATGGACAACAAAACCTACCTGAATGAAATAATTCACTCCATTAAAAAAATTCATCTGTTAATATCTTGTGTCCAAGCAACATTCGAAGTTACATCTAACTTTTATACTTCCGAATATTCATAACACAATTGAACTATAAATTCCTATAAACAAATAAAGTATGAATTAAAAAAAATTAAATTATGTGTACAATAGTGATGATTTTAGGAGTTTGCATGGATTGTTTGTGCGCCTCCATGATGCACTCATTGTATTTTGGGCAATAGAATAGTTTATGTGAATTAGTGCAACACACTAGTACATCAAATTTTCCCAAACGATTCATTAAAATGTCATATTTTTATGTGACCAAACCATCTAAGATGACTCTCTATATTCTTAAATTCCACTAGAGCTACTCCAACCTTTTCATTTATATGCTCATTTCGTATCATGTCTGTAAGAGTAAAGCCACTCATCCACCTAAGCATCCTCATCTCAGCAACACTTAACTTAATATTATGCTTCTCTTTTAATGGCCAACTTTGTGTACCATAAAGCATTATAGGTCTCATCACCATCTTATAATATGGGTTAAACCTACATAGCGGCCTATGCTTTAAGTAATGAAAAAAGGTATAAGATCTTAAAGGATCAAGAGCTCTCAAAAAATACAGCATTTGAAGCAAATTCTAATGAACCTATAAACCTATCTATTACAATAATCAAGAGAAAAAAAAATAGGGAGGCAAGAAGCCAGCCCTCTGAAGAGGAACCCAATCCAGATATTCAATGAAGCACCAAAAGCCAACCAATAAGCAGCTTCCAACATATGGACAGGCAATTGTAAGGCCAAAAATAGAGGCAAAATTAAAACAGGTAAAGAATAATAAAAATCTACCTAAAAGGAGAATAGGCAAAATTGTAGCCCACAGTCGACATAGAGCCTCCAGCAAATTGGATGGCTTCAAAAATTTTTATCAATGAAAAATTTAAAATTTTATTTTATAAAAAGACTTATTTGTAAATTATTAATTAATTATTTTATGAATAGAGAAAGCAACCCTGCAATAAAGTAAAGTGTAATAAAGATAAACAAGGAAACAAGAAACTTGTTTACGTGATTCGGCCAAAACTCAAAACCTGGCCTACGTCCACACCTAGCCACCCACAACTATGAATTAACGAAGCAATTTAATCTTACACCAACTTTCGTTCTTTCCTACACTAGGTAAGCACTACCCCAAAACATTGTACTTTCCTACACCGGGAAAGTATAACCCCCAAACAAATCATTATAAGATCATAAAAAAAAGAACAAAATAAAAAAAATACAACCTACTTAGCTCTCAATTTTAAAATATTTTAGCCCTTATCCTGCAAAATCAACCAGCAATACAAATAGACTAGCTCACAAAAAAATTTAATTTTAATTAATCACGATCACAAACTTGAATGCAGATGATATGGATATGTTAAGTTGTTATATATGGAATCAATCACAAAATGAAATAATGAAATTTTTTATTTAAAAAAAAAACTTTCAAACTAGATTTGAAAATATAATTCACCACTTGGAACAAACTCACCAAAGACTTAACCCCTTTGAGAAAAAGATGAAGATGATTGATGGGGACTCTTTGGATTGATTATGAGGATAAAAATTAATGAAAATCTAGCCACGAAAGGTTGGTGGAGATGAATTAGCAAGCAAGACAAAATTTCGGCAAAGTTTTAACGTGGTTAGGAGTAGGCACACACACATAGCCAAACCAATTATTTATTGATAGGATTTTGACCAAGTCAAGAGGGAATTGAAGGGAGATTATTTAGGCAATAATTTGAAATAATAATGTATTTTGGAATGCATTAGATTAGCCTACACAAATCCATTGAAAATATGAAAGATATTATGTTAATATTGGCCATGGGAGCTAATTTGGCAATGCATTTGGTTTGGATTCATGCAAGAGGTTTTTGTCTAGGCGTGATGAAATATTAACCATTTTATATTATTGACACATCTTCAATCTAAGAGGTGAATTATTTAGTTAATGATTCAAGCTTATGAGGATTAAATAATTTAGAGAACATGGCAAGTTTGGACAAGCGATTTTCATGTATTTTGAATCAGAGTTAGGAAAGCTTTGATCATGATATCAATCTAATTAATCCAAGATATTTTGTGGTCAACTAGAGGATTTGATTAGGAAGGTATTCCAACACTAAATTTGAAAAAAAAATTAAAAATTCTATTAAAGATGAGAGGTCAAAACTTAACAAAAATAGAGATTTTATTTAAGGAAAGTTATTTTCGAGGAAGTTTAGTTTTGGAAATATAACTAAAAATTCCTGAATTTTTAATGACTGATTAAACCATTAAATAATGCTTAATATATCTAGAATTTTCAAAATTAATCTGATGATAAATAAATTATGACTTTAAAGACTACTTACATTAATAAAAATAACTATCTAATCTTTTAATAATGTAGGATTAAAAATATTATACCTTGCAAGAAGTGCTCCAACATTATTAACAAGCGTATCATTAATTTAATATAAATATTTTGATTGGTTTTAGGTAATGAAGAAAATTTTGGCCTCATGATATTCAAGCATAACAATGTGTTTTATGACAAGGTAGAAATAACATGAATAGTAGAAGGAAAGAGAAAATGAATAATTTGGATAATTGTATTGTCATTTGAGATACAAGGCAAGAATTGATAGTATGGAGATGATTAAATGTATTTTAGAACATTATTGGATGGTTTAAATAAACAAAACAAAATGAACACAAGTTGTGAAGTTTTGAAATGCAAGATAGTAAGCTTTCCAAAAATGACCAAAGTTTTGATCATGCATGAGATAGTTATGATGAATAATTTAGAAAAGCTATGAACTTATCACAATAATGTATTTTTGTTTTTTGATTAAAGCTATATAAATTTGAATTATTGTGCCATACTAAAGGAAAACCACCCAGCTATGAGATAGTTATGATGAATAATTTAGAAAAGCTATGAACTTATCACAATAATATATTTTTGTTTTTTTATTCAAGCTATATAAATTTGAGATACAAGGAAAGAATTGATAGTATGGATATGATTAAATGTATTTTAGAACATTATTGGATGGTTTAAATAAACAAAACAAAATGATCACAAGTTGTGAAGTTTTGAAATGCAAGATAGTAAACTTTCCAAAAATGACCAAAGTTTTGATCATGCATGAGATAGTTATGATGAATAATTTAGAAAGTTATGAAATTATCACAATAATGTATTTTAATTTTTTGATTCAAGCTATATAAATTTTAATTATTGTGCCATACTAAAGGAAAACCACCCAGCCTCAGTTCCAAACTGACTTGAAATCAATTGCTTTGATTACTGGATTATCTTTTATAATTTATTGACACACTGAAATATCAAACATTAGTACCCTCCAAAAATTTATTTGTTATCATCAAAATATCTTTTTTGTACAATGGGGCTCATGGGGTTAACAAACCATGACACCAAACCAACACAAGAATGGGTCCGAATAACTAACCCAAGAAATAACCACTAACATTATCATAAAAAATGACAAAACCCATGTCACCATAGTATAGAGCCCAACACCACAGAAAAACTTAAAACCCCCACCTAGACTAACCAAGGCTAAGGAGACCACCAAAGAAGACAAATCCCAACACCAGGATTGAAAGCACCAATAGGGACAAGACCGGACCAACAACAGAAATAACCCATAAACACCAGGAGAAAACCAACAACAAAATAAGCACTACAAAAGATCTAATTCGAGGACTTATATCTATTAAAATAGCCAATCGAGTATTTAAAAAACAACCTACTTAGGATACATCCAAACTACACAGCCTTCTGTACACACTATAGATGGCTTATTAGGACAACGAACTCTTGTTTTAGGCTAGGCTATTATTCCTTTATACTTTTTTTGTGTGAAGTAGAGTTTTTATGGATTTTACATAGATTTTATTATATACTGGTTATTATAGTTTGATGTGTTCTGTAATGCCTTAACGTGATATATCTATTGTGATTATCTGCGATATAATATGATGGGCACTAGACTTCGCCTAGGTCAGGATGATCTAGATGCTAACAGAGTTTTCTGCAAGTGGTCATGCTCATGTATGGATATAAAAAGGGGGCTAATAAAAATTTCACAAACCAAATTTTTTGCAGGTGCTAAATATGTTAATCCCCCTAAAAATAAAAGAGCATAAACAAGTAATTATGTCTGGCTCAGATGTGAGAAATGAAATAAATATGAGTGCTTGAGATTTTTGATGATATTATATAAACTGCTTAGGATAGCATATAGGTTGTATAGAGTCATTTTAAATTTGTTGATATGTATGATAAATTCAAGAGTTTTGGAAGTAGATTTAAAATTGGAAATGTAACATTCAATTTGGAAACAAAAAAGGGAGGAAACACCCATTTGGGGGCCGGGAGAGTTCCTACCATTTAGAGAGCTAAATTACGATGAACTTGAGATCCAAAGAGAAAAAAATATCTGTTCAGAAAGGAGTTCTTTTATTTGGATATCTGGATAATATGGATCCAAGGAGCATGAAGAAAAGAGCCAAAGAAATGAAGACAAAAATATATATCCCATTTGAAAAATACTCGCATCATTTTGTAGGATTTGAATCCGAGTTATTGTTAGTGGTACCCGTTCACTTTTAATTTCTACAGACCTTGGGTTTTAATTAAGTGGTGTTGGCCATATGTTCTTTACGTTGATTTAGTTATATATGATTTGATAATGTGTTTAAATTGATTATGCATTAGAAATTACCTATTTTTTTAGGTTTCCTTCTTGCATGTCTGATTTATTTTAGCGAGGTAAATGCATTTAGGCTCTTAAGGATAACTCAAAAATTCTTATACTCATAACTAAATAAAAAAATTATGCTTAAATAGAAAGATAGGCACTATATAAGAAGTAAGCCCAGGAACGCCTGGGAGTTCTCATGCATTCATATTTTACATTCTCTTCCTTACTGGGCACTATATAAGAAGTAAGCCCAGGAACGCCTTTATGACTAGGGGATGTTATGTATCTCTAGGAAAAATTTATTTTCTATGCCAAAAATTTTTAAAGTTTATACATTAAGAGTTAATCAGCATGTATTATATTAATTAGAAACCAATTATAAAAATAAAATTTAATTGTATAGAGCATAAATCCAACCATACATAGGTAAATGGGCCAATTAGGTCTTTCTCTAAATGTCGAACCCAATTTCTCAAAAACTTAAATTATAGCCTTCCCATCTTTCATAATAACCTGATACATAGTTTTAAAGCGAATATGTTGTTTAGCTGGCACTCAAATCAAGGTCAAAGTAAGTCTAGATTTGTTTGTTAGTAACTAGAGTCGGGTTACTATTGTTTAGTTCCCAAATTAAATTTTGGATCTGGGGTGGACCCAAAATCATAAGTCCCTAACGTCACGAATCTAATCCAATTATTTTAATGAAATGATAACTCAAATTAAAATTCTCTTTAAATCAAAATGTAAAGACTAACACTTAGGATAGAATGAAGCATTTCTAAATTATATCAAATCCCAAAATGCCTCCTACTTCTCATCCTTTGGACTAAAAAATAAATGCTAAAAATTGGTCCAATCCCATTTGAAATTCCAACATCTCACCGTTCATATCACACCTCGAGAATTCAAAATAAAACTTCTATTATTATTCTAATTGAGTATTCGTAGGAAGCCTGAAACTTTATACGATGTATTTAACTAATAAGACTTACCTTCATAGAATATTTAAGATCCCAAAAATAATCAAACACAGTTCTATTTAGCTCCAAAATAGAATGTGGGAAAAATCACCCTCTTTGGGAAAATTAAAATCAAGGATGATCATTATCGTCAAATTCAAATGATTGATAATACGTGATATTCTCCGTCTTTGGGGAAATATATCATTTAATAACAATATGCTTGAATATGAAATTAATGATAAATGTATCTAGATTATTGTAGTTAGATATGTATTTGAACGTCATTTTGATTTTTAGGGACCATATGTAGTTCACTATGATGATCTAACTACAATAATTGATGATAAAATATTTCATCTACCATAGTTAAATATACAATTGAATGCCATTTTAATTCTCCAGGATCATGTTTAATTCTCTCTAAAATTTGATTATGGTAGTCAGGATAAAAACTTATAGTTTTATAATATGAACCAATTGAGGAATGATATTTTCACCATCCAAGCTGATACATCGATCATAATGACTAGTTCGACTACATAACTAAAAGAAATCTAAAAGGATTATATTCAAAAAATTTCCAAGAAAATATAATTATAATAGCTTTTCACTTTTCAATAAAAGTAAGCAAATAACGACCTAGGTGGGTTTTTGTTACTAAAGTGTTGTTATGTCGGTGCTAGTGGGAGTTAGAGCCGGGATTCTATTATGTCGGTGCTTGTGGGTGTCGAGTGGGATTTTGTTAATGAAGATGAATGAAATTCTGGGATAATTTTGAGGGATTTATTATCTGGGCACTATGCATAAATATCTCATTCTCTTAATTATTTCATCATGAAGAGAACTATGCATAAATATCTCCATTTTGGTAGGAGCCGAAGCCAACTGCCTTTAAACTTGTCTCTATTTAATTTTATCTCGTTCTGATGCTTCTTTTATTGCATTCGTCTTTGATAGTTTTTTTTTAAATAATTTTTTAAGTAAAAAATTTATAACTCAAAAAAATTAAATTTAAAAATATTTTTTACTAAAAAATTACTTTAGAAAACAGCAATAAGGAGGGGGAGGCACAAATTACTTAAGAACCCCTTTCATTTTCACAAAGAGTATTTTATTTTTTTATGGGGGTTTCCGCCAGTAATTTTTTTGTTTCAAAATTTTAAAAATACATAATTTTTAATCTATTTGTCCCAACTTAATCAAAAAAATTAAAATAGAAATTATGTTCAAATTCTCATTTTTAATCTACTAAGTATTGGAGATTTTTTAGAGATTTAAAGGAAGAAATCAGAATTTAATGTGTTGGATGATTTTAGATTAAATTTTGTTAATTTTAAAAGAGCTAATTTAATAGAATGTTATATTGCTTATGTTGGACGATTACAATTTTGCATTTGAAGGGAGAAATTTGAATTTATTGGACAATTACAATTTAATTTTGATAATATATATTTTCTAAGCTATGAATATGAATGGATCATTGAAATTGATTGAAAGAAAGAGATAATTTTTTAGATATCTTAAACCTAATATTTTTTTTAATTTGAAATTAATTTTTGTTTTTATTATGAGGGGAAAGCTTTGGTTTTGTTTGCTATTTCACTTATTTTGTGTAGCTATTGACCTTCTTTTTGGCATCAGCCACTTGCATGGCCTTATTATTTGTATTTTGTGGATCGACCCATCTCCCTGTATGTTGCGTTGCAGTGCTCGATAAAGGATCAAATCATGTATTTTACCTTGATCCATCGTCAGCCTTAGGATTACTCCTTTTTGATCACATCTTGTCATCTATTTTATTCTAAAATGCATGTGGTCAGGTTGATGTTGATTCAATGTGATTTCATGTGTTTGAGCCTTTATTGCACATCCTTGTTTCACATTCGATATCTTTTGCTTCAGGCCCTCATTTTGTGAAATGGATTGTGCAGGTGTATCCGCATCGCCGATATCTTCTAAACGAGCCCATTCGCACTCGAGTCGGGCATCATTTGACGTGTGTCGAGTTGAAAGGAGGTGGGATTATTATCGTTATTTCTTATTATTGTTATTGTTATTATTATTATTATTATTATTATTACTTCTTTGTTTATTTAAATAAAAAAATGATGAAATAAAAAAAATACATATCTTTCTAACAAATTTAAAATAAAATAATCGTAATAAATTAGATTTAGATTAAAATTTAAAATTAAATTATATATATATATATATATATCCTCGTATAAAATTAAATAAATTTAATTTAGATTGAAATTTCAGATATATACTAAAAGCGTACATATATTTTTTATTAATTTAAAGTCAAATATATACATCATAAATCAAATTAAGACTAAATAATAAAATTATATATATATATATATATATATATATTCTGATTAAGCTTAAATACAATCTAATTGGACGTTATTTTTTTATATGTATTCCTAAACCAAGCTATTTCTTATTTAATGGCTGAGATAAATTGTAGGAGATGGTATTTGATATAAGCCCTTAGATCAAGGGTTTATTTGATTTGTCACGGGATCGGTTCAAGTGGCCAGTTCACAAGCAAGCCTCCAACTCTCTCACATTTACAAAAAAATAATCTCTCACATGAGAGCTGCAGCTTCGACTCCTGTGCATTCCCCATTCAGCTTTTGATCCAAGACTCTAGCTAAAGTTCAGAGATATGGCAGACTAATCTCGTGCCATGGTTTCATAAGCCAAGGACTTCCATCGTCACCCCAAGGAAAAATTATTATGTGCGACGTCTGGATTCGTTCGGAGGCGAATCCAGAGGCGCTACATCACCTGGGGCCCAATGCATCCGGGTGAGGTGGCGCGTCCGGATTCACCTCCGGATGGTTCGGACGCAACACGTAATAATCTCTTCACCCCAAGAGGCAGAGATGGGAGGCAAGGAGCTCTCCAACAAGAGATTTTTGCTCAAAGAACTCTCTCCCTCTCAAGACTATGGCTACAAGTCCTCCTCCCTCATGACATGACGGAGCTTCAAACGTGGCCGATTCTGGCCCCCATTTCGCCGCCGATGCAGCTATCAGGTTCTCGCCGGCCACCCTACAGTCTGACCCAATAGCCAATGACTTGCCTCATTCTAGCTGACCTACCACGTCGACCTCTGCCGACGAAGCCCAGCTAGCCGACTGACCTTACAGCGCCAGTCTCGTTCGGCCGGCTGCCCATGCCAACCTGTTGGGCTCTATCTAGCCAGACCTCATCATGGGCATGTCCGCCTCTTTCGACTTCTTCTACCCGAGCTACACACCAACTCCGGCTCCCTCTCATCCAACCACCTCTAACTAGTTGATTTGCTGCCTCCAGTAAGTTCGACCAATGTTGCCTTGGCTGCGTTTGGTCATCCAACCCACAAGGCATCTACTTGATTGACCCAACCACTTAGGGTGTCTAACTTGCAAGCTCGCCGATGAACCATCTTCTCACTGGGAAGGTAACGACTAGCCTCATCCTTTTATACTGCTTTGGTTGAGTATACTGATTCCTAAACTCAAGGATAAGTGGAATGGGAATGGGACTCTATTTGGTGTGAGATTCAAAGTAGCCATTTCCATTACTGAATGATTATCCAACTTATATTTGTCTGTACATGTGACTTGAGTCTAGAAGCCGTAATGAACTTTTCTTTCTTTGTTCTAAGGTGTAGTTATATCTTGATTATAATGGGCTTTTCATTATGGCCTAAATAGCTTATGCATAGTTGAATAAATTAGAAAGATATCATTGTAAATGTTAATTTCAGATACTTACGTGCTCAATGTTGGAAGCCTTTTACTTCCCAACTTATTAAGTCATTAAGATAAATCTCATATTCTTGACCCATTCGAGTTGTTGAAATTATTTTGTGTCTTGCTTAAAAGCTATGAAATATCATATGATGGTATATGTAAATTTTTTTTTTAATACCATAGAGTTAAGATTTATTTATGTTGTACATTGAATAGTTCATTGTATTAAAACTTTGAAAACGGATATCTGAGTATAAACTGATATATGTTACACATACCATATATTATCAACGATACAATTGTATACCTGTTGAGATTAAAATTGCACTTAAAAAGTTGAACGATGAATCATATCCTCATTTGTACATATTTCAAGCATCATATATGCTATATAAGTTCTCTCAATGAAATAAAATCATCTCATAGTTAGGCTTGTATCACTTCTCATTTAATTTAGGGTATCGGCAAGAATTAAGACATTGTATTTATATTTTCTCATAATCTTGATGGTTAATAAACCTAGAGCAATGAAAAACCTTGTCGCATTACCATTATATTTTGAAATATCAAACATATACAGATGACTATTCATATCATTCTCAACTCACCATTTCCTCTTTAATAGCAATCATTAATGAAGAATAATGAATAATGTAAGTATATTATTTTTTTCTTATTCTTTTTATTCGTATCTACGTGAAAACATTGAGTTAATGTTGAATATTAAATTAAAAAATGAATTTTATGTGAATGTAAGCCCCCAAATCTTAATGTGATTTATTAGCTTTATGATCCTCATTTGTATGCATTTGATAAATGAATGAAAGGCTATGTTGGACAAGTTGCACTCTCCCTTTTTTTTTAGTGTATGTTTGATTATGAATGATTTATGAAGAACTTTTATAAGGTTCTTGTGTGATCTCCTTTATATGTCATGTAAATGTGTTTTCATATGTTTAATATGTAATGTGTTTCTTCATCAACTTTCCTTACCAATGTTAGTGAATGTTCATATGTGTTATTTTGATTTTTCTCATATATTCTACAATAATGAATCTCCATGTTCGATGTTGTCGGATTCTCTTCATGCTTCATGTTTAGTTATCCTTCATGCTTCATGTTAGAAAACTCTTCTAATGCTTCATGTTCTATGGTGTTATGCATGTGTTAGATAAGTGCAAATATTGAATTGTTTATTATCTAATTTCTTTTTTATTTGCATTTCTTTTTTGAATAGCCTCTATGCTCACCCTATGTTTACTCTTGCTTTGTTATTTGCAAGGTACATCGGGAGCTATTTGGACAAAGCATGGACAACGGATAGGAGCATCAGTCGCCCTTATTAATTCCGATGGAGGCACTACGAGCCGAACCACCGGGTCATAGCCCTCGGTGTTGTAAGTTTTCTTAAAACTTAGAAACTCTTAGGGAGCTTATTAATTGTGCGATCCCCCAACCTTAGGGCCTTGTAGAAACTTCATTTTTCTTAGATTGCCTCTTGTTTATTATAGAACCCAAAATCTATTTACATATGTGAGTGTGTCCAAAGGGTTAGAATAGAAATAATATCTTTCATTCCATATAACATTAGTGATAATTAAGGACAAAAATTAAGGATGAGTCTTAGAGAACATAGACTTAGGATGCAAGCACCCTTCAGGAGAGAAACATTAAACATAGAAAACTTATTGACATTTTATCCTAGGATTGGCATGCATCATTCATCTAGTCTTAATCATAATTAATCAATGATCGAAAACCTCCGACAAAATAGTAATAATATAGACGAAATTCCATAAAAAAAATATACTTAACATTTGTTAATCAAATCATAACTAACATACACAATCACTAAACAATAGAATTTGAATATAAACTCGAACTAAATCTAATTAAAATATTAACTAAATAAAATTCTTTAAAAACAAAATTAAATTTAAGAGTTATAAAATTTGAGAATAAATCAAAAGTAAAATATGCTAAAATCAAAGACTTATAAAATCCAAACTTAATTCATTAAATCTTCTCATAATTACATACACAATCTTAAAACCCTTCTAAGAACTGGAATTAAATATCAACCTAAAGATTAATAACCTAAATAATTAAATGAACAAAATAAGAAACTAATTGGAAAGTCAACATAATTCAAAATTTCAAAGATCTAATAACTAATCCAAAATTTAATCAAACAATAAATCATTCCTTTTAAAATTAATTAATCAACCCCCTAATCTTCAACCAATTAAATTAACTTAATCGGTTACTGTTGGGTACCCCAGGTCTATGAGGCTATTAAGTTAGACCCAAGAAGGGTGAAATAAACCATCCGACCTCGATGAGCAACACAGGTGGTAATCACTAAATACTAAAAATGAATTTTTAAAACTAACATTAAGATATTAATATTTAAACTTGAAATAAAGCTTTCCTTTGACCTTTAACAAATCAGAACAGAAACCAATTTTAACTAAATTATCCTATATAGGACACATCCAAACTACACAGCTTACTGCACACACTAAAACTTATTTGCTAGGATCACCGACTCTAGTCTTAGGTAAGGATATTGGTGTATTTTGGTGTGATGTAGGTACCTTACCTTGAGGGTATCATTGGTGTATTTATTTACTTTCTGTTCTAGTTGTCGTGCATGTATCTTTATACACCTTACTTCATAGTGCACCTTATCTACATACATGCATAATATCATTATTGCTCAAGTGAAAATTTTAAAATAGAATGTACTTATGATATTTATAAAAGAAGATTCAAAGTAGAATGCACCTAGGTACAAATGTTTGTGCAACAGTCAAGTGTAAATGTAAAGTGTCTAGACTGTAAATAAATTGAGCTGTATACATTCATTGAGTTGTAGAGGCTTAAAAATATTTGCTTATATGCATGCATTTTGGGCTCCAAAAGATAATCCATCTCTTTAAGAGGGTGTTCTCTTTTGGAATCCTATAGAGGAGATGGGGCCAGAAGATAATAGGCAAGTATATTTAAACCCATATTATATATGAGTAGAAAACCTGGCTTGTTGTGGTGGGGCCTGGCCACCTTATTTTATTGCAGGCATTGCAGGCTCTAAGTTATCCGTATCCTCCAAAGAAATGATTAAAATATTTATTTATGCATTTGTTTCATGCATCATATATGATGATAGATAGGTACATTTATATATTTATATTAATATCCTTGATTCTTTAGGATAGAGCCATCCTTCTTGCATTCATAAGGAGATTGATTGTGTTTAGGATGTTAGCTGGCATCTCACTTCAGGCAAGTATAAGCCCAGATTATACACCCCTCAGTGTGTCTCTTTTAACTTCTAATAAATTCTGAATCGGTCATTCCTCCTAGGATAATAAATCCATTCTTTGATCTTCTAAACTCAAAATTTTAATCACATCTTTATTCATTTTTAAAAAAAGGTCTAATCATCCCTAAGGATAAGGAGAATAGTTTATCCCTGTTGGAATATAATATAGGAACCCCTTTTGTGCACCAAAGCAGGAAGAGAATAATATAATATCCTTAATCGAGAGTTTTTCTAGGTTAAGGCCTAGGATGTAATTAACCACGGGGCTTGCGTCCGTGGGAAACTGATCCCTACATCAAATAAACCCCATTCAAGCTGATGTATCAAATGAGGGAAATCTCGTGACTTTGATCAGGTTATATATATTTTTACCCATCAAGTGGTTTTGGTGAAAGTCGCTATCCTCCATGGTTAATCTTATATATGATCTCATCTCCTCTTCTATTGGCCTACTTGTGTAGAGTGTAAAGGCCTACAATTATTTTGTCCTACGGGATAGTGCGATCATACCCTTTGCATTATATTCCCCAACAAGAAAAATTCTTTTGGAGACCCACACCATCTTGATCATCTTTTTTGTGTGAATCATATTATAGGTCAATCTACATGTCAAGTAGATTATTCATCCTTAATCTTCATCATTGTTGGCTCTAACTACCTTTAGTCGAGTCCAAATCTTTTACACTTTACATTCTTGTGTGTAATAATATATTGAGTCGTCTGTCATCACCCAAATTTGTCATTAATCTTGGAATTTGATTTAGTGACACTACAGGAAATTTAGTCATTTATGGAGGAATAATCAGCTGCAAACAAGACAAATCTATCGCAAATCCTAGTTTACAATGAATTTGCAATGGAATTGAATCTGTTGTTAAGACCTGCATCACAAAAGAATTTATAATGTAATAGATCCATTACAAATATTTTGCGATGGATTTGCGGTGGATGTGCGATGGAAACTCCACTATGAATTGTAGCAGAATATCCATTATGCATTGTAACCAAAAGTTTGCCACAAATCACCCACCCACTATGATAGAAATTTTTTAAAAGTTCATGAGGATTTTGAAACCCTAAAGAACTAGCCCGAGCCTAACAATGAGGGTGGTGAATTATTATTTTAAGAATTCTTAAACAAAAAGAAAAATCTTTTTATCTTTTTATTAATATTTTAGAAGCAAATAACTTATACGTAAGCATATAACAAAATTAGAGATTTCAACCACAGAACAAATCACAGATAAGTATATAAATCAAAATATCAAAAAAAAAAAAAATAAGGAGCACACTGAATTTTATAGTGGTTCGATCAAATCTGATATACGTCCACTCTCTGGAAACCTCCTTTCTAGGTATTGCACTAATCAGTTAGTGTCTCTCCTTTTTCCCTTAGAGCAAGGCGGAGAAGCCCTTATAAAATCTTTTCATCGATTTGGTGAGGCTGAGAACCTTGAATCCTTTTTCACCCTCCTAGTGAAGGCAGAGAATCAAGAATCCTCTTACTCTCACCTAGAGTTGGCAGAGAACCATGAATCTTTTTACTCCCACCTAGAGTAGGTAGAGAACCTTGATCTGATACTGATGATCATCTCCCTAGAGCCACCAAGGAACCAAGGACAAAGATTGAAGAAGACGATTGAATCCATGCTTGGAGCAACCTTTGTCAATTCCCTCACAAGCTCTTCCTCGTAAGATTCTCTCTCTCTCTCTCCCAAACTCTCCTTCTCCTTCTCTATGCTCTCTTAGGTTAGAACAACAACAAAAGATTTGCTAAGAAGTAATTAAGAGAACTTAAATAGGAGGCTTCCAAAAAAGCTCTAATTTTCAATTTTGCATCAAAGAACATCCAGGATGATCTTATGATCTTTCTATATGATTAGCATAAAATAACCTTTTCAGTCAGGACGATCACCTTTATTCTGTACGATCAGTCGAAGTATTTTATACAGATCATCCTGTATGATTGTTCGATTATCCGGGATGATTAGATCAATATGGGAGGCAATCGACATATTGTCCCACAACAGTCTCAGGATGTCTAGGACGATCTCTTGGACGATTAAAAGAAAATTTTGGTTTCATCTTGGACGATAGGAGATCGTCCTATGAAATATAAAAGATCACCCAGGATGATATAAGTAGATCGTCCTGTTTGATAAGATTGACCAATCTAACCATAATTAGTCTCCTAATCAATGAATTATTTTAGGCATGATTATCATGAATCATCCAGGATGATATGAATCATCCTGTATGATAAGAATAAATTTTGAATTATAAAATCTTGCCTAAATTATGATTGGCGGTTGTTTGTCTCAATCTATACTGATCGTCCTGTATGATATGAATCATCCAAGATGATTAGTTAAGCAAACTTAATTATCAAGGATGCCCTAATTATGGTTTGTATTTTTAACTGATCGTCTAGGATGATTTAGAATCATCTTGTACGATATGATCAAAAAGTAAAAAATTCTCTAACTCACCAAATTTCTCTCCCTAAGTGTATGTGTGCAAGATTACTTAGCTTTAGGAACCATCAAAGTAAATTTAACTCAAGAAATGGTAAAAGATGCATTGAAATTAAAATTATAGACTGACTTAATCCTAATCTACCTGATCTTTGAGTTGATATGTATTGCAAGTGATCTTGTGGACCTGAAAGGTTAGTAGGCAGGGCAACCAAAATATATATGCAATAGTAGTAGTAGTAAAGAAACAAGAATATTTGTTATCATCAAAATCACAGTGATTGGATCCAGATTTGCAATATTTCCATCACAAATAACAATACTAAATCATCATATCAACATTTGCGACAGAATTTCCATCGCAATTCCACTAGAAACCTATAGCATAAATAAAAAATAGCTTTTACTATTTGTTATTGGCTTTCCAACAGCACAAATCCAAACAGTTTAAAAGCAATAATTAAATATAGTAATAAAAAGTAATAATAATCCAACAATTACATTCTAATAGCTTAAATAAATAACCACATTTTATAATTGTTATAACATTGTTAAAGTTTCACTAGTGTTTATACATCAAAAGAAAGAAAATGGATCAAAAATATTTTTACAGACACTCTAAAAGGAATTTATATCCTTGCTTTCATGCTCGATCGATGTGGATGTAAATTGATTTTCATCAATCTTCTTTCTCAATCTCCTAAGCTCATCTAGTATCTCAATGTTCATATCCGCCTATGTTTTTCAAACATTTCTAACTTTGCTATCAAGTTAGCCATATGTTGCCTGTATAAACTCTCTTGGCTGCCTGCGGAGTAGCAGTAGTAGGAGAGATTGTCCCTCATGCACATAGGCTTGCAAGCCTAATTCATAAACCCGTCCGCTCTGCATTCCATCGACCACTTACGATAAAGTGTGGTAGTCAGAAACATCTAAAGATTCCCAAGAGGATCCCTCACCTACTGCAGCTTGGCTCTCTCGAAGCCTTATATACTCATCCTAAAAAATATAGCATTAGATTAATCATCGTATAATCATCACTTATAATAATCTTGTAAGAATAATATTCTTATATACTTACATATGCCCTCCTAGCTTACTCATCATCCCATTGTTGGTCATCTTGGGGAACTCAATTGCAGTGTGTTCTCTGCCAAGCATCTCCTTCTGTAATATACTTAGATAAGAAAGCATAAACAAAGAAATTATTTAAATATATTAAAATTCTTATCAATTATCACTTATAATAGCGTGTGGAATTGAGCTCTTAGTATTGAAGGAGCTACCTATACGCCCGATGTTAGAATAACTACTGAGCTCTGCCCATAAACCCTCTCTAATCCAAAGTGGTCACTCACCTATCCTTCTAATGAGAGTGAATATGTCTTTTAGACAAGCTACTCCACGTTTCTCAAAATTTATTATGATACGAGTACCATGCTCAGGTAACTAATATAATCTAATTGTATACAATAAATTAAAAAAATATATTCATTATTAGTGTAATAAATTATGAAAAGATGTTAATAATAATAAAACTTACTAATCTCAAACTCATTGAACCACATGTCACGCACTTTCTTTAGGATTTTCTTCCAAGAGCATATGGAGCATCAAACCTGTTTCGTATGATATCTCATATCTTGAACATTGGTTACTTTGATAGATAAAACCTACACAAAATATTTAGTTAAGGAATATTATTTCTTAAATGTATGCGTAATATAAAATATATATATTTATGTACATGTCACCCTCAGGCTGAATCAGCATGTGCCCATCTATAATCGGTGTTGTGAAAGCCTATATTGAAGGTCCAGTTGTAGTTGGGATGGAAGGTCAAGCTACATAGGGCTGAGGGGGATGGGGGTAGTAAAATGGCGGAATGTATGCTTGATAGGGATAAGTAACATGGAATCCCTGAGATGATGGTGGGGTTAGTATGGGTAAAAATGAGCAATCTACGTATGGTCTGGTAACAGAAAATAGGGGTCTCCAGAATAAAACGGAGGACTCCCTACAGGAGGTGTAGGTCAAATGGTGGTTAGGCTGGGTATGAGTGGTAGGCTATGAAGAGAATGTACCCTCAATACCTTTACTAGATCCTCCACTGATATTCTTCTTGAGCTTGAATTATATTATCTATGGGGTTGGTTTACTTAAGTAGGCCAATGAATTGATTAAAGTATTCTCTGGGTACATTATATTATTTCATTATGCTTAACATCTTCGTAACAACAGATAACTCTAAGTGAGTAGTACACCCATTCTAAATTGATTATTATTTACCATGTAATAAATCATAACAGTTTTGGACCTCCTTATTCTTGGATTTTTTTATATATTATTGAAGGTGTGGCCTAGTTGCATTATAAATCAAGTCCTCAATTGTCTTAAATCTGTCTTCCTCAACTATATTAGAACTTATAGATGGGCTGCACTGAGAGTCGAAATGAGGCTTGTACTAATAATGTGAAGTTCAACACCAATATTTTGGCATGAATCCTCTGCAATATAGATCAATAGTAATCTCATATAGTACAAGATAGGCTTGATTTTTGTGTTTGGAATATGGACAACGAAACCTACCTGAATGAATTAATTCACTCCATTAAAAAAATTCATCTGTTAATATCTTGTGTCAAGGCAACATTCGATCATACATTTAACTTCTATACTTTCGAATATCCATAACACAATTGGACTATAAATTCCTACAAAAAAATAAAGTATCAATTTAAAAAAAATTAAATAATGTGTACAATAGTGATGATTTTAGGAGTTTGCATGGATAGTTTGTGCGCCTCCATCATGCACTCGTTGTATATTAGACAATAAAATAGAGTATGTGAATTAGTTCAATACACTAATACATCTATTTCTCCCAAATGATTCAACAAAATGTCATCTTTTTATGTGACCAAACCATCTAAGACGACTCTCTTTATTTCTATCTTCCACTAGAGCTACTCCATCCTTTTCATGGATATGCTTATTTCGTATAATGTCTCTAAGAGTAAAGCCCCTCATCCACCAAAGCATCCTTATCTCAGCAACACTTAACCGAATATTATGCTTCTCTTTTAATGGCCAACTTTTTGTACCATAAAGCATTGTAGGTCTCATCACCATCTTAAAAAATTTGTTAAAACCTACATAGAGGCCTATGCATTAATTAATGAAAAAAGGTATAAGACCTTAATGGATCAAGGCTCTCAAAAAATACAAAATTTGAAGCAAATTCTAATGAACCTATGATCCTATCTATTACAATAACAAAGAAAAAAAAAATAGGGAGGCAAGAAGCTAGCCCTCAGAAGTGGAACCCACTCCAGATATTCAATGAAGCACCAAAAGCCAACTAATAAGCAACATCCAACACATGGACAGGCAACTATAAGGCCAAGAATAGAGGCAAAATTAAAACAGGTAAAGAATAATAAAAATGTACCTAAAAGGAGAATAGATAAAATTATAGCCCACAACCGACATAGAGCCTCCAGCAAATTGGATGGCTTCAAAAATTTTTTCAATTAAAAATTTAATGTTTTCTTTTATAAAAAAACTTATTTGTAAATTATTAATTAATTATTGTATGAATAGAGAAAGCAACCCAGCAATAAAGTAAAGTTTAATAAAGATATGTAAGGACACAAACAGCTTGTTTATGTGATTCGGCCAAAACTCGGCCTACATCCACACCTGGCCACCCACAACTAGGAATTAAATAAGCAATTCAAGCTTACACCAACTTCCGTTCTTTCCTATACTAGGTAAGCACTACCCCAAAACATTGTAGTTTCCTACACTAGGAAAGTATAACCCCCAAACAAATCATTATAAGATCATAAACAAAAGAATAAAATAAAAAAATACAACCTAACCTTAGCTCTCATTTTTAAAATATTTTAGCCCTCATCCTACAAAATCAACCAACAATTCAAATAGACGAGCTCACATAAAATTTCATTTTAATTAATCACAATCACAAACTTGAATGTAGATGAAATGGATATGTAAAGTTGTGATATATGGATTCAATCACAAAATGAAATATTGAAATTTTTTATTTTAAAAAAAAACTTTAAAACTAGATTTGAAAATATAATTCACCACTTGGAACAAACTCACCAAAGACTTATCTCCTTTGAGCAAAAGATGAAGATGATTTATGGGGAGACTCTTTGGATTGATTATGAGCACAAGAATTAATGAAAATCTAGCCAAGAAAGGTTGGTGGAGATGATTTAGCAAGAAAGACAAAATTTTGGCAAAGTTTTAACGTGGTTAGGAGCAGGCACACACACATAGCCAACCCCATTTTTTATTGATTGAATTTCGACCAAGTCAAGAGGGAATTGAAGGGAGATTATTTAGGCAATAATTTGAAATAATAATGAATTTTGGAATGTATTAGATTAGCATACACAAATCCATTGGCCATGAGAGCTGATTTAGCAATGCATTTGGTTTCGATTCATGCAAGAGGATTTTGTCTAAGGCATGATGAAATATTAACCATTTTGTGTGATTGTCACATCTTCAATCCAAGAGGTGAATTATTTAGTTAATGATTCAAGGTTATGATGATTAAATAATTTAGAGCACATGGAAATTTTGGACAAGCGATTTCATGTATTTTGAATCAGAGTTAGGAAAGATTTGATCAAGATATCAATCTAATTAATTCAAGATATTTTGTGGTCAACTAGAGGATTTGATTAGGAAGGTATTCCAACTAAATTAGAAAAAAAAATTAAAAAATCTATAAAGGATGAGAGGTCAAAACTTAAAAAAAATAGAGATTTTATTTAATGAAGTTATTTTGGAGGGAGTTTAGTTTTGAAAATAAAATTAGAAATTACTTAATTTTTAATGAGTGATTAAACCATTAAATAATTTTTAATATATATAGAATTTTCAAAATTAATATGACCATAAATTAATTTTAACAATAAAGACTTGTTACATTAATAAAAATAATTATCTAATCTTTTAATAATGTAGGATTAAAAATATTTTACCTTGCAAGAAGTGCTCCAACATTATTCACAAGTGTATCATTAATTTAATATAAATATTTTAATTATTTTTAGGTTATTTAATGAAGGAAATTTTGGCCTCATGATATTCAAGCATAACAATGTGTGTTATGACAAGATAGAAATAACATGAATAGTAGAAGGAAAGAGAAAATGAATAATTTGGATAATTGGATTGTCATTTGAGATAAAAGGCTAGAATAGATAGTATGGTGATGATCAAATGTATTTTAGAACATTATTGGATGGTTTAAATAAACAAAACAAAATGAACACAAGTTGTGAATTTTTGAAATGCAAGATAGTAAACTTTCCAAAAATGACTAAAGTTTTGATCATGCATGAGATAGTTATGATGAATAATTTAGAAAAGCTATGAACTTATCACAGTAACGTATTTTATTTTTTTGATTAAAGCTATATAAATTTTAATTATTGTGCCATACTAAAGGAAAACCACCCAGCATCAGTTCCAAACTGACTTGACATCAATTGCTTTGATTACTAGATTATCCTTTATGATTTATTGTCACATTTAAATATCAAACATTAGTACCCTATAATCATTTTTTTGTTATCATTAAAATATCTTTTAATGTAATGGGGCTCATGGGGTTAACAAACCAGGCCAAACCAACACAAGAATGAGCCCAAATAATAAACCAAAGAAATAATCACCAACAATATCACAAAAATGACCAAACCCATGTCACCAGAGTATAGAACCCAACACCGTAGAAAAACCTAAAACCCCCACCTAGACTAACCAAGGCTAAGGAGACCACTAGAGACGACAAACCCCAACACCTGGACTAAAAGCACCAATAGGGACAAGACCAGACCGACAACAGAAATAACCCGTAAACATTAGGAGAAAACCAACAAAAAAAGAAGCACTACAAAAGATCTAAGTAGAGGACTTATATCTATTAAAACAACCAATCGAGAATTTAAAAAATAACCCATTAGTATACATCCAAACCACACTGCCTGATGTACACACTATAGATGCCGTATTAGGACAACCAACTCTTGTTTTCGGCTAGGCTGTTGTTCCTTTATACTTTCTTTTTGTGTGAAGTAGAGTTTTTATGGATTTTACATGGATTTCATTGTATGCTGGTTATTATAGTTTGATGTGTTCTGTGATGCCTTGATGTGATATATCTATTGTGATTATCTGTGACATAATATGATGGGCGCTAGACTTCGCTTAGGTTATGATGATCTAGATGCTAACGGAGTTTTCTATAGGTGATCATGCTCATGCATGGATATAAAAGGGAGGAATAAAAATTTCACTAACCACATTTTCTGCAAGTGCTAAATATGTTAATCCCCCTAAAAATAAAAGAGCATAACCAAGTAATTATGTCTAGCTCAGATGTGAGCAATGAAATGAATATGACTGCTTGAGATTTTTGATGATTTTATATAAACTACTTAGGATGGCATATCGGTTGTATACGGTCATTTTAAATTTTTTGATATGTATGATAAATTCAAGTGTTTTGTAAGTAGATTTAAAATGGGAAATATAACATTTAATTTGGAATCTAAAAAGGGAGGAAACACCCATTTGGGGACCGAGAGAGTTCCTACCATTTAGAGAGCTAAATTAGGATGAACTTGAGATCCAAAGAGAAAAAAATATATGTTCAGGGAGGAGTTCTTTTATTTGGATTTCTGGATAATATGGATCCATGGAGCTAGAAGAAAAGAGCCAAAGAAATGAAGACAAAAACATATATCCCATTTTAAAAATACTTGTGTCATTTTGTAGGATTCGAATCTTAGTTGTTGTTAGTGGTACCCGTTCACTTTTAATTTCTACAGACCCTGGGTTCTAATTAAGTGGCATTGGCCATATGTCCTTTATGTTGATTTAGTTATATATGATTTGATAATGTGTTTAAATTGATTACACACTAGAAATTACTTATTTTCTTATGTTTCTTTCTTGCATGACGGATTTGTTTTAGCGAGGAAAATGCATTTAGGTTCTTAAGGATATCTCAAAAATTCTTATACTCATAACTAAATAAAAAATTTATTCTTACATAGAAAGATATGCGCTATATATGAAGTAAGCCTAGGAATGCCTGGGAGTTCTCATGCATTCATATTTTACTTTCTCTTCCTTACTAGGTACCTCCCTGCTTGTGGGTCATGGCGGACCACCTGACCTATTAGGGTGCCTTTATGTCTAGGGGAAGTTATGCATCTCAAGGAAAAATTAATTTTCTATGCCAAATTTTTTTAAAATTTATCATATATGATTTCTACATTAAGAGTCAACCGGCATGTATTATATTAATTAGAAAAAAATTATAAAAATAAAATTTAATTACATAGAGCATAAATCCAACTATACATAGGTAAATGGGCCAATTAGGACTTTCTCTAAATGTTGAACCCAATTTCTCAAAAACTAAATAATAGCCTTCCCATCTTTCATAATAACCTGATACATAGTTTTAAAGCGACTAGGTGGTTTGGCTAGCACTCCAATCCAGGTCAAAGTAAGTCTAGATTTGTTTGTTAGTAACTAAAGTTGGATTACTATTATTTAGTTCCCAAATTAGATTTTGGATCCGGGACGGACCCAAAATCATAAGTCCCTAACATCGAGAATCTAATCGTATTATTTTAATGAAATGATAACTTAAATTAAAATTATCACTAAATCAAAATGTAAAGACTAACACTTAGGATAGAATGAGGCATTTCTAAATTATTTTAAATCCCAAAATGCCTCCAACTTCTTATTCTTTGGTCTCAAAAATAAATGCTCAAAATTGGTCCAATCCCATTTGAAACTCCAATATCTCACCTTTCATATCACTCCTTGAGAATTTAAAATAAAACTTCTATTATTATTCTAAATGAGTATTCGTAGGAAGCCTAAAACTTCATACGATATAATTAACTAATAAGACCTACCTTTGTAGAAGATTTAAGATCCCAGAAATAATTAAACACCATTCTATTTAGCTAAAAAATAGAATGGGGGTAAAGTCACCCTCTTTGGAATAATCAAAATCAAGGATAATCGTTATTGCAACATTCAAATGATTGATAATAGGTGATATTCTCCTTCATTTGGGAAATATATCATTTAACAACAATATGCTTGAATATGAAATTAATGATAAATGTCTCCAGATTATTGTAGTTAGATATGTATTTGAACTTCATTTTGACCTTTTGGGGCTATATGTAGTTCACTATGATGATCTGACTACAATAATTAATGATAAAATATTTCATCTACTATAGTCAAATATACGATTGAATGTCATTTTGATTCTCCAGGATCATATATAATTCTCTCCAAAATTTGATTATGGTAGTAAGGATAAAAACTTATAGTTTTGTAATATGAACAAATTAGGGAATGATATTTTTACCATCCAAGACGATACATCGATCATAATGACAAGTTCGACTACAAAACTAAATGAAATTTAAAAGGATTATATTCAAAAATTTTCAATGAAAATATAATTATATTAGCTTTGTACTTTTCAATAAAAGTAAGCAAACAATGATCGAGATGGGTTTCTGTTACTAAAGTGTTGTTATGTCGGCGCTAGTGGGAGATAGAGTTGGGATTCTGTTATGTCGGCACTAGTGGGAGATAGAGTTGGGATTCTATTATGTCGGCGCTAGTGGGAGATAGTGTTGCACCTCTCCTATTTGGATGATTATGTGTTTATCTTGTATTCCACAATACTAATATAACACACACAGAGAGACATATATATATATATCTTTTTTTGTGTCCCTTAATTGGCCTTAATGTCTGACTTAGTGCAAAAAATAATGAAGCTATGCAAGCTATTTTTCTGGAGGAAATTATTGACCTCTTCTTCGTAGTAGGTCGACTCTATATTATATTTTACGTGCACGACACATTGGGTTTATTTGTATACATATATACACTTAATAATGTCTAGATCTTTATAAAAAAACAATTAGCCCTATATATTGTAAACAATCATCAAAAAATAAAGTGGGACATGCTCTTCAAATGGATGAATTTGTGGATGTAGATAAATGTAGTGACTGATCAAGGAGTTTTAATAATAGAGAGAGTGAAGTTAAGGAGAAATGGATTATGTCATAAGTTGTCGGTTTTACAGTAAGAAGATGAGGAGGAGACGGTAGAATCGAACTATTTGAAACATGAAGTGGCAAATAAAGGTGTTAGTTGGGCTATAAATATAGGAATTTTTTTGCATCTTTAGGAGTTGGGTTTTTTATTTTAGGGCTCCCTTGAAGAAATTAGCAAGATGAGATTTGTTGTAAGAAAATATTTTTTTATATATTTGGAGAAGGATCATTGATCCTAAATGTATTTATATTTTATATGATATGATTGTATTAACTATTACTTTTGCCATTAATTTTTTTCCAGTTACTATTCTAATGTTGTAACATATAGTTTTCATTTGTCATCCAATTTAATTTAATAATATTTTATTCTAAATTTTGATTGCAAGCTGAATGAAATAATAATTATTTTTTTTTAAATGCTGAAGACTACGACCTTAAACATGCTCATGCAGTCATATATGCACAAAATCAAAGACTTAATCAAAATTAAAATTCCTTATTTTAACTCTTTGGACATAAAATAATTCTTTTAGATAGAAGCAACTATCGGTGTAAGTGAGTCAAGCTGACTCATGAGTCGGCTAGGGCTAGTCTCAGCTCGATAAATAGCTCATGAGCCGACCTCGATGAGCTAATGAGCAAGGCCTAACTCGACTCGTTAGCTCAAGAGTTAGTTCGTTTAAAAAATAATGGTATAAAATACATTAAAAATATATTAGCATTAATAATTTTTTAAGTTCAAAATTATTAAAAATATTTATTTGACATGAGGAGATCCATCAGGGGATTCTACATATTCAATGGAGACTATGATCTCCTAGAACAAAAAAATGAAACAATAATTTCTATATATATGTGTGTTTGTGTTTGTATGTATGGGTTTGTGTGTGTAAATAATAACATGTATTGCTTGCACTCTAAACTTCATGAATTTTTATATAAATATTCTGATTAAGCTTAACTACAATCTAAGTTGGCGATACTTTTTTTATGTATTCCTAAACCATGCTATTTCTTATCTAATGGCTAAGATAAAATGTTGGAGATGGTATTTGATATGAGCCCTTTGAGCAAGGGTTTACTGGATTTGTCATAAGATCGGTTCAAGTGGCTGGTTCCCAAGCATGCCTGCAACTCCCTCACATTTACGAAAAACTAATCTCTCACATGAGAGCAGCAACTTCGACTCCCATGCTTCCCCCATTCAGCGTTTGGTCCAAGACTCCTGCTAAAGTTTAGAGATATGGCAGACTGATCACCTACCTCGGTTTCACATCACCTGGGGCCCAGTGCATCCGGGTGATGTGGCGCTTCTAGATTCACCTTCGGCCGATTCAAACGCCGCTCGTAATAATCTCTCCACCCCAAGAGGCAAAGATGGGAGACAAGGAGCTCTCCAACAGGAGATTTTTGCTCAAAGAACTCTCTCCCTCTCAAGACTACTGCTACAAGTCCTCCTCCCTCATGACATGACGGAGCTTCGGAGATGGAAAAAATGTGGCCGGTTATGGCCCCCATTTTGCCTCTTGCGCTGCTCTCAGGTTCTCGCCGGCCACCCTACAGTCTCACCCAACTGTCAACGCCATGCCTTATTCTAGCCGAACTACCACGTCGACCTCCGTCGGTGAAGCCCAGTCAGCCGACTGACATTACACGGCCAGTCTTGTCCAGCTAGTTGCCCACGCCGACCTGCCGGGCTCTATCTAGCCAAACCTCATCACCAGCATGTTCCCCTCCTTCGACTTCTTCTACCCGAGCTACACACCAACCCCGGCTCCCTCTCGTCCGACCACCTCTAACTTGTTGATTTGCTGCCACCAGTAATTTCGACCGATGTCACCTTGGCTGCCTTCGGTCATCCAACCCACTAGGTATCTACTTGACTGACCCAACCACTCATGGTGCCTAACTTGCAAGCTCACTAACGAACAATCTTCTCACCGGGAAGGTAACGACCTGCCTCATCCTTTTGTACTACTTTGGTTGAGCATACTGATTCTTAAACTCAAGGATAAGTGGAATGGGAATGGGACTCTATTTGGTATGAGATTCAAAGTAGCCCTTTCTATTACTGAATGAAATAAAATCATGTCATGGTTAAGCTTGTATCACTTCTTATTTAATCAACGATCGAAAACCTCTGACAAAATAGTAATAATCTAGATGAAATTGCATTAAAAAATATACTTAACTTTTGTTAATCTAATCATAACTAACGTACACAATCACTAAAAGATAGAATTTGAGTATAAAGTTGAACTAAATCTAATCAAAATATTAATCACCCCTTAATCAAATATTAACTAAATAAAATTCTTTAAAAACAAAATTAAGTTTAAGAGTTATAAAATTGGAGAATAAATTTAAAGTAAAAATGCTAAAATAAAATACTTATAAAACCCAAACTATAATTCATTAAATCGTCTCATAATTACATACACAATCTTAAAATCCTTCTAAGATTTGGAATTAGATAACAACCTAAAGATTAATAACCTAAATAATTAAATGAACAAAATAAGAAACTAATTAAAAAATTCAACATAATTCAAAATTTCTTAGATCTAATAACTAATCCAAAATTTAATCAAACAATAAATCATTCCTTTTAAAATCAATTAATCAACCCCTAATCTTCAATCAACTAAATTAACTTAATCGGTTACTATTGGGTACCCCAAGCCTACGAGGCTATTAAGCTAGCCCTAAGGAGGGTGAAATAAACCATACGACCTTGATGAGCAACAAAGGTGGTAATCAATAAATACTAAAAATGAATTGTTAAAACTAACATTAAGATGTTAATATTTAAACTTGAATTAAAGCTTTCCTTTGACCTTTAACAAATCAAAATAGAAAGAAACTTTAACTAAATTATCCTATATAGGACACATCCAAACTACACAGCTTGCTGCACGCACTAGAACTTATTTGATAGGATCACCGACTCTAGTCTTAGGTTAGGTCATTGGTGTATTTTGGTACCTTACCTGGAGGGTATTATTGATGTATTTATTTACTTTCTGTACTCTGGATATCATGCATGTATCTTTATACACCTTACTTCATAGTGCACCTTGTCTACATACACGCATCATATCATTATTTCTCAAATGAAAATGTCAAAGTAGAATGTACCTAGGATGTTTGTAAAAGAAGATTCAAAGTAGATTGCTCCTAGGTGAAATTGTATGTGCAAGAGTTACGTGTAAATGTAAAGTGTCTAGAATGTAACTAAATTGAGCTGTATACATTGATTGAGTTGTAGAGGCTTAAAAATATTTGCTTATACGCATACATATAGGGCTCCAAGAGATAATCCCTCTCTTTCAAAGGGTGTTCTCTTTTGGAAACCTACAGAGGAGCCGAGGCCAGAAGATAATAGGCAAGTATATTTAAACCCATATTATATAGGAGTAGAAAACCAGGCTTGTTATGGTGGAGCCTGGCCACCTTATTTTATTACTGGCCCTAGGTTATATGTATTCTCCAAAGAAATGATTAAAATGTTTATTTATGCATTTGTTTCATGCATCATACATGATGATAGATAGGTTCATTTATATATTTAAATAAATATCCTTGATTCTTTAGGATAGAGCCATCCTTCTTGCATTCATAAGGTGAATGATTGTGTTTAGGATGTTAGCTGGGACCTCACTTCAGGAAAGTATCAGCCCAGATTATACACCCCTCAATGTGTCTCCTCTAACTTCTAATAAATTCTTAATCAGTCATTCCTCTTAGGATAACAAATTCAATCTTTGATCTTCTAAACTCAAATTATTAATCACATCTTTATACATTTTAAAAAAAGGTCTAATCATCACTAAAGATAAGGAGAATAGTTTATCCCCTTTGGAATAGAATATAGGAACCCCTTCTGTGCACCAAAGTAGGAAGAGAATAATATAACATCCTTAATCGAGAATTTTTCTAGGTCGAGGCCTAGGATGTAATTAACCACGGGGCTTGTGCCCGTGGTAAACTGATCCCTACATCAAATAAACCCCATTCGAACTGATGTATGGAATGGGGGAAATCTCGTGACTTTGATCAGGTTATATATATTATTACCCATCGAGGTGTGCAGGTGAAAGTCACTATCCTCCATGGTTAATCTTATATATGATCTCATCCGCTCTTCCACTAGCCTGCTTATGCAGAGTGTAAAGGCCTACAATTATTTTGGCCTACGGGATAGTGCGATTGTACCCTATATATTTTGTTCCCTGCCAAGAAGAATTCTTTCGGAGACCCACACCATCTTGATCATCATTTTTTGTATGAATCATATTATAGGTCAATCTACATGTCCAGTATATTAGTTATCCTTAATCTTCATCATTGTTGGCTCTAACTGCCATCAGTCGTGTCCAAATGTTTCACACTTTGCATTATTATGTGTAATAATATGTTGAGTCATCTGTCATCTCCCATGTTTGTCATTGATCTTGGAATTTTATTTACTGACACTATAAGAAATTTAGTCATTTGTGGAGGAATAATCAGTTGCAAAATAAGAAAAATCTGTTGCAAATCCTGGTTTATAGCGAAATTGCAACGGAATTGAATCTATTGTTAAAACCTACATCGCAAAAGTATTTACAATGTAACAGATCCATCACAAATATTTTGTGATGTATTTGCGACGGATGTGCGATGGAAACTTCACTGTAAATTGTAGTAGAATATCCATCGTGTATTGTTTCAAAAAATTTGTTGCAAATCACCTGCCCATTATGACAGAAATTTTTTAAAAGTTCATGAGGGTTTTGAAACCCTAAAGAATTAGCCAGAGGCTAACCAAGAGGGGGGTAAATTGGTGTTTTAAAGATTCTAAAACAAAAAGAAAAATATTTTTATTTTTTTTTAAATAATTGAGAAGCAAACAGCTTGTGCAGAAGTAGATAGCAAAATGAGAGATTTAAACCATAGAATAAATCACAGATAAGTGCAGAAATCAGTATATAAAATAATAATAATATTAAAGAGCACACTAAATTTTATACTGGTTCGGTCAAATCTGATATACGTCCACTCTCCAGAAATCTCCTTTCCAGGTATTGCACAAATCAGTTAGTGTCTCTTCTTTTTCCCTTAAAGCAAGGTGGAGAAGCCCTTATAAAATCTTTCCATTGATTTGGTGAGGCAGAGAATCTTGAATCCTTTTTCACCCTTCTATCAAAGGCAGAGAACCCAGAATCCTTTTACTCTCACCTAGAGCTGGCATAGAACCATGAATCTTTTAACTCCCACCTGGAGTAGGAAGAGAACCTTGATCTGATGCTGATGATCATCTCCCTAGAGCCACCAAGGAACTAAGGGCAAAGATTAAAGAAGACAATCAAATCCATGCTTGGAGCAACCTTTGTCAATCCCCTCACAAACTCCCACTCATAAGATTCTCCCTTTCTCTCCTAAACTCTCCTTCTCCTTCTCTAAGCTCTCTTAGGTTAGAACAATAGCAAAAGATTTGCTAAGAAGTAATTAAGAGAACTTAAATAGGAGTTCCAAAAAAGCCCTGATTTTTAATTTTGCATCAAAGAATGTCCAGGATGATCCTATGATCTTTCTGTACGATTAGTAAAAAATAACCTTTTTAGCCAGGATGATTACCTTTACTCTGTACGATCAGTAGAAGTATTATATACAGATCGTCCTGTATGATTATTCGATTGTCCAGGACGATTAGATCAATATGGGAGGCAATCGACATATCATCCCACAATAGTCTTGGGATGTCTAGGATGATCTCCTGGACGATTAGAAGAAAATTATGGTTTCATCTTGGATGATAGGAGATCATCCTATGAAATATAAAAGATCATCTAGGATGATATAAGTATATCGTCCTGTACGATGTGATAGACCAATCTAACCATAATTAGTCTCCTAATCATTGAATTATTTTAGGCATAATTATCATGAATCGTCTAGGATGATATGAATCTTCTTGTATGATAAGAACAAATTTTGAATTATAAAATCTTGCCTAAATTATGATTGGCGGCTGTCTGTCTCAATCTGTACTGATCATCCTGTATGATATGAATCATCCAGGATGATTAGTTAAGCAAACTTAATTATCAAGGATGCCCTAATTAAGGTTTGTATTTTTAACTGATCGTCCAGGACGATTTAGAATCATCTTGTATGGTATGATAAAAAAATAAAAAATTCTCTAACTCACCAAATTTCTCTCCCTGAGTGTGTGTGTGTAAGGTTACTTAGCTTCAGGATCCATCAAAGTGTATTTCACTCAAGAAAAGGTAAAAGATGTATTTAAATTGAAATTACATACTGACTCAATCCTAATCTACCTGATCTTTGAGTTGATATGCATTGCAAGTGATCTTGTGGACCTGAAGGTTAGTAGGCAAGGTAACCAAAATAGATATGCAATAGTAGCAGTAGTAAAGAAACAAGAATGTTTGTTATCATCTAAATCACAGTGCTTGCATCCAGATTTGCAATATTTCCAACATAAACAACAATTCTAAATCATTATATCAACATTTGCGATAGAATATTCATCGCAATTCCACCGAAAACCTATAGCATAAAAAAATAGCTCCTACTATTTGTTATTGAGCTTTCCAACAGCACAAATCCAAATAGTTTAAAAGAAATAATTAAATAAAGTAATAAAAAGTAATAATAATCCAACAATTACATTCCAATAGCTTAAATAACTAACCAAATTCTATAAAATTCTATAATTATTATAACATTGTTAAAGTTTCACTAGTGCTTATACATCAAAAGAAAGAAAATGGATCAAAAATATTTTTAAAAACCCTCTAGAAGAAATCTATATCCTCTCTTTCATGCTCGATCGATGGGGATGTAGGTTGATTTTCATCAATTTGCTCTCTCAATCTCCTAAGTTCATTTAGTATCTGAATGTTCATGCCCGCTTATATTTTTCAAACATTTTCTAACTTTGCTATCAAGTTAGCCACATGTTGCTTATATAAACTCTCTTGGCTTCCTGCGGAGTAGCGATAGTAGGAGTGATTGTCCCTCATACGCATAGGCTTGCAAGCCTAATTCATAAACTTGTCCCTTTTGCATTTCACTGACCACTTGCGACTAAGTGCGGTAGTCAGAAACATCTAAAAATTCCCTAGAGGAACCATCACCTACTGCTGCCTGGCTCTCTCAAAGCCTTATATTCTCATCCTAAAAAATATAACATTAAATTAATCATCGTATAATCATCACTTATAATATTTTTGTAAGTATCATATGAAAGTTCGATAGGGATGTTAAGCCCTTGTGAACTAGTCCCGAGCTAACCAAGAGGGGGGGTAAATTGGTTATTTAAAAATTCGAGAGCAACAGTGAAAATCTTTTCTATGATATACAACGAAAATAAGTAAATACTCAAACGAAAAGATTAATCACAGATTTCACCCAAGCAGATAATCGCAAAAACATAAAGTGCAGAAAATAATAAGAAAGAACACACCGAATTTATAGTTGTTCGGTCCAACCTGATCTATGTCCATTCCTCGGAGGCACCCTCCAAGTACTGCACTAAACCAAAAGTGTCTCTCCTTTAGCCCGCACAGCTAGGCGGAGAAGCCCTTACAAAATCACTTCCACCTTCCACGATGAGGTGGAGTAGCCGGGTCCTTCGACAACGAAGAGATCTTCTTCTTCCCAAAACTTCCCTCGAGATGACCCTAGAATCCGATGGTACTTAATTGCAACCTTGCCGGAGCAACCGTGTTAACCCCTCACACTACCTCGAGAATCCCCCTTCCCTGGCTCTTCTCCCACTCAAACTCCACCCTTTCCTCTCTCCCTTTCAAGCTCTCTCTTAAAGTTTTCTCCAAAAGAATGAAGATTCAATGGCTGCCAAAGACACCTATCAAGTGCCTTGAGAAAGTTTAAATAAAGAGCTCCAAAAACCCTTCCAAATTAGTTCTGGCAGCAAAGATCATCCAGGACGATCGTCGGATCATCCAGGACGATGTGCTCCAAAAGACGGCTTCAGAAAACCCTAAAAACTCAATTCTGCCACCAAAGATCGTCCAGGACGATCGCAGGATCGTCCAGGATGATGTGCTCCAAAAGACGGCTTCAGAAAACCCTAAAAACTCAATTCTGCTGCCAAACATCATCCCGGACGATCTCAGGATCATCCTGGATGATGTGCAGAATTTGACCTGATAGTCCCGTACAATCCTGGGATAGTCTAGGATGATCAGTACAAATTTTGCACAAATCATCCAGTATGATATACATATCGTCCAGGAGGATTAGAACAAATTTTGACTCTTAAATCCTTGCCAAAATTATCATGGCGGCTAGGGTTTTGAGATCATATTGGATCATCCAGGACGATATAAATATCGCCCAGGATGATTAGTTCAATGAACAGATTAGCTTGGACGATCAGAAATCATCCAGTACGATTTGTTCAAAAGTTGAACTTCTAGTTTTGACAGGATCTCACTCCCCCTGAGTATGTGTACACATAGTCACAAATAATCATACACCCTTACAGGACTAGACACAAGAAATCAAAAAGTACATCAATGAGAAATACAACAAAGCCTATTCTACTCATTCTTGAGTCTTGAATCTTTCTTGGATTGATGCATGGTGTTCCTGAAATGTTAGTACACACAAACAAATATATATTCCAAATACTAGGAGATGAACCATAATATTTGTTATCTTCAAAATAAGAACTCGTGAGCCTAAGTTGCAACATCATATCCTTATATACTTACATATACCCTCCTAGCTTACTCATCCTCCCACTATTAGTCATCTTGGGGAACTCAATTGCAGTGTGTTCCCTTCCAAGCATCTTCTTCTGCAATATACTTAGATTAGAATGCATAAACAAAGAAATTATTAAATTATATTAAATTTCTTATTAATTATCATCGATGACAGTGTGTGGAACTGAGCTCATAGTATTAAAGGAGCTGCCTATACCCCTGACATTTAACGCAGAATAGAGCTCTACCCATAAACCCTCTCTAATCCAAAGCGGTCACTCTCCTATCCTTCTAATGCGAGTGAATATGTCTCTTAGATGAGCTACTCCATATTTCTCAAAATTTATTATTATACGAGTACCATGCTCTCGTAACTAATATATATCTAATTGTATATAATAAATTAAAAATAATGTTCATTATTAGTGTAAAAAATTATGAAAAGATGTTAATAATATTACTGTTGACCTCGATTTCCTCAATCCCCCTACCTCCTTGGACCTATTTGACTGGGATGACCAGTTCAACCGTTGACTCGGTTAACCCAAGCCTTAAATAGGTCTCTTGGACCCATTAAGAGCCACTAAGGCTTTTAAAACCTTCCCAATCTTTCCTAATTCAAAAACCACGGCCAATAGGGCTTAAATTCCCTCCTAATTGCATCTAGATCTAATCCAGATCGTTCACCCAAGGGTTAGACCTTTAAATACCTCTCTTAGGGAAACCTAGAAAAGGAGTTTTTGCACTTGCTCTCTCCTCAAGATCCCCCTAGCTGAGATCTTTGAGGTGTGAGCTCCCCTGACCTCCCTTCATCTTTCCCAAGCCGACCCCACCGTTGGGACCCCGCCGGCGGCGAGAACTCTGGTGAACCGAAGCCACCAACGTTCCAAGGGAGATTCTGCTCGATCCGTAGCTCAATTGATCATAACTTCAATAAGGAACTTATTCGTGGACAGGCTACAAGCTCAACAAGCCCAATAACGCAAAATTCCACCGAGTATTTTGGGTAAAATCTTCAACCCTAGTCTAGAACACTTAAATCTAAATAGATTTCTAAAAAGTACGTTTTAGATCGAGATATTTACACCACATGAATGCTCTTCATCTCCATTAACTAAGTTTAAAATTTCATCGTGTTTGGACATGTGGATCGAGAGAACGAGCCAAATTATTTTTCTTGGGCTCGGTTTGGGTCTCGCTGCAGCTAGGGAGCCTTCGACCGTTGATCTAAGGATCAACGGTCAGGATCCCGTTGGTCTGCGATTCAGACCAACCGTGTATTGAGACCCCGTCGCCTTATTCCCCGTATGGCTCGATCTCAGCCCGTGATCCAAACCGCGGGAGATCCTACGCCTCCCGGATCGCGCCGCTGTTTTAAGTGAGGCGGGCCCCACCGCGGCAATCATTGGCAATGATTGCATGATGGCGCAATCATTGCCAATGATTGGCTCCTATTTGCGCTGCCTATCAGAGGCCGCCATGTGTCCCGCCACCGCCGATTTAAAATTTTTTTTATATTAAATTCTTTTTTTATATAATATTATTTTAAAAAAATCAGAAAATTATTATTATTATTATTATTATTAATTTATTTAAAAAACTATTTTAAAATCTTTTTATTATTATTATTATTATCATTATATTATTTTATTATTATTATTATTCTTATTATTATTACTTTTTTTAAAAAATATTATTTCTATTATTATTAATAATATTATTATTATTATTTATTATTATTTTATTTATCTTCTTATTATTATTATTATATTAATAATAATAATAATAATATTATTATTATTATTATTATTATTTATAATAATAGTATTATTATGTTAATATTAATAACATTATAATAATAATATTTCTTATTATTAATAATATTATTATAATATTAATATTATTATTAATAATAATATTATTATTTATAATAGTATTATTATGTTAATATTAAAATCATTATAATATTAATATTTATCATTATTAACATTATTATAATATCAATATTATTAATAATAATATTTTTATTATATTAATATTCATATCATTATAATATTAATACTTTACTATTAACATTATTTGCTATTATCATTATTTTGAAAATTAGTATTATTGTTATTAACTATTTTTAAATTATTAATTATTATCACATTATTATTATCATTATTATTTTTAAATTACATTTTATTATTATTATTATTATTACTATTATTATTATTATTATTATTATTATTATTATTATTATTATTATTATTATTATTTATATTCCTATTATAGATATTTTAAAATTATCTTAATCGTTATTATTTATATTTATTTTAAAATCCAGATATGTTAATATCTAATTTATTTTAAATTTATCAATTATTTTTAAATATTAATTATTTTAAATTATCTAAAAATTACTTTTAAGCCTATTAAAATTCAAAAATTCATAACTTTCTCATTTTAAATGGGATTTCGATGCACAATACCTCGTTCTTTTTAGAAAAATGATAACTTTACTTTAAAATTACCTTATATAGTTGATTCTATCTTTTTCTAGATTATGTTTCTGTACTACCTAATTATTTAATTATTTACTTATTATTTAATTATTTTAAAAATAAAAAATTATTTTTAAAATATAAAAATTATTTTGAAACCCCTCTTGGTGGCTGATGGACCTCTCATGCTTATGAAATTGAATTACTTTCAATTATCTTATTTTCAAACTTATATTATTATATATTTATAATACTTATGTATTTTAAAATTATTTTAAAATTGAATATTATTTAAATCTCCTAATTTTGGGAGTTCCACCTCTTTGAAATTTTAAACCTTGACTATATGTTTAAAAAGCATTCATGTGGGAGAAGGATTAGTGAATGATTGGGTCATAATCATTCTCTAATCACTTCATTAGGATTCTTTACTTAATGCTTTCGTAGTCCTTGTATGTGTAGGATGTACAGGCACCTAGCCTAGACTCTCTTAGATCTAAGGACATGTTTGGTGTGTTTACATTTGCTGCATTTCCTTTATGATATGCTCCGGGTTAGTTAAGATATTGATTTAAACCCATCTAACGTAGTGACGCCTTAAGGATAACAATTAAGGACCCGTCTAGCGAACTTAGAAAAATTCTAGGAGCTAGGATAGATCTTAGAATGCTATGAAACTTTCAACAGTAGAACTTAGTGACATCTAAAATCCCCTAGAATTTTCTAGGAATTTTCAGGACTCATTAAATCCCCTAATTAATTAGCCCTATTTTACCCGTTAATTAAGCCTTAGAAACTTAAGAAAATTTTAATAAATATATTTTAAATCAAAAAAATACCCATAATATTTTAAACTCTTTAGAATTTAGTCCCCAAATTTAGATAAATAGGGGCCCTTAATTGGACTTCAATCTGAACCTTAATTAAATTTTAATTGAAAATCACAATTTCGAATTAATTAAATCATTAAAAATTATTAAAAATCCCAAATTTTCCTCAAATACTTGGGAACATCTTCTTAGGTCATTTCTGACCTTTGGGGGTGATTCTAACAAGTTTGGAGCTGATTTGGGCCAAAACCCCCATAGTACCCCTAATTAGACAATTTCGATAATTCATTTAATTGCCCCAACTTCTAAAAATCATAACTAATTATAGAAAACTCTAAAATGGGCAAACTAAAAGGCATTCAACTCTAATTATGGTATAGTATTTATTAAAAATATTAAGTGTCTAGAAATCAGCTTAAAATAAATAGTTAACTTTCCAGTCAACCATAGCCCGTAGTCTAGTGCCCGAAACTTCTAAAATTCATAACTTAGCGTAGAAAACTTCAAATCCAGTAAACCAATAGTATAATTACTCATAATAATGTCTAATATTTAACTAAATTGTTAGGGGCCTCAAACCTAGCTTAATTCCCATAGGGACCTTTTGGACCCCCCTAGCTTAGTATATAGGTAGACCTCGAATCTCCTAAAAATTCACTAGTGTAATTAAAAATTCGGACATCATTATCCTAAGCTTTAAAACTGACCCACAAATTAAATTAATTAATATGGATCCCAATTCACAAATATTTGAATCTTAAATAAAACTCCCTTTCTCAGACTTACAACAAACGTGGACAGTAGGCAACTTTAACTAACTACCCAGCTTAGGACCTACCTCAGCCACACAGGCTTCTACACACACTATATAATTGTTTGCTAGGGCAACACTTCTAGACTTAGGCTAGGCCAGTGTTTACTTTTTTGCTGTGTGCCAGGATTTTTAAGATTTCACTTCATGTTGTGATTGAGGTGATGCTGGTGTGTTTGCTTACTTTTACTGCACTCGGGGAATTGATGTGATTGCACGATAGACTACCCATAGTTTAGGATCGATATTGATACTAATGATATTTTCTACAGGTGGCCATGCTCATGCAGCGTTAAAAAAAAGGGGGGCAATAATCATGATTTAGAGACTGACATTATCTTATGCAGGTGCTTCAGAAATTGCTCAGCCCCCCTAAATAAATAAGGGCTAAATAAAATCATCAATATAAATTGCTACAGGTGCTCCAGAGCATGCTTAGCCCTCAAAATAATTAAGAGCATGTCCAGGCATGGCTGTGATGAGTATCTTTATTTTATATAACTGCTTGTGATATATAAATTACTTGGGATGATTTTTATTAGGATAACCTTGTAGGAGAGTCTAGAATTACCGCTTTCTATTAATGTAAATTATTTGTAATCTGGTATTGAGTTATGAAAGTGAATTTTGAGTGGGGATAAAAGAATCCAAAGATTGGATTCCAAAGAGGAAAAGACACCCAATGTGAGGATAGTCCTTTTCTATTTGGAAATCCAAATTTGGATCATTCTACTACCCAAGGAGTCCAAGGAGGAGGAGACCCAAGGAGTCCAAAGAAGTTGAGATCCAAGGAGTCCAAAGTAGTTGAGACCCAAGGAGTCCAAGGAAGAGAAGATCAAGAAGATGAAGATCTAGAGTATCCCACTCAAAATAACTTGCATCTGTTCTAGGATTAGAAATCAGGGTTGTTGGCAGTGGTGCCCGGCCACTTTATTTTCTACAGACCCTGAGTTGTAATTAAGGGCAGTTGGCCTATGGATATTTAATTGATTAATTTGGTTATTTATTATTATTTGATGTGATATTGATTATGCATAGGTTGTATGTTTTTCTTTATTTTTTGGCGATCTGCATGATGCTTTTATTTTAGCCTGGGTTTCGTTAGGCTCTATAAGGACTAAAATATTTTCTACTCATAACTAATATCTAAAATTTTAAGGTTTAAATAATTTAGTAACCTAACGATCTAGGGAACTACCGGAATCATTCAGGGTCGCATGCATATTATTGCATTTCTCTCTTTCCTTCTATAAGACACTTCCCCGCCTGTGGGTAGAGTCTGGATAATCTGACCTATGAGGATGAGATATCGGACCTAGGGAAGCCCAGTCTAATTCTAAAAATTATTTTCATAAGCCTTTTTAAAATTCTATGCATATTCGATTTGAGATCTTTAACTAGCACGCATTGCATTAGAAACTAACTAAATTAAAATTTTAATTGCATTAGTTCTAGGAGCATTCACCCAACATAAGTCTGGGGCCAATTAGGAAATCCTCTAGACGTCGGCCCTATTTCCAAGAACAATAACCTACCTACCCATCCTTCATAGAAGTGATCGGACTCAAGGTTTTGAAGAGACTAGGCGGTTAGCTGGCTCCCTAATCCAGGCTGGGGTAAGTCCAGACTTTGCATTACATTAGCTAGGACACAGGTGTTGGTATTGTGCGTAGAACACTAAATCGATTAGATTTAGGATTCAAGGCTACTATTATTTTATAGTATGCCTCATTAGTAGGTAAGTCTTCTATCGCCCAGAAACTATAAACCCTACCTATCTGCATCACACAGATGACTCCACCTTCATCCTTCTCTCTTGCATGCTTTGAGTGCATGATTTATTTGTTTTCTCCAGTTTCTTCTCACCACCTTAGTCCCTCTGGATGCTGATCTGAGCCGTGCATGTTGAGTAAGCCTAGTTGAACCTTTCATTCCCTTGAAGTAGGATTTCCTAGTCTTCTCCCTATGTGCCAATCCAAATTTGGGAAGAATAATGTGGAATCCTTAATCAAGAGTTTTCTCAGGCCCCGGCCTGAGATGTAATTAACCACGGGGGCTTGCACCCGTAGAAAACCGAATCCCACTTTCAAATAAACCCCACTCGAGCTAATGTATCAGGTGGGGGAAACCCGTTGTGATTATAAGGTCACATATATTGTTACCCATCGGGGTGTGCTGGTGAGAGCCACTATCCTCAATGGTTAATCATATGTGTGATCGAATCTACCCTCCCATTGGCCAAATATTGTCTTCCCCTCACGGGGAGGCGGTGTTTTGTTGTCCTTTCAGAGGTCCACAATTATAACTTACTAATATCAAACTCCTTGAACCACATGTCACGCACTTTCTTTAGGCTTTTTCTTCCAAGAGCATATGGAGCATCAAACCTACTTCGTATGATATCTCGTATCTTGTACATTGGTTACTTTGATAGATAAAACCTACACAAAATATTTAGTTAAGGAATACCATTTCTTAAATGTATGCATAATATAATATATATATATATATTTACGTACATGTCACCCTCAGGCTGAATCAGTATGTGGCAATCTATAATCGGTGTTTTGAATTATGCCTACATGGAAGGTCCAATTGTAGTTGGGATGGAAGGTCAAGCTACATAGGTTTGAGGGGGATGGCGGGTAATAAAATGGCGGAATGTATGGTGGATAGGGATAAGTAACATGGAATCCCTGAGATTATGGTGGGGGGTAGTATGGGTAAAAATGAACTATCTGCATATGGTATGGTGATGGAAAGCAGGGGTCTCCAGAATAAAATGGAGGACTCCCTACAGGAGGTGTAGGTAAAATGAGGGCTAGGGTCGGTATGAGTGCTAGGCTATGAAGAGGATGTCCCCTCAATACCTCTACCTTTATTAGATCTTCCACTGGTATTCTCCATGACCTTGAAATATTTATCATAGACCACAAATGGGGCTTATCACCTCTAGAAGACATCTGCCAAAAATAGTAATAATTTATATATTTATAAAAATACAGTGAATAAATAAATTAAATACAATAAAAGGAACTACTATATGTATGCTAACATGTAAAAATTAAAAAATCTACTATGGAGGAAGATTGTAGGGGGTGAGTATCATGGGCCAGCATGTGTAAGGTGACAAAGATTAACTAATTGGAGTAAATCATCTACACATAAACCTAATCTTACATTCCTTGGTTTTATGATGAAGGTAAGATGTGTACGGTCAAAATATTTCCAGGCTTCTATGATGGATGTGTTAGAAGGCCTACTTGTGAGCTGTGTTCTTTATATCATCTCATATGTGCAGCAGAGCTCATAGATGCATACAGACGTTGCAATCCAGGAATAATGGGTAAGTAGAATAGTTGATTGACTAGCACATCCTTATGCTTTTTTACCTTGAATTTGGTTTAAACCTTAGCCTTATATACGATGACATATAATCTCTAGTGATTTATCCTTATAGAATAACATGTATCCATTAACACAAATAATATATTTTTATAGCTATCAAACCAAGTTTGAAGACTACTTTTTTAGTCTGGTAAAAATTTGTTTCAATTATATTATCTATCGGGTGGGTTTACTTAAGTAGGCTAATGAATTGATAAAAGTATTCTCTGGGTACATTATATTATTTCGTTATACTTAACATCTTTGTAATAACATATAACTCTAAGTGAGTAGTACACCATTCTAAATTGATTATTATGTACCATGTAATAAATCATAACAATTTTAAACCTCCTTATTCTAGGATACTTTTATATATTATTAAAGGTGTGGCCCAATTTCATTATAAATCAAGTCCTCAATTGTCTTAACTCTATCTTCCTAACCTATATTAGAACTTATAGGCAGGCTGCACTGAGAGTTGAAATGAGGCTTGTACTAACAATGTGATGTTCAACACCAATATTTTGGCATGAATCCTCTGCAATATAGATCAATAGTAATCTCATCTAGTGTAAGATAGGCTTGATTTTTGTGTTTGGAATATGGACAACGAAACCTACTTAAATGAAATAATTCACTCCATTAAAAAAATTCATCTGTTAATATCTTGTGTCCAAGTAACATTCGATCATACATCTAACTTCTATACTTTCGAATATCTAAAACATAATTGGACTGTAAATTCCAACAAACAAATAAAGTATCAATTTTAAAAAAATTTAAATAATGTGTACAATTGTGATGATTTTAGGAGTTTGCATGGATAGTTTGTGTGCCTCCATCATGCGCTCATTTTATATTGGCAAACAGAACAGTGTATGTGAATTAGTGCAACACACCAATACATCTATTTTTCCCAAACAATTCATCAAAATGTCATCTTTTTAGGTTACCAAACCATCTAAGATGACTCTCTCTATTCTTATCTTCCACTAGAGCTACTCCAACCTTTTCATGTATACGCTCATTTCATATAATGTCTCTAAGAGTAAAGCCACTCATCCACCTAAGCATCCTCATCTCAGCAGCACTTAACTTAATATTATGCTTCTCTTTTAACGACCAACGTTTTGTACCATAAAGCATTGTAGGTCTCATCACCTTCTTATAAAATTGGTTAAAATCTACATAGGTGCCTATGCATTAATTAATGAAAAAAGGTATAAGACCTTAAAGGATCAAGAGCTCTCTAAAAATACATTATTTGAAGTAAATTCTAATGAACCTATGATCCTATCTATTACAATAATCAAGAGAAAAAAAAATAGGGAGGCAAGAAGCCAACCCTTAGAAGAGGAACCCAATCCAGACATTCAATGAAGCACCAAAAGCCAACCAATAAGCAGCATCCAACAGATGGATAGGCATTTGTAAGGCCAAAAATAGAGGCAAAATTAAAACTGGTAAAGAACAATAAAAATGTACCTAAAAGGAGAATAGACAAAATTGTAGCCCACAGCCGACATAGAGCCTCCAGCAAATTGGATGGCTTCAAAAAAATTTTTCAATTAAAAATTTAGTATTTTCTTCTATAAAAAGACTTATTTGTAAATTATTAATTAATTTTTTTTAATAGAAAAAGCAACATACCAATAAAGTAAAGTGTAATAAAGATAAATAAGGACACAAATAGCTTGTTTACGTGATTCGGCCAAAACTCAAAACCTGACCTACATCCACACCTGGCCACCCACAACTAGGAATTAACTAAGCAATTCAAGCTTACACCAACTTCCGTTCTTTTCTACACTAGGTAAGCACTACCTCAAAACATTGTACTTTCCTACACCTGGCAAGTATAACCTCCAAACAAATCATTATAAGATCATAAACAAAAGAACAAAATAAAAAAAAAATACAACCTAACCTTTGCTCTCAATTTTTAAATATTTTATCCCTCATCCTTCAAAATCAACCAACAATACAAATAGACTAGCTCACAAAAAAATTAATTTTGATTAATCACAATCACAAACTTGAATGTAGATGATATGGATATGTAAAGTTGTTATATATGGAATCAATCTAAAAATGAAATATTGAAATTTTTTATTTAAAACAAAAAACTTTCAAACTAGATTTGAAAATATAATTCACTACTTGGAACAAACTCACCAAAGACTTATCTCCTTTAAGCAAAAGATAAAGATGATTGACGGGGAGACTCTTTGGCTTGATTATGAGCACACGAATAAATGAAAATCTAGCCAAGAAAGGTTGGTGGAGATGATTTAGTAAGCAAGACAAAATTTCGGCAAAGTTTTAACGTGGTTTGGAGCAGCACACACACATAGGCAACCCCATTATTTATTGATAGAATATTGACCAAGTCAAGAGGGAATTGAAGGGAGATTATTTAGTAAATAATTTGAAATAATAATAAATTTTGGAATGCATTAGATTACCCTACCCGAATCCATAGAAAATAAGAAAGATATTATGTTAATATTGGCCATGGGAGCTGATTTGGCAATGCATTTGGTTTGGATTCATGCAAGAGGATTTTGTCTAAGGCATGATGAAATATTAACCATTTTATGTGATTGTCACATCTTCAATCCAAGAGGTGAATTATTTAGTTAATGATTCAAGGTTATGAGGATTAAATAATTTAGAGCACATGGAAATTTTGGACAAGCAATTTTCATGTATTTTGAATCAGAGTTAGGAAAGATTTGATCATGATATCAATCTAATTAATCCAAGATATTTTTTTCTCAACTAGAGGATTTGATTAGGAAGGTATTCCAACACTAAATTAAAAAAAAAATTAAAAATTCTATTAAGAATGAGAGGTCAAAACTTAGCAAAAATAGAGATTTTATTTGTGGAAAGTTATTTTCGAGGGAGTTTAGTTTTGAAAATAAAACTAAAAATTCCTGAATTTTTAATGAGTGATTAAACCATTAAATAATGCTTAATATATCTATAATTTTCATAATTAATTTGACCATAAATAAATTATGACATTAATAATGTAGGATTAAAAATATTTTACCTTGCAAGAAGTGCTCCAACATTATTCACAAGTGTATCATTAATTTAATATAAATATTTTGATTAGGTTTAGGTAATGAAAAAAAATTTTGGCCTCATGATATTCAAGCATAACAATGTGTGTTATGACAAGATAGAAATAACATGAATAGTAGAAGGAAAGAGAAAATGAATAATTTGGATAATTGGATTGTCATTTGAGATAAAAGGCTAGAATTGATAGTATGAAGATGATTAAATGTATTTTAGAGCATTATTGGATGGTTTAAATAAACAAAACAAAATGAACACAAGTTGTCAAGTTTTGAAATGCAAGATAGTAAACTTTCCAAAAATGACCAAAGTTTTGATCATGCATGAGATAGTTATGATAAATAATTTAGAAAAGCTATGAACTTATCAGAGTAATGTATTTTACTTTTATGATTCAAGCTTTATAAATTTGAATTATTGTACCATACTAAAGGAAATCCACCCAGCCTCAGTTCCAAATTGAATTAACTTCAATTCCTTTGATACTGGATTTTCCTTTATGATTTATTGACACACTTAAATATCAAATATTAGTACCCTCCAATCATTTGTTTGTTATCATCAAAATATTATTTTTATGCAATGGGGCTCATGGGGTTAACAAACCATGCCACCAAACCAACACAAGAATGGGCCCGAATAACCAACCAAGAATTAACCACCAAGAATATCACAAAAAAATGACCAAACCCATGTCACCAGAGTATAGAGCCCAACACCACGAAAAAACCTAAAACCCCCACCTAGAAAAACCAAGGCTAAGGTGACCACCAGAGAAGACAAACCCCAACACCAGGACTGAAAGCACCAATAGGGTCAATACCAGACCAACAATAGAAATAACCCGCAAACACCAGGAGAAAACCAACAACAAAATAAACACTACAAAAGATCTAAGTAGAGGACTTATATCTATTAAAATAACCAATCGAGTATTTAAAAAACAACCCACTTTGTATACATCCAAACCACACAGCCTGATGTATACACTATAGATGGCTTATTAGGACAACCAACTCTTGTTTTAGGCTAGGCTGTTGTTCCTTTTTACTTTCTTTTTGTGTGAAGTAGAGTTCTTATGGATTTTAAATTGATTTCATTGTATGTTGGTTATTAGAGTTTGATGTGTTTTGTAATGCCTTGATGTGATATATCTATTGTGATTATCTGTGATATAATATGATGGGCACTAGACTTCGCCTAGGTTAGGATGATCAAGATGCTAACAGAGTTTTCTATAGTTGGTCATGCTCATGCATGGATATAAAAAGTGGGCTAATAAAAATTTCACTAACCAAATTTTCTACAGGTGCTAAATTTTTTAATCCCCCGAAAAATAAAAGAGCATAACAAAGTAACTATGTCTCGCTCAGATGTGAGCAATGAAATTAATATGACTGCTTGAGATTTTTGATGATTTTATATAAACTGCTTATGATAGCATATAGGTTTTAAAGAGTCATTTTAAATTTTTTAATATGTCTGATAAATTCAAGAGTTTTCCAAGTAGATTTAAAATGGGAATGGTAACATTCAATTTGGAATCCAAAAAGGGAGAAACACAAATTTGGGGGTTCGGAGAGTTCCTACCATTAAATTAGGATGAACTTGAGATCCAAAGAGAAAAAAATACTTGTTCGGGGAGGAGTTCTTTTATTTGGATATTTGGATACTATGGATCCAAGGAGCACGAAGAAAAGAGCGAAAGAAATGAAGACAAAAACATATATCCCATTTTAAAAATACTTGTGTCATTTTGTAGGATTCAAATCCGAGTTGTTGTTAGTGGTACCCATTCACTTTTAATTTTTACTGACCCTGCGTCGTAATTAAGTGGCATTGGCCATATGTTGTTTACGTTGATTTAGTTATATATGATTTGATAATGTGTTTAAATTGATTGCGCACTCGAAATTACCTATTTTTCTAGCTTTCTTTCTTGCATAACTGATTTTTTTTAGCGAGAAAAATGTATTTATGCTCTTAAGGATAACTCAAAAATTCTTATACTCATAACTAAATAAAAAATTTATGCTTATATAAAAAGATAGGCGCTATATAAGAAGTAAGCCCAGGAATGCCTGGGAGTTCTCATGCATTCATATTTTACTTTCTCTTCCTTACTAGGCACCTCCCCGCTTGTGGGTCATGGCAGACCACCTGACCTATTAATGTGCCTTTATGTCTAGGGGATGTTATGCATCTTTAGGAAAAAAATTATTTTCTATGCCAAAAATTTTTAAAGTTTATCATATATGATTTCTACATTAAGAGTCAATCAGCATGTATTATATTAATTAGAAACCAATTATAAAAATAAAATTTAATTGCATAGAGCATAAATCCAACCATACTTAGGTAAATGGGCCAATTAGGACTTTCTCTAAATATCGAACCTAATTTCTCAAAAACTTAAATAATAGCCTTCCCATCATTCATAATAACCTAATACATAGTTTTAAAGCGATTAGGTGGTTTAGCTGGTACTCTAATCTAGGTCAAAGTAAGTTTAGATTTTTTTGTTAGTAACTTGAGTCGGGTTACTATTGTTTAGTTCCCAAATTAGATTTTTGATCCTGGGCGGACCTAAAATCACAAGTCCCTAACGTCAGGAATCTAATCCTATTATTTTAATGAAATGGTAACTCAAATTAAAATTCTCTCTAAATTAAAATGTAAAGAATAACTCTTAGGATAGAATGAGGCATTTCTAAATTATTTCAAATCCCAAAATGCCTTCTACTTCTCATCCTTTGGACTCAAAAATAAATTCTTGAAATTGGTCCAATCACATTTGAAACTCCAATATCTCACCTTTCATAACACTCCTTGAGAATTCAAAATAAAACTTCTATTATTATTTTAATTGAGTATTCATAGGAAGCCTGAAACTTCATACAATGTAATTAACTAATAAGACTTACCTTCGTTGGAGATTTAAGATCCCAAAAATAATCAAACACCATTCTATTTAGCTCCAAAATAGAATGGGGGAAAAGTCACCCTCTTTGGGAAAATCTAAACCAAGGATGATCATTATCATCATATTCAAATGATTGATAATAGGTGATATTCTCTCTCTTTGGGGAGATATATTATTTAATAACAATATGCTTGAATATGAAATTAATGGTAAATGTAACTAGATTATTGTAGTTAGATATGTATTTGAATGTCATTTTGACATTTTCGGGCCATATGTAGTTCACTATGATGATCTGAACGCAATAATTGATGATACAATATTTCATCTATCATAGTCAAATATACAGTTGAATGTCATTTTGATTCTCCAGGATCATGTATAACTCTCTTTGAAATTTGATTATGGTAGTCAGGATAAAAACTTATAGTTTTGCAATATGAACCAATTAGGGAATGATATTTTCATCATCCAAAATGATACATCGATCATAATGACGAGTTCGACTACAAAACTAAAAAAAAATTAAAAGGATTATATTCAAATTTTTTCAAAGAAAATATAATTATAATAGCTTTGCACTTTTCAATAAAACTGAGCAAACAATGACCGAGGTGGGTTTATGTTACTAAAGTGTTGTTATGTCGGCGCTAGTGGGAGATAGAGTTGGGATTCTATTATGTTGGTGCTTGTGAGTGTCGGGTGGGATTTTATTAATGAAGATGTATGAAATTTTGGGCTTAAGAGCTATTTTGATAATCATTATGAAGTATTTTTTTATAATTTAATTAATTTCAGTTTTTGTATAAATATAAACAATGTCATTATATGATTCTAGTTTTTAGTTTTAGTTATTAATTTCTATTTTAGGTTGCGATAACCTACTAAGCCGTGTTAGCTCATCCATTTTTTTGCTTTTATTTTTCAGCCCGGGGAATGGTAAGTAGCGAACTGAGTAGTTTGTATAATAGGCTCCAATATGTGTTGTAGGTGTGTTTTGGTTAGTTTTAATTTTTGCAGGCTTGGCTTTTATTTTGTTATTCTCTCTGTTGCCAAGCATTCATATAGATAGCCTAAAATTATATATTTTCGGATAATATATAGAAAATTATATTGATATTCAGTATACTTTCACTTTATATTGCATTCAATAATAGATTTGTGTAGTATATAAATTAAAATTTTTATTTCAGTACTTCTCCAACTAGATCATAGGGTCAATCTTGTCACAATCTAACATAGTATGAGCTGTGTGATATCTTACAATGGTGGAGTTTTTCTTATAGGGATTTGATGGAAACATACGCAGGATAGATTTCTTGTGAAAGACAAATATTTTGTGGAGTTTCATTTCCTCCAAATGAGATACCATAAACTTGTTTGTGGGAAGTTAGAACTTTTATTAGAAAGTTGTATAGAACGTGCTTAAGAAAATGCCCAAGTTATAATACATCGCAAGTAGGAAAGGGACAATTGTTTCATGTTAAATCTTTATGACAAGATCATGCAAAGTTCATCAAAATGTAAAAGAAAGAATTTTTTCTCTAGTGGAGAATGGCAAGAACTGCCACAACAATTTGAATACTACACTTTATGTTGCTCGACGCAAAGTCAGTTACAAGCTTGCATTCATTTATTGCATAAGGAATGAGCAAACTGTTGAAATAAGTTTAATTTGTGTTTTAATCTTAAACTTGTTGTTCTTTTAGTGTGTAAAAACATGTATTTTGCACCTCTCCTATTTGGATGATTATGTGTTTATCTTGAATTCCACAATACTAAAATAACACACATAGAGAGACATATATATATATATATATATATATATATACTTATACTTATATATTTATTTAAATATTCATTATTTTAAAATTTAATATGATAATATTTAAATTAGCTATATGATAATTCTTAATTCAAATTATATATATATCTTTGTGCGTGTCCCTTAATTGGCCTAAATGTCTGACTTAGTGCAAAAAATAATGAAGCTATGCAAGCTAGTTTTCTGGAGGAAATTATTGACCTCTTCTTTTGAGTAGGTCGACTCTATAGCATATTTTACATGCATGACACATTGGGCTATTTTGTATACATATTTACACTTAATAATTTCTAGATCTTTATAAGAAAAAATTAGCCCTATATATTGTAAACAATCATCAAACATTAAAGTGGGACCTGTTCTTCAAAGATAAGTTTTAAAGTTTTTTTTAGCTAAAACTCATTGTAATTTGTTTGCTATCTACCCACAAGGCTCTTTGAAAACTTCCAAAAGGCACCAACGTGGCAAAGAAGAAATTAATTCACGTGCCCCCTTTATCTCTCTCTCTCTCTCTCTCTCATCTACCACCTATAAATATAATTGGAGGCAGAATGCCATCCTAAACTTAAATAAGATTTAGCTTGACAAAGAAATCAAAAGCAAAATAGGAACATTCATTCTGCATGATGGTGAACATTCCTCTCCGACTCCGATCCTTCAAACTCCATCTCATCATACCCAAGAATCTCCGCAACCGTCTTGCAAAAACCTTTACGTTGATCTACGTCCCAAGAAGTAGCGCAACCTTGTTAGAAATCAATGGTGCGAAAATCCCTCCGAACAAACCTGCTCCTATTGTTTTGCGTCGCGATCGATTGATGGAAGCTGAAAGAGATACGGAGGTCGTGTACACAAGCACGGATCATGTTTTTGCTTCCGATGGCCTGAGGTTTGAGGTTAACTTTGGTGAAGAGAAATCCCTTAAAGGGATTTTTCAACGAGATTTGAGATGGGGACTAGAGTGTGAGTTGATTGGCTTGAATATGTGGATGCAAATAAGTGTAGTGACTGATCAAGGAGTTTTAATAAGAGAGAGAGTGAAGTTAAGGAGAAATCGATTTTGTCAAAAGTTGTCGATTATATAGGAGGAAGATGAGGAGGAGATGGTAGAATCTAACTATTTGAAACATGAGCATCGGATTGACAATGGGAATGAAGTGGGGAATAAAGGTGTTAGTTGGGCTTTAAATATAGGAATTTTGGTTGCATCTTTAGGAGTTGGGTTTTTTATTTTTAGGGCTCCCTTGAAGAGATTAGTAAGATGAGATTTGTTGTAAGAAAATATTTTTTTATATATTTGTAGAAGGATCATTGATCCTATATGTATTTATATTTTTTATGATATGAATGTATTAACTAGTACTTTTTGCCATTAATTTTTTTCCAGTTACTATTCTAATGTTGTAACATTCAGTTTTCATTTGTCATCCAATTTAATTTAATAATATTTCTTTCTGAATTTCGATGCTGAATGAAATAATAAATATTTTTTTTAAAATTAAACATACTCATGCAGTCATATATGCACAAAATGAAAGGCTTAATCAAAAATAAAAATCCTTTTTTTAACTCTTTGGACATAAAATAATTCTTTTAGACAGAAGCAACTAACGGTTTAGGTGAGTCAAGCTGGCTCGTGAGCCTGCTAGGGCTAGGCTCGGCTCGATAAATAGCTCATGAGCCGACCTCGATGAGCTAATGGGCCAGGCCTAACTCGACTCGTTAGCTCAAGAGTTGGTTCGTTTATAAAAATAATGGTATAAAATGCATTTAAAATGTATTAGTATTCAGAATTTTTTAAGTGCAAAATTATTAAAAATATTTAAAAATTATCTTGATTTCTTATATTAAGTTATTCTTCATTATTTTTTCTTTTTATTTCTCATTCTCTTAATTATATCATCATAAAGAGAACTATGCATAAATATCTCCATTTTGGTAGGAGTGGAAGCCAACTGCCTTTAAACGTGTCTGTATTTAATTTTATCTCGTTCTGATGCTTCTTTTATTGCCTTCGTCTTTGTTAGTTTTTTTTATTATTTTTAAAAATAATTTTTTAAGTAAAAAATTTATAGCTCAAAAATATTAAATTTAAAAACATTTTTTACTAAAAATTTACTTTAGAAAAATGAAAAAAATTTCTCTCAAATGAGACCTTAATTTATTTTATATATTGCTGTGTGATTATCATCTTCTCAGCCAACTCAAGGCAACTCTAGGAAAGGACGCTTGAATCAAGTTAAAATTTAACTGATTTCAACTTTTAATTATTTTTAACAAATTTAGATATCTTAAACCTAATATTTTTTTTAATTTGAAATTAGTTTTTGTTTTTATTATGAGGGGAAAGCTTTAATAACAAATTAAAAATTAATTAATCGTAATAACTAAAAGTGTACATATATTTTTTATTAATTTAAAGTCAAATATGTACATCATAAATCAAATTACGATTAAAATTAAATTATATATATATATATATATATATATATATATTCGGATTAAGCTTAAATACAATCTAAGTTGGTTTTATTTTTTTATATGTATTCCTACACCAAGCTATTTCTTATCTAATGGCTGAGATAAAATGTAGGAGATGGTATTTGATATGAGCCCTTTGAGCAAGGGTTTATTGGATTTGTCACAGGCTCGGTTCAAGTGGCCGGTTCACAAGCATGCCTCCAACTCCCTGACATTTACGAAAAATTAATCTCTCACATGAGAGCTGCAGCTTCGACTCCCATGCTTTCCCCATTCAGCTCTTGGTCCAAGACTCCAGCTAAAGTTCAGAGATATAGCAGACTGATCCCCTACCCCGGTTCCACGTCACCCGGGGTCCAGTGCATCCGAATGATGTGGCGCATCCGGATTAGCCTCTAGAGAGTTCGGACGCCACACGTTATAATCTCTCCACCCCAAGAGGCAGAGATGGGAGGGAAGGAGCTCCCCAACTGGAGATTTATGCTCAAAGAGCTCACTCCCTCTCAAGACTACGACTACAAGTCCTACTCTCTCATGACATGACGGAGCTCGAGATGGACAAAAGGTGGCCAGTTCTAGCCCCCATTTCGCCGCCGGCGCTGCTCTCATGTTCTCGCAGTCCACCCTACAATCCGACCCAACTGCCGATGCCGTGCCTCTTTCTAGACGACCTACCACATCGACCTACACCGGCGAAGCCCAACCAGCCGATTGACATTACATCGACAGTCTCGTCCGGCTGGTAGCCCACGCCGACCTGCCAAGATCTGTCTAGCGAGACCTGGCCATCGATATGTCCACCTCCTTTGACTTCTTCTACCCGAGCTACACACCAACTCTGGCTCCCTCACATCCGACCACCTCTAACTAGTTGATTTGCTGCCTCTAGTAAGTTCGACCGATGTCGCTTTGGCTGCCTCCAGTCATCCAACCCACCAGGCATCTACTTGACCGATGCAACCACTCAGGGTGCCTAACTTGCAAGCTCGCCGACGAACCATCTTCTCACCGGGAAGGTAACGACCTCCCTCATCCTTTTGTACTGCTTTGGTTGAGTATACTGATTCTTAAACTCAAGGATAAGTGGAATGGGAATGGGACTCTATTTGGTGTGAGATTCAAAGTAGACACTTTTGAATGGATATTTTGGTAAATAATACTTGTTTGGATTCAAACTCCAGTATAAAAAAAAAAGAATCTAAAACGTTTTATGTAAATACCATATGATAGCCATTTTCTTATTCTTCTTTGTAGCACTCATGTTACAGGCATACGGAATTACATCCGTATCGTGATTATAATGGGCTTTTCATTATGGCTTAAATAGTTTATGCATAGCTGAATAAATTAGAAAGATATCGTTGTAAATGTTAATTTCAGGTACTTACATGCTCAATGTTGGAAGGCTTTTACTTCACAACTTATTATGTCATTAAGATAAATCTCATATTCTTGACCCATTCGAGTTGTTGAAATTTTTTTGATATGTTATGATGGTATATATATATATATATATATATAAAAGATTTTAATACCATAGAGTTAAGATTTATTTATGCTGTACATTGAATAGTTCATTGTATTAAAACTTTGAAAATGGATATCTGAGTATAAATTGATATATGTTACCCATATCATATATTATCAACCATACAATGAAATAAAATCATATCATAGTTAGGCTTGTATCACTTCTTATTTAATCAATGATCGAAAACCTCCGACAAAATAATAATAATCTAGACGAAATTGCAAAAAAAAATATACTTAACTTATGTTAGTCAAATCATAACTATCATATTAAAAACAAAATTACTAAAAGATATAATTCGAATATAAACTTGAACTAAATCTAATAAAAATATTAATCACCCCTTAATCAAATATTAACTAAATAAAATTCTTTAAAAACAAAATTAAATTTAAGAGTTATAAAATTGTAGAATAAATCTGAAGTAAAATATGCTAAAATAAAAGACTTATAAAATCAAAACTATAATTCATTAAATCTTCTCATAATTACAGACACAATCTTAAAATTCTTCTAAGAGTTGGAATTAAATAACAACCTAAAGATTAATAACCTAAATAATTAAATGAACAAAATAAGAAACTAATTGGAAATTCAACATAATTCACAATTTCAAAGATCTAATAACTAATCCAAAATTTAATCAAACAATAAATCATTCCTTTTAAAATCAAATAGTCAACCCCTAATCTTCAACCAACTAAATTAACTTAATCGGTTACTACTGGATAACCCAGGCCTACGAGACTATTAAATTTGCCCCAACGAGGGTAAAATAAACCATACGACCTCAGTGAGTAACAAAGGTGGTAATCACTAAACACTAAAATGAATTATTAAAACTAACATTAAGATATTAATATTTAAACTTGAATTAAAGCTTTCCTTTGACCTTTAACTAATTAGAACAGAAAGCAAATTTAACTAAATTATTTTATATAGGACACATCCAAACTACACAGCTTGCTGCACACACTAGAACTTATTTGCTAGGATCATTGACTCTAGTCTTAGGTTAGGCCATAGGTGTATTTTTGTGTGATTCGGGTACCTTACCTGGAGGGTATCCTGGGTGTGTTTATTTACTTTATGTACTCTGGATGTCATGCATGTAATTTTATACACCTTACTTAACAATGCACCTTGTCTATATGCATGCAGTATATCATTATTGCTCAAGTGAAAATGTCAAAGCAGAATGTACCTAGGATGCTTGTAAAAGAATATTCAAAGTAGAATGCGCCTAGGTGCAAATGTATGCGCAAGAGTTAAGTGTAAATGTAAAGTGTCTAGAATTTAACTAGATTGAGTTATACATATTCATTGAGTTATAGAGGCTTAAAATATTTGTTTATACGCATACATATAGGGCTCCAAAAGATAATCCCTCTCTTTCGGAGAGTGTACTCTTTTGGAATCCTATAGAGGAGCTAGGGATAGAAGATAATATGCAAGTATATTTAAACCCATATTATATAAGAGTAGAAAACCAGGCTTGTTGTGGTGGAGCCTAGCCACCTTATTTTATTGAAGACCCTGGGTTGTATGTATGCTCCAATTAAATGAATAAAAAGTTTATTTATGCATTTATTTCATGCATCATACATGGCGATAAATAGGTACATTTATATATTTAAATCAATATCCTTGATTCTTTAGGATAGAGCCATCCTTCTAGCATTCATAAGGCGATTGATTGTATTCAGGATGTTAGCTGGCAGCTCACTTCAGGCAAGTATAAGCCCAGATTGTACACCCCTCAGTGTGTCTCCTCTAACTTCTAATAAATTCTGAATCGATCATTCCTCCTAGGATAATAAATTCAATCTTTGTTCTTCTAAACTCAAATTTTTAATAACATCTTTATACATTTAAAAAAAAGGTCTAATCAACACTAAAGATAAGGAGAATAGTTTATCCCCTTTGGAATAGAATATAGGAACTCCTTCTGTACACCAAACCAAGAAGAGAATAATATAACATCCTTCATCGAGAGCTTTCCTGGGTCGAGGCCTAGGATGTAATTTACCACAGGGCTTGCACCCGTGGGAAACTGATGCCACATCAAATAAACCCCATTTGAGTCGATGTATTAATAGAGAAATTCTTGTAACTTTGATCAGATTATATATATTATTACCCATCGAGGTGTGCAGGTGAAAGCCGCTATCCTCCGTGGTTAATCATATATATGATCTCATCTGATCTTCCATTAGCCTGGTTGCATAGAGTGTAAAGTCTTATAATCATTTTGTCCTACGGGATAGTGTGATCATACCCTTCACATTTTATTCCCCGCTAAGCCGAATCCTTTTAGAGACCCACACCATCTTGATCATCATTTTCCTGTGAAATATATTATAGGTCAATCAACATGTCCAATAGATTTTTCATCCTTGATCTTCATTATTGTTGGCTCTAATTGCCTTCAATAGAGTCCAAATGTTTCACAATTTGCATTGTTGCGTCTAATAATATTTTTAGTTTTCTGTCATCACCCAAGTTTGTCATTGATCTTGGAACTTGATGTAGTGACACTATAGGAAATTTAGACATTTACGGAGGAATAAACCACTGCAAAGTAAGATAAATCTATCATAAATCTTGGTTTATGGAGGATTTGCAATATAATTGAATTTGCTGTCAAAACCTACGTCATAAAAGTAGTTACGTTGTAACAGATCCATCACAAATATTTTGTGATGGATTTACGGTGGATGTTCGATGGAAACTCCACTACAAATTATAGTAAATATCCATCGTGCATTGTGATGAAAAATCTATTGCAAATCAGCTGCCCATTATGGCAGAAATTTTCTAAAAGTTTGTGAGGGTTGTGAAATCCTAAAGAACTAGCCCGAGGCTAACCAAGAGAGGGGTGAATTGGTGTTTTAGGAATTCTTAAATTAAAAGAAAAATCTTTTTATCTTTTTTTTTGAATATTTTAAAAGCAAACAACTTATGTGGAATTAGATAACAAAATCAAAGATTTTAACCACAGAATAAATGATAGATTAGTGCAGAAATAAAATATAGAAAAAAAAATAATAATGAGCACACTGAATTTTATAGTGGTTCGGTCAAATCTTACATACGTCCACTCTCCGGAAACCTCCTTTCTAGGATTGCACTAATCAGTTAGTGTCTCTCCTTTTTCACCCATAGCAAGGTGGAGAAGCCCTTACAAAATCTTTCCATCGACTCAGTGAGGCAATGAACCTTAAATCCTTTTTCACCCTCCGCGAGAAGACAGAGAATCCGAAATCCTTTTACTCTCAACTGGAGTTAGCAAAGAACCATGAATCCTTTTACTCCCACCTGGAGTAGGTAGAGAACCTTAATCTGATGCTGATGATCTTCTCCCTAGAGCCACCAAGGAACCAAGTATGAAAGTTAAAGAAGATGATCGAATTTGAGCTTGGAGCAACCTTTGTGAATCCCCTCATAAACTCCGACTCATAAGATTCTCTCTCTCTCTCTCCCAAACTCTCCTTCTCCTTCTCTAAGCTCTCTTAGATTAGAACAACAATAAAAGATTTGCTAAGAAGTAATTAAGAGAACTTAAAGATGAGGCTTCCAAAAAAGCCATGATTTTGAATTTTGCGTCAAAAATCAACCAGGATGATCCCACGATCATCCTGTACGATTAGTACAAAATAACCTTTTCAGCCAGGATGATCACCTGTGCTCTATATGATCAATAGAAGTATTTTATATAGATCGTTCTGTATGATTATTTAATTGTCCGAGATGAATAGTTCAATATGGGAGGCAATTAATATATCATCCCATAACAGTCTCGATACATCTAGGATGATCTCCTGGATGATTAGAAGGAAATTATGGTCTTATGAAATATAAAAGATCATCGAGGACGATCCAAGTAGATCATCTTATATAATATGTTTGACCAATCTAACCATAATTAGTCTCCTAATCAATAGATTATTTTAGGCATGATTGTCATGAATCGTCCAGGTCAATATGGATCATCCTATATGATAAGAACAAATTTGAATTATAAAATCTTGCTTAAATTATGAATGGCGGCTGTCGGTCTCAATATGTACAGATCATCCTGCATGATATGAATCATCTCGAATAATTAGTTAAGCAAACTTAAATATCAAGGATACCCTAATTAGGGTTTGTGTTTTTAACTGATCGTCTAGGATGATTTAGAATCATCTTATACGATATGATCAAAAAACAAAAAAATTTCTAACTCACCAAATTTCTCCCCCTGAGTGTGTGTGTGCAAGGTTACTTAGCTTCAAGATCCATCACAGTACATTTGACTCAAGAAAAGATAAAAGATGCTTTGGAATTAAAATTACAGGCAGACTCAATCCTAGTCTGCCTGATCTTTGAGCTAATATGCATTGTAAGTGATCTTGTGGACCTGAAAGGTTAGTAGGCAGGGCAACCAAAATAGATATACAATAGTAACAGTGGTAAGGAAACAAGAATCTTTGTTATCTTCAAAATCACAGTGCTTGGATCAAGATTTGCAACATTTCCATCACAAACAATAATACTTAATCATCGTATCAACATTTGTGACAAAATTTTCATTGCAATTCCACCAGAAAGCTATAGCATAAATAAAACAAAGCTCCTACTATTTGTTATTAATCTTTCTAACAATACAAATCTAAATATTTTAAAAGCAATCATTAAATATAGTAATAAAAAGTAATAATAATTTAACAATTACATTCCAAAAGCTTAAATAAGTAACCACATTCTATAAAATTTTATAATTGTTATAACATTGTTAAAGTTTCACTAGTGCTTATACATTAAAAGAAAGAAAATGGATCAAAAAGAATTTTACAGACACTCTAGAAGGAATCTATATCCTCGCTTTCAGGCTCAGCCGATGTGGATGTAGGTTGATTTTCATCAATTTACTTTCTCAATCTCCTAAGCTCATCTAGTATCTGAATGTTCATGTCCGCCTATGTTTTTCAAACATTTTCTAACTTTGCTATCAGGTTAGCCACATTTTGCCTATATAAACTCTCTTGGCTTCCTGCGGAGTAGCGGTAGTAGGAGTGATTGTCCCTCATACGCATAGGCTTGCAAGCCTAATTCATAAACTTGTCCCTTCTGCATTTCACTGACCACTTACGAGTAAGTGCCGTAGTCAGAAACATCTAAAGATTCCCTAGAGGAACCATCACCTATTGCAGCCTAGCTCTCTCAAAGCCTTATATGCTCATCCTAAAAAATATAACATTAGATTAATCATCGTATAATCGCCACTTATAATATTTTTGTAAGTATCATATCCTTATATACTTACGTATGCCCTACTAGCTCACTCATCCTCCCACTATTGGTCCTCCTGGGGAACTCAATTGCAGTGTGTTCTCTTTTAAGCATCTCCTTCTGCAATATACTTAGATTAACATGCATAAACAAAGAACTTATTAAAAAATATTAAAATTCTTATCAATCGTCATCTATGCTTAGTGTGTGGAACTGAGCTCCCAATATTAAAGGAGCTACCTATGCCCCTGACATTAGAAGCACTCTTGAGCTCTGCCAATAAACCCTCTCAAATCCAAAGCGGTCACTCGCCTATCCTTCTAATGCAAGTGAATATGTCTCGTAGATGAGCTGCTCCACATTTCTCAAAATTTATTATGATATGAGTACCATGCTCAGGCAACCAATATGATTCTAATTGTATATAATAAATTTAACAATATAATCATTATTAGTGTAATAAACTATGAAAAGAAGTTAATAATATTACAACTTACTAATCTCAAACTCCTTGAACCACATGTCATGCACTTTCTTTAGGATTTTCTTCCAAGAGCATATGGAGCACCAAACCTACTTCTTATGATATCTTGTATCTTGTATGTTGGTTACTTTGATAGATAAAACCTGCACAAAATATTTAGTTGAGGAACTGTTGCAACTCGGGCTCACGAGTTCATATTTTGATGATAACAAATATTATGGTTCATCTCCTAGTATTTGGAATATATATTTATTTGTGTGTACTAACATTTCAGGAACAACATGCATCAATCCAAGAAAGATTCAAGACTCAAGAATGAGTAGAATAGGCTTTGTTTTATTTCTCATTGATGTACTTTTTAATTTCTTGAGTCAAGTCCTGTAAGGGTGTATGCTTATTTGTGATTATGTGTACACATACTCAAGGGAAGTGAGATCCTGTCAAAACCAGAAGTTCAACTTTTGAACAAATCGTACTGGACGATATTTATATCGTCTTGGACGATCCAATATGATCTTAAAACCCTAGCCGCCATGATAATTTAAGCAAGGATTTGAGAGTCAAAATTTATTCTAATCGTCCTGGACGATCTATATATCGTACGGGATGATTTGTTCAAAATTTTTACGGATCGTCCTGTACTATCCCAGGATCGTACGGGACTATCAGGTCAAATTCTGCACATCGTCCAGGACGATCCTGCGATCGTCCGGGACGATCCTGCGATCGTTCGGGACGATGTTTGGTGGCAGAATTGAGTTTTTAGGGTTTTCTGAAGCCGTTTTTTGAAGCACATCGTCCTGGACGATCCTGCGATCGTCCTGGATGATCTTTGGCGGCAGAATTGAGTTTTTAGGATTTTCTGAAGCCGTCTTTTGGAGCACATCATCCTGGACGATCCGACGATCGTCCTGGACGATCTTTGCCGCCAGAACTAATTTGGAAGGGTTTTTGGAGCTTTTTATTTAAGCTTTCTTAAGGCACTTGATAGGTGTCTTTGGCAGCCATTGAGGCTTCGTTTTTTTGGAAAAACTTGAAGAGAGAGCTTGAAAGGGAGAGAGGAAAGGGTGGAGTTTGAGAGGGAGAAGAGCCTGGGAAGGGGGATTCTCGAGGGAGTGTGAGGGGGTTCACACGGTTGCTCCGGCAAGCTTGCACCTAAGTACCATCGAATTCAAGGGTCGTCTCGAGGGAGGTTTTGGGAAGAAGAAGATCTCTTTGGTGTCAGAGGACTCGGCTACTCCACCGCACCAGGGAAGGTGGAAGTGATTTTGTAAGGGCTTCTCCGCCTAGCTGTGGGGGCTGAAGGAGAGACACTATTTGGTTTAGTGCAATACTTGGAGGGTGCCTCCGAGGAGTGGACGTAGGTCAGGTTGGACCGAACCACTATAAATCCGGTGTGTTTTTTCTTATTATTTTCTGCACTTTATTTTATTGCGATTATCTGCTTGGGTGATATCTGTGATTGATCTTTTTATCGTTATTTTAATTCATTTTCGCTGCACGTTATAAAAAGATTTTTGTTTTGTTTCAAATATCTAATTCACCCCCCCCTCTTGGTTAGCCTCGGGACTTGTTCATCAGGGCTTAACATCCCTTTCAAACTTTCAAGTGGTATCAGAGAGGGATTCAAAATTTAAGTTTAAAAACTTTTGAATTTGATCCATGGCTAATTTTTTTAATCGTAATATTGCGGAAGGTTATTCAATCACCCGGCCACCACTTTTTGAAAATATTACTTTTGATTTTTGGAAAATTCGTATGTCTACTTTCTTGCAATCTATTGATTATCGCATGTGGCATATGATTCAAGTTGGTTATTCTGTACCGTCACGTATTATAAATGAAATTAAAATTGATATTCCTTTTTCTGAATGGAGTAGATCAGATCAGATCAATGCTCAATTGAATGCTAAATGTTTGAATTGTTTTTTCTGTGCTTTGAATTCTGATGATTATATGTTAATATCTACATGCACTTCTGGCAAAGAAATTTGGGATAAATTATGCACTAGATATGAAGGTACTTGTGAAATCAAGCAATCTAGGCTAAATATGTTAATGTATGATTATGAATTTTTTAGCATGAAACCTTATGAAATGATCTTAGACATGTTTACTAGGTTTTCTCAAATTATGACATCATTACATGCTTTAGGAAAAGAACTTTCAAATTTTGAAAAAGTTAATAAAATCCTACGTTCTCTACTTGCTAAATTTGATGCCAAAGTCATTGCAATTTCTGAATCAAAAAATTTGAACGAATATTCTATTGATAATTTGATTGGCTCACTCATTGCCTACGAGCAAGGTTTGGGTCAAAAGCTTTTGGATGCAGATAAAATGATAGTGCTGAAAACTGAAGACAATGGAAAAAATAACTCAGAAAGTGATGAAAGTGAAGAGTTAGCATCAGCAACAAACAAATTGAAAAATCTACTAAGGCACAAATATCAACATCAAAAGTGGAACAAAGGTAAAAATGGTAAGAATGTAAAGTTTTCTTCTGATGTTATTTGTTTTGGATGTAGGAAGCCTGGACATATGAAAAATTAGTGCCCAAACTTAAGAGCCCTTCCTGAAAAGGAAAAGGGTAAAGCTAAGCAAATTATAATAAGGGCTGATAATGCAAAACGAAAAATGTCCTGGGCAGATCTAGCTTCTGAATCATCTAATCAGGAGCAAGCTGATGTAAATTAATGTTCTTTTTATGTGTTTATGTTTTTTGTTTTATTTTTCTGTTACTATTGTTTATTCATTGTGTTTTTTGTGTTTTAGTGTTTTTGTTTTACCTTTTAAAATTTTTGATGTTTTTTATTGTTCCTCTGATCAAGCACACACATAACACCTCTTGTTTTAAATCATTTTTTTAAGATCTTATTTTCTAAAAATAGAAAATTTACCACCAGTATTTTCTTAATACTTTGTTAGTTGTGGTTGATTTCTCTAAAATCAAGTAAAGGAAGAAAACTCATGATTTTGTTTCTCTATCTCATTTCTTTGAATAAGGCTATCTTATTTTTGAGTCAAAATTTGTTTCAGATTATAAATTAGTTTTTGAAATTAAAACTTTTTTCATCTCCCAACATTTTGTCTATCTCATAGGAATCTTTTGCAAATTGTTGAACCAACTTCAAGATTATCTTATTCAGGTTGTTCGTCTTTATCATAAGAATAAGGTTTGTTGAATTTAAAGATTTAGAAAGTAGGCAATCAAAAGATGCGCAGTGCGCCAAACAAATTGAAAAGAGGCACAAAATGAGCCCAAAATTGAAAAGATGCGAAATTACCAAATTGAATACACAAAGTATATCAAAAATTAAAAGATGCGCAAAGCGCCAAACAAATTAAAAAAGAGGCACAAAATTAGCCCATAAAAGCTGCTTCCATTCTTGTAAATCTCTAAAGTTTAGAAAACTCTTATGACATTTTGATAGATTCGTTACTTGAGTTTGAAAATTAAAATTTTTTGATTCATTACTTTGCATTAATCTTCTATTAGATGTATTTCAGGAAAGGAGTTTTGAAAGATTTTTATTTCCTTATCTAATTTGTTCCTTGATTTAGATATTGGCTTAAAAAGTTTTTTCGTCTTTTTAAAAACCTGAGTTTGGATTTATATTTTCTAATTCTCTAACCTTTCTGGGTTCAAAGAAGTCAATTCATGTCTTACTAAGTTTTGGAGAACCTCAAGAGGTCAGTTTTCAAATTGTTGCTCCTCCTCTTTTTGATAATGTCAAAGGGGGAGAACGTATTGTTGTTACAGTTGTATTTGTGATATTTATTTTTGTGTTGTTTGTTTTACATCATATTGTTGTTATAGTTATTTTAAAAATTAAAAAAATAATAAAGAGAAGAAAGTATTTCTCCCTGTTTTTAAAAGACTTTTTCTTAGTGAGGGGGAGATTAGGAGAACATATCTTTTTGCAAATCCAACCAGAAATATTTGCCATCATAAAAAAGGGGGAGATTGTTGCAACTCGGGCTCACGAGTTCTTATTTTGATGATAATAAATATTATGGTTCATCTCCTAGTATTTGGACTATATATTTATTTGTGTGTACTAACATTTCAGGAACAACATGCATCAATCCAAGAAAGATTCAAGACTCAAGAATGAGTAGAATAGGCTTTGTTGTATTTCTCATTGATGTACTTTTTAATTTCTTGAGTCAAGTCCTGTAAGGGTGTATGCTTATTTGTGATTATGTGTACACATACTCAGGGAAAGTGAGATCCTGTCAAAACCAGAAGTTCAACTTTTGAACAAATCGTACTGGACGATCCAATATGATCTTAAAACCCTAACCGCCATGATAATTTAAGCAAGGATTAAGAGTCAAAATTTGTTCTAATCGTCCTGGACGATCTATATATCGTACGGGACAATTTGTGCAAAATTTGTACTGATCGTCCTGTACTATCCCAGGATCGTACGGGACTATCAGGTCAAATTCTGCACATCGTCCAGGACGATCCTGCGATCGTCCGAGATGATGTTTGGCGACAGAATTGAGTTTTTAGGGTTTTCTGAAGCCATTTTTTGGAGCACATCATCCTGGACGATCCTGCGATCATCCTGGACGATCTTTGGCGGCAGAATTGAGTTTTTAGGGTTTTTTGAAGCCGTCTTTTGGAGCACATCGTCCTGGACGATCCGGCGATCGTCCTGGACAATCTTTGCCGCCAGAACTAATTTGGAAGGGTTTTTAGATCTTTTTATTTAAGCTTTCTCAAGGCACTTGTTAGGTGTCTTTGGCAGCCATTGAGGCTTCGTTCTTTTGGAGAAAACTTGAAGAGAGAGCTGGAAAGGGAGAGAGGAAAGGGTGGAGTTTGAGAGGGAGAAGAGCCTGGGAAGGGGGATTCTCGAGGGAGTGTGAGGGGGTTCACACGGTTGTTCCGGCAAGCTTGCACCTAAGTACCATCGGATTCAAGGGTCATCTCGAGGGAGGTTTTGGGAAGAAGAAGATCTCTTTGGTGTCAGAGGACCCGGCTACTCCGCCGCACCGGGGAAGGTGGAAGTGATTTTGTAAGGGCTTCTCCGCCTAGCTGTGGGGGCTGAAGGAGAGACACTATTTGGTTTAGTGCAATACTTGGAGGGTGCCTCCGAGGAGTGGACGTAGGTCAGGTTGGACCAAACCACTATAAATCTGGTGTGTTCTTTCTTATTATTTTCTGCACTTTATTTTATTGCGATTATCTGCTTGGGTGATATCTGTGATTGATCTTTTTATCATTATTTTAATTCGTTTCCGCTGCACGTTATAAAAAGATTTTTGTTTTGTTTCAAATATCCAGTTCACCCCCCTCTTGGTTAGCCTCGGGACTAGTTCATCAGGGCTTAACATCCCTATCGAACTCTCAGGAACATTATTTCTTAAATATATGCATAATATAAAAAATATATATTTATGCACATGTTACCCTCAGGCTGAATCAACATGTGCCCATCTATAATCTGTGTTGCAACAGGCTATATGGAAGGTCCAGTTGTAGTTGGGATGGAAGGTCAAGCTATATAGGGCTGAGGGGGATGGTGGGTAGTAAAAGGGCCGAATGTATGGTGGATAGGGATAAGTTGCATAGAATCCCTGAGATGATGGTGGGGGGTATTTTGGGTAAAAAGGAGCTGTCTATGTATGGTCTGCTGACTGAAACTGGGGGTCTCTAAAATAAAATGGAGGACTCCATGCAGGAGGTGTAGGTAAAAGGGGGGCTAGGCTGGGTATGAGTGGTAGGCTATGAAGAGGATGTCCCCTCAATACCTCTACCCCTACTAGATCCTCCACTGGTTCTTCTTGAGCTTGAAATATTTATCATAAATCGCCAATGGGGCTTATCACCTCTAGAGGACATATGCAAAAATAGTAATAATTTATATATTTATAAAAATGTAGTGAATAAGTAAATTAACACAGGAAAAGGAACTACTGTATGTATGCTAACATGTAAAAATTAAAAAATCTACTTTGGAGGAAGATTGTAGGGGGTGAGTATCACGGGCCAGCATGAGTAACGTGACAATGACTAACTAAATGGAGTAAATCATCTACACATAAACCTAATCTTACATTCCTTGGTTCTACAACAAAGGTAAGATATGTATGGTCAAAATATTTCCAGGCTTCTCTAACGGATGTGTTAGAATGCCTACTTGTGAGCTGTGTTCCTTATATCATCTCATATGTATAGTAAAGCTCATAAATGGATACATATGTTGCAATCCGAGAATGATGGGTAAGTAGAATAATAGATTGACTAGCACATCATTATGCCTTTTTTTATCCTGAATTTGGTTTAAACTGTAGCCATTATAATGATGACATATAATCTCTAACAATTTATCCTTATAGTATAACATGTATCCATTAACACAATAAAATATTTTTATAGCGGTCAAACCAAGTTTGAAAACTAATTTTTTAGTCTTGTATAAATCTTTTTGAATTTTATTATCTATCAGGTTGGTTTACTTAAATATGCCAATGAATTGATTAAAGTATTCTCTGGGTACATTAAATTATTTCATTATGCTTAATATCTTCGTAACAATAGATAACTCTAAGTGAGTAGTACACCCATTCTAAATTGATTATTATGTACCATATAAGAAATCATAACTATTTTGTATCTCCTTATTCTAGGATTCTTTTATATATTATTGAAGGTGTGGACCAGTTGCATTATACATCAAGTCCTCAAATGTCTTAACTCTGTCTTCCTCAAATATATTAGAACTTATAGACGGGCTGCATTGAGAGTCGAAATGAGGCTCGTACTAATAATGTGAAGTTCAATACCAATATTTTGGCATTAATCCTCTACAATATAGATCAATAGTAATCTCATCTGGTGTAAGATAGGCTTGATTTTTGTGTTTGGAATATGGACAACGAAACCTACCTAAATGAAATAATTACTCCATTAAAAAAATTCATCTATTAATATCTTATGTCCAGGCAACATTCCATCATACATCTAACTTCTATACTTCAAATATCCATAATACAATTGGACTATTAGTTCCTACAACCAAATAAAGTATTAGTTTTAAAAAAAATTAAATAATGTGTATATAGTGATAATTTTAGGAGTTTGCTTGGATAGTTTGTGCACTTCCATCATGCACTCATTGTATATTGGGAAATATAATAGTGTATGTGAATTAGTGCAACACACTAATACATGTATTTTTCCCAAACGATTCATCGTAATGTCATATTTTTATATGACCAAGCCATCTTTGACGACTCTCTCTATTCTTATCTTCTAATAGAGCAGCTCCAACCTTTTCATGTATATGCTAATTTTGTATCATGTCTCTAAGAGTAAAGCTACTCATCCACCTAAGCATCCTCATCTCAACAACACTTAACTTAATATTATGCTTCTCATTTAATGGCCAACTTTTTGTACCATAAAGCATTGTAGGTCTCATCACCATCTTATAAAATTGGTTAAAACCTACAGAGCGACCTATGCATTAATTAATGAAAAAGGGTATAAGAACATAAAGGATCAAGAGCTCTCTAAAAATATAGAATTTTAAGCAAATTCTAATGAGCCTATGATCCGATCTATTACAATAATAAAGAGAAAAAAAAACTTGGGAGGCAAGAAGCCAGCCCTCAAAAGAGGAACCCAATCCAGATATTCAATGAAGCACCAAAAGCCAACCAATAAGAAACTTCCAACACATGGACAGGCAACTGTAATGCCAAAAATAAAGGCAAAATTAAAATAGGTCAACAATAAAAAAAATGCACCTAAAAGGAGAATAGACAAAATTGTAGCCAACAGCCAACATACAGCCTCCATCGAATTGGATGGCTTCAAAAAATTTTATCAATTAAAAATTTAATATTTTCTTTTATAAAAAGACTTATTTGTAAATTATTAATTAATTATTTTATGAATAGAGAAAGCAACCCAGCAATAAAGTAAAGTGTAATAAAGATAAATAAGGGCACAAGCAACTTGTTTATGTGATTTGGCCAAAACTAAAAAACCGGCCTACGACCACACCTAGCCACCCACAACAAGGAATTAACTAAGTAATTCAAGCTTACACCAACTTCCGTGCTTTTCTACACTGGGTAAGCACAACCCCAAAACATTATACTTTCCTACACTGGGCAAGTACAACCCCCAAACAAATCATTATAAGATCATAAACTAAAGATCAAAAAAAAAAAAAAAATACAACCTAACCTTAGCCCTAAACTTTAAAATATTTTAGCCCTCATCCTGCAAAATCAACCAACAATACAAATATACTAGCTCACAAAAAATTTAATTTTGACTAATCACAATCACAAACTTGAATGTAGATGTTATGGATATGTAAAGTTGTTATAAATATAATCAATCACAAAATGAAAAAATGGAATTTTTTATTTAAAAAAAAACGTTCAAACTAGATTTGAAAATATAATTCACCACTTGGAACAAACTCACCAAAGACGTATCTCCTTTGAGCAAAAGATGAAGGTGATTGATGGGGAGACTCTTTGGCTTGATTATGAGCACAAGAATTAATGAAAATCTAGCAAAGAAAGGTTGGTGGAGATGATTTAGCAAGCAAGACAAAATTTAGGCAAAGTTTTAATATGGTTAGGAGCAGGCACACACAGATAGCCAACCCTACTATTTATTGATAGAATTTTGACCAAGTCAAGAGGGAGTTGAAGGGAGATTATTTAGGCAATAATTTGAAATAATAATGAATTTTGGAATGCATTAGATTAGCCTACACAAATCCACAAAAAATAGGAAAGATATTATGTTAATATTGGCCATGGGAGCTGATTTGGCAATACATTTGGTTTGGATTCAAGCAAAAGGATTTTGTCTAAGGCATGATGAAATATTCACCATTTTATGTGATTTCCGCATCATCAATCCAAGAGGTGAATGATTTAGCTAATGATTCAAGGTTATGAGGATTAAATAATTTAGAGCACATGGCAATTTCATTTGAGTTAGGAAAGATTTGATTAGGATATTAATCTAATTAATCCAAGCTGGATCTGATTAGGTAGGTATTCCAACACTAAATTTGAAAAAAAAAAAATTCTATTAAGGATGAGAGGTCAAAACTTAACAAAAGTAGAGATTTTATTTAAGGAAAGTTATTTTGGAGGGAGTTTAATTTTGAAAATAAAACTAAAAATTCTTGAATTTTTAATGAGTGATTAAACCATTAAATAATGCTTAATATATCTAGAATTTTCAAAATAATTTGACCATAAATAAATTATGACATTAAAGACTAGTTACATTAATAATAATAATTATCTAATCTTTTAATAATGTAGGATTAAAAATATTTTACCTTGCAAGAAGTGCTCCAACATTATTGACAAGTGTATCAATAATTTAATATAAATATTGTGATTAGTTTTAGGTAATGAAGAAAATTTTGGCCTCATGATATTCAAGCATAACAATGTGTGTTATGACAAGGTAGAAATAACATGAATAGTAGAAGGAAAGAGAAAATGAATAATTTGGATAATTAGATTGTCATTTGAGATACAAGGCTAGAATTGAGAGTATGGAGATGATTAAATGTATTTTAGAACATTATTGGATGGTTTAAATAAACAAAACAAAATGAACACAAGTAGTGAAGTTTTGAAATGCAAGATAGTAAACTTTCCAAAAATGACCAAAGTTATGATCATGCATGAGGTAGTTATGATGAATAATTTAGAAGAGCTATGAACTTATTACAATAATGTATTTTAGTTTTTTGATTCAATCTATATAAATTTGAATTACTGTGCCATACTAAAGGAAAACCACCTTGCCTCAATTCCAAACTAACTTGACTTCAATTGCTTTGATTACTAGTTTATCCTTTATGATTTATTGACACGCTTAAATATCAAACATTAGTACCCTCCAATCATTTGTTTGTTATCATCAAAATATCTTTTTTATCCAATGGGGCTCATGCGGTTAACAAACCATGCCACCAAACTAACACAAGCATGGGCCCGAATAACCAACCCAAGAAATAACCACTAACAATATCACAAAAAATGACCAAACCGATGTCGCTAGAGTATAGAGCCCAACACCACAGAAAAACCTAAAACCCCCACCTAGACTAACCAAGGCTAAGGAGAGCACCAGGGAAGACAAACCCACATACCAGGACTGAAAGCACCAATAGGGACAAGACCAGACCAACAATAGAAATAACCAGCAAACACCAGGAGAAAAGCAATAACAAAATTAGCACCACTAAAGATCTAAGTAGAGGACTTAGATCTATTAAAATAACCAATCGAGTATTTAAACAACAACCCACTTAGGATACATACAAACAACACAGCCTGATGTACACACTATAGATGGCTTATTAGGACAACAAACACTTATTTTAGGCTGGACTATTGTTCCTTTATACTTTCTTTTTATGTGAAATAGAGTTTTTATGGATTTTACATGGATTTTATTGTATGTTGGTTATTATAGTTTGATGTGTTCTGTGAAGCCTTGCTGTGATATATCTATTATGATTATCTGTGATATAATACAATGCGCGCTAGTCTTTGCCTAGGTTAGGATGATCAAGATGCTAACAGAGTTTTCTACAGGTGTTCATGTTCATGCATAGATATAAAAAGGGGGCGAATAAAAATTTCAATAACAAAATTTTTTGCAGGTGCTAAACAAGTTAATCCCCCTAAAAATAAAAGAGCATAACCTAGTAATTATGTCTGGCTCAGATGTGAGCAATGAAATGAATATGACTGCTTGAGATTTTTGATGATTTTATATAAACTGCTTAGGATAGCATATAGGTTGTATAGAGTCATTTTAAATTTTTTGATATGTATGAAAAATTCAAGAGTTTTGCAAGTAGATTTAATATGTGAAATGTAACATCCAATTTGGAATAAAAAAGGGAGGAAATAGCCATGTGGGGGTTGGGGGAGTTCCTACCAATTGGAGAGCTAAATTAGGATGAACTTGAGATCCAAAGAGAAAAAAATATCTGTTCGGGGAGGAGTTCTTTTATTTGGATGTCTGGATAATATGGATCCAAGGAGCATGAAAAAAGCCAAAGAAATTAAGACAAAAACATATATCCCATTTTAAAAATACTTGCATCATTTTGTAGGATTCGAATCCGAGTTGTTGTTAGTGGTACCCATTCACTTTTAATTTCTACAGACCCTAGGTTATAATTAAGTGGCATTATCCATATGTCCTTTACGTTGATTTAGTTATATATGATTTTATAATGGATTTAAATTGATTACGAACTAGAAATTACCTATTTTTCTATGTTTCTTTCTTGCATGACCGATTTATTTTAGCGAGAAAAATGCATTTAGGCTCTTAAGGATAACTTAAAAATTCTTATACTCATAACTAAATCAAAAATTTAGGCTTAGATAGAAAGATAAGTGCTATACAAGAAGTAAGCCCAGGAATGCCTAGGAGTTCTCATGCAATCATATTTTGCTTTCTCTTCCTTACTAAGCACCTCCCTGCCTGTGGGTCATGGCAGACCACCTGACCTATTAGGGTGCATTTATGTCTAGGGGATGTTATGCATCTCCAGGAAAAATTTTATTTTCTAAGCCAAAATTTTTTAAAGTTTATCATATATGATTTCTACATTAAGAGTCAATCAACATGCATTATATTAATTAGAAACCAATTATAAAAATAAAATTTAATTTCATAGATCATAAATCCAACACACTAATACATCTATTTTTCCCAAATGATTCATCAGAATGTCATCTTTTTATGTGACCAAACCATCTAAGACTACTCTCTCTATTCTTATCTTCCATAGGAGCTACTCCAACCTTTTCATTTATATGGTCATTTTGTATCTTGTCTCTAAGAGTAAAGCAACTCCAACACGTAACTTATCTCATCAACACGTAACTTAATATTATGCTTCTCTTTTAATGGCTAACTTTTTATACCATAAAGCATTGTAGGTCTCATAACCATCTTATAAAATTGGTTAAAACCTACACAGGGGCCTATGCATTATTATGAAAAAGGGTATAAGATCTTAAAGGATTAAGAGCTCTCTAAAAATATAGCATTAGAAGAAAATTCTAATAAGCTTATGATCCTATCTATTACAATAATTAAGAGAAAAAAAACCAGGGAGGCAAGAAGCCAGCCCTCAAAGAGGAACCCAATCCAGATATTCAATGAAGCACCAAAAGCCAACCAATAAGCAGCATCAAACACATGGGCAGGTAGCTTTAAGGCCAAAAATAGAGGCAAAATTAATGCAGGTAAACAACAATTAAAAAGCACCTAAAAGGAGAATAGACAAAATTGTAGCCCACAGCCGACGTAGAGCCTCCAGCAGTAAACACCCTGCAAATAGCTAGAAAAATAATTAGGACAAGGAACAAAGAAATTAAAGTCATGGGAAAAAGAAAAGAACCCACAATAATAGTCCAACAAGCCACTACAAACCAAACGATGTTAGAAGGTTATGGCGCCCAAGAGGGGGGGGGGGGGGGGGGGGGGGCGAATTGGATGTCTTCAAAAATTTTTATCAATTAAAAATTTAATATTTTATTTTATAAAAAGACTTATTTTTAAATTATTAATTAATTATTTTTTGAATAAAGAAAGTAGCCCAACAATAAAGTAAAGTGTAATAAAGATAAATAAGGACACAAGAAAGTTGTTTACGTGATTCGGCCAAAACTCAAAACCCGGCCTATGTCCACACCTGGCCACCCACAACTAGGAATTCACTAAGAAATTCAAGCTTACACCAACTTCCGTGATTTCCTACATTGGGTAAGCACAACCCCAAAACATTATACTTTCCTACACCGGGCAAGTACAACCCCCCAAAAAAATCATTATAAGATCATAAACTAAAGAACAAAATAAAAAAATACAACCTAACCTTAACTCTCAATTTTAAAATAGATTAGCCCTCATCCTGCAAAATCAACCAACAATATAAATAAACTAGCTCACAAAAAATTTAATTTTAATTAATCACAAACACAAACTTGAATGTAGATGATATGGATATGTAAAGTTGTTATATATGAAATCAATCACAAAATAAAAAAATGAAATTTTTTATTTAAAAAAAAACTTTCAAACTAGATTTGAAAATATAATTCACCACTTGGAACAAACTCACCAAAGACTTATCTCCTTTGAGAAAAAGATGAAGATGATTGATGGGGAGACTCTTTGGCTTGATTATAAGCACAAGAATTAATAAAAATCTAGCCAAGAAAGGTTGGTGGAGATGATTTAGCAAGCAAGACAAAATCCCAGCAAAGTTTTAACGTGGTTAGGGGCAGGCACACACACATAGCCAACCCCACTATTTATTGATAGAATTTTGACCAAGTCAAGAGGGAATTGAAGGGAAATTATTTAGGCAATAATTTGAAATAATATTGAATTTTGGAATGCATTATATTAGCCAACACAAATCCACAGAAAATAGGAAAGATATTATGTTAATATTGGCCATGGGAGATGATTTGGCATTGCATTTGGTTTTGATTCACGCAAGAGGATTTTGTCTAAGACATGATGAAATATTAACCATTTTATGTGATTGTCACATCTTCAATCCAAGAGGTGAATGATTTAGCTAATGATTCAAGGTTATGAGGATTAAATAATTTAGAGCACATGGCAATTTTGGACAAACGATTTTCATGTATTTTGAATCAGAGTTAGGAAAGATTTGATCAGGATATCAATCTAATTAATCTAAGATATTTTGTGGTGAACTACAGGATTTGATTAGGAAGGTATTCCAACACTAAATTTGAAAAAAAAAATTCTATTAAGGATGAGAGGTCAAAACTTATCAAAAATAGATATTTTATTTAAGGAAAGTTTTTTTGGAGGAAGTTTAGTTTTGAAATTAAAACAAAAAATTCCTAAATTTTTAATGCGCTATTAAACCCTTAAATAATGCTTAATATATCCAGAATTTTAAAAAATAATTTTACCATAAATAAATTATGGCATTAAAGACTTGTTACATTAATAAAAAAAATAATCTAATATTTTAATATTGTAGGATTAAAAATATTTTACTTTGCAAGAAGTTCTCCAACATTATTCACAAGCGTATCATTAATTTAATATAAATATTTTGATTAGTTTTAGGTAATGAAGAAAATTTTGGCCTTACAATATTCAAGCATAACAATGTGTGTTATGAAAAGATAGAAATAACATGAATAGTAAAAGGAAAGAGAAAATGAATAATTTGGATAATTGGATTGTCATTTGAGATAAAAGGCTAGAATTGATAGTATGGAGATGATTAAATGTATTCTAGAACATTATTAGATGGTTTAAATAAACAAAACAAAATGAACACAAGTTGCGAAGTTTTGAAATGCAAGATAGTAAACTTTCAAAAAATGACCAAAGTTTTGATCATGCATGAGATAGTTATGATGAATAATTTAGAAAAACTATGAACTTATCACGATAATGTATTTTAGTTTTTTTATTCAAGATATATAAATTTGAATTATTGTGCCATACTAAAGGAAAACCACCTAGCCTCAGTTCCAAACTAACTTGACATCAATTGCTTTGATTACTGGATTATCCTTTATGATTTATTGACACACTTAAATATCAAACATTAGTACCCTCCAATCATTTGTTTGTTATCTTCAATATATCTTTTTTATGCAATGGGGCTTATGGGTTTACCAAACCATGCCACCAAACCAACACAAGCATGGGCCCGAATAACCAACCCAAAAAATAACCACCGACAATATCACAAAAAACGACCAAACCCATGTCACCAGAGTATAGAGTCAAACACCCCAGAACACCTAAAACCCCCACCTAGGCTAAATAAGGCTAAGGATACCACAAGAGAAGACAAACCCCAGCACCAGGACTGAAAGCACCAATAGGGATAAGACCAGACCAACAACAGAAATAACCCGCAACACCAGGAGAAAACAAACAACAAAATAAGCACTACTAAAGATCTACGTAGATGACTTATATCTATTAAAACAACCAATCGAGTATTTAAAAAACAACCCAATCATGATACATCCAAACCACACTGCATTATGTACACACTATATATGGCTTATTAGGACAACCAACTCTTATTTTAGGTTAGGCTGTTATTCCTTTATATTTTCTTTTTGTGTGAAGTAGAGTTTTTATGGATTTTACATGTATTTCATTGTATGCTAGTTATTATAGTTTGATATGTTTTGTGATGCCTTGATGTGATATATCTATTGTGATTATCTGTGATATAATACGATGGGCGCTAGACTTTGCCTAGGTTAGGATGATCTAGATGCTAACAAAGTCTTTTATAGCTCATGCATGGATATAAAATGGGGGTTAATAAAAATTTCACTAACCAAATTTTCTGTAGGTGCTAAATATGTTAATCCCCCTGAAAATAGAAAGCATAACCAAGTAATTATGTCTGGTTTAGATGTGAGCAATGAAATGAATATGACTGCATGAGATTTTTGATGATTTTATATAAACTGCTTAGGATAGTATATAGGTTGTATAGAGTCATTTTAAATTTTATGATATGTATGATAAATTCAAGAGTTCTGCAGGTAGATTTAAAATGGGAATTGTAACATCCAATTTAGAATCCAAAAAGGGAGGAAACACCCATTTGGGGGCCAGGAGAGTTCCTACCATTTAGAGAGCTAAATTTGGATGAACTTGAGATCCAAAGAGAAAAAAATATCTGTTCGAGGAGGAGTTCTTTTATTTGGATATCTGGATAATATGCATCCAAGGAGCATGAAGAAAAGAGCCAAAGAAATGAAGACAAAAAAAATATATCCCATTTTAACAATACTTGCATCATTTTGTAGGATTCAAATCCTGGTTGTTGTTAGTGGTACCCGTTTACTTTTAATTTCTACAGACCCTAAGTTGTAATTAAGTGGCATTGGCTGTTGCAAATTTGGATTCAAGATTTTGATGATAATAAATATTTGATCACATTTGTTTTAGTTGTCCTGCATACAAACCTTTCAGGTTCATAAAATTAATTGCAATTCAAGCCAGCTCATGATCGAGTCAGTCTATTTTTTCAATTTCAATGTAATTTTTCACCTTTATTAAGTTAAATGTAATGTAATAGATCCCCAAGCTAAGTAACCTTACACACACACACACTTAGGGAAAGATTTTAGTGAGTTAGAGTTTCTATTCTATTTTGATCATATCATCTTCGACAATTGAAATATTATCCTAGACGATCCATTGAAAATAGAAACCCTAATTAGGGCAACCATATTAAGTCTGTCTGATTAAGCAGATCATCCGAGATGATCCCCTATTATTTGGGATGATATGCTCAAATCAAAACATCTCAGCCACCAGACTTATTTAGGTAGGTTTTTATTTTAGGACTTTTATCTAATCGTACAGGACGATCCACGTATCATCCTAGACGATTCATTATAATCATGCCTAAATTAGTCAGGTGATTAAGGAAAGTACATAGGGATAGATTGATCGATCACGTCATCCTGGATGATCACAAGATCATCTTGGATCATCTTTTATAAATCCTCATTGTCCAATATATCCCACCTGAATGACCCGAACTATGTGCCGGACGATATTACCGTTTTGAACTAATCATACAGGATGATAGATTTATCATCCTGGATGATTAATTATTTTAAAATCATCCAGTACAGTTATCTCGTATGACCCAAACTATGTGCCGAATGATATTGGATATTTTGAACTAATCGTACAGGATGATAGAGATATCGTCCTGGACGATCAAATTATTTTCTTTAGATCATCCAGACTTTTCTCCTCAATATCCCAAACTATATGCTGGACGATATTCCTGATTTACAACTAATCATCCAGGACGATCATAGAATCATTTTGAACGATCAGAATAAACTATGTCTTCTAATCGTCAAGAGGAATCAGATCGTCTAGGCCAAAAGGGGTTGATTTACACTAATCATACGGGACGATCTTTGACGGCAAGTTAAAATTTAGGGTAATTAGGACTCTCTCTTAATGTTGAATCCAATTTCTCAAAAACTTAAATAATAACCTTCCCATCTTTCATAATAACCTGATACATAGTTTTAAAGCGACTAGGTGGTTTAGCTAGCTCCCCAATCCAGGTCAAAGTAAGTCTAGATTTATATGTGAGTAACTAGAGTCGGGTTACTATTGTTTAGTTCCCAAATTAGGTTTTGGATCTGGGGCAAACCAAAAATCATAAGTCCCTAACGTCGGGAATCTAATCCAATTATTTTAATGAAATGATAACTCAAATTAAAATTCTCTCTAAATAAAAATGTAAAGACTAAAACTTAGGATAGAATGAGGCATTTCTAAATTATTTCAAATCCCAAAATGCCTCCTACTTCTCATCCTTTGAACTCTAAAATAAATGCTCAAAATTGGTCCAATCCCATTTAAAACTCCAACATCTCACCTTTCATATCACTCCTTGAGAATTCAAAATAAAACTTCTATTATTATTCTAATTGTGTATTCGTAGGAAGCCTGAAACTTCATACGATGTAATTAACTAATAAGACTTGCCTTTATAGGAGATTTAAGATCATAGAAATAATCAAACACCATTTTATTAAGCTCCAAAATGGAATGGGGGAAAATCACCCTCACTTGGAAAATCAAAATCAAGGAAGATCATTATCGTCATATTCAAATGATTGATAATAGGTGATATTCTCCCTCTTTTGGGAAATATATCATTTAATAACAATTTGCTTAAATATGAAATTAATGATAAATGCATTTAGATTATTGTAGTTAGATATGTATTTGAATGTCATTTTGACCTTTTGGGGCCATATGTAGTTCACTATGATGATCTAACTATGATAATTGATGATAAAATATTTCATCTACCATAGTCAAATTTACGATTGAATGTCAATTTGATTCTCCAAAATCATGTATAATTCTCTCCGAAATTTGATTATGGTAGTCAGGATAAAAATTGATAGTTTTGTAATATGAACCAATTAGGGAATGATATATTCACCATCCAAGATGATACATCGATCATAATGACGAGTTTAACTACAAAACTAAAAGAAATTTAAAAGGATTATATTCAAATTTTTTTCAAAGAAAATATAATTATAATAGTTTTGAACTTTTCAATAAAAGTAAGCAAACAATGACCGAGGTGGGTTTCTTTTACTAAAGTGTTGTTATGTCGGCGCTAGTGGGAGACAGAGTTGGGATTCTATTATGTCGGTGCTTGTGGGTGTCGGGTGGCATTTTATTAATGAAGATGTATGAAATTTTGGGCTTAAAGAGCTATTTTGATAATCATTATGAAGTATTTGTTTATAATTTAGTTAATTTCAGTATTTGTTTAACTATATACAATGTCAGTATATGATTCTAGTTTTTAGTTGTAGTTATTAATTTCTATTTTAAGCTACGATAGCCTACTGAGCCGTGTTAGCTCATCCGTTCTTTAGCTTTTATTTCTAGGCCCAGGGAAGGGTAAGGAGTGAGCTGAGTAGTTTGGATAGCAAGCGCCAATATGTGTTGTATGTATGTTTTGGTTAGTTTTAATTTTTGCAGGTTTGGCTTTTATTTTGTTATTCTCTCTGTTATAAAGCGTTCTTATGGATAGCCTTCAGATTATATATTTTGAGATAATATATAGAAAATCATGTTGAAATTCAGTATACGTTCACTTTATATTGCATTCAATAATAGATCTGTGTAGTAAATAAATTAAAAGTTTTATTTTAGTATTTCTCCAACCAGATCTTGTGGTCAATCTTCTCACAATCTGACACAGTATGAGCTGTGTGACATCAGGTCATATCAGGTTGAGTGATGATAATTACAATGGTGGAGTATTTCTTATACGGGTTGGATGGAAACATGTGCAAGATAGATTCCTAGTGAAAGACAAATATCTTGTGGAGTTTCATTTCCTCCAAATGAGATACCATAAACTTGTTCGTGAGAAGTTAGAACTTTTCTTAGAAAGTTGTATAGAACGTGCAAAAGAAAATCCCCAAGTTATAATACATCGCAAATAGGAAACGGACAAAGGTTTCATGTTAAATCTTTATGACAAGATCATGCAAAATTCATCAAAATGTAAAAGAAAAAAAAAAATTTAGTGGAGAATGGCAAGAACTGCCGCAACAATTTGAATAGAACACTTTATGCTGCTCGACGCAAAGTCAGTTACAACCTCACATTCATTTATTGCATAAGGAATGAGCAAATTATTGAAATAAGTTTAATTTGTGTTTTAATCTTAAACTAGTTGTTCTTTTAGTGTGTAAAAACATGTATTTTGCACCTCTCCTATTTGGATGATTATGTGTTTATCTTGTATTTCACATACTAATATTAAACACACACATATATAAATATATATATACATATACATATCTTTGTGTGTGTCTCTTAATTGGCCTAAATGTCTGACTTAGTGCAAAAAATTAATGAAGCTATGCAAGCTAGTTTTCTGGAGGAAATTATTGACCTCTTCTTTGGAGTAGGTCGACTCTATAGCATATTTACGTGCACGACACAATGGGTTATTTTGTACATATTTACGCTTAATAATGTCTAGATCTCTATAAGAAACAATTAGACCTATATATTGTAAACAATCATCAAACATTAAAGTGGGACATGTTCTTCAAAGATAAGTTTTAAAGTTTTTTTTTAGCTAAAACTCATTGTAATTTGTTTTACTATCTACCCGCAAGGCTCTTTGAAAACTTCCAAAAGGCCCCCAACGTGAAAAAGAAGCAATTAATTCGCATGCCCCCTTTATCTCTCTCTCTCTCTCTCTCTCTCTCTCTCTCTCTCTCTCATCTACCACCTATAAATATAATTGGAGACAGAATGCCATCCTAAACTTAAATAAGATTTAGTCTTGACAAAGAAATCAAAAGGAAGATAGGAACATTCATTCTGCATGATGGCGAACATTCCTCTCCGACTCCGATCCTTCAAACTCCATCTCATCATAACCCAAGAATCTCTGCAACCGTCTTGCAAAAACCTTTACGTTGATCTATGTCCCAAGAAAGTAGCGCAACCTTGTTAGAAATCAATGGTGCGAAAATCCCTCTCGAACAAACTCGGCCCCTATTATTTTGCGTAGCGATCGATTGGTGGAAGCTGAAAAGTGATACAGAGGTCGTGTACGCAAGCACGGATCAAGTTTTCGCCTCCGATGGCCTGATGTTTGAGGTTAACTTTGGTGGAGAGAAATCCCTTAAAGGGAATTTTCAACGAGATGTGAGATGGGGACTAGAGTGTGAGTTGATCGGCTTGAATATGTGGATGCAAATAAGTGTAGTGACTTATCAAGGGTTTTAATAAGAGAGAGAGTGAAGTTAAGGAGAAATCAATTTTTTCAGAAGTTGTCGGTTATACAGAAGGAAGATGAGGAGGAGATGGTAGAATTGAACTATTTGAAACATGAGCATGAGATTGACGATGGGAATGAAGTGGGGAATAAAGGTGTTAGTTGGGCTATAAATATAGGAATTTTGGTTGCATCTTTAGGAGTTGGGTTTTTTATTTTTACGGCTCCCTTGAAGAGATTAGTAAGAAGAGATTTGTTGTAAGAAAATATTTTTTTATATATTTGGAAAAGGACCATTGATCCTATATGTATTGATATGTTTTATGATATGATTGTATTATCTAGTACTTTTTGCCATTAATTTTTTTCCAGTTACTATTCTAATGTTGTAACATTCAGTTTTCATTTGTCATCCAATTTAAATTAATAATATTTCATTCTGATTTTTGATTGCAGGTTGAATGAAATAATAATTAATTTTTTTTTAAATGATGAAAACTACGACCTTAAACATGCTCATGCAGTCATATATGCACAAAATCAAACACTTAATCAAAAATAAAAATCCTTATTTTAACTCTTTGGACATAAAATAATTCTTTTAGACAGAAGCAACTAACGGTGTAAGTGAGTCAAGCTGACTCGTGAAAGCTAAGGCTAGGCTCTGCTCGATAAATAGCTCATGAGCCGACCTCGATGAGCTAATGAGCCAGGCCTAACTCGACTCGTTAGCTCAAGAGTTGGTTCGTTTAAAAATAATGGTATAAAATGCATTTCATTCAGAATTTTTTAAGTGCAAAATTATTAAAAATATTTAAAAAATTATCTTGATTTCTTATATTAAGTTATTCTTAATTATTTTTCTTTTTTTTTCCATTCTCTTAATTATTTTATCATAAAGAGAAGTATGCATAAATATCTCCATTTTGGTAGGAGCAGAAGCCAACTGCCTTTAAACGTGTCTCTATTTAATTTTATCTCGTTCTGATGCCTGTTTTATTGCCTTTGTCTTTGATAGTTTTTTTATTATTTTTTAAAATAAATTTTTAAGTCAAAATTTATAGCTCAAAAATATTAAGTTTTAAAATATTTTTTACTAAAAAATTGCTTTAGAAAATAGTAAAAAAATTCTCTCAAGCGAGGCCTTAATTGACATGAGGAGATCCATCAGGGGATTCTGCATATTCTATCGAAACTATGATATCCTATTTAATTTTTGGCATCGGCACTTGCATTGCCTTATTATTTGTATTTGTGGATTGACCCATCTCCTTGTATGTTGCATTGCAGTGCTCCATAAGGATGAAATCACATATTTTACCTTGATCCGTCGTCGGCCTTAGGATTACTCCTTTTTGATCACATGCTGTCATCTATTTTATTCTAAAATGCATGTGATCCGGTTGATATCGATTCAATGTGATTTCCGTGTTTGAGCCTTTATTGCACATTTTTGTTTCACACTCGAAACCTTTTGCTTGGGCACTCGTTTGGTGAAATGAGATTGCGCGGGTGTATCTGTATTGTTGAGATCTTCTAACGAGCGCATTCGCACTCGAGTGGGCATGTTTTTTGAGTGTTTGAGTTGAGAGGAGTTGGGATTATTTATATTTATTTTATTTTTATTATTATTATTATTATTATTATTATTATTACTCTTTGTTTATTTAAATAAAAAAATGATGAAATAAAAAAAATACATATCTTTCTAACAA